>CM071854.1:27809561-29009561 GCA_036507275.1 Sicyos edulis
TAAATATAATAAAATAAACGAGGCTCAGCTCGGGAGCAAATCACGAGGCGCGACGAACGTACGAACGAGCCGATTGCACGAACGAGGCAAAGCATAGAGTGTTTGGCGCGACCTGGGCGCAAAATGGGCGTCTTTGGCGCCACAGGTGCGCTTGCTGGGGCGCGACGGATCTTGCTGGCGTCGTGTGGCGCGAGCTACGCGCGGACGAACAGGGCGTTGGGCGCGGACGCGGGCGCGCGAGCGAGGCAGTGCGGCACAGCTGGGACGGAGCGCGGCGTGGCACGGAGCTGGGCGAGGCGCGCGCGCGGCGTGGCTCGGCGGACTGCGCAGCGACAGAGCACGAAAACAGGGGCGATGAAGAGGAAACGAATTCGAGCGATCCACGGGGATTCGATGAGCGATTCTTTGATGGTGAACTCCCCTACACTAGCTGCACAAAACTCATACCTCAAATCACCTCGACTCGGCCGGAAAACGAAATCGGAACCAGGGATAAAGAAATCGGATTTTTGAACGAAAAGAGGAAGAAGAAGCTTACCTGCTGCTCGGGGATGGAAAATGACTTCGAATTGGAGAAGAAGCTCGGTCGAACAGAGCTGGAGAAGGAAGAAATCGCAAGGAAATCGTCGGTCGATCGAAGGGAATCCGCGAAGAAGAAGAAGAAGAAATGGGGAAGGAATCGGGCGAGCTGGCTTTTAAACCAAAATCAGCATCAAACAGGCTCATATAGAAGATGGCGGGTTTAGAAGCACAAGAGCGCTCAGTGGCTCGATTGGCAGCGACCCCTGCCTAGCATGCAGTGTGTCTTTGGCTTGAATCTCACTCGACGCGCTATTTAATTCCCTATTTATTTTTACTTTTTCCGAAGCCCAAATGTCTTCACCAAAATTACCGATCCTATTCAAATCGACTCATAATTTTTCTGGCAATTTTCAATTACATAACCGGCCCTGTCGGCCCGACCCAAAATTACCAAAATGCCCTTGGGCCTCCAGGGAAGACCGGGATGAAATTTCTGGGCCGTTACATGCAGGATACCAACGATGCACAACACACCTAACAATAACATTAACATAATCAATACACCTGCAAGCATCTAACTTAACCAAGGACCGCAAGGGAAACAGAGGTTACCCAACCTAAAATCGAACAACAACCTGACAATTCCACTGCCTTGGGGGTTCGTTGGGGCAAAACTTTGTCTGGCGAAGAGACACACTGCACAGGGCACGAGCGAAGGCGAAGATGAAGGCTGAAAGGCTGCTAGTGGGCACGGGGAGTCTTGACAGCGAGTGGCAATGGGTGAGCTGGGCTGGTGCGTGGCTGGTGCAAAGAGATCCCCAGTGCGGTCGCGGCTGGCGCCGCGCATCGGGAAGGAGATCGGCGAAGGCTCGCACTGTTTATCGCGCGCGAGCGAGCGAACATGGCTATCCTCGGTATGGCTTTTGTAGTGCATGTGTGAGCAAGAAGCTGCGAGGCTTAGCTGAGCATGGACGGGGCTTCGCGAGGCGAGGCGTACGGCTGCTGTTGGGCACGCGATCGGGCAGGGCGATTCATTGTGGTCGAAGGCAGATGCGTGGTTGACCAGGCTGGTTCGGCGAAGGCGCTTGGGAGAGGGCGTGCAGGCAAACCTTGGTGCAGCGGCTGTGCTTGGATCGATGAGAGGCACCCGAGTGCATGCGACTCTGCGGCTACACACACGGGCCTGAAGAGTTCGCTGCTGCGAAGCGGTCTGTGCATGGCCAAAGGGGTGCTGCCGATGTGGCTGTGGGTGGTATGGCTGGCGAACTGAGGGCTCTCGACTGCCAAGGGATTCAGCTAGAAAAGGAAAGAAAGGTTTGGCGATCAAGGGGCTGCTTGCTCTCGGTGGCGATGGGGGGAAAAAGAGCTATGATCGGACCTAGAGAGAACAAGATGAGAGATCGCAAAAAGGAGAAGCTTCTGGGTTTAGAATCAATGGAAAGAATACGGATCCCTTCTCCAAAACGCCAGTTCAATCCACACGTGCCACATGTCCCTGGTCATTCCCCCTTCAAACCCCAGCTAAAACACAATTAACTCTTTTTTCTTCTTTTTCTAAAACAAGCTTCCAAGGCCTAGCAGGTCAATGTTTGAATCCTAGCAGTAACACTTTTAAACCTTTTTTTTTATCTAAAAGCCAAACTCCCCAAACAACCAAGGTTCGAGCTTTGGCAAGAACACTTTTATTTTCCCTTCGCAAAACACTTAAGCAAAAGCTCCCCAAAACCACCCAGGTTCGAACCCTAGCAAAGACACAATTTCCATCCTTTTAATTCATAAATAAATAAAACAGATCTTACCTTCGAGTCCCAGCTCTTTCAACTTTAATTCCTCATTTAAACAACAACCAAACTCCAACTCTAAGCCACCTGGGTTCGAGTCCTGGCTCGAACACTTTTCTTTTAAATTTTCCTTTTTCAATCCAAGCCACCAAAACACAAGAATAGTCTCTAGTTCCAAGGACCTGAAACTGAACAACCGAAATATTAATCAAACATACCTGGGGAACTGGAACAGAAATCTGGGCCATTGCAATACTCCCTCCTTTTAAGACTTTCGTCCCCAAAAGTCCTAGAACTAAAACAACTCTGGGAAAACTCCACTAAACTTTAACCAACTAAACTCCAGTTAAAACTGCACCAGTTCCTCCTCGAAACACAAACGTTCTTGGGTTCCAAAGGCTCAAAGCCACAACGAAAATGAATCTGCCACAAACTACCTCAACCAAAATTAGATAAACATAGAGCTCCAAAGAAATAGACGCGGTAGTGCTAATAGTTAAGCCACTGCTCCGACTCGCTCTAACTCTCAAACGGTCCTACAACCCTGTGGCTCACCTATCCTCGTGTAACGGCCCAGGTTTTCATCCCAGTCTTTCAGGTATGCCCTAGGGGTATTTTAGTAATTTGGTCGTTGTGCTGCAGCTGGGATTCGAAGCCGGGTCTCCAGGAAAGCCTGTGGGGATGCGTGCCAATTGAGCTATGGAGAGCTCTTGTTACTCTTTCTGCGACATTGTAACGACCCAGGTTTTCTTCCCGGTCTTCCAGGTATGCCCTAGGGGTAATTTGGTAATTTGGTCGGCCGTCGTGGTCGTTTGTGTCTTTCGATTACTAAAATTATTGGATGGTTTTGTAGGTTTTTGGAGGAGTTTGAGGTTTGGTTTGAGCAAGGTTTGTTGCAAAAGTAAAAATAAAGGAAATTGTCTTTGCAGTAGGGTTTGAACCCGGGTCTCTGGGAAGCTTGTAGAGATGTGTGCCAATTGAGCCATTAGGTGCTCTTGTTGCTCTTTTCTGCATCACATCTTAGTTAACCTTGGATTTTGGAGTTTTGGTGCATTTGGTTAAATGAAATAGAATTAGGTTATTCCATCTTCTTCTCCAAAACACCTCTTGGCCGCCCAAGCTCTCCATCTCCATAGCCTTCTTGCGATTCTTCATCCTTGCATCTCCTTGGGTTCGATCATCATCATTCCGGGTAAGTCTTCGTCTTCTTCATCTTCTCATTTGGGTGTTTTTGGCCGAATGTAAGAAAAAGGGTTGTGTGTGTGTGTGTTGTGCGGCCCCAGGGAAGTCCAAAGACCGAGCTCGTCGCATCGGCCCGGCTCCGTCAACGGCAGCCCTCGTCGTCGCGACGCCCAGATCTGTCGAAGCGCCACTGCGCGCACGCCCGAGATCTGTCCCAGACCTTTTGCCGTTCGCCCAAGAAGAAGACAGATCGCCCGATCGCTCGCGACGCCAGAGGTCTCGCCGCGCGCGCGCGCGTCAGCGCGTCCGCGTCGCGCCATCGCGACGCCCTCGCCGTGTCCGCTTGCCGAAGCCGCCGCTCGCGCGCGCCGCCGAGACGCTTGCCGCGCGCGCCGCCGCCAGACGCTCGCCGCGCGCGCGCGTCGCCCTGCTGCGTGCCGGTGCGGCAGCCAGCGTGGCGTCCTTGCCCGTGCCGGCTGCAGCTGTGCCCCAAGCTCGTGTCGTCGCGCCGCGTGAGTTCCCCCGAGCCGAGCTTGCTTTGTTCTATTGTTGTTTAGATATTTTAGATGCTGATTATTGTTGGTTTGCTAGGTTCCCGCCGCTAGCTCGGGATTGTTCCATGACTTAGGATTTGTGTGTAGAAGTCTTCCACCAAGGTAAGGATTTCTTACAGGGGTTGTGTGGACCCTGCGATATATTTGTGATTGTTGTTTTGTATGCTGTGTATGATTACTAGCATGTTTAGCCTAGGTGCTCTGTTCGAATTCTGATTGGCATGAACTCTTGTATTGTTTCTCATGTTAGCCCATGCTAGGTTGTTCTATTCTAGCATGTTCGATATCTGTTCTTGCTTCGTAGTATCATGCTAGGTTCTTTGTATCCGATGAGCACGTATTGACCGCTTTGATTGAATCGTTATTATTGTTAAGGTTTAGAATTGAGGTAGATAGAATCATCAGGGCCCGATGCATAAAGTATCTTGCATCTATGGCAAGGACGTTCGAGACGATTCTCCGTCCTTGGACCCGTGAGGGATTAGCTATCCCAACCGGTAGGCCCCGCAATCTTGGGTGAGGGTGGCGATCGTTAAATGCCCCAACGGTCGGGATGATGACTTGGCATTGCCTCGCCCCCGGCGATCGACACGTCCTCGGCGTGTTCGGCCGTAGCCCTTGATTGCCACTGTTAGGGCAAGGACGCGCTCGGTGTAAGCCTACCACGACCGGTTCCTTAGCCTTAGGTGCGGTGGTACAGGTGACATAGTTCACGTGTCGAGTCTCACACCCCTATGTCGGTGACACCGATCCGAGAGATTTAGTTAGGCATGGTGGATCGAACACGGGCGACTTGCCACTAGACCGGCACCCCCGAGTTTGCGGTAGCATGCGGTGCGCGCTTACGCTCATTACAGCGCCGATCGGAGAGCTCCTCGGGATCTTGAGCGGTGCACCTTTTCGTATCGACGATAAAGAGCAGCCGAGGCCGGGACTTGTTCCCGTATAGCGCGTTTAGTGTGTTGTGGTATTTTCCGGACTAAGACCCTGAGATGGCATCCGAGGTCCAAGTGTGGACTTAGCTATGTGCTCCGCTCTGTGTTTGTACTCATAGCTTGCATACATTCTTCTAGATGATCATGTATATCGTATTGTACCCGGTTGGGGATTCTTACTGGGTAATTCGTTACTCACCCTTATTACGTGGTTTTCCACGGTGTAATCAAGCGGGAGACAGGATGGTGAAAGGAGGAGCCGTGATCATGGAACTCTTGTCATCTCGATTATTTTATTTTAATTATCATGACTCTTCACTTTTTATTATTTCCCCGAATGCATGTAGGCGGGCACAGAGCCCCGGATGTTTTCTTACGTTTTATGGATTCCAAAGATATTTGTACTTGTGGATTGTTTTAATGGTTTAAATAAATCTCTGATCAGAGTATGCTTTTAGAAATGTATGTTTGGGTTGTTGAATGTTTCTGTTTTTACTTGGGATCCGAAATGTATTTTTCATAATGTCTTTTATTTTCACTACATGCATTGGGGTAAAGGCCCATTTAGAGCCCTTTTGGGTCGGGTCTTTACAGACATTTCTTGGTTAGCCTTGGATCTTTGAAGTTTTGGTGCATTTGATTAAATGAAAGGAAATTAGGTTTTTTGTTCCTTCTTCTCCAAAACACACTTTGCCGCCCAAGCTATTCTCCCTAGCTCCCCTAGCCGATTTTCTTCTCCTTAGTAGCCCCAAGATTTGATCGACATTTTGGGTAAGTTTCGTCGTCTCTTCTTCTTCTCCTCTTCCGATTGATGTGCTGTTTGGCCGAGTGAATAGAAGTGTGTGTGTGTGTGTGTGTGTTTGTGTTTGATTGCAGCCAGCCGAGAGAAGCCCCAGCTAGCAGCCCCTGCCGCACGCCAGATTGCCCAGATCGCCCATCGCACCCCCAGATCGTCGTGTCTCACGCCCAGCCCATGTGGCACGCTGTCGCACGCCCGTCGCAGCCGTTGCACGCCGAGATCGCCCGTCGCAGCTGTCGCACGCCGCCGCATCGCGTGGCTCGCCCGCGCGCGCCCTCCCTCCGCGCCGCTCGCCCGCGCGCCCAGTCCCCTTCGTGTCGCACGCTGCGTTCATCCGTCCGCCCCGTCCGTGCCCAGCCTGCGCCCCAGCGCCGTGCCATCGCCTGTCCAGCGCGCAGTCCAGCAGCGCCCAGGCCCGTGTCGCCGTGTCGTGTGAGTGCTCTTGAGCCGAACCTGCTTGTTTTATTATATTTAGGCCTATGGGTTGTGATTATTGTTGTGCTTGTTAGGTTCTCGTTAGCTAGCTCGGGATCGATCGCAGCTTAGGAATTCTTGTGTGTAGTTTCCTCCCGACCAAGGTAAGAATTTCTTACCGGAGTTGTGTGGGCCCTGCGATATTATATGTGATTGCTGTTTGTATGCTTGTTTGTGATTATCAGCATGTTTAGTGATAGGTGCTCTATTATGAATTCCCGACTGGCATGATTTCTTATGTTGTTTCTCATGTTAGTCCATGCTAGGTTGTTCCGTTCTGGCATGCTCGTATCCGTTCTTGCTTCGTAGTATCATGCTAGGTTCGTTGTATCTGTTGAGCACGTATTGGATTGTATTGGATTGTTTGCTGTTGATATTATAGTTTAGAGATCAGGTAGGTAGCATCATCCGGGCCGGATGCATAACGTAACTTGCATCCACGACAGGGACGTATGAGACTGTACTCCGTCCCTAATCCCCGTTAGGGTTTAGCTAACCCTAACGGCTGGCCCTGCCATCTTGGGTGAGGGTGGCAGACTGTTAAATGCCCCAACGATCGGGATGATGACTTGGCATTGCCTCGTCCCCGGCAGTCGGCACGTCCTCAGCATGTTCGGCCGTAGCCCTTGATTGCCACCTGTTAGGGCAAGGACGACTTTCTGGTGTAAGCCTACCACGACCGGTTCCTTAGCCTCAGGTGCAGGGGTACAGGCTGATATAGTTCACTTGTCCAGGTCTCACACCCCTATGTCAGTGACACCGATCCAGAGATTTAGTTAGGCATGGTGACTGGACTTGGGCAGCTTGCCACTAGACCTGGCACCCCCTAGAGTCTGCAGTAGCATGAGGTGCGCGCTTACGCTTATTACAGCGCCGACCGGAGAGCTCCTTGGGATCTTGAGCTAGTGCAACTTTCGTATCGACAATAGACAGGCTGAGGCCGAGACTTATTTCTCGTATAAGGCGTATTGTGTGGTAGATTTTCTGGAGTAAGATCCTGAGTTGGCATCCGAGGTTTTATGTGGATTTAAGCTATGTGCTCTATTCTGTGTTTATATTCATAGCTTGCATATCTTCCAGCTAGATGACCATGTATATCGTATTGTACCCCGGTTGGGGATTCGTACTGAGTAATTCATTACTCATCCTTATTTTGTGGTTTTCCACAGGTAACCAAGGTGCGAGACAAGATGGCTGAAGGAGGAGCTGTGATCATGGGAACCAGCTGTTCATCTCTGATTTTTATGTTATGACTCTTTATCGTTTTATTTCCTCTGAATGCATGTAGCCGGGCACAGAGCCCTATGTTGTTTTCTGAATGTTTTTACGGATTCCAGCACGGTTGTAACTGTTTTAAGTTTTGAATGCTTTATTAAATCTCTGATCAGAGTAAACTTTTTGGAAACGTATTTATCTTGAAACAGGTGCTTAGAGACAGGGACAGGTTTCAGGAAATTGTCTGACCTTGAGTTGAATGTTTTGAATGTTTTGTTTTTAATTAGAATCCGAAAGCCATTCCTGCATATTGTCTTTAACTTTAATTACATGCATTGAGGTAAAGTCCCATTTAGAGCCCCTTTTGGGTCTGGTCTTTACAGTTGGTATCAGAGCTCAGAGTCATAGATTCTGTAGACTGACCTTTTGTTGTAGGTCGTTTTCCCATGATCACGGCACTCACTACCATCATGCACGCCTAAGTTTACTGTTTTTAGAAAAGGGTTAAGAATTTACAATACCATTCATCTAGTGTATGCCGTGTTTAGTGTTGTAGAGCGGATACGAGTAGGTTCTGACTCGTTGTTGGTTTGGGTGTAGATAGCCAGCATGCCAGTTACCCGCACCGGAAGAGGAGGTTCGAGAGCAGGTCGAGGTATCAGGATCGAATCTGATACTGTGGGGACATCGTCCCAAGCTGAGACTGATGGCATTCCACCAGTAGCTCCCCATGTTGTGCCTAGAGCAGGCATTGAGGCGACTGAGCGCCGTGAGACTGCTCTTGGAGCAGAATTTACTGATTCTATGAGGGCTATGATGGTCAGCATGTTGAGTGACCAGAGGACAGAGACCCAAGCCTTGTTGGCAGCGCAGCGGGAAGAGTCCCGAGCCCAGATCGAGCAGTTGACTAGCATGTTTCAAGCGAGGCGCAAAGAAGACACCCCACTCCACAGAGCAAGCAAGCGGCCCAGGCGGATGTGGCAGAGGGTGCCAAGGATCTTGGCAGATGGTTGAAGGACTTTGTGAAGTGGAAGCTAGAGAAGTTCGATGCCTCGGGAGATGCTTTAGCGGCAGCCAGATGGATTGCCCATTTGGAGTACACCTTCCTAATTATGGTGTGCCCCAATGTTCAGAGGCCGAGGTGTGTAGCTCATGTGCTAGGAGGCACAGCTAGATGGTGGTGGGAGTCCACCTTGAGTGAGAGACCAGTTGGGTCTCCACCTGCTACTTGGGAGTTTTTCAAGTCGGAGTTCAAGGCCAAGTACATTAGTGATGAGGCCCAGGAGAAGATGGTGGAGCTTTTTCAGAACCTGAAGCAGGGTTCTGATTCTATAGAGGAGTATGAGAGAAAGTTCTTGGAGAATGGTTATTTTGCTCCGTAGTTGATAGCCACCCCTGAGTTGAAGATTCGGAAGTTCATTTCTGGCTTGAGGCAAGGGGTGTCCCAGGATGTTAGGGCTCAGGCTCCTGACACTTATGCTAGAGCTGTTCAGTTAGCCACCATTTATAATGGAAAGTATCCTGTTGAGCAGATTGTTGTCGCTCCGGTTCAGCGTCATGTCCCAGCTGCAGTGGGGCAGAAGAGGAAGTTTGATTTCCGGAGGCGGGCGGCGTCGCTAAGAGGGCGATTGAAGCAGGATCGGCGTAGAGTTCGGCCCGTTTCGGCCTCGCCCGAGGGCGGTCCTGTGCAGATTCCCGCATATGCTTCTTGTGGGAGAGCCCACACTGGAGCTTGTCGACGGGCCCGCCGTGTGTTTCGATGTGTAGAGAGGGGCACATGGCCTCTTTTTGTGATCACCGGCTATGGCGGCTCGGCCGTGCAATGCAGTTGAACAGTAGGGTCGGGTGTTTGCCACGACCGTCAGAGGCCGAAGCGTCACGAATTCCACTGTATGGCGGTGCACGCTTCTTATTTTAAATCACTGCGCATTTGTCTTGTTTGATTCTGGTTCTACGCATTCATTTGTATCTGTGTTGTTTGCTGAGCATGCTAGATTAAGATTAGAGCCTTTAGGTTTTGAGTTATCTGTTGCAACTCCTTCGGGAGTTAATATGCTAGCTAGAGATAAGGTTAAGGATGGTCGGATTGAGATATCCGGAGATTGCTTATAGCCACGCTCATAGTTCTGCCTATGAGCGGTTTCGATGTGATTCTTGGTATGGAGTGGTTAGCTGCTAACAACGCGTTGATTGACTGCCACCGGAAAGAAGTAGTGTCCAGGCCGCCGGGTCGACCCAGCTTTAAGTTTCGTGGAGTCCAGGGTGGAGTTTGCCCGCCGATGGGGGCAGCTGTAAAGGCTCGTCTTTTGCTAGCTCATGGAGCTTGGGGCTACCTAGCCAAGTTGTCTGGGGAGAGCCGCCCCTCGCTAACTGTTGAGCAGTACTGGGTCGCAAGGGGAGTTTGCAGATGTGTTTCGAGGAGTTACCAGGGGTTACCTCGAAGAGAGAGGTTGACTTCACAATTGAGCTCGAGCCAAGGACCCTCCCTATCTCGAAGGCTTCGTATCGTATGGCGCCAGCAGAGTTAAAGGAACTGAAGGTTCAGTTGCAGGAGATGTTAGATCAAGGGTTCATCGGTCCGAGTGTGTCTCGTGGGGAGCACCCGATTACATTTGTAAAGAAGAAGGATGGTTCGATGCGCTTGTGTATTGATTATCGCGAGCTTAATAAGGTGACAGTGAAGAATAAGTATCCGTTGCCCCGTATTGATGATTTGTTCGACCAGCTTCAGGGAGCTTCCGTGTTCTCCAAGATAGATTTGAGATCTGGTTACCATCAGTTGCGGATCAGGGATGCCGACATTCCTAAGACAGCTTTCAGGTCTAGATATGGACACTATGAGTTTGTGGCCATGTCGTTTGGATTGACTAATGCCCCAGAAGCGTTCATGGACATGATGGATAGGGTGTTCAAATCATTTTTGGACAGCTTCGTCATCGTGTTCATTGACGATATTCTGATCTATTCGAGGACTAAGGAGGATCATGCAGAGCATTTGAGGCGAGTATTGGCAGCTTTGAAGGAAAACCAGCTTTATGCGAAGTTTTCCAAATGTGATTTCTGGTTGGAGCAGGTGGCCTTCCTAGGTCACGTAGTTTCGAGAGATGGTATAGCCGTGGACCCCACGAAGATTGAGGCCGTGAGTTCTTGGGCCAAGCCGACTTGATTGCCGAGATACGCGACTTTCTGGGTTTGGCGAGTTACTACCGTCGGTTCGTTAAGGACTTTTTCGCCATAGCCTCGCCCCTCACTCGTCCGACGAGGAAGGGTGTCGAGTTTGTTTGGGACGATAAGTGTGATGAGAGCTTTGCCGTGCTCAAGCGCTAGATTTGACTTCAACACGGTGTTGGCGGTCCCGAGAGGGACAGTGGTTTCGTGGTCTCAAATGATGCTTCCAAGTTTGGGTTAGGTTGTGTGTTGATGCAAAGACGGGATGGTCATTGCCTATGCTTCTCCCGCCATTTGAAGCCGTATGAGCGTAACTACCCGACTCATGATATGGAGTTGGCAAAGAGTGGTGTTTGCAATCGAAGATTTGGATGCATTACCCGTATGGTGAGCGAATTCGGATGTTTATCGACCACCGAGCCTCAAGTATCCATGTTTACTCGAAGGAGTTGAATATGAGGCAGAGGAAATGGTTAGAGTTGGTAAAGGATTATGATCTGCGAGATTTTGTACCATCGGGTAAAGCCAATGTTGTGGTGATGCTTTGAGTAGGAAGACGTCGCACTCGCGGCGTTGTTGAGTTTCAGCCAGTTGCGGAGAGAGTTCAAGCGGGTCGAGGTTGCAGTGTTGTTGGGTGAGGTTCTTGCGAGTAGGTTGACAGCGATTCGGTGGTCGACAGACGATGGATTATTGATAGCCGGTGAGTGACCCCGCACTTAAGAGATTGGTGGGCGAGTTAGTCTTGAAGGAGATTTTGATTTCGTATATTCACGAGATGATGAGGTTGACTTACAGAGGCCGGTTGTGTGTTTCGGATGTTGCGAGATTGCGAGCGAGTTGCTCTTAGAGGCCCTGATTCTCCGTTTGCTTGGCACCGGGGTACCAAGAAGTATCGAGACCTTAAGCGGACATTACGGTGGATGGGTATGAAGAGAGATGTTGCGGAGTTTGTCGGTCGGTGTCTCACTTGTCAACAAGTGAAGGCACCTGCAGAGGAAGGCCACCCGGTTTACTCAACCACCGAGTGTGCCTCGGTGGAAATGGGAAGAGATCTCCATGGACTTTATTTCGATTTGCCGAGGACTCGAGGAAGTTCTCAGATCCGGGTGATAGTCGACCGATTGACTAAGAGCGCACACTTCATTCCTGGTAGAGACACTTATACCGTGGAACAGTGGGCACAGTTGTTTTTGGAGCAGATCATTCGTTATCATGGTGTGCCTGAGAGGATTGTGTCCGACCGTGATTCGCGGTTTATTTCTCGTTTTGAGAGCGCTCGAGAAAGGTTTAGGCATCGAGTGCGCCAAAGATGACTTTTCACCCCGCGGATGGGCGCATCGAGAGGGTGAATCGATTCTCGAGGATATGTTGAGGGCTTGTGTGTTGGATTTCTCGGCGATTGGCACCAGATTCAGATCGATGGAGTTTGCCTATAACAACAGTTATAAGTCGACGATTCAGATGGCTCATTTCGAGGCTTTGTATGGTAAGCGTTGTCGGTCTTCAGTGTTATGGGAAGAGGTTGGTGATAGGCAGGTTTTGGGTCCCGAGTTGCTGCAGTTGACTAATGGTGCGGTGCAGAAGATTAGAGCTCGTATGTTGACAGCTCAGAGCAGGCAGAAGAGTTACGCCGATGTTCGGCGTCGAGATTTTGAGTTTGAGGTTAGACAACATGTGTTCCTAAAGGTTGCTCCGATGCGAGGTGTTTTGAGGTTTGGTAAGCGTGGGAATTTGAGTCCCCGTTTTGTTGGTCCGTTTGAGATTCTGGAGAGGATTGGCAGAGTTGCTTATCGTTTAGCTCTACCTCCGTCATTGTCAGCGGTGCACAGTGTGTTTCATGTATCGATGTTGAGGCAGTATGTGCCAGACCCGTCGCACATTGTGGACTTTGAACCCTTGCAGCTGAATGATGATTTGAGCTTCGAGGAGAAGCCAGTGGGGATCCTTGCCTTTGAGACAAAGGCGTTGCGTAATCGCTAGATCCGTTTGGTAAAGGTTCAGTGGAGGAGTCAGAGTTCCGAGGAAGCCACTTGGGAGCGGGAAGACGAGATGAGATTGCATTACCCTGAGCTGTTCCAGTCTTAAGGACTTTCGAGGACGAAAGTCATAAAAGGAGGGAGTATTGTAACGGCCCAGGTTTTCATCCCGGTCTTCCAGGTATGCCCTAGGGGTATTTTGGTAATTTGGTCAGGCCGTCAGGGCCGTTTATGTCTTTTTCCAGTTGCTAAAATTATTGGATGGGTTTATGTAGGTTTTTTAGGCTTTGTGGATGGGTTTGAGCATTGTTAGATGCAAAAGTAAAAATGTGGAGTATTTGTGTTGCAGTTGGGTTTTGAACCCGGGTCTCCGGAAAACTTATGGGATGCGTGCCAGTTGAGCTATAGAGAGCTCTTGTTACTCTTTCTGCGACATATCTTGGTTAGCCTTGGATCTTTGAAGTTTTTGTGCATTTGATTAAATGAAAGGAAATTAGGTTTTTTGTTCCTTCTTCTCCAAAACACACTTTGCCGCCCAAGCTATTCTCCCTAGCTCCCCTAGCCGATTTTCTTCTCCTTAGAAGCCCCGAAATCCGATCGACATTCTGGGTAAGTTTCGTCGTCTCTTCTTCTTCTCCTCCTCCGATTGATGTGCTGTTTGTCCTAGTGAATAGAAGTGTGTGTGTGTTTGTGTTTGATTGCAGCCAGCCGAGAGAAGCCCCAGCTTGCAGCCCCTGCAGCACGCCAGATCGCCCAGATTGCCCATTGCACGCCCAGATCGCTCATCGCACGCCCAGATCGCCCTGTCGCACGCCCAGCCCCTGTCGCACTCTGTCGCAGCCGTCGCACGCCCGTCGCAGCCTTTGCACGCCCAGATCGCCCGTCGCAGCTGTCGCACGCCGCCGCATCGGGTCGCTCGCCCGCGTGCGCCCTCGCTCCGCGCCGCGCGCCCAGTCCGCTTCGTGTCGCACGCTGCGTTCGTCCGTCCGCGTCGCCCTCGCGCGCCGTCCATGCGCAGCCCGCACTTAGCGCTGTCGTGCGTGCTCGCGGCCGTGCCCAGCGCTGTCCATGCTCGCAGCCACGCCTAGCGCCGCGCCATCGTCACATCCAGCGCCCGGCCCCCGTGTCGCCGTGCCATGTGAGTGCTCCCGAGCCGAGCCTGCTTGTTTTATTATATTTAGGCCTATGGATTGTGATTATTGTTGTGCTTGTTAGGTTCTCGTTAGCTAGCTCGGGATCGATCGCAGCTTGGGAATTCTTGTGTGTAGTTGCCTCCCGACCAAGGTAAGGATTTCTTACCGGAGTTGTGTGGGCCCTGCGATATTATATGTGATTGCTGTTTGTATGCTTGTTTGTGATTATCAGCATGTTTAGTGATAGGTGCTCTGTTCTGAATTCCCGACTGGCATGATTTCTTATGTTGTTTCTCATGTTAGTCCATGCTAGGTTGTTCCGATTACGGCATGCTCAGATTCATTCTTGCTTCGTAGTATCATGCTAGGTTCGTTGTATCTGTTGAGCACGTATTGGATTGTATTGGATTGTTTGCTATTGATATTATAGTTTAGAGATCAGGTATCGTTTTATTTCCTTTGAATGCATGTTTTTACGGATTCCAGCACGGTTGTAACTGTTTAAGTTTTGAATGTTTTATTAAATCTCTGATCAGAGTAAACTTTTTGGAAACGTATTTATCTTGAAACAGGTGCTTGGAGACAGGGACATGTTTCAGGAAATTGTCTGACCTTGAGTTGAATGTTTTGAATGTTTTGTTTTTAATTGGAATCCGAAAGCCATTCCTGCATATTGTCTTTAACTTTAATTGCATGCATTGAGGTAAAGTCCCATTTAGAGCCCCTTTTGGGTTTGGTCTTTACACCTCGTTTACCAAACTCAGAACGCCTCACCACGACGCTACTTTCTACAAACACGCTGACTGAACACAAGTTCTAAAACACTGCGCCAGCACTGGCGTAACTTCCTTGAATACTCACAACTATTAACAAACAGCCTCAACCCTACACCACGTCGACAATCAACTAAACCTCTTGGGTCCCAAAAATAAGTCGGCATCCACTCGCTTCATAGGAAACTAGCTAACTCCAATGCTTACCAACAAACCTCAAGGGAACCATCTAAACCACCGACTGATCCTAAAGGCAAACTTCACCAACTGGTACTGGTCCCAAATGCCCGAAAAATTAATATGTTGACACACAATAAGTCCTCAAGAATCTGGTTCACCCTCTCAAACTGCCCAATGGTCTAAGGGTGTGCGTCGTACTAAAACTGCCCTCGGCTCCCAAACCCTTCCGGGTGCTCACCAGAAGTGAGGGGTAAATCAACACGTGGTCTGACACAAGCCTCACCGGCACACCATCGTGTTGATGATCGGATCCAAAACAACTAAGCCACTGACTTACGGAGAAATCAACTTACCAAGGCCAAGGGGCGCACTCTTAGTTCACCAGACGGCTAAAACACAAATTGAGTACTCCTCTCATGGTGCTCGCCACCCCAAGATGGATTCCCAACGATCTGCCCATAAATTCTCTGACACAAACTAAATGGCTTCAACCACTCACTCGGCTCCTGCATGGCTCCTTCAGATGCTAACCGCACATATTTGCTAAAAACTCCAGCTACGGCCACACAAACAACAAGGTCGGGGGATAGGCCCAACATGGCCAAACCAACAACTTGGGGGATACAAACTCAAAGGTCTAACCATCCAGGGGCATTGAATAGCTATGCCAACCTACTCAACTCTGGCTTAGCTATAACAACAACTAAGAGCATGCAACAACTAGGAATAAGACCCGATAAGGGCTTGCTTTACTAAAACTCAAATACAAGCATACAATGGGGTAGAGCTCGCCTCAAAAGTGACACGTAACTCACAAGTCCAACCGGTTACTCAAAAGGACTTCCTCCCTTTTAACTTAGGCTTAAAGCATCTTCCAACTAGAAACTCCACGTTCGGGACATCTCAAAGAACACGAATAACAACAACAACAACAACAATGGCTGACAGATCACAAGCAACACGAATGAGCAAGGCTACCTCAAAGGTTAAGACTCGAGGCTGGCACCCACGGTGCAACTCAACCACCACGGAAGCTAGAGTTTCTCACACTCCAAAAATCCAACAACTTTCCAGTAACAATGCAACACTCTTGAAATAGACTGGCCACTACCCTTGCGTGGTCGAGCAACTTGCAACTTACTAGCAACACAACGCAGGAATCCTTTAACTGGGCTAGCCGCTGCCTTCAAGCACCACCTTGCTAACAACTTCGAAACCAACGCGGAGGTTACTAAGAACAACTCTAGCTTGTTAACCGACCACAAAGCTTCCAGCAACTAAACCGAGGTCCACTACTTGGGTCTGACTGAGCTCTAGTGAGGCTCTCCACAATTTAGGGTTCCTCCGACAACCCTTAGACACACACTGTCGTCAAACGGTTTAACAGCCAACTGGCTAACGGGCGACAACTCCTTCCAGCATCTCAACTATGCTAGCCAGCTTCAACTCCTCGAAAAACAAAGAAGAACAGAAACCCTACAAAATGTGTCATCCTCTTACTCAAAGCATCAGCCACATCGTAGCTTCTAATTAGGGTAAGGATCCGAACAACAATCTTAGCAACGACGGTCAGAAACTGAGCGGCTTAGCTACAACCGCTCTTGTTCGGTACCATCTAAACTCCAACCATCAAACAACAAAAAGTTTCTCTAACCAGGTCGAGGTCCAACTAAAGAAACTTACCTAAGAACCAACTCGGCTACAAGCACGGTATCCTTACAACCTAAGCTAGGGTACTTAGACATTGAAATGAAGCCCTAACACCTCAAGGACTGAGCACCGGCTCTTTAACACGAACCACACATGGTTCCCAAAACTTACACCACGGAACGAGCTACACCGGCATGTACAGCTTTCTCTTGTTTCCTTAGGATCCAAGTCCAACAATTACTCTCTCACAAAGGCAACATTCGCCTCCTAGCAGAGCCACAACTAACAAAAGAGCATCAAGAGTTCAAACTCCACACGAGGTCAACTCACAACGAAATGCAACATTGGCCAACTTACTCTACAAGAGCATAACAACACCAAACTAACATACCTCGTACCAATGTGTCCACTAGATGTGCTCTGCATAAACCAACCAACTCATGGCTCCACTACTAGATCAATTTCGCATCATCGATGCTAACTCTACTCCGACTAAGGTAACTCAAGGGTAGTTGAATCGCACTACCAAAAAACTGGCTCACATGTCCAAACACAAGCACGAGAACTCGGACGTGCTAGCCCTTAACAACCTTCAACATCCTTCGTACCAAACTCTTAGTAACCCTAGAAAAGCTCCTGCTTTCCCTCGTACGTCCTTACACTTGGAGTCATCTGACGACCACCGAGCTATATCTCTCAAGCAACCCCAAACAAGTGCAACCACAATAAACAGGTACAACGACTAGTGGGGATGCCGAACTCTGGGTGGGTCATAGAACCACCTTCACAACTGGTGCGAACTGGCCTGAACCTAGGCCTCCTCACAAAGCTTGGTGTCACAAGAACTAAATCCTTTACAACAAAAAAATAGCTATAAACGAGCTCTACGTCCTACTGTAGGTAGGACCAGGAAGGTCACAACTCTAGGTGACGGGAACACTAACACTTCAAACAAGAATCTCGACACTCGAGCAATCTAGTCTCTGGCATGTCGTCTAACAGACGTGCCATGGTATACTCTTGCATCCTACTCGATGCTCAGCAATTACTCCAGCTAACTCTCGGAAGGCAGCAACTAACTCCACTTTAGGAACACGCTAAACGAAGAGTGCTCCACTCTACTAGCCAACTGGAAGCAACCGACGGATCAAGTCTCGACAAGTAAACTTCACGCTGCACTCTGACTATAGGGTACTAACAGAACTGGCTCTAAAACAACAATAGGCTTGCAAGTGGTCAAACATGTCTCTACATATTCTTCAAAAGCTACCAACTCGGTAGCCACTCTCTAGGTAACTTGTCAATCAACCAAGGTTCAAGATCTACACTTGATCCACCCAGGCTAGTCGACACTTGATCCACCCAAACCTCAAGGGTTAGTCCACTCTCCGACTTTCGCTACCACAACAAAGAAAAAACAAACCATGCATGTATACTAGATGCGGTACTATAACAAAACCCTTAAACAACAAACTTGGACGTACCTGACGGCCGTTGGAGTGCTGATGATCATGGGGACAAAAAACCTACAAAGCAGATTAGTCTACAGAATCTATGACTCTACGCTCTGTAACCAACTGTAAGAACCCGACCTAAAACTCGGTTCTTACTCAGCATGCACGTGTAAACAGTGAACATAATTCATTTGAACATAATAATAGGCATTTCTTGAAACAACAATCCCGAGGAACCTGTTTTGAAAATCCTTATAAAGAAATTCTGTTCAAATCTTATAAATAACCCTAGCCTGAGTATAAATTTAAAACATTCAGAAATAAGGTATCAAAATACAAATTTAAACTTCCAGAAACATAAATTCAAAATCATCAGGTTCCATGTGCATGACCTACCAACTCCGTGTCCGACTACATGCTGAATTGAACAAATAAAGACTCAGACATAAACATAGAGTAAAAATGTCGACAGCTCCCATGATCATCCAGCTCCCTCCGCTAGCCGTCTCGGTGTTGTCCCAAGTTACTTGGTGGAAAACCACATAAATAAGGGTGAGTACAAACATACTCAGTAAGAATCCCCAACTGGGCTATAGTACGAACATCAATCATACAACATACTAGAATACATACAACCGCTACCAACACAGATCAACCCTTGAGTCAACTATGCGACTCCAGAATCATTGGGGTCTCTTACCACCAGCGTAGTGATCATCTCTCTAACATATCCTGAAACTGGGACAAGAATGTCCAACATTTAGGACCCGAAGGTCCAATCATCTGGGACACGAATGTCCAATCACTAGGACAAGATAAGTTATGTCTACACTGCTGACCAGCTCTCCAAACTGGTCCTGGACACACGGAAGAGTTCCTGGTGTCTGGCTCTAGACATGGAAAGTAATGGTGTACTGTAAGCATTATCCCTAGGGAGCTCTCCTCCCGGTGCCTAATGCCTGTGCTCGCACACTGCATGCTGCTGCAAATCGTGTAAGGACGTAGGACCTAAATGTGCTACACCAGTTCAGGTACGCGTGCCTACGACTCAGAGCAGTTCTACTGAACATACAACAGTGCGAGGTCCTTGACACTCGACTGTAAGCAGCATAAGATCACCGCACGCCTGAAGCTAAGAACCGGCCACGGCAGCTTACACCGTCTGCTGGGTTCCACTCTAGCAGGCTACAAACTAGGCTTATATCGATATGGGAGCTAATTTGTATCGTCTATCGGGGTGGAAGCATCATACGTTGTGCAACTCACGATCCTAGACCGTGGGGACAATATACGTTATGTCCCCTCTCAGCCTCTGGATGAAGACAAACCCTAACAAGTCTATCTAAAAGTCCCGCCCAATGCCTTAACAGGCCAAACATGCTCAACACATAACAATGGGAATGCATGCCAGAGAACAACCTAGCATGGTACTAACATGTCACAGGAATATCATACATGCTAGCAGAACAGGATAGGACAATAATCATAACATGCTCATTCACAAACAAGAAACCTATCCACTAACATGCTCATATCAATCAAACATACACAAGTAGCAATCATGATGAACGCAGGGCCCACACAACCCTCTATAAGAAATCCTTACAAAAAAAACAAGCAGAAAAACAATAACAGAATCTAAGTGCTCCTCGAGTTGCAGGATACCAACGATGCACAACACACCTAACAATAACATTAAGATAATCAATACAGTTGCAAGCATCTAACTTAACCAAGGAGCCCAAGGGAAACAGAGGTTACCCAACCCAGAACCAGACAAAAACCCAAGAAGACAATTTTACTACCTCGGGAGTTCGCTGGGGCGAAACACTTCCTGGCGAAGACACACACTGCACAGGGCACGAGCGAAGGTAAAGACGAAGGATGAATAGCTACTGGTTACGCGCGGGGTGTCTCGGCAGCAAGCGGCAATGGGCGAGCGGAGCTGTTGCGCGGCTGGTGCGAAGATCGGCGAGGGGCAACAATTGGTAGCGCTGCTGGCGAAAGAGATCAGCGAAGGCCCTCGCTGCTGCGCGTGCAAGCAAGCGAATAGGGATGTCCTTGATGTGACTGTTGCAGTGCAGGTGAGAAAACGAAGCTACGAGGCTCGGCTGCACGTGGACGGGACTTTGCGAGGCGAGGCGTGCGGTTGCTACCGAGCGCGTGATCGGGCTGGGGAGGCGTTGCAGTCGAAGGGAGATGCTTGGCTGAGTAGGTTAGTTCGACGAAGGCACTCAGGTGAGGGCGTGTGGGGGCGCTCGAATCAGAGAGAGGCACCCGAGTGCATGCAACGCTGCGGCTACGCTCACTGTAGTGAAGGGTTTACTGCTGCGAAGTGATCTGCGCACGGCCAAGGGGGTGCAACGAATGTGGCTGTGGGTTGTACGACTGGAGTAGTGGGGGCTCTTGACTGCCAAGGGATTCAGCTAGAGAAGGAAAGAAGGGTTTGGCGATCAAGGGGTTGCTTGCTCTCGGTGGCGATAGGGGAAAAAGAAGCTACGATCGGACCTTGAGAGAACAAGAAGAGAGATTGCAAAAAGGAGAAGCTTCTGTGTTTAGAATCGACGGAAAGAATACGGATCCCTTCTCCTAAACGCCAGTTCAATCCACACATGCCACGTGTCCCTGGCCATTCCCCCTTCAAGCCCTAACTACAACATAATTAACTTCTTTTTCTTCTTTTTCTAAAACAAGCTTCCAAGGCCTAGCTGGTCACAGGTTCAAATTCCAGCAGCAACACTTTTAAACCCTTGTTTTTATCTAAAAGCCAAACTGTAACGGCCCAGGTTTTTCTTCCCGGTCATCCAGGTATGCCCTAGGGGTATTTTGGTAATTTGGTCGGGCCGTCAGGGCCGTTTATGTCTTTTCTAGTTGCTAAAAATATTGGATGAATTTATGTAGGTTTGTGAGGCTTTGTGGAAGGGTTGAGCAAGGTTTGATGCAAAAGTAAAAATAAAAGGGAATTGTCTTTGCACTGGGTTTGAACCCAGGTCTCCTAGAAAGCTTGTGGGGATGCGTGCCAGATGAGCTAGTGAGAGCTCTTGTTGCTCCTTCCGGGTCATTTTATGGTTAGCCATGGATTTTGGAGTTTTGTTGTATTTGGTTAAAAGAGAAAGGAAGCTAGGTTTGCATTTCTTCTCCAACACCTCACTTTGCCGCATAAGCCGACCTCCCGGCCACAGATCCCGTCGCCTAACCGGCCGAGCAAAGACGCCCAACCCGCACGAACGGCTGTCGCGCAGCCGCCTTGCCGCGCAGACGCCCTCGACCAAGAATTTGCACCAGATCCGGCCGAGGATCGCAGACGCTGTCGCGACGCCCAGTCCGTCGCCCGATCTGTCGCCGTCGCACCACCTTATCGCGACGCCCGGTCGCGGCCGAGGGAAGCCATCGCCCGATCGCACGATGAGCCGTCGCGCGCGCCAAAGCCGTCGATCTGCCCGGCGGCGAGCAAAGATGCGTCGGTCGGTCGGCCATCGCCGCCGTCGACACCACCAAACGACGCCCCAGATCCGTCCATCGACGCCCGGGCTTCGCGAGGCCCGTTGCGCCGCACTGGCCGCGCAGCAGCAGCAGATCGCCCGTGTCCGCGCGCGCCGCTCCGAGCCGCTTCGCCGCGACGCCCGAGCGCTTCGCTTCGTGCTCTCGCCGCCTTCGCCAGCGCCCGCGCGCCTTCGCCGTCGTGCGTGCCGGTACAGTCGCGTGTGCGCGCTGGCCGCCGCGCTTCGCCGGCGCTGCCTAGCCGCACACCGGCTGCCAAGAAGACACTCGGCCCCGCCGTCGTCGTGTGGCCGTGTGAGTGCCCCGAGCCGAGCCTCGCTTGTTTTATTATATTTTTAGGGCTATGATTGTGATTTCTATTGTGTTTGTTAGGTTCTCGTTAGCTAGCTCGGGATCGATCGCAGCGTAGGATTTTGTGTGTAGTTGCCTCCGGCCAAGGTAAGGATTTCTTTACCGGGATTGTGTGGACCCTGCGATGTTCTATGTGATTGATGTTGTATGTTTGTTTGTGATTATCAGCATGTATAGTTTAGGTGCTCGTTTCGAATTCTCGATCGCATGACTTCGTATGTTGTTCTTTCATGTTAGTCCATGCTAGGTTGTTCCGTTCGCATGCTCATATTCATTCTTGTTCAGTAGTACCATGCTAGGTCTGCTTTGTATTCTTTCGAGCACGTATTGGATTGTTTCTTTGATTGTTAAAGCGAGTTAGAATTCGTGTAGATAGCATCATCCGGCCCGATGCATAAAGTATCTTGCATCTATGGCAAGGGCGTTCGAGACAGTTCTCCGTCCTTGGACCCCGTGAGGGATTAGCTATCCCACCGGTGAGGCCCCGCAATCTTGGGTGAGGGTGGTAGTCTTAGCGATGCCCCAAGCGGTCGGGATGATGACTTGGCAATGCCTAGTCCCCGAGCAATAAGCACGTCCTCGGTGTGTTCGGTAGTAGCCCTTGATTGCCACTGTTAAGGTAAGGACGGCTTCACGGTGTAAGCCTACCACGACCCGTTCCTTAGCCTCAAAGTGCGGTGGTACAGTGACATAGTTCACGTGTCCGAGTCTCACACCCCTATGTCGGTGACACCGATCCGGAGATTTAGTTAGGCGTGGTATCCGGATATGGGCGACTTGCCATTAGACCCGGCACCCCCATAGTGCGTGGAAGCACGCGGTGCATGCTTACGCTCATTACAACGCCGATCGAGAGCTCCTCGGGATCTTGAGCTAGTGTACCTTTTCGATCGTCGACGATGAGACGGTGCCGAGGCCGAGACTTGTTTCTCGTATAGGGCGTATTGTGTGGTGGATTTATTTCGGACTAAGACCGAGTTGGCATCCGAGGTCCAAGTGTGGACTTAAGCTATGTGCTCTATTCGTGTTTATACTCATAGCTTGCGTACAATCTTCTAGATGATCATGTATATCGTATTGTACCCGGTTGGGGATTCTTCTTGAGTAATTCGTTACTCACCCTTATTACGTGGTTTTCCACAGTAACCAAGGCGCGAGAGGATGGTCAAGGAGGAGCCGTGATCATGGAATCCTGCTTTGTCATCTCGACCATTTTATTATATCATGACTCTTGACTTTTGTTATTTCCCTGAATGCATGTAGGACGGGCACGGAGCCCTAGGATGTTTCCTTACGTTTTATGGATTCCAGCATATTTGTACTTGTGGATTGTTTAAATGGTTTAAATAAATCTACGATCGAGTATGCTTTTAGAAATGTATGTTTTGGTTGTTGAATGTTTTGCTTTTTACTTGGGATCCGAAATATATTTTTCATAATGTCTTTTATTTTCAACACATGCATTGGGGTAAAGGCCCATTTAGAGCCCCTTTTGGGTCTGGTCTTTCTGATTGGTATCGAGCTCGAGTCATAGATTCTCAGAGACTCGACCTTTTGTTGTAGGTCGTTTTTCCATGATCATCAAGACTCTCATACGGTCATCAGTACGCCTAAGTTTACTATTTGTTGTTGAAAAAGGGTTAAGTATTTACAATACTGTCATCTTGTGTATGCCTTGTGTAGTGTTGTGGAGCGGAGACGAAAGGTGTTACGACTCGTTGTTGGTTTGGGCTTAGTGAGCCATCATGCCAACTTTTCGCGATCGCAGCGATTTGTTTAGCGGCTTGTTGAGGTATCCAGATAGATTCGGATGCCCCAGGACATCGTTCCATAGGGAGGCGAGCTTAGACTCCGTTGGCCATTTGTGGCCCGCTTTCGCTTTTCCCTAGTGAGAGGGTGGTGGTGCTTCGTGCGATCGCCAAGTATGTTGATCGCACCTGAGGAGCAGAGGCGCTTGGCATGTCCGACCGAGGAGTTGGACCGATCGTGTTGATGTTGAGGCGCGTCGAGGTTGTTAGGCCCGCATGCCGATTTGGCCCCGGCAGATTGAGTTGCCTAGAGGAGGGGTAGAGGCTAGCGGCGCCTGCAGTGAGACTCCTTGAGCGAGTGTGCTCCAGCCATGAGAGATTTGATGGCGTGTCTTTAGCTATCGAGAGCGGAGACCCGTGCGCAGATTTAAGCGCGTAGTGAGGAGTCCCGGCACGATTAGCCCGGTGTGTGAGTTTGTTTGACATTTTTCCCCAGTAGCTCTTGTAGCCCCGGAGGTTCTCGGGAGGGCATGATCGTGAGTTTATTCAGATGAGTTTGTTGGCGTTGATGGAGACGCCGAGGTTGGCAAATGGATGCCTGTAGAGCTCGATGTTTTAGTAAGTCCTCTCTGCTAGTAGTAAAGTAGTTGGCTGGCGAGTTTGAGTTTAGCATCCGTGTGTGGGATGCCCCGCCATTCAAAGGCCGAGGTGTGCCGTTCTGTCTTTATTTGGTTCATCGGATGGTGGTGGAAGTCCCTTGTGAGAGGTGGACTAGCGAGTCTCCACCGATCGCCCGATTGTTTGGCAAGTTGCCGTGTTAGTGGCTTGAGGCGGATGAAGGGTCATCTTTGCCCCTTGCGAGCTCTTTGTTGTTTAATGACCCGACTTCCTCGAGATGTGGATTTGGTAGTAGTAGCACTTGAGGTGCATTGGTTGGTGTGCCACTTTGGCACTAAGTCCTGGTTCGAGCTTGAGTTTGGCTTGGCATAGCAGATGGTTCTATGCCGTTCGGAGTTCAGCGTACTCCTTTAGCCTTGGATCTGTTTATGGCGGTTGCACCGTTTAGGTCGTGCGGAGGACTAGTTCGGTGGTAGTCGATGGACTACAAGCGAAAGGATGCTCGAGAGGAGGCGGAGCCTCTTCCGGTGTTTACGGAGGTTGAGTAAGTCGTGAGTTGCGGTTGGTAAATGTTGGTGCGCGTGAGTCTCGCGCTAGTGTTAAGGCCAAGAGATTTTCTTTGTGGTTGGTAGTGCGGTCAACTACCTTCGAGTGCCTAAATCGAGGAGAGTTGAGCATTGTAGATGCGAATTTGGTGGTCAGTGAGGGACCATGAGTTGGATGCTTTTGAGGCGAGATGAGTGATGCCTTGCGAGAGGTTTTGGATGCCTTAGGGGTAAGCACCCTTGGTAGAGGCTTGGTACAAAGTAAGTTTGGTTTGGCATGATTATGCTTTGGTAGAGCAAGGTTGCCTCTCTTCCAGTATCGTGTGGAGATGGAACTTTTGGTGTTCCTTGGATTGTTTGTATCATTTGCCGGGAGTTATCGTTGCTTTGTGGAAAAGCGCTTGTTAGTCTTGGATCTCTAAAGGAAGGTTGGGAGTTGTGCACACAAGTGTGTTTTGTGTGGTTCGTTCCGTGGCGAGAGTTTGAGATCCATGTAGGGTTTGCTTTGGAGATCTCGTGCTCGGTTCCTTGAGAAGTTGGACTCGGTGGTTGTTGTAAGGCTTGGGTTGAGGTGGTAAGGATACCGTGCTCGTGGTATCAAGTTGTTGCTTAGGCAAGATTTGTTAAGTTGGGCCTAAGCTTGGTTGGCGGATCTTCTTGTTGATCGTTGGTTGGAGTTCGGTTGGAAACCGAACAAGAGCGGTGGTAGCTAAAGCGCGTGGTTTTCGATCGACATGGCTAAGAGAGTTGTTCGGATCCTTCCTTGGGTAGAAGTTATGTTGTGGCCGATGCTTTGAGTAGGAGGATGACGATTCTCGTAGCGTTCGGTCCTCTAGGTTCCCAAGGAGTTGGAGTTGGCCAAACATGGTTGGGATCTTTGAAATTGGAGTTGTTTGTTCAGCGGTTATCTGTTAGATCGTATTGGCAGGTGTGTGTGTGTCGAGGTTGCCGAAGAACCCTAGGTTGTGGAGAGCCTCCGAGCTCGGTCAGGCCCAGCTAGTGAGTTTGATTGGCTAGCATGGAGGCGTGTATTTTGTAGCCTCGGTGGAGTTGCTAGCGATGATCTTGGTAGACTAGCAAGCTAGTGTTTATTTGGAGTAAAGTCCGTAGTGGTTTCGGTGTGGTGGCAAGTTGATGCTTGGTGTTGACCAAGGTGTGGATTGGAGTTGCTAGAGTTTAGTTTTGCTCGTGGGGGCGAGTGGTTTGTGCCATGTTGGTTGTTTTTCCTGTTTCCAGGATGTTGAGTTGCCCGTTTGGCATTTGGAGGTTCGATCCGAGATGGACCCTTGTTGTGCCCCGTGAGATTAGATGTTGTTGCTCACGGTGGAGCAAGGCAGTGAGCGTATGTGGAGTTCTCTGTCGTTGGTTGTCCGCTTGTATGAGCCGTTTCCTTCGGGAGTTGTCGAGTTACTCCTTGGTCTTGGAGTTAATGGTGGAAGCGCTAGCTTGAAGGAAAAGTTTGTTGGTCGCTTGGAAGTAGTCGTTTGTCCGATTAAGCGGATTCTTGGATGGTGTTCTAGAGGCTGCAGTAAAGGTTGTTCTGCCTCTTATGAGTGTTTGGCCTAGTTGGTTAAGATTTTTGTGTGTTGGCATGGAAGATGTTGCACCTTTGTAGTGGAAGAACTCCTTTGTATCAGTTGTGGGTTGAGGTTGCACCATTGTGGATGGATTAGGGTCTTGACATTTTGAGGATCTTTCTTTGGTTAGTGTGGTTTGTGCTCTGCCACCATTATTGGTATCTGGTTCCCGGTAGTTGGTGTTGACCGAGTAGTGGAGTTCCGTTTATGAAGTTTCGGTGGGAAGGTGCAATAAGCCTAAGCTAGAGGGTTAAGCTGTATATGTGTTATCGTTTGGACTTGTGAGATGTGCTTCATATTTGAGGCAAGCTTCGTTAGTTGCTTGCATGGAGGTAGGCTTGGTGGAGGAGCCCATTTAGGGCCGGTTGTTGGTGGTGACTTGTCCGGCCAGTGATTTGAGCCAAGCTAGAGTTGAGTGGATTGGCATAGCTATGTAGTTTGTAGTTGTTTGGGCTTCCGAGATCGTAGCACTCAAGTTGTTGGTTTGAAGGAGTTCGTGTGGAAGTGGCGTTTGTCGAGGTTGTTGTGTGAGTTCGGATTTTTGGTGACTGGTTTCGTAGCTAGAACTCGCACCTCGCCTGTGGAGATGTCATTCTGCGTGGAGTAGTGGCATGTCGGGGGCCAAGTGGAGTTGTTGGCTCCAGTGTGGCAACAAAGATTTTTCTAGGTAGTGCGTGATGAACCGTGGTTCGGAGAGCGTTGTTAAGAGGCTTATGAGCCGGTGCGTTCAGTAGTGTTTTCACCCTCGACCGATGGTCTTTTGGGAGGAGTGATCCAGAACCTTTGGAGCTTGTTGCGAGTTGGTGTTTCCGTGATTAGGCGTGGAAGACTAGAGTGGTTTATGAGGTTGCCTTTGGTTGCGATTCTCGTGGTCGATTCTCGTAGTTCCATTGAGGCATTGCAAGGTAAGTATTGCGAGCTTCCGGTGTTCGGGAAAAGGTTGGTGGCCATCAATTTTGTTTTGGGTCCTGAGTTCTCGCATTTGACCGAGAGGTGATGTGCGGGAGTTTAGAGCTAGTGTTGTTAGCTCGGAGCAGCAGAGAAAAGTTACGCCGATGTTGGCGTCGAGTTTTAGAGTTTGAGGTTCGGCAATGCGTAGTTTTAAAGTTGTGCCGTTGTGAGTTGTGTTGAGGTTTGGTAAGCGGGAGAAGTGGAGCCTCTGTTGTTGGGCCATTTGAGATTCTCGAAAGGATTGGCGAGTTGCATATTGGTTAGCTCTTTCTGTCATTGTCGGTAGTGTGCGAGTGTTCTCTTGTATCGGTGTGAGGCAAGATGTGTCGGACCCATCGCTCATTGTGGACTTTGGCCCCTGCACTGAATGAGGATTTGAGCTTCGAGAAGAAGTCGGTGGGGATCCTTGCATTCGAGACTAAGACATTGCGTAATCGCGAGATTCGGTTAGTAAAAGTTCGGTGGAGGAGTCGAGTTTCGAGGAAGCCACTTGGGAGCGGGAAGACGAGATGAGATTGCATTATCTGAGTTTGTTCCAATCTTAAGGACTTTCGAGGACGAAAGTCATAAAAAGGAGGGAATATTGTAACGCCTGAGTTTTTCTTCCCGGTCTTCGGTATGCCCCTAGGGTATTTTGGTAATTTGGTCGGGCCGTCAGAGGGCGTTTATGTCTTTTCTAGTTGCTAAAAATATTGGATGAATTTATGTAGGTTTGTGAGGCTTTGTGGAAGGGTTGAGCAAGGTTTGATGCAAAAGTAAAAATAAAGGGAATTGAATTCAGTGCACTGGGTTTGAACCGGGTCTCCTAGAAAGCTTGTGGGGATGCGTGCTAGATGAGCTAGTGAGAGCTCTTGTTGCTCCTTCCGGTCATTTTATGGTTAGCCTTGGATTTTGGAGTTTTGTTGTATTTGGTTAAAAGAGAAAGGAAGCTAGGTTTGCATTTCTTCTCCAACACCTCACTTTGCCGCACAAGCCGACCTCCCGGCCAGTGAGATCCACCGTCGCCCAACCGCCGAAAGAGCAAAGACGCCCAACCCACACGTAACGGCTGTCGCGGCCACCGCCTTGCCGCCGCAGACGCCTCGACCAAAGCCGTTGCACCAGATCCGGCCGAGGATCGCAGATCGCTTGTCGCGACGCCCCAGTCCGTCGCCCGATCCATCGCTCGCCGTCGCACCGACTTATCGCGACGCCAGTCGCGGTGAGGGAAGCCATCGCCCGATCGCACGAGTGAGCCCGCGCGCGCAAGGCCGGCCCAGATCTGCCCGAGCAAAGACGCCCGAACGCGCGTCGGTCGGCCCATCGCCGTCGACACCAAAGCGGCCGCCAGATCCATCCATCGACGCCGCCCGATTCGCCAGCCGCGCGTCGCACGGCCGCGCGCAGCAGCGAATCGCCGTGTCCGCGCGCCGCTCCGAGCCGCTTCGCCGCCGCTCAGACGCCGAGCGCTCGCTCGTGCTCGGCCGCTCGCCAGCGCCCGCACGCGCCGCGCCCGTGCCGTGCTCCAGCCACAGCGTGTCGCACAAGGCCGCGCCCAGCGCTGCCAGCGCCAGCCAAGCCCGCACCTGGCGCTGCAGCGACTTTTCGGCCCGTGTCGCGTCGTCGTGCCGTGTGTGTGCCCGAGCCGAGCCTCGCTTGTTTTATTATATTTTTAGGGCTATGATTGTGATTTCTATTGTGTTTGTTAGGTTCTCGTTAGCTAGCTCGGGATCGATCGCAGCGTAGGATTTTGTGTGTAGTTGCCTCCGGCCAAGGTAAGGATTTCTTACCGGGGTTGTGTGGACCTGCGATGTTCTATGTGATTGATGTTGTATGTTTGTTTGTGATTATCGGCATGTATAGTTTAGGTGCTCTGCTCAATTCTCGATTGGCATGACTTCGTATGTTGTTCTTTCATGTTAGTCCATACTAGGTTGTTCCGATTCTGGCATGCTCATATTCATTCTTGTTCAGTAGTACCATGCTAGGTCTGCTTTGTATTCTTTCGAGCACGTATTGGATTGTTTTTCTTTGATTGTTAAGGCGAGTTAGAATTCGGGTAGATAGCATCATCCGCCCGATGCATAAAGTATCTTGCATCTATGGCAAGGACGTTCGAGACGATTCTCCGTCCTTGGACCCGTGAGGGATTAGCTATCCCAACCGGTAGGCCCCGCAATCTTGGGTGAGGGTGGTAGTCTTAGCGATGCCCCAACGGTCGGGATGATGACTTGGCAATGCCTAGTCCCCGACGGTAAACGACGTCCTCGGTGTGTTCGGTAGTAGCCCTTGATTGCCACTGTTAAGGTAAGGGCGGCTTCTCGGTGTAAGCCTACCCACCCGTTCCTTAGCCTCGGTGCGGTGGTACAGTGACATAGTTCACGTGTCCAGGTCTCACACCCCTGTCGGTGACACCGATCCGAGAGATTTAGTTAGGCGTGGTATCCGGATATGGGCGGCTTGCCATTAGACCCGGCACCCTCATAGTTCTGTGGAAGCACGCGGTGCATGCTTACGCTCATTCTGCGCGCCAGGCCAGGAGAGCTCCTCGGGATCTTGAGCTAGTGTACCTTTCGTGTATCGACGATAGAGCAGCCGAGGCCGAGACTTGTTTCTCGTATAGGGCGTATTGTGTGGTGGATTTATTTAGGACTAAGACCCCGAGTTGGCATCCGAGGTCCAAGTGTGGACTTAAGCTATGTGCTCTATTGCGTGTTTATACTCATAGCTTGCGTACAATCTTCTAGATGATCATGTATATCGTATTGTACCCCGGTTGGGGATTCTTCTTGAGTAATTCGTTACTCACCCTTATTTTGTGGTTTTCCACGGGTAACCAAAGGCGCGAGACAGGATGGTGAAGGAGGAGGCTGTGATCATGGAATCTGTCATCATCTCGACCATTTTATTATATCATGACTCTTGACTTTTGTTATTTCCCCTGAATGCATGTAGACGGGCACGGAGCCCTAGGATGTTTCCTTACGTTTTATGGATTCCAGCATATTTGTACTTGTGGATTGTTTAAATGGTTTAAATAAATCTCTGATCAGAGTATGCTTTTAGAAATGTATGTTTTGGTTGTTGAATGTTTCTGTTTTTACTTGGGATCCGAAATATATTTTTCATAATGTCTTTTATTTTCAACACATGCATTGGGGTAAAGGCCCATTTAGAGCCCCTTTTGGGTCGGGTCTTTACACAAACTCCCAAAACAACCAAGGTTCGAGCCTTGGCATGAACACTTTTAATTTCCCTTAACAAAACACTTAAGCAAAAGATCCCCAAAACCACCCATGTTCGAACCCTAGCAAGGACCAATTTCCACCCTTTTAATTCTTAAATAAATAAAACAGATCTTACCTTCGAGTCCCAGCTCGTGCAACTTTAATTCCACATTTAAACAACAACAAAACTCCAACACTTAGCCACCTGGGTTCGAGTCCTGGCTCGAACGCTTTTCTTTTAAATTTTCCTTTTTCAATCCAAGCCACCAAAACACAAGAATTGACTCCAGTTCCAAGGACATGAAACTGAATAAAAACTCCAAGCTCAGCGAAAGACTAAAACAGCCCTAACGGCCCAACCGAACAACTTAAATATTAATCGAACATACCTAGAGAACCGAAACAGAAATCTGGGCTGTTACAATACGCAAGTATACACAATCGAGTATTCAGCGAGTGATAAGTATTTATAGTTCATTATTCTCCAAAGGGATTGATGTCTATAATTCGTTAATTAATTTATGAGTCGTGCAAGAAAGTAAAAAAAATGGTGTTGGGATTTTGGTTTTATTTTATATCTAGATGCTAAAGTAAATAAAAATGTGAAATTAACTAAATAAGGCTCACATTAAGGTTATGAGACGCATTTAACAATTCCTAAGGTAAATTACGGTAAGTAGTAATTTCCATACTTAGCCTAACAAACGCCCATTTTAGCTTTCGTTTGCATTAAGCCCAACTTCCGTTGTGACTTAATGTAATTAGCATCTGAGGCCATGTATGAAGTAGTTACACGTTTATTTTATGAAAGACTTAATACTAACCTACTGAACATGCAAACTAGCCATAGATTATTTCCTCTTCAGATTTATAACCTAGTTGTGCGTGTGGATGATCGGTCGACAGTTACTATTAAATTAAGATCCTAATTCAGCATGCTTCAATTAACAACTCCCTTTACCCTAGTACATGCTTTCTACAACTTGCACCCTTAACCTTCACCTAAAATGTTTAGCCAGACATAGTAAGAAAAGGAATAAAGTGAAAGTCATTGCAAAAGAAAACTGAATTAATTCAAATGCAAGAACTATTCGAAAGGGAAATAAAGCATAAAATAAACAAGAAAAGATAAACTGAAAAGCTGTAAATGTTGGTGACTGCTTGAAGAACAGGACTTCATGTGAATAGAAACACGAACTTCGCTTTAAAATCCTACTCCCAAGTATGGGAGAAGAATTCGAAAAACAGGCCCACTTTCTCTCTTGGTTCTTCTCCTATTCATAGGCTATGAGATGCTTGAGGACTACGGAATCGACTTGGAAAGCAAGGATTGGATTTGGAAATATCTTTATTGTCTTTTATTGCAATTTATCTTTGGTGGCTTATCCCATGATTCGTGTGACAGATTTACTCTGTTTGATTTTAGCAATCACGTCTTTTTTTTTATGAAGGTATGAATCTTATGATTATTGCAGTATGTCTATCCCCCAATCTGAAAATTGGCATTAGCTCGACATCCGATTCTTTCCTTATTCGGTTATTAAGGCTTTGGCATCTGATCTTATTTGCTATTTTCGCATTAATGTTTCAAGATCCACATTACTCTTCGCATTTCCGTTTCGCTTTGCATTTCGTCTAACAACCTTTGCACATGTACTTGGGAAGATCATACAGGTTTACAACCTCTAAAGCATCCTAATGCGCATTTTGACCTTCCGCTTCTCCTTTGAATCCGATGCTAACCATGTTTCCAATTCCTGTAGATATAACAATAAATTAGCAAGTGTGGGATCTTTGGCATTTAAGTATGAAAGACATTCGACATCCATGTTTTACTCTAAAATGCTCTAATTTTCTTAGCCTTTTATATCTTCGCGCATAAATCATGCATGCATCATATTTATATAACCCATCTTAATGTTATTCTAATTCTAAAATTCATTTAATTAATGCACAAATATCTTCAGAATGTATTAAGATATTATCCTAAATAATGCTATCTTCAAGAGCTATTAGCACGTATACGCAGTCGTTTGCAGTCAAGTGATAAGTTTACAAGTCATTCTCCACATGAATTGGTTTTCTCTCTAAATAAGTGTTGGCCAAAAAGTAAAGTACAAAAAAAATAAACGAAGATTTGGTGGTTTCTTAAACTATATATTCGGCTAAAAACTATAAACTCACAATAGACAACTAGATGTCGTAAACACTAGAAAAATAACACAGCAGCACATGCAAGGCTCTAAACTTCACAGAAAAACCCAACGAAAACTTGATCGTTGTCGTAACTTCTTGAATAAAATAGATACTAATCTGATCGAATAATGCACCGAACATGCAATGTTTCAAGCATTTGACAGATTAATACGCAAGTATACTCAATCGTCTACATTCAAGTGATAAGTTTACAAGTTATTCTCCACAGGGAGTGGTTTTCTCTAAATATAAGTGTTGGCCAAAAATTCAAGTATAGAAAAATAAAGAAAGTTTTGGTTGTTTCTTAAACTATATATTCGGCTAAAAACTATAAACTCACAATAGACAACTAGATGCTATAAACACTGGAAAAATAAATAGTAACACATGTAAGGCTCTAAACTTTACAGAAACACCAAGTAAACAACTGTCACAATGGTTACAGACGTTCGCTATGAAGGTAGTAACAAAAATGAAAAATGCAGAAAATAGAGGAAATATTTAAGAATAAAAGAATATGTTCGGATTAAGGTTTTCAATGTGATTAGTATGCATCAAGGGTAAGTTTATGGTAAAAAGCGAACTCAACACATACGTGATCAAATTCTCTTTCTCAGGATGCATTCATTCTCTAAGAACATGAGCTCTCGCATCTATGTTCTTAGCTACAAAACAGTGAAATGTGCACTAGCGAGATGACTACCTTTAGCCTACCTCTTTACCATGCAAGACCTCTTAACATGAAACTAATGGATATGAGTAATAGATCTCTAATCCCCCTCTCTCTCGAGATGAAGTGAAAAGAAAACATGAATGAATGGCCAGTCAAAACATGCTTTTAATTAAAATATCTACCACATCTTAGCTCAACACCCCCCACTTACCCAAGATTCATACAACACACACTTGACTATGTGATTACTCGTTTCGATATAACTACGCAATTGAATGTATTCTAAGCTTATCTTAGTATTAAGTGCGGCTTCAAAATTTACTACACGTAAGTATAAACGGTCAGAATGCAACAACTAATAAGTAAATTATCGATCTCCACAGGAATTAAGGTCTAAAACTATTCTTACTAGCTTAAGAGTTGTGCAAATAAATAAATAAGCATGAAATTGATGGTTGAATAGGGTTTTTCTTCAAAGACTCTAAATATTCAATAAACTAATGAGCATAGGTAAAAATCAGGGATATAGAAGATGCTGAATAAGTAATAATGGTAAATAGATCCCACATTTCCCCTCTTAATAAGTGGTTTTCACACTTAGTGATTTAGAACTAACTCTACTTCCGCAGAAGTTACTCATACTAAACCTAGGCGACGCGTGCGATAGGAAGCTTATTCTAACTCCTTTAATCATGCGAGACATCTCACGATGAACCTATCATAACATACTGAAACTGTATTCAACTCCCTCTTCCAAGTTTATTGAAGGTTAGCATATGTGGGTAGCTAGTCAACTAATACTTAAAAATAAATTACAGCAGTATAAAAACAATGAACCTACAACAACAACATGCATTCTACATACGAATTATCACCATAACTTCTATCTAATAAGACATAGAAATGATCAAATAATAAGGAAAATTTAGATAACTCATTACTAAAATCCGTAACAAATCAATAATCTTCTCCAGACTAATAAAATTCTAAAATAACATATAGGAATTGGCGTGGTTATGAAATGTTCAGACTCCTTATCATCGGCTCCAATGAACACCACCAGCTCTGGTTCACGTAGATTGGCTATTGGCCAACTTACCAATTCTAGCCACCCTCACCAGCTTCCAGACTGCAATTCTTTCTTGCTATTTGTAGAGTGGATTTGCTTGGCTAACAAGTTGCGGTGAGCTCGAAGATTTTCATCAATACAAGATTCCTTGATTTTTCCTGGGAATTCTTGATTGCCGCCAAATTGATTGCTTGATTGATGTTTCTGTTCTTTCCTTATTGGCATAGTTCCTCGAACGGGACTACCTTGTGACCACATCATGATGCATTTCGCTATTTGCATTGATTTGTTCGTCAGAACCTAAGTTTCGCATTTCCTGTAATGTATCGCATTAAGCACAATTTATTCATTCATTTTACTCTAAAATGTGATGTTGAGCCTCTAGCGCGCTAAATGATGAATGCACATGATTTATAATAATTTTACTCGCATTGAGTCCTTTATAACTCGATTGTTTCCCTTGAACCTTAGAAAAATGCGCAATAAACTAGCCTAATTTATACTCTATTTGAGAGCTATCAACACCCTTACCTTAACCTTCACCTATATGCGCTTAGCGCATTCTTTCAACAAAATAAGATAATAATAAGCAAGAAAATACTAGACATTACCAAATAAAAAAAATTCCTCAACAATAAAAGTACTACAGTTCAAAATGAAAAGAAAAGAGAAGAAAAAAGCTTAGGAAAATCTCCAATGGTGCTCCTCTAAGTTCTTTGTGAAATCCCACTACTCTATTATAATAAAACTAGCTAACTCTAAGAATAAACTAAAGAAAACAAGAAGAGAAGTGCCTAGAAAGTTGTTGGAAGCTGAAAGAAGAGCAAAATAAAGAGTTGGCAAAAAGAAGGCTAAAAAATGAGGTTCAAAGAGACTAGGGTTTTTTATTTTTTTTAGTACAAAGCGAGGGAGGGGGGACAAATACTGATTCTCGAGATCGAACCTATGACGCTTGTGTTGAACTAGTTTACAACCAAAAAATGAAACCATTGCACTACTGACCCATTCAGTATGAGGCTAGGGTTTCATGTTTTTCATCACCCATTTAAAGGTCTAGGTCATATGTAACACCCTGCCCTTTAAAAATAAAATTACATCCAAAGAAAGAATCTACAAGCAGCTAGAAGTGCTACCAAACCAAAACAAATCCAATAACACAATAACATCCACCACATCTAAAAGCATGTCTAGCCTATAGTTTAAGAAAAGAACATGTTCAACACTATAAACTCATCATAAGCTATGGTCTCAAGTTAAGTAGTTTGATGATTTTTCTACCAGGTCCGTCGTGAGTTATTAAATAACACCTACAATATCACAACATGGAAGAAAACAAATGCATTTTGAGGGCTAAACCATCATCTCTCTATTAGACCATCATTAAGAACAAATAAGAAGAATAAAAGAGATAAACTTTCAACTACTAACAACATATTCTGCACCTGACATTACACATAAAGTTTGACCTATGTGCTACACCACCTTGGAACATCTGGATTGTGTTCCCGAAACTCCCTCAAAGACCTCATTCACGCTTCTAGCAAACCTATTCAGGTGTTCAACTTGAATTCTTATGCAAGCCCCTCCTCTTCGCTCAGTTCCCTTCCCTCAAGCTATTTAAGTCCATGGACCCACTCAACACAACCTCAAGCTCACTTATGGTCACTTGTCCGAAAGTTTGACCCACAATTCTCTTCTTGGTGATGTAATACTTTTGCTTTCATATCGATCTTTGCAACACACGAAAGAAACAGATCGTAAAATCATATAACTCCAATTCACATAAGTTACGCACCACCCTCTTTTACATTTTTAGACGAGTGATGTGGAAAAACCAAACATGAGATTACCCGTACCTAAATCTCATTTAGAATTAGTGTTCTAGCAATAAGCATAAAGTATCATACGACCATTACAACTTTACAATAAAACAATACCAAATAGGTTCACACATCCAACAACCCTACACTATCTTAAGCTCACAACAATACTTTTGCTCCATAATAAAAAAAAACCTAGAAACCATTCACCTTCACCCTACCATTCAACTTATAAACTACATAGAGATATATGTATAACAAACTATGGTTTACCCTCACGCGGGCTTGAGGTTTTGCCATGCTATTGTTTTCCAATCTCGAATGTTCCAAAGCTTCCTACATAGCAAGGAAATACCACAGCAATTAAATTTACACTAGAATTTCCCTTTTATAATTTAAACTTACAGCAAACAAAAAAATAAACCAACTATTATGGTTGATTGCAAATGTGTTTGTCCAACAATATCAATTTAGAAACTTCAATTATTATAAACCCAAAAACTACCCATTTACCTTTTTCCTTCCAAAACGTGCCTCTTCAATTCTAGTTTCTCCTTATCTAATCTCCCTCCCTAGGGTGATTGATTCTATTTTCTCCAATTTTTTCAAGTAAACCCCTCGTCAAACCTTAAATCCCTCAATTTATTCACTCTTGAAAAGAAACATGGAATAAAAAAAACACCTACCCGCTAGTCGCTTTCGAAAACCCAATCACACCGACCAGGTCTATGATGATTTCATTCTTCTCTTCAAAATCTCGCTTTGCGTTCAAACCCTATCCCCCCCCCCCCCCCCCTTGGAGTTCGAAGCCTCCTTGTCACGCGTTTTTTCCTTCATTTTTTGTTTTTTTTTTTTTCTTTTCATTCTGACGTGAACGTAAGAAAAAACTCGGCCAAAATAAACCACTCTGTTTTTTTTTCTTTTCATTCTCACATGATCAAGGTCAAGATTAAAAGATGAAAGACATATATTTCCACATCAAAACAAACCACTTTGACACATGTCCGAGGGGACAAACGCATCAGCAGCCTCTACTCCACCTGACATTCGTATAGGCTCTTGTCCTACATGCATTTTATTTCAAGTATAGTTCTTTCTCTATTTTTTAGGTGATTCTAGCTACCCAATTAAGGTCATAATGGAATATTTAAGATTTTTTTTTTGAAACAAGGTAACCACGTCGGTCCCTAGACCAGGCACTGGAGACATCGAAGGAGTAGTGTCATAGATGAGTCTCGAACCTGGGACCTTGAGGGGAGCATACCCTCAAAGCTCAAGTCTTCAACCACTGTGCCACCCCTTGGGGACTAATGAAAAATTTAAGATTAAAAATACCTTAGACAAGGTCTAAATAACTCTCAATTTGAGAGTTGTCAATTACCATAACAGTTCAGTCCTAGCAGATCACCAACATGCTCAACATTCTCATAAAGTTATTCTAACAGGATACTACTCATTACATAATCTTGACTAGCTGCAGTTTAAACACATGTCATCATAAACACAAACTATCATGAGGAACATGAAACAGGTAACACAAGATACGACATGCTAGGACCCATAATCCTAACATATTTATAAGAAATACAACTTATAAATTAACATGTAAGATAGCACTTCAAGACCCCCATAATCCTTAGGTACAAGGCATACATAACAACATGCAAAAAGACAAAATATAAATTTCAAAGTGGCATCCCGGGATCCCATAATCCCAAGGTATGAATGGCACACATAACAAACAATGAGAATAACAACAACATGCGATATGTATAATTTCAGCATAATAGAATCAGCCCTGTGTAGGGTCCACACAACCCTAGCAGAAAGTCCTTACCTAAAAGATGATACAAAACACACTCCTCGAATTCTTAAAAGCAACCCAAAGAGTCGACAATCTCAATCTAGCAATTAACCGCCATCAGAACAATTTCCCAAAAATACTCCCGACTAACAACCACTATTTTAATCAATCTAGCACAAAATACCCAAAAGGTACTAAACAGAACTTACTCAAAATCTTACAGATCGAACATGCCACGAAGTTGTTGGCTGAAAGTGCAAGCGTGTGGCTAGACTCGCAAAATGGTGCGGGCTGGGCGAGGCATTGGCGTGCACAGATGACCAAGCGGCAAAAATAGGGGAGCTGTGCGTGGGATGTTCTTCGCGACATGGATAGAGAAGAACGCTAGGCCGAAACATGCGTGCAGCGGCTACGTCTGCACAGCGTGTGTCAGGTGGAACGGGTGGAGAACAACGAGGTAAAGGGCTGGTTGGACGGGTGTGCACACTGGGACGGATCTATACGGGCTCGTAGGAAAGACTCTAGGCAGCGACGACGGCGGTGGCAGTAGAGGAGGGGAGGGGAAGTTAAAGATGAAGTTTTAGGGGCCGTTTGTTTGGCATATTTAGGTAGGAGTTAGTTTTAGGATTTATTAACCCCTCCTCGAAAACCTTTTTCCAAACGAGTTTTTATTAAATCCTCCTCATTTTTACTTTTAAAAATAACTCTCATTTCTAACCATTCATTTTTAATCATTTATTTATAACTACTCAATCATTTCTAATCACGTATTTTTAATCGTTCCTTTCAAATCAATCAAAATAACTCATTTTTAACCATTCATTTTTAATCATTTCTTTTTTAACTATTAAAAATAACTACTCATTTTTAAATCTACATCCAAACAAGGTTTTTACTCTAACTCCTCTACACAAAAACTACATCCAAACAAGTTTTTGACACAACTCTCAATTTTTAACTACTCAACATAACTCTTCAATATAACTCCTTAACCCAAATACTACCTAAATATGTCAAACAAACAACCCCTTAAATGAAAACTTGTAATTAACTTTAAATGGGATTTTCTATTTCAAATAGGGTTTACTTGACAAATGAAAACTACATCCAAATGGGCTTTTCTATTTCAAACAAATAGGGTTTCACAACATTGGCTTTCCTTTTTTTTTTTTTTTTAATTAACTTTAAATGGGCTTTTCTATTTCAATTTCTAGCTTCCGTTTTTCCTTTAAAATGAGAATTTTTTCTTGTCTTTTTTTTAAATAACTTTAAATGAAATCCCCTTTCAGTTCCTTTTCTTTTCTTTTCGTTTCTCTTTTAATTACCCAAATGAAAACTCTTTTTATAATTTCATCCAAACTCCAGCATTTCCTTAAGACTATTTTTTAAGTGATTTTCCTCTTTTCCTTCAATTAACAATCAAAGCACGATCCCTTTAATTTACTTTATTTTCTTTTAAAATCCCAACCAACTCAAATTCCCAAATGACCAAAGATTAGTGCAATTACAAACTACCCAATATTAAACAACGATTACAAAAATGCCCTTTAAGAGTAAAATTACCGAAATACCCTTACGGCCAAATTAACTAGGAAACAACCCAAAAATTCCGAGAAGGAGAAAAACCACACCAAGAGGATCCATCCAAAAATGTGAAGCGTTACAATGATAATCTAGGAGCTGTTTACTTGAGTGCAAATCCCATTCTGGATCAATGAACTAAGCACATTGAAATCGAAATTTACTTTGTACGAGACCTTATTACAACGAAGAGTTGATGTTGGACACTTGCCTCCTACTTCTTAAATCGCAGACACTTTGGCAAAGCCTTTGTCACCAACTATGTTTTGTGTGTGTTCTGATGTAGTTTCTTTGTTCTCTTCTCACGCTAACCTTGTAGGGGGAATTAGGATTACAACTTACACTTTTTTATTTTCTTTTTGCATATGTACGCCTGCTATCTTAGTTTAGTTATTAGGCCCATGTGTGAATTTTAATGTTCAGCCCATTTGTGCGTACAGGCTTCTCAATCTTTTACCCTCTCGTACAAGTGTTTAAATACCCCTTCATCTCATTCATGAATACACGATTCAATATTCTACCGGTGAATTGTAATTTTTTTTTTCTTTTTTAAATAAGGTACCATGCCGTCCCTAGACAAGACATTGAAGATATGAAGAAATAATGTCAGAAATGAATCTCGAACTTATGACCTTAAAGAGAGCGTACTCTTTCAAATCCCAAATTTTCAATCAATGTGCCACCCCTTGGAGATTGAAGGCACGATTTAATATTCACTCACCACTCTGCTTTACCTTTCCCATTCTCAATATCTTTCTATTTGTTAAGGGGGCTGTTTGTTGGAGAGTTTTTAAGAGGTCGTTGGGATAGAGCTGCTGTGTGACTTTTTTTTTTTTTTTTTTTTTTTTTTTTTTTTTTTTTTGAGTGGCTTTAGGAGGGAATAAATGGATTTGTGGAGACCAATTTTTTTTTTTTCAGTTTCTTTTGTTTTCTCTAACTTCTATTTTAAATGTTTTTTCAGTCTTTTTTTTTCAAATTTTAAGCTTTAAACTGTTTTTTTTTAATGTCAGTTTTTATTTTTCTATCTGATTTTTATTTATTTGTTTCGTTTTAAAAATTTTCAAAATTTCGATTTTTTTTCAAAATTTCAATGTTTCTTTTTCAAAATTAAAATTTTCAATTTTTTCTTCAAAACTTCAGTTTTTTACTTTTCCAAATTTTAAGTTTTAAATTATTTTTTCCAAATTTTTATGATATATTCCTTTTTTTCTTTCCTCTAATATCAATTATATTTCATAAATAATTATATTTTTTATTTTATTGTTTGATTTGTTTTATCTTTAAAATTTGATTTTTTTTTTATCTACTTAATAGTATTAATTTTCAACTAATTAAAGGTAAATTGTCTTCAAATGGTGGTTGAAGATTTGTGCTTTGAGAGTATACTGCTCTCAAGGTCCCGAGTTTGAAACTCACTTGTTACATTAAAAACAAAATTGTTCATTCATGTAATATCATATTTTGAAAATATATTTCATAATTTAAAATTAATTGTAGTTTCTTAATTCATTTTAGTTTGTTTTAAAAATATTATTTATCTTTTTTATTTACCTAATTTACTAATTAATTGAAAAGTTCTCATTTACATAATATCCTATTTTTAAAATACATTTAATCACATGTAATTTTTTGAAATATGAAATAAATTAAAGTTCATATCATAAAAAATATTGGTATAAAAAGTATTCTTACAAAATACAAAAATTTAATAATACAAATTAAAATGATAAATAAAGAATGTATAGCACTAAAAAAAAGTCTCCAAATAAATTAAAGAATAATTTGAAGGGAATTTGCGCTGTATAACAACTTTTTTACCACAGTTTACAATTATAGCACATTTTTAAAAATAATTCTTTTATAGCAAATTCTGCCATTTAAAAAAAATTATTTACCTTTTTTATAGAAGACTTTGATAGAATCTATCATTCTCTAGTGATGAATGTCTATCAATTTTATCAGTGATTGATTCTATCGGTTCTTATTGATAGACTCTTGATAGAATCTGATGAAAGTCTATCAATTTATTTTATTTATTATTTATTAGTAATTGATTCTATCACCCTATATCGATAGAATCTATCAATATGAAATCTATCAATTTACAATTTTTGTTATATGTACAAATATTTTCATTATTGTGCTATTCATGTAATATTTTATCCATTTTGTAATATACATGCAAAAGCCCCTAATTTGAAATTTGGAATAATAAATAAATAACATTATTTTATATTGAAATTTTTTTGATAAATGTCATATCATTTAAAAAATGATAAACCTCGCCTACAACGTCTCCACAAAAATTCACACTCAAACGAATTATTGTTTACCAATCAATAATTAACTACATTCAAACGAGTTATTAATACAATGGCTCAACCTAACAAGTTATCAATATAATCAATCTATCAAATCACTTTACAATTACTCATTCAAACATTTTCTAAAGCTTTATTACGGTTGTTGACGCTTGACAGAATGTATTACACAGTTTGTACGGAAGAAAATGTAAAATATGACAACATTGCAAACATTTTGAACTATGTAAAAATATGACAAGATTGCAAACATTTTGAACTAAATTTGATGCAATTATAATTTTGAATGACGCAAAAATAATTTAATTGTCGCGTTCTCACTATTCTTAGTCAATTTAACAATTACCTATATTCTGTCTTTGATTAGCTAACAAAAATTGTTAATGTAACTTTAGATGTGCATAGACGATTCACACAAAGACAAAGGAAACATAAATATGCGTAGACGGACAAAGAGTGGGTGATGAATAAATGCATTTTGTTCTATAGTAATACGTATAAACGATTTCAAAAAAATAATTATTATAATTATTATAAAACAAAAATGATTAGTTTTTTTAAAGATTATAAGATTAAATAAGGCCACTACTATGTTGTAGGGACCATTGGAATAAATATCAAAATATATTTTGTGTTTTAGATCCCCAAAGATTTATCTCAAGAATCCGCCCCCATATTACACATACCCTTTATTAGGGTCACATGAACAGGTGTTTGGCTTTTTTTTCTTGAAAGTAAAAGAGAAATTACAAACTCTACATAAATGGTATTACTATTCTCAAATAAGATTAAAGTAAAAAATTAATTCTTACGATTTGACTGTAAAGTTGAAATGGACTGCCACTAACAATGGCATTTGGTTGATACATTTTTGTGGTAATTTTTATGGTATGTTAAAAGTTATAATAGTCTTTTGGTTATAATATTATGTGCTTGCAAATCATTTAAATATGGTTCAAAATATTTTTGTTTGGGTTTTTTTTTTGTTTTAGTCTCGATTGAGAAAGTCTGTATTTGTGTTGGAGGATGTTGTTATTTTTTGTCTAATTATGATATTTTTAAAGCTTTATATATATATATGTGTGTGTGTATCAGAAATGTGTCACTCTCTTTTGGCCAAAACTTATTAAACTTGCTTCTCATATATTGTATCAAATTTAAAAAATAAAATGTATATACAATAAGCAAATATTTGACAAGTCCATTTTAGAATGTATATATATTTGAAAGTTTAGAAATAAAAATAAAACAAAAGTGAAAATGTATGAAAATGTAAAAAAAAAAGTGTCAAAATGGGTTAACTTATAAGTTTGATCTTTATGGTTTAAAACAAGTTAGAGTTTAGTCAATATAGTTTCAAAATCTAGAATTTAATTCCTATGATTCGAAGAAAGTTAGAATTTTTAGTCTCTATGATTTCAAAAACTAAAATTTAGTTCCTATGACTTGATCAAGTTTTAAAAAATGGTTATTATCGTTTTTAATCTAATTGTTAGCAAATTGAGTATGTCGAAATTAATTATTCATGTATTAATGATGACGGTGTAAGTTAAGTACGTTACTAATTTGATTATGCATAAATAGCTAATTTTCACACGTACAATACCTAGCGATTACGAACAACAAGAATTAATTTTTAAACTTTTATCAAATTATGGACAATACGTTGTTCTAGTCTTTAAAAGTCTAAATTTCTTCCCATCATAGAAACTAAATTCTAATTTTTTTCAAGAACATTTACCCTACTAAAATAATATTTTAAAACCAGTCCTATCAAGTTGTTGCATCCCAACGGTACCATGGTGTGATACATAGTAAAGTATATATATTGTATTTGTTTTGAAATGGATGATATATTACTCATCAATACAATAATACAATGAATAATTTGTAATGGTAAATTGGGTAGCAAAACTTAGTAGTAAATGGTGGTAGGTGTTAGTGTGTGTTCATATAGTTGAGAGAGCCTCAAAAGACTGATTTACATTCAATTGGATCTGCATGCAACTCTGACACAATCTTCAAAACTGCCATAAAAATTTGGAAGCCAATGCCCAACTAAACACACAGCCTTTCAATTTGCCAGCTTAGCCAACTATACGTACAAAGGTTAGTTCATCTCTTTAATGCATTGTGTCTTTTTATTTTTTAACCATTATTACTCCAAATTCAAATATCTCATTCAACATAGCATTTAAGGGACATGTTAATGCCTTGTTCTTTCTCCAGCTGTCCTAAGGTACCCTACTCTTGAAGGGGCATAATCTAATCATTTATACCCATTTTTAAAAGTTTTTTTTTTTTTTTTGAAAAACAACAACCTCCATTAAACATCTTTAAAAAAGAACATCCAGAGCTCCCGCTTGAGGGGATCGCACACTGATCCGTCTCCACATGTTGGAGTGTGATCACCCAAAAGAGAAAAATTGAAGACATGATTGATCCTAAGAATAAAACCAAGGTTTCGTTCCATGCTCCTATCCGAAAGGGAGTATCGAGACTCTACATGGTAGGAAATAACCTCTATCATCTCCTCTAACTTGAGGATTTTTTGATAATCTTTTGTGAGTAATCTAACATCGATATCACAGACTGAAGAATAAGATTCTACCAAAGAAGAGAAAAAATTAATATCCCTAAACCCAATTTTAAAAGTTAAAAGATGGAGTTGAGAATGGAGAAATCCGATGTGTTAAATTATGTCCAATTATCACTCAATTTAGAAGGGGTGTTTGTTCATTGAATTTATAAATGAGTATTTATTAATTAATCTTCAAATATTTACATTCTAACGAGTTTTTGTAATTTAACAAAATAATTTTTAATACTAAAATTAATTTTTCATTTCTAATTATTCATAAAAATAACTCATAAATTAACACCAGACTACAAGTTGAGGGAAGGAGGATTACAATACCGATACCAAAGATAAAACTCATGATCGTAGAGTGGAAATAGATTAACACCAAACCAGATAATCAATCACGCCACCAACTTATTCTAATACATTAAATAAGTAATATTTGAGAACATATATCAGTAATATTTCATTTGTCGATAATTTAAAGCGTTCTAATAACCTTTCTAAAAAAACAAAGTGTTATAATAACCTTTCTAAAATTGGAGAAATCTTATTTTTTTTGTAGGACATGAAAATGGATTTGAACCCATGATCTTCTCATTTATAGACCACACAAATGCGTTCAATTATCAAAATTGGAGAGATTTTAAATCATATAAAACACTACTTACGTTGAAGCAAAATACAAATAAAGGTGAAATAGGTGATTGGGTTTTATAGTTGAAAAGAGTGTGAAGGAGAAGTGGAAGAGGGAGAGGAAACGAAGATATAAAATAGATTGATGTTTTGGAGAGAAGATATTGCAAAAGTATTTATTTTATATTAATTATTATTGTTGTCATCATTCCATATTTATATTAATCAATACATTTAATATATTTTATGTTATACTGTATGGTTGAAAATTAAAAAATGTATGACATAACATTTAATAAATTTAGATAAAAGAAATTTTATTTTATATTATATAGTTAAAAATTGGAAAAAAGTTTGATGTAACATTTGATAAAATTATATAAAAGATTTGATAAGATATTGGAGGAGAGGTCAAGACAGAGTTGAGGAAACGTTGATATACAAAAAACAAATAGATCAAGACAGAGTTGAGGAAACGTTGATATACAAAAAACAAATATGAAGTTCGAAAATCCCACCTCTTTGATCTTCTCCTCCTCTCTTCAACACCAAAATCCAATTATAGATGTTGATCCTTAGTCAATTATATAAAATGGGTCTACCACAAACAAGTTAATAAATAATTTTAAGATTAATCTCAACCGTATAACGTTACTTTTTCTACTTTTAAAAATTAAAAAAATTATTTTGGCTTCGGTATTTTTATATTTGATTTCTCATTTATGAGGTTCTTTGGTTCATGCATCTTCAAATAATGAAATTTAATTCATATACTTCAAACAAAATCTAAAGGTAGTTTCTATGGCCAATTTTTGTTCACATTTCTTTTGATAAAACTATTTTTAAAAGATTGGTTCTCAAAAAAAAAAAAAAAACTATTTTTAAAAGAATAATTATGTATAACATAATATTTTAATTTCTCAATTTTTTTTTTACTTTTGAATCCGCTTTTGTTATATTTAAATGTAATCTTAAATTCTAACATTCATAAAATTTCTGTTTCGATCTACTAGAATTGAGTCATTTTATCTCATCGAATTTTATAAGTAAATTCACTCATAGGACTTGGATTCCGACCTTCAAACACCTATGAATTTGAAATTTCAAACCTCAACCAACTAGTGCTTTGGGATGAATTAAAATTTGACACTTAGAGGTGATTGGATTTTGGTGTTGAAAAGAGGAAAGGAGAGAAACTTAAAGAAAAAGAGGAAGTAGAGTGATTTGAAGATATAAAGTAATTGTTTGGGAATTGATGTTTTTGAGATGAGATGTCGTAAAAACATTTATTTTATATTGATTTTTTATAATGTAATGATTGTAGTTTTGGATTCATTGATAAATATAATTTATTTTATTTTATATTGTGTGATTGAAAATTAGAGAAAGTTTGATATAATATTTGATAAGATTAGATAAAAGATATTTTATATTATATTATATGGTTGAAAGTTAAAAAACTATTTGATGTGACATCTAAAATATTACATGAAAGATTTGATGTGATATTAGAGTAGAAGTTAAAAAGAAGTCGGGAAAAGGTTGATGTCCTCAAAACAAACATGGGATTTATATTTCTCCTTCCTCTCCTCTTCTTATAGGGATCACAAGACACATTTTAATCAAATTTTATTATAATTTTGTAAGTTCTCTATATTAGTTTTTTTTTTTAGTACATATCGGGGAAGGGTGACAACTACCGATTCTCGAGATCGAACTTAAGACGTTGGTGTTGAATTGATATACAACCAAATAATGAAACAATTACGCCACTAACCCATTTGATATATATTCTTAATATTAGTAAATAAAATGAAATTCAAAGTAATATTTCATTAAGAAAGCGAAAATATATTTATTTGTGGATATTATATTTAAAAATATTCAAATATCGCTAAATAAATGAATAAAAACCACATCAAATATGTATCTCTTATAATCTCCGTCTTACATCTCAAACACTAATTTCATTTCATTCCATTTCATTTCTGTCTTCCATATTCATCGAACACAATTTTTCTTTTCTTTTTTTTGAAAAATTGATTAAAAAAATTCAGCAATCATAATTATTGGTATTAATGGTCTTATTGTATTAATGATACATAATACAATATTACTAAGTATTCATAATACGATATTAAAATGTATTAATTACTATAGATGCAAATTTTTTAAAATTTGTCTACATTTATAATTATTGTATGTGAATAGTCTATCTAGTATAATTTTTCCTTTTTGTTTTTTGTCATTTCTTATCTTTGTTAGGAATGTACAAAAAAATCGACAAACTAACAAACTGATAACTAGAGATGTCCATTTTTCCCGCATGTACTCGCCCATAACGGGGCAGGAATCCCCGATTAGGCGATGAACGAGGTTGGGGACATGGGGAAAAAATTCTTCGTGGGCTAATTGGGGCCGGGTTCCTCGTCATCGATTCCCGATCCCCGCCCCTCTAATTTTTTTTTTTAATATATATTTTTTCTATACTTTGCCATTTTCATTTTCAAATAAAAATATATTTGTTGTTGAAATTATATGTATATGAGTATTTTTCTTTAATAATTAACATTATAGTTGAAGTTGATAAATATTTTCTAAAAAAATCTAATTATTTAAAAGTATTGTAAAAAATATATATATAAAAAATAAAAAAAATTTGAAAAATCTCCGAGGGAACCCAATCCCCGCCGGTGTTCCGCTGAGTAATGCCCAAGAAAATAAATAGAAACTTTTCAAGGACGGAGATTAAATTAAGTGGCCGGGACGGCGACGGGGAAGCCATTCCCTAGCCCCGCCCTAGTGGACATCTCTACTTGTAACAGCCCAAGTTTTTCTTCCGGTTCTCCAGGTCTGACAAGTTGTTCTTCCAGGGAGTTGTTGGGCTGTTAGGGCTTTTGTGCTTCCAGGGGTATTTTGGTCATTTTACCCTCCAGGAGTATTGTGGTCACTTTTGCCCTCCAGGTTGTTCTCACAGTTATTCAGGGTTTCAGGAATGTCTGTGTTGGTTTTGGACTTCAGTTTCCTCCTGTTTTGGTTTCCAGAACAAGAGTTTCATTTTAGGAAAGTTTGGTGGTCTCCCGAGTAAAAGGAGTAAATTAAAATAATTTGTGTTTGAGCTAGGATTTGATCCTTGGTGTGTGGTTGTCAAAATTTGAAGCTTGTAGAGAGGAAAATAATTTGTTTTTAAAAAGTGCTTTTGGTGGGGATCGAATGGGGGGATTTTTGGGTGATTTTAATTAATTAAAAATATGAGAAAATGCTAGGGTTTCATCTCATTCTTCTCATTCCTCTATTAGCCGAACCACCCCTCTCCCTCTCTTCCTCTTCTTGGCCGAGCTCTCCCATTCCTCCATAGCTCTCCAATCTCCAAGCTTTTGTGTGCATCTCCATAGCTTTTTTCCTTCATCCCTCTTCAAGGTAAGTGTTCGCAAATCTCTACTTCCCTTTTTCTTGTCTTGGCCGAGATCTAACTCCAACTCAAGGGGTTTCGTTTTCCTCTTCTCCTTGTAGATCCGAATCTCTTTGCCTTGGGAGTGGAAGTTCTTGCTTGCTCTTGTTCTTGTTGTGAAAGATCCGAAGGGCCCCCTCTCTAGCTTGTTTTGCCGAGATCTCCAAGGGTAAGTGTTGTTGTGTTCTTGGTTGTATGCTTGTAGATCTAGCCGAGGACACCTTGGTTGAGTGGTTTGGTTTCTAACACAAAGATATTTTCTTGTTTGTGCATTTAGCCCTAGCCGATTCTTCTCTTGGGAGTGCTTCACTTTGGCCGAGACTTCTTGGGTGCATTTGGAGGCCTTGCCAAACTCTCCTAGTTGAGTAGGTGAGTTGGTTGTGGTTGTCTTGTGGTTGGTGTTGTTTGGCCTAGAGCACCCTTAGGGAGGAAAGGGTGTTGAGTTTTGTTGCAAGCAAATCTAACTTGTTTTGGTTTTTGTGTGGTTGCCCTAGCTGAGAGTGCAGTGGAAGGAAGTGGAAGTTCTCTTGTGTGTGGTTTGCCCTTGCATGGCCGAGACTACCCTTGGAGGTTGGAGTCTTGCTCGGGTTTCGATAAAGCCCTAATTCTTGTTTGTTTGGTTGTGTAGTTTGTTGCAAGCTAGTTTATAATCGATTGTTCTGTTGCTAGGGTAACTGTGTGGTGTTCCTCAACTTGTGGATGCATTCCGAGATTTGGGATTGTACTGTTGACAGGTAAGGGTTCCTTGCCAGGGTTGTGTGGGCCCTGCGCACCTCATTGATAACTCCTAGTTGTGTGTTTGCAATGTACTGTTAGTGGATAGGTTTTCTGCAGGTTGTCTGGATTTATATAAACTGTTAGTGGATAGGTTTTCTGCAGGTTGTTTGGATTTATATAAACTGTTAGTGGATAGGTTTTCTGCATGTTGTCTGGATTTATATAAACTGTTAGTGGATAGGCTTTTGCAGGTTCCCTAGAGGAAGTATATGCTTGTAGATGCTTAGCTCTGTTTGTTCTCTATTGAATGTAAAATGGTATTGAATGTTGTTTATGTTCTGTTATGATGTATGCTTTAGCATGTTGTAGCTAAGTTCTTACTGAATGGTTGTTAGGATTGACATGTAGAGAAATGTCCTGTTTCTTGTGCTTACCTGTTCATTGATTGCTTATCTGTCTATCTTATATTCCTGCATCCTGGACTTGTCATTTATTATGCTATGTGGGCATAGGCTGTACAAGTGTGTTAGAGTTCTTAGGGGGTCCCGAGTGTCAGTTGGGTTGTGTGCTGGCTCGGTTCGCTTAGGACTGCCCAGCGTGTTGCAGTCCAGGACTAGCCCAATGTGAGTTGTCCCTTGTTGGCCCAGGGAGTGCTGACCAGTTGCTAGGATTGGCCCAGTGTGTTGCTGATTCAGGGTTAGCCCAGTGTGTTGCTACCCATGTTGCTCAAGGACTAGCCCATGGTGTGCTGTCCCTGTTAGCCCAGGGTGTTGCTAATCAGGTAGAGCAGAACTACCCAGTGTGTTGCAGCCAGGACTAGCCCAGTGTGTTGTTGTCCTTAGTTAGCCCATGGTGTGCTAATCTTGTTTATTGTGCTGTCATAACTTGAGAATTACTTGAATTGTACTCCTGTTAGTTAGCCTAGTGTGTGCTAACCTTGTCTGGCTGTGATGTACTGTTTAAGACTGCCATGTTATGTTGTATTGTTGGTATGCTAGGGAGTTAGGTGATTTGTTTTGCGTATTGTTCCCCGGTTGGGTGATCCTTACTTAGTGCAATTTGTATTCACCCTTTCTGTGGTTTTCTCCACCAGGTAACTTGGCACAACATCGAGGTGGCTAGAGGAGGGAGCTGATGGATCATGGGTAGGCCGCTGCATAGTCTGAGTCTTTATAATGCATCTTGAAAGTGTTTTGGAAACTTTGTACTGTTGAACTTGGATTTATGTTATTGATAATTGTAATGTTTTGTAAACTCTGGCCAGAGAGTGTTTATTGTTTTCCTTTGAAGAATTCCCAAACAGATTTTATGTTTCCATTATTTTTAATAAAGATGTTCTTTCCAGCCCTTGAATGATTTTCACTGAATTTTACATGTTGAGTAACGGCCATTAGGGTTGTTTAGTGTCGGGTCCTTACAGTTGGTATCAAAGCTCAGAGTCCTAGATTCTGTAGACTGACCTACTGAGTTAGGTTGTTGTGCCCCATGATCATCAACACTCCTACAGCCGCCAGGTATGTGTTTAAGTCTATTTAAGGGTTTAAGGTTTCAATACTAGCACCTAGCATACTTGTCGTATTTTGTTGTTGGCAGTGTTGGTCCAAGCATGGACTAACTTAATATGTCTTGGGTACAGATCGCCAGTATGCCGATTACCCGGAGAGGAGCAGGATCATCTGGTACAGCCAACCGAGATGTTGGCACTGAGATAGCCACTGACAGGGTTGAATGAGGATCATCTGTTATTGATAATTGTAATGTTTTGTAAACTCTGGCCAGAGAGTGTTTATTGTTTTTCTTTGAAGAATTCCCAAACAGATTTTATGTTTCCATTATTTTTAATAAAGATCTTCTTTCCGCACTTGAATGATTTTCACTGAATTTTACATGTTGAGTAACGACCATTAGGGTTGTTTAGTGTCGGGTCCTTACACTACTGATAACTTATCCACTTACACCGACACTTTTATCAAGCTTCGAGTTATTTATAAGATATTCTTATGGTTTAATAGATCGTCGATATATATATATATATAGGCCGATGATTTTTTTGACCGTGTTGCTTGATCCTTCGCCGACCAATGTTAAATTTTTTATAGTGTTTTTGAAGGTATAGTATCATGCATTTTTCTTTACATACAGGTTACGAGTTGAATTTTAGAAAAGAAAAAAGAAGATTATAATTCAACCAAATCCAAAAATCTACCGGATTGAGTTGAGTTGCTATAATACATATAATTGGGCGAGATGACAGATTGAACCAACCCAAAAAATTTGAGTTAGTCCAAAAATTCTCTTAATCCCAACCAAACCTATAAACACCCCTCTTCTCTACTAAAAAACACTCAATTCGTACCCTCTTTCCTTCCGAACACCATATATTTCTTTTTTTAATAACTTTTAGGTATTTATAGTATAACAATATAAGAATTTGTCCTCGCATATTTTTAGTTCTTCATTACAATTGTAACACATTTTAAAAAATAATTTCATTCATAGCACATTTTGCCTAAAATTTCTATTCTAACATCATTAGACTTCTATTAGTTAAACTATAAACTTTAGACTTCTATCAATTTAACTGATTAGACTTCAATCGATTTTGAGTGATTGAACGATACAAACTAATAAATTTCAATTATTTTTGTACTCCAAATAAATAAGTTTGGGATACGGAATTTTTTTTTTAATGTACATGCAAAATTCCCCTAACAATGTTCATCTCCATTATAGTCTATAGGAAGACCTACACACTGCCACGTGGTGGTCTCTTAGGTGACCACTCATCTTTTCTTTTGAACAACTTCAACCACATGTTTTCTTTTTAACCACCTTCCCTCATAAATATATTTTCGCTTTCAAATTTTAGGGAGGAGTTTACAAAGGTGATTATTATCTTTATAAAGTTCGAAGCTTCAATCCCATCTTACAGGTGTTTTACTGAAAAAAAAAGGATATTAAATATAATTAAAGCATACTTTGTTCGACATTTTCACAAGTATCCTTTATACAATAATCGAATGAATTGATGTTGATTATCTTGTTTGGTATTAATTCATTTCAACTTTACAGTTCATAAGTTCGAGCATGAAAATTGATATTTGACTCATTTTATGAGAGTACTTGTGGCATAGGGTCTGTTTGTCCAAATTCTTAAAATTTGTACTAAAAAAAACCTTTATATAATAGTCATATTGTTGAGAATGTACATGGCTACATGTGTATAGCAACAATTGTTGAGTTTTTTTCCCAATAACTATGTCCATTTGAATTTATACACAAAGTATATATCCCTTATATAGTAGCTACCCATATTATGTCAATTTCTTGCCAATATAAATTAATTCCACGTCTTATATCCGTGCTACGGAAGAAGATTATGACTTTTAGAACAAATTTAGCCATCATTTTAAACTATCATATGGTCATCAAGTCATCTTCATGATTTAAACCTTGATAATGCTACCTATCAACCAGCCACAATAGTTCTCATTCAAGACTAATTGAGATATGTATTTGAGTTGAAATTTGAGGATGGATACCACATTTATTATTCACTCAAGACCTCTTTTGATAGGCCAATTTATTTGTCCTTTTGATTTAAAGAATCATAAAACCACCACCTGTCTTGTATTTGTGGTCTCTTGTGAATTTGGAACATCTTATTACCATTTTGTTATTAGTTCTTATGCTAAAGTTTATATACTAAGTTAGTTTAGGTATATCTCCACAATTTTTACTAAACAACTGTTCTATTTATATTTATAAAATTTAATATCTTCATTAAAAAAACACCATATAATTTATTAGACTCGGTTGTCCATAAATCTACATAAAATTAATTGTCAAGTGACCAGAATATAGTTTTTTTTTAAAAAAAGTGACAAGAATATAGATTTCTTTTTTTACCACTAAATCAATTTTCTCAGTCACTTAGCCATGAGATCAATTGAGTTAGGTATTGTGTCCCAAACCTTAGGGCAAATCTTATCTGAATGGTAGTATTTTAATGAAATACACCTAACATTTTTATGGACACCTCTTTAATTAGGTCACATCTAATGAAAGAATCCAATGACCATGCTATCAGGGCTTGGAAAAATCTGCCTTTTTAGCCTTTTGTTTTTTATAATTAGTGTTTCCCTTCAAAATAAATATTTGGTTAATGAGCAGAATTTTGGTAGGTAGGGGACATTAAAGGGTATTTTTTTTTTTGAAACAACATTAAAGGGTATTTGCAAACATATAATTAATACTTGAGACACATTTATATGTAAAATATTTAGTTTGAGAGTAATGATAGGAGATTTTTCAAGGATAAAAAACTATATTTTATGATAAATTAGATCAAAAGAACGAAAAAAAGTAATCTAGATTTTCAATCAGATAACCTAATGGTGACCTTGAAGAATGGAGATCTTATAAGATCAATCTAATGGATAATCATTACTATTGATTTTCTATTTCTCTTGATAATTAAAATAAAAAACTTGGATAGTTGTATTATTTTGGTACATATGCATGGTAATCAAAATAAAATAGTAGTTAAATTTTCTTTCCCATAATCATTCATTTTCTATTCAATATAATGTTTGTATGGAAGAAAGAAGAAAGTAAAACGTTTTGATTATTCAACAAAATATATTATCTGCCAATGACTTGCATACATCTTTCATTCATTTCTTTTTTCTAAAAAAAATATAATTTGGATTTTTCTTGAACAAAAATTTATTAGCTTTCCTCTATAAAATTGAAGGGGGTGTAATATGATGCATCCCCACAGACAGTTCACATAACTCCCACAAATCTTTTTATATAGTTTATATTTGATGTATAAAAAAATCATATCAAACCATTCATTGTTTATTACATATAATATAAAATTAGACTAATAAAAATAAACCACTAAAGAAAGACGTTTGTATTTCACTCAGAAAATGAACAAACAAACATAATCATATCTAAATTTTAATAGAAAACCAAACACAACCAAATGTTATAAGCTGACTAGACAACAACTTAACCACTACATCTCTTGACACGAATTTAAATAATAAACTTCAAACTGCAATAACTTTTGAATACATAAATAAAAAATAACTAAGTAACTTCTCTAAGGAAGTCCAGAACCACCGCCAGCTCCGCCACCGAGACCGCCACCGAGACCGCCACCTAGACCGCCACCTAGACCGCCACCGAGACCGCCAGCCGTGGTTCCACCGAGGCCTCCCAAGCCGCCTCCCAAGCCTCCTCCCATGCCGGTGCCTGTGAATCCACCAATTCCTCCACCAATGCCTCCAGGGCCAGTTCCTCCAACAGCACCCCCGAGCCCACCGAATGGGAGACCGTTGCTGCCGATGCCGGAGTAGCCACCGACGCCACCATAGGTTAGGAAGTTCTTTTGGTCAGTGAAGGTGTCGTCCTTCGGCGTAGGTCGAGCCACGGCATGAGTGGCTACAAGAGCCAAGAGCAAAGCTATGAACACTTTGGCCATTTTCTTCTTGCTTACTACTAACACTTAACACTTGTCTTTGTGTGTGTTGTTGGCCAATGGAGGTGTGAGCTTAGGGTTTTAAAGGGCAGAGGGGGTTGAGGGACAGTTGAGAGAAGTAAATGAGTTTAAATGCTGGCTGTGTGAAATTACCAACTTGGGGTTGGTTTTGGGTTTGGTGTAAGCTTTCAATGATGATTTTACTGCTTCTTAGAGAAGTGTTACTTGAGTTTACTGCACCAATTCTTCGTCAAAAGACCAAATTTTTATAGATATTTGTTCATATGCATTAGGGTTTTAGTTATAAGGTTCAATTTCATCCACTTTTAAAATTCGTCATTTCCAAAATTCTACACTTATAAATAAATCATGTTGCGATAGTTTTATTCTATATATAATTTTGATTTATATATTCAATATACATTCACAAAATTTATTCACTCATCAACCCAACCTGTTATTGACCAACTTATTTGCATAGAAATCGGTGACTAGGAAATGTCAGCTAGTATTAAGTACTTTTCACTTTAGAAACCTACACTTTCAGAAAACTTTATGTAACTTCATTTCTACGTATTAAATTATAAACTAAGGTATTTTAGTATCAAAATGAACTTGAATAAAGTTTTGTCAAGGAGTAGGCTGTTGAACAAAACGGAACCGATCTAGATATGTATATTTTCTTGTTTGCAAATATTCTTAATTTTTATTAATTATTCCATAAGAGTCTAACTGTGATTTTATAAGAACTTCTTTATATGTATAGAGGTGGATCTAGGCATTTTAAGGTTTATTGGCCAGTTTACTTATTTATTTTATGAATGTGAGTTTGGATACACACTTTTACTATTTTCACAAAACAACACTCATGACCCTACAACATTTACATGGAACTCATAAATGAGAAAGGAACTAGAAATTATGGTTTGGTGGCTAGTCAAAATAATCAACATAGCTCAACTGACTAAAAACTTGATGTTCAGTGCTACACAATCTCTCATTAACTAACTCTAAACGAATGATGCATGTAATGTCTCATGCATTCGAAGTTGCATTACGCAAGTATACACATTTTAAATGGAGTTGAGGAATAAGTACATTTGGTTGGATTCTTTTCAAGTGGACTTCAACGCAACTTCAAGTCGGGAACTCTCCGTTGTATCGTTGTTTTTTTCTCCCTAAGCCATCACATATTTCTTCTTTGTTCTTCTTCTATTTATAGGGTTTTAGGATGCTTGCAAACAAAGGAATCCGTTTTGGAAGGATGTGATTTGTATTTTAACTTCTTTCCTTTTATCATCCTTGAATTTCTATCGTAGGAGATCTTAGTGATTCTGCATCTTCCGATGCGTCTAACATCGCATTCTAGTCTTCACTTGTCAGCGTTCCCATGTCCTGCACGTATGAAAGTATTTTAGCGAGACTTATGATCTTAACATTTTGGTCTGAAAAGCGTCTAACATTCATATTTTATTCTAAAAGCTTCAGTTTTACTTAGTTTTTCATCATAAGCTCCTAGAACATATAGGCATGATATTTATATCAATCTTTTTTCTTAATGTCATTCTAACTTCAAGAATTACTCAAATTAATTCATAAATCTCTTAGAATACATTAAGAATATACCCTAAATAACTCTTTGATTAAGAGTTATCAGTAATCTATGTAAATTTGATCTCACTTCCACTAAGGTATATTTAGTGGTTGCAGCAGCCCTACTAGCTTCTACCTAGGAGCCTTCTCAGGTTGACAAGTGAAACACATGCTCACAAACTCTGCTATCTCTCTTATCATATTGATTTGCCTATAAGTCTGCTTGAGGTTATGATACATCTTAGTACCTTTAGGGTGACAAGTAAATTGGGAATTTTGAGCCTAATATAGCAACTCGGCTTTCAGCTCACATCTGCTCACATTAAATGACATCGTCTAAATATCAAACCTCTCTTAGGACCAATTGAAAAGTCAACTTTTCCAAATGACTGAACTATAGCAACTAACTTAACCAACTTATGGTTACAAGATTGTTTAGCTACAACCTCTTACCTCCTTTGGGATTCGACTTGGTTCCACTATATCTATAAGTTAGAGTTAGTAAATTAATATTTATTTTGGCGAGCTTTGACTACCAGACTAGAAGGCCACTGGCTGCGGTTTTGCTATATTATAAACATTTAATTAATTAATTCTAAGCTAAGACTTATTACTAAAATCCTACGTCTCCGAATCGCAATTTACGCAACTATGTAGCAAGTGATCAGTATTTATTTTTATCGTTCTTCAAATGGATTGATATCTAGAATTAATCTTACTAACTTGAGAGTTATGCAAAATATGTAAATATAGTGTTTGATAATTGTTTGGGTTTTAAAATGTGCATATATAGAAGATGCTAATCATGCAATAATGTAAATCAGATTTCATGCTGCCCTATTCTGACGAGTACTTCCACACTCGCTGATTTATGGAAAACATAGCTTCCACTACAATTCTCATTCTTAGCTTCAGGCAACGCATGCGACAGTAGGGTTATTCCTATCTCCTTAACTGATGTGAGAGACCTTGTATCAACCTAATCGTAACCTATTAGGTCTTCCACCATTTTCCTCTTTCGAGTTCACTGGTGGTTAGCATACGTGAGTAGCTAATCGACGCATAATTGGAATAAAATGCAACATTATAAATCCTAACTACTCGCAATCCTAATATAGATTTTGCATATTAATTCTTACCAATGCTCCTAATTTAGTGAAATACAGATAAGAGTAACAGATGATAATACAAATTATGAAATATCATTACTATAAGTTAGCTACAAATCTATGAACTACTCTTAATTGCAAACAAAATAACAATAAGGAATTGGTGCGCCTGTTGATGATGGGTGAACTCCTTGTCATTGAAACCCATGAAAACCGTCCAGTTGCTCCTTCTCATGGTAGATTATTCCAAGCGAATTGGCTTATGGACAAGCGATCAGCTCATCCATTACGGTTTCTTGCGTTCTTTATATAGTAAGGATTTATTTAACTAGCAAGTTTGGATGAGATGGAATATCTTCATCAATGCTCACTGTTGGAATATCTTCATCCACATCTAAATTCCTTTTAATTGATTGCCCTAAATTCTGCAGTGATGGGATTCTCTTGATGCAGTGACTTTGTGACGCATTAATGCCTTTGTGGCTCTACTACTCTTGATGCTTTGCTTCAATGCGACACTGACCTTGATGTTGCAACCCTTGCATAACAATTATACACAAATTAGTGCAATTTATTCTTTTCTAATTTACTAGGAAAATGCCATGCAATCTTTCTTAATGCGTAAATGTGGATGCGCATGAAATTTATCTATTCTGCTCACATTTTAACTTTTACCTAGATCACTTATCTCAAAATACTTAGACAAATTCTTAAGTAACTACCTAAATCTATGCTATATTTGAGGGCTATCTGCCACCTACTCAAACCAGAAGTCACACTTGGAGAAAACTAAAGCTCCTTAAAAATTGTCAAATAACTTGTCTTCTAAAATTAGTTATGGACAACTCCATTCCTTGCACCATGGAACTTGAAGCTCCACTTTTCGAATGGAATAAACACTTCTTTTTGGTGAAATTCTATCACTATGTGGTTCTCCACTAACCACTCCATGCCAATAATCATATCAAAACTGCTAAAAATTGGAACTATGAGGGTCACAGCTAAAAGATCTCTAAATAAAAGAATTCAACCATCTCTCACATTCTCACATGTGAGCAAACTAACTCATGATAGAGTCATCACACGTACCTTAAACCCCAAGGGTTCCCGTTCTAAAAAATATTGTACAATAAAGGACGTAGATATAACAAATAGGTCGAACCCAAGTGAAATAATAATGTCCAAAGATAGACAGGGTATCTATGACAACCGAATCTTACATGCCTACTTCCTAACGAGTCGTGGCAAACACCCGATTCTACTATTTGGCCGAAATGACTCCTTGTGGGCACGTCCTGAGGCACATCCTTACAAGATGTCCCTCCTTGCCACATATGTAGTAAGCTCTCGAAGAAGTCCCACAAACACCAAAATGACACTTGTTGCAACTCTTGTACTACAGGCGTTGTCTAACGATACTATGATGGCAACTCGGCTAATTCCTTTTGTCTCAACCCTAGTACTGCCTTGCTTGGCACTGCTCTCTCCCAACTCCAGTTGACCTAGTTCCCTTCAACTTTGCCTACAAAATCTAATAATACTCTATGACTCTACACTTAGATACCAACAGTAAGAACTCGGTTCTATAACAATCATTGACTTGAATTCTTAGTAAATATAGTTTCAAAATGTCAATACTCAAGATAAACTTCAAAACATGCTTAATCTTTATTCCAAATGATAGTGGAGTTCAAAAAGACCAGCAACCTGACGAACTCAGACTACGTAACCCAAATCATTAAGGTTGGGTTAGGTTAAATTTTTTTTTCGATTAGTGTTTGGTTGAAAACATAAAGAATCAAAAATTTTGGTTTAGGTCCATGTTGGTGTAATTTTGGTTCAATTTAATCCAATCCAAACCAAATAAATATTAAATGTGCTCAAATATTACAGACACGGAGCAGCAATGTGGTAGTAGTATGCAAGGGTTGGTTTTTGTTGGGCTAAAGTTCGAACTAGGGTGCAAGCTTGTGTCATACTTAATTTTTATTTAACAAAAACACATATACTGAAGAAAAAAGAAGGGAAATACCACTAAATGTCTAGATTTTCCAAATTTATTGAGATTATGTCTACGATATTTTTAATTTAAAATTTTTGTTAAACTAAATTTTAGGGAAGTGAGATAATTTTTCCATCCCCAAATTTCCCTATATTTATTTTAAATCTCTAATAATTAATAAATAGCTATGGTTATGTTTGGTCAATCTTCCACCTTAACTTGAGGAGTATTATTGGGTCAACAAATCTTTGTATTTTAAAATATTTTTTATATTCAAAATAAATCAAAGCACAATCTTTTAAATTTGATGATCTTAAAAAAGTGTTATCAATCTTTCTATGTTTCGATTTTACTGGTTGTGCTCCACTAATTTCACTTTTGAAATCTAACAACAAAAATACTTGCTCACTCACTCCCCATCCCCAAGATGGTGGCTGAGACACTCCATCCAGATTTCATGCCTCATTTGAGTTTCAAATTCAAAGTCGAGACCGTGTCGGCAAGCAAAAGGGTGTTGCTGTGATAGTGTGATGGTGGAGACTGTGCCTAGGTCTGTAACAAATGGAGACCATACATGTCATAATGGTATAATGGTAAGTTATTGGTTTTAGTCAAATTTTGATCCTTCTTTTAATTTGAATGTCTAATTTTAATCCTCCAACTATCAATTAAGTTTTAAAATGGTCCTTTAACTAAACCTAAAGTTAACATAGTAGCAGTACCATAAAAATAATAAAATTTTCTTATTCCTAAACTTTATATTTATCTTCCTTCTATCTTCTCGGTTGGTTGTGATGAAAACATGTCTGGAGTGAAGTTCACTTACTGCAACAGAGCAACAGGATTATAGCTCCAATATTACATAAACATTTCTCAAACCTTCCAATTCACTAAACACACGGCCTAGTTAACATGAAGGAGTGGGTTAGGTTTGATGTAGTGTATAGGTGTGTACTCCAATTAAATTTTTTAATTATTAGTTTGTGTTTACAGATGTGTACTCCACTTCAACAACGTATTTATGACCACAAACAAAGACCGACGCATGGCGTGTATAGATGTGCATTCCACTTCAATGCCGTGTATAGGTGTATACTCTAATTCAATTTTTTAATTATTGATTTGCGTGTATAGGTGTGTACTCCACTTCAATTTTTTTTTTATTATTGGTTTATTCAACATCATGTATGATTACACATTCAATTTTTTAAAATTTTAAAACTTAATATCTAATAGTTTTGTTTTTTTGAAAATATTCATTTAAATTTTGAATCAAAGTCCAAAAATATTCGTGACTTTTCCACTCTCAAATCTTACTATTTTTTTACATGGGTTGTTACAAAAAAAAAAATTCTTTTCGCTTTCAAATCTCATTATATGTTTGTTACAAAAATTGTATTTAATTAGCTTTATTGGTTAAAAAATTGTATAAGAATGAGGGGTATAATTGTAAAAAATATCTTATTTGATTAATAATTCAATTTTAAAAATTAAATTTAGACTTTGATTTAAAGTCTAAAATAAACTAGACATTTTCTAAATATATTTTCTAATTTTAGACAATTACCTAATTTTCCATACTAAGAACTCTTAAGCCCAATAATAAATAGATATTTTTAGTTCGTATTGATAAATATTTAATTTACCTTTTATTGTTAATTTTTATGGCACGTCTTTCTAACATCCTCTCTTTTCATATAACAAAAGTAAGAAAAATGACATTAAAATGAAATTTAACAAAAATTCTAATTTAAAAAAAAAAACATCTAAATCATCTATTATTTTAGCTCAACTACAATTGAATAAAAGAGATTTTGGTTATGAGATTACATTAATATCACTAACATATTATGCTTATTGACAATCCAATTCATTTATTAATAAAAGAAAGTTATTCAAGTGACAAGATTTATAATAATAATAATAATAATAATAATAATAATTATTATTATTATTATTATTATTATTATTATTATATAATCAAACAAGTGATATGCATAATTAATATGATCCTGTATTCTAAAAAAAAAAACAATCAATATGATTTTATACATATTAATAATAAAAAACGATGAAAAACATGAACTCAAGTGTAAAAAATGTTAATGAAAAGTAAAGACTACAACAGCTACACCCATGATATTCTCATTAACTATCCTGCTCAACAATCTAAGTAAAGTCCATATTTATACGGTAAAAACCACATAAAATAAGTGAGTACAAGTATACTTGGTAAAGATCCTCAATTGGGGTACAATTAATCTATACAATCAATAGCCAAAGCATACTAGGAAATACATTATGTGCAATTACCCTCAAACTACATCTCAATAGACCAACCTATTAGGTCATGAACTACGTTATACAACTAGGAGATATGGAGTGCTCTTAGTTCACACATGACTCCCTCAATGAGGCCCTCAAAAACTCATCCTAACAAACATTGAACACAAGCAATGATGCGCCACTCAATGGACGTCCCAAGTGACCAAGCTCGAAACATAGAAGAAATAGTGTATTGACGTTACTAGTTCAAAGGGAGCCATTAGTCTGACACTACTTAGTGCATGTACGCATACACCACATGCAGTTGTAAACAAGTCAAGTTTAGGCTTGCACAGTTTGTCTTGGTCCAAGTATGTACAAACTGCACACTGAACACAGCTGACAGAAGGCTCTCACTAGTAGCTGTGGTACAACGTCCACACCCATCCCCTGAAGTAAAGGCCCTCTATAGAAGGCTTAGACTATAATCAGGGCCCACTCTTTAAAGACCACAACCTAAACTCTATTGGGGACACCATGAACCATCATAACCCTAACAAAATAGGGTTGGATAAGTTATCACATCCTCAAATAATCTCTAGATGATGACAATCTAACAAATCAAACTTAAGAATACTACACGATAAGTCCGAACAGATCACACAAATATGCTTTATTCTAACATATCACACAAACATGTTCAATAACAATTACATGCTATCTAATGGCGGTGGGAGACGGCCAAGGGTTCAAAAACCTTTTAATGGGCATGCTAACCTCTACCCAAATTCCTTTTTCCTTTGTGTTATGCGAACAACAAAGGACAAAGCCCTTAAGTCTCAAACATGAACTTCTTCATAAATTACAAAGTACCCTACAAGCTCTTAAAATTACAAAACTCTTAGTTAACGGTAAATATGCCCCCTAAGGATAAAATGACCCAAATACCCCTACGATAAAAAGGTCAATAAACTCAGCCGAGATATCCAAACATCAAGAAACTCATATTTGAAGAGTTGTATCAAAATACGTACCATGACACAACTTCTTGAAATATGTTGAGGATCCAATGTCGAAAAGATTATGTTGGGTTATATTCACTTGTGTAAAAAGCCCAATAGGGCTGTTAATATAAAAATTAAAAAATTTCACTTTGTGTTTGACCGAGAGAGCATCTGTGAGTAATAACACCAAGAAGAAGAAAGAAGTAGTGGCAGAGAAAGAGAGTGAAAAATAGAAAAAGGTTTTTCACACAGTTTCGGTGTTTCAGTGTTCTGAGGTAACCAACCGTTGGATCGAACTGAAATTTTGACAGTGTGTTCATGAACACGAGGGTCTTCAATCTAAACGGTGGGATCAGATTTTAGAGACTTCTACATCCAGATTCCAGTGCCTATTCGGTTCCATAATTTTGTGAGATTTTTCTATTTGTTTCTCTTTGGATTAGTGTCGTTTGTTGCCGAGATTAATTATCTTGAGTTGTTATCTGTTGTATACCTCTAATTGTGACAAGGGAGAACTCGTTGTAGCCCATTATGGATAATAGTGAAGTTTTTGACTTCTGTCCGTGGTTTTTTACTCCTCGACTTGAGTAAGTTTTTCCACGTTAAAATCGTTATGCGTTGTGCTTGATATTTTTATCATATTTATATGCTTGTTGTTTTTCATTAGGAACACGAGAGGGGAGTAATTGATCTATACTAGAATAGTATTTATTCCCAACAGATTAAATATATGTTACAATATTCTCTTGAGTTTCGTCATTTTCCTCTCTTTGACCGTATCCCCTTTTGTCTGCCAAATTCTAATACAAATTCTAGAGCTAAAAGATATTTCTAGACAATAGTTATGAAAATGTTTTATGAGAATTATACAGCATAGTCATGTGGTTCAATTGTGTTAAGGAAAAGAAAAAAGATTAAGAAATTGACTACTTTTTCTGCTTATTTTTGAAAAAGAAATCATACTCTTTTTTTTTTTTTTTTGAAAAGTAGAAAGAAGTCATACTTATTTAGAAGAGTAGAAGGGCTAAAATAATCATCTTTAAAGTATAGCAACAATAAATAGTTAAAAGCTAAGATGTTTGTATGGAAACAAAATTAAAGACATAAACCTGTATTTTTAATAACTGAATCTTTTGGCCAATATAAACATGACTCAAGTGTGAGCTGGATTATATTAAAAACTTAACCTGTATACTTAATAACAAAATTAGACATTCATTAATTTCGTGAACTCAAGTAATTGATTATTAATAGGAAATGATGAATTGAAAACATTTTAGGGTTTTAGAGTTTAGAATTTCTCTCACTCACAATGTTCTTTTTTTAGTAAATATCACGAGGAGAATGGGAAGAAATACTGATTCTCGACCTTGAACATGTGATGTTGGTGTTAAACTGGTTTACAATCTCTCACTCACATTGTTGAAACAACTCAAAATAAAAAGAACAAACCTTTTTTTTTAGAATTAATTTTTTTTAAATATTCTAAATAAGTTTAATTATTGAAACATATCGTCAATAACAATTCTCGTGTTATAATTGAGTCAATGAATACAAATAAATATAATCGAAACTGAAGCATCTGAAAATAATTCACAAGCCTCATAATGGTCGACCTGAAGTGATGGTTAATAATTTTCATATATTTGTAAATAATGTAACTGTCATATATTATTGTTTCATTCAAGTCATTAATTTACCAGTCCACCATATTTTGTACATAACTAAAAACAAACAATAATTCAGACCCAAATAGTAGTAATAATAATAAGTTTTATTTGACTTCAAAAAGAAAAATAATAAGTTTTATTTTTATGAGTATTACTATTATTATCTGTATCATTATATATTATTGTTGATACTACTATTATTAGAATTTTCAAAAGAAAGTTTCTTTTTTTACTTTTACCACTAGTATTGAAGAGTGAAATTCATGAACTTTTGATCATTAAATTTAGGTATATAATGATTTCATTGAGCTACAGTTTAGGTTTTACTTCAAAACTTTGATATTCATTAATATAACTTATCTGTTCAAGAAAAAAAAAACAATTGGGACAACTAATACCTTTTCATAATCATTTGATTTTTGACATTTCAATTTATTTTTACTCAAATTTTCTAGAATGTGTTTCATCTTTCCTATAATGTATCTATCTTTTCTTAAGAAAGTATGTGAATACTAACGAAATTTCAAAAACAAAAACAGGCTTTTGGAAGCTTTTTGTTTTTATATTTTGGTTTGATTTCTAAGAAAATAGGTACATGTAGATATCCATGAAAGAAAAAAGATGTGATAAGATAGTTGTTGTAGGTTAGATTTTCAAAAACAAAAAAACTAAAATCAAGGGTATTTTGCGTGCATAACAAAAAAGGCCAAATATTTTCATCTATAGCACAAAATCAAAACTAACTTATTAAAACTATTAGGGATAGAATTCAATCAATGGTAGACTCATTCTATCATTGGTTGAGTTCTATCACTGATAGAAAATTATGTTTTATCACTGGTTGAATTCTCACGGATAGAAAATTATGTTTTATCACTGGTTGAATTCTATCAGTGATACAAAATTATGTGCTATAGATAAATTATTTTTAAAAATGTGCTATAAATATAATGCAAGAGATAGAATATGATGGTGAGAGTATATTCTCTCAAATTAAAATGGTTATCAAATAGAGGCTAAAGTATCCAAATCAACTATTCACCATAGATTAAAAACAAAAAACTAAACCCAACTTAAGCTTCTTTCTCTTTTAATCATACTTCATTAAAGTGATGAGCTACACGATAAAAAAAAAGACATATAAGCAAAGCAATTGAAATACGGAACAAAATCAAACTAATCTAATGGACAATTGGATCAGTTTTTTATTATGCATTTGGACTTGTTGGTTTTTATTTTGAAACAATCGAAAAAAAATTGGTTCTTTTTCGGTTTCTTTTTTTTAAAATCATTGTCATTAAAAAGCAAACCGAACCAAAGTATATATATACACTCTCAACAAACCGGAAAACATCTCCCAGCTCTCTTTGTTTTTTTCGTTCACCCCTTTCTAGCATCACCCGCCATATTTTTTCCTTTTAACAAACCAAAGTGTTGCTTGCAAATCTAAACTTATGGTGTCTAACTATTGTTGCCTTTGATCTGACAACTGTTTTTGGCTTTTGTTTATCAATTTCTCATTTATTTTGAATGCATAAAAAGAGGAAGGAAGTTTTCAAACTAAAAAAGAAAAGCTTCAGGATATTTTTCTTATTTACTGGAATTCTTCCTATTCTTAGGTTTAGATTGAAATTAGTTATGTCTCCAATCAGACTGCAACACCATTGAGTAAAGTTGATATAATCAGTTCGGTTATTTTGAAATTTTATTTTTTGGGGTTGTATTTAACTTTTTCCCATAAAATTAAAGAAATCTATTAGATATTTCGAGTTGAATTGTTATTTCGTAGTTTGAATTAGTATTTTCTAAATTTAGATGTTTAGTTTCCATTGTTAGGATTTTCTTATTCTTTTAAATTTCAAGATTTGATTTTTCCTTTTATAAATAATCGGCATGAGGAGATAAAATCTAAGCCAAATATTTCTTATTTTTATTCCTTTGTTATCTTATCTTTATTCATTTGTTAAAATCCAATATGCAAAACTTGAAGTGATTGAGTTTGATTATAGCACTCTTAAAAATAGAGAGTATGCCGAAAAAAAAAACAGAACTATTAGTTTTATTTTTCTATTGAACATTCGATTAGTTCATATTTTAGCAAACCTAAAGAATTTGGTTAGATTTTCGGTTGGGACCAAAACTGAGAAACTGAACTCACTATCTCCCCTTGTAAGCATATTGTAATCTATGTATGTTTTTTTTTTTTTTTTTGAGTACAAGTTGAGGGAAGGAAGATTACAAATACCGATTCCAATGATCGAACTCGTGACCGTGGAGTGGAAATGTATCAACAGCAAACCAGATAACCAATCGTGTCACTGACCCATTCAGTTAACGACCCATGTTTTAGTTAACCTCCAAATTACATTTTCAAGTAATAATATGTTTTTTTAGGACATATCGAGGGAGGTGAGACAAATACCGATTATTGGGATTGAACATGTGACGCTGATATTGAACTGGTTTACAATCAAACAACAAAATCATTTCGCTACTGGTCATTCAGTAAGTAATAATATGTATTTATTCGTATTTATCCGTGTTTATCGCTTGTCAAAATTTTAGAAAAAACGTAATCATTTTACGTAATGGTTACTTGGTAATTGTTGAATGATTGGTGACTTCATCGAGCATGGAAAATATAGTTGAGCTCGCTGGCATTTGTTTAGTGTGATGGGACTTGCTTGCAATAAATTATTAAATTGAATTTATTTTGTGATTGAGATTTGGATGGCTTGTTGTGTTTATGGAATAGTAAGTTGGGATGTTTGGTGGCGTTGGGTTTTTTTGAAAAAATATTAGGAAGAATATTGTCTTACATAAAAAATCTATAAGGAATAAAGAAGGTTTAAGGAATCAGAAAGCTAAAAGAGAGTGACGTGCTCCAAGAACTTCAAAATGAGCAAATTGCTTTGGTTTAGGGCATCTTGCTTAGAAACACTTTAAACTTGGTGCACTATCTCTAGATAAATTTCTTTTGTATTTTCTTGTGGAGAGTAAGGAAAATGGTGTTATTACTATAAGTTTTGAAGAGAGTTTTTATGTAATTGGGGTTGGGGGAGAGAATATTGTGTGATTGTAACAATTTTTCACATAATGAAAGTTCTTTCTGTGCTTTCTCTGATTTGAAAGTTTTTTCATGTAAATTCTTTTGTTCTCTTTTTTTTTCTTTTAATTTCTCGATTATATTTTTGTGGTAATTAGCGAAAATTTTTCCCTACTAGTGGTATCATAGCTTTAGGTTCGCAGTTATTCTTTAATTTTTTTTTTGTATGCTTAGTGGTTGCAACTTTGTCTGAACTTCTACATCATAAAAAAGTTCTTGAAACAAACTACAAGTGGAAGATTTGCTAGGAGTGCAGCAGATATGTCAATCTTTATGAGTCTATTGAAGATTGACGTGGAGAAATTTGTTGAAAGGAGGATATGCGCCTAGTGGAAAATACAAGTTCTAGATATGTTGATACAAATTCAATTATACATGGGTTCGAAGAGAAAAACCCAAGATGTGATGCTACAAAACTAAAAAGATTAAGCTGTGATGAGGATCCAGTAGAGTTTAATTGTAGTTCCAGTAGTGGTTATAAAAAGTCAAGTAATCAAGGGAAGAAGAAAGACTTTGTCAAGAAGAAAGCTTGCAGGGAATGAAGAGAGTTTTGATCACATGAAAGAGAATTATCCTAACATAGTAAGTTCATAAAAAAATTTGGGTTGGATGCTGACGTGGTCTCTTTTGCTAGAGGAGATGGTGACCCTCTAAAGAAAGAAAAAAATCATCCTCATGGTATGTTCATTTTACCATATAGAGGATGTAATGTCAGCGGTTCAACAATTTTTCACACAACATTGACTTGGAAGTTATGCAAGGTGTGTGGTGGAAGTTATGTCTAAGATTAAAAAATTTCCAAGTAAGCCAGTTAGGTAGAAGTGCACCATAAATTTAAGTAAGTTGTATCAACATGTGATGAAGAAGAAAATATTGAAATGTGAGATTTCAAGTGGTCTACTTATATGGTAGAGTAGGTATAATTCTTATAGTTGAGAATTGTGATTATTAGATAAGACAATGTGCAGTACAAGATGTGGATTTTTCAATACCTCACCAAGACGGAATTTGTTGGATTTTTGACAAAATATTAGGAAGACGATTGTCCTTCATGAGAAAGGTGCAAGGAAACAGAAAGGTTGAAGGAATCGAAAAGTTAAAAGGGAGTGGTGTGCTCCAAGCACTATAAAATAAGCAAGCTACTTTAGTTTCAAAGTATCTGTAAGGGACCGACCCGAATGGGGCACTAAATGGGCCCTTACCCCAATGCATGCATTCAAAGTTAAGGACATTTAAACAGACATGATTTCGGATTCCAATTAAAACAAAACATTCAAAATAACCCCTTTAAAAACTAGACATTTTCCCTGAAACCTGTCCCTGTTTCCAAGCACCTGTTCCAGGATAAATACAATTCCAAAGTTTACTCTGATCAGAGATTCACTAAAAGCCATTCAAAAACCTGTTCAGATACAACATGCTGGAATCCACAAATATTTACAAACATCCTAGGGCTCCGTGCCCGGCTACATGCATGCATTCAGGGGAAAACAAAAACACACGAGAGTCATAATACAAAAATCGAGTTGGAAGATCTGGGCCCCATGATCACGGCTCCTCCTTCACCATCTGTCTCGCAACTCGGTTACTGTGGAAAAACCACAATAATAAGGGTGAGCAACGAATCGCTTTCAAGAAGAATCCCCAACCGGGGTACAATACGATATACATGGTCATCTCGATGAGCGTATGCAAGCTATGAATATAACACAGAATAGAGCACATAGCTTAGCCCACACTTGGGCCTCGGATGCCAACTCGGTGGCTTAGTCCGGAATAAAATCATCACACGATCCAATACATAAATCGCCCTATACGAGAAACAAGTTCCGGCCTCGGCGTTCTCATCTCGTCGACGAAAGGTACACCGGCTCACAATCCCGAGGAGCTCTCGATCGGCGTTTGTAATGAGCGTAAGCATGCACCGCGTGCTACTGCAGACTATGGGGTTGCAGTGGTCGAAGGCAAGCTGCCCATATCCGGATCACCACGCCTAACTAAATCTTTGGATCGGTGTCACGACGACATAGGGGTGTGAGACACGGACACGTAAACTATGTCGGCTGAACCACCGCACCTGGGGCCAAGAAGCGGTCGTGGTAGGCTTACACCAGAAGCCGCCCTTGCCTTAACAGTGGCAATCGGGGGCTCTCGCCAAACATGCTGAGGACATGCCGGCTGTCGAGGACGAGGCAATGCCAAGTCATCATCCCGACCGTTGGGGCATTTAACAGTCTGCCACCCTCACCCAAGATTGCAGGGCCTACCGCTCGGGTTAGCAAATCCCTCACGGGGTCGGGGGCGGAATGACTTGCTCGACGTCCCCCGCCATGGATGCAAGGTTCTTTATGCATCGGGCCGGATGATGCTATCTACACCGCAATTCTAACTCGCCCTAGCAAAGCAAACAAACAATTCCATAAAATCCAATACGTGCTCACTAAGAATACAACGAGCCTAGCATGATACTACGAAGCAAGGAACAGATACGAGCATGCCAGAAAGGAACAACCTAGCATGGATTAACATGAGAATTAACCAAGAAATCATGCTAACCGGGAATTCAGATTGAAGCACCTAGCTACACATGTCAATAATCACAAACAAGCAATCAATCAACAATCACATATAATATCGCAGGGTCCACACAACCCCGGTAAGAAATCCTTACCTTGGTCGGGGACGGGTTTGGCACGAAATCCTAAGTCGCGAACAATCTCGATCTAGCTACCGGGAACCTATCAATCAACACAAAAATCACACAATAGGCCTAAATACAATAAAATAAATGAGGCTCAGCTCGGGAGCAACTCACGAGGCACGCATTTAACGCACGAAGCGGGCCGATTGCAGACGCAACGGGCAAAGAACGGGTTGGCTGGCGCTTGCTGGGCGCAGAAAATGGGGCACTGGCGTCTTTGGCGCGCCTGTCACGCTGGGGCGCGACGAACGCGCGCGAACGAACGCGGGGCGAAGGGGGGCGCGGCTGGCGGCTGGCGATGCGACGTGGACGCAGTAGTCGGGCGAGGACGCGAGGCGAGGCGCGAGCGATGCGCGTGGCTGGCGCGGCGAGCGCTGCGCCTGCGCGGCGACGGGCGAACAGGGGCGAACAGAGAATCGGAGGAAACGAACTCGATTCCGGGCGATTGGAGAAGATTCGACGGCCGATTTATAGATGGATGAACTCCCCTACTCCAGCTGCACTAAAACCACCCAACGTTTCACCTCGACACGGCCGGAAAATGGAAATCAAAAACAGGGGAAAGAAATGGAGAAATCGGAGGAGAAGAAGAAGAAGAGAGGAGAAAGGGAGGGAGAACTCACCGGAGGGGATCGATCGGCCGAGGGAGAGCCGGCGAGCTGCTGGTCGGCGAGGGGGAGGCCGGTCGGTGAGGAGAAACGCGAAGGAGAAGAAGAAAGGAAATGAGGGAGAAGGCTCGGGCGAGCTGCCTCTTAAACCAAAACAGGGGACAGACAAGCATACATAGAAGATGGCGCGTTTAGATTAACAAACGCTAGCGCGGTGGCTCTATTGGGTGTGCCCTCTGCCTAGCATGCGACACGGCCCTGGTTCGATTCCTGCTCGACGCGCTATTTAATTCCCTATTTATTTTTGCTCCTTCCCAAGCCCAAACGCCTTCACCTCCCGGGAAGGCCGGGATGAATTTTCCGGGCCGTTACAGTATCCCAATTAGAAACACTTTTACGCTTTGTGTACTAAATGCTAGAATTTTCTTTATATATTTTCTTGTGTGAAGGTTGTGAGTAGTATAAGATTTGAAGACAGTGTTTATGTAATTAGAGTATGATAACTCTTAAATAGAGAGTTATTTAGGCTGATAACTTAATGACATTGTGCATTAATTGAATGAATTTTAGAGTTAGAATGACATTAAGTTGAAGAATTATCTATAAATATAATGCATGTATGATTTAGGAGTTTGGATATAAATGGTTAAGGAAAAATAAACGTTTATAAAGTAAAATATGAATGTTTGACGCTTTTCGTACTTAAATGTTAAAAATCCCAAATCTTGCTAAAAAAACTATCGTATGTGGAGGACTGTCTGATGCTTTGGGTTTACCATCTAGTTGTAGAAAGCCAGAAAGTAATGTCTGACGTGACGCTTTGAGGTTAGCATTTAGTGGAGTAACAGAAAAACTAGAAAGCAAAGTTATACGCATTGCAACTGACATTCTAAGCTAGAAAGTAAAGTTGTACGCATTAAATAAGGCATTTTAGGCCAGAATTTGATGTCTTACGTATTAGAGAAAACAAAATTGTGAAAATTAAAGAATTTACAATTTCTTGATCTCCAAGTAGCCTAAATTTTATTTGATTCCTTAGTCCCCAAGGAGCCTAAATCATATTTCTTGGTCCCCTAATATCCTGTAAGCCTATAAAAAGGAGAAGAACGAAGATGAAAATTATGCTAGTTTGTGGAGCTTGTCTCCTATGATAGAGAGAAGAGTTCTAGAAAGTTTGTAATTCATGGTGGCAAGGATTTTTGTCCTTTAAAAGCGGTCGTCAATTTATCTTATTGTGCTTTAGCTTTCATATTTATTGAACAATAGTTGTTTAGAGTAGTTTATTTTCGGGTTAAGTTTTCCCTTGACGCATAACATGATTATATTGAATACAATTTCTTATAGTTTAATCTTTTGTAATGTCTTTTGCTTTAAGCATTTATCTTCATTACTTACATGTATAGCTAAATCTATTAGGTGGAGGTTCAGGGAAACGGGGTTGTAGAAAGCATGTACTAGGGGTACAAGCGAGTTGATAAATGATAAAACATAATATTTATCACTTGATGCCTCTTCGACTATGTATACTTATGTAACATGCAATTAAAAAACGTACGACACTAGCAACAATGTCTTATACTTGAAATTTATCATTAGAGAATAGATAACATTGAAAAGTAGCATCATGGTTCGAGAGAGAATTTTGTGTTATTGTAATAATTTTTCACATAGTGAAAGTTCTTTCTATCTTTGATTTTTTTTTTTCTAATTCAAGAGTTTTTCCACATAAATTCTTGTGTTCTCTTTTGATATTTTTTCTTTAATTTGTCAATCATAATTCTGCTTGTTCATGCGATAATTAAGAAAGGTTTTTCCCAATTAGATGGATAACGAGGAATCCATGTAATGGTTGGAATAGGTCATGGGTGACCAGTGGGTTGAGTTTCAATACGTTTCCAACATGGGAGAGTGTGTCTTTCGGAAGAAGGAGCACTTAAGGAGATTGGAGGTGAAGACTCATTCTTCACCATTTGTTTGAATTACCAGCTAGAATTTTGGACACAAACCTCCTCATTTTAGGCATTTTCAAAAAACCCACTTGCTTCACTTCATCTCATTCTCTTTAAGCACCATTTTTGTAAAGCTACCCTTATCGTCTTCATCTTAACATCGTACTTTTCTTTGGTCAAGAATAAGTATCCCAATCATAGCCCCTCGCGCAAGAAAACTTGTACCGCACCTTTCGATAGCCTCTATGTAGGTACATGAAGCCAGATAGTAGCTGTTATTGTCGTGCCCAGCTTGTACCGTGCACTTCTCCAACGCACTCAATCATGCGTTCGAATATTGCATGTGCAACCTTCTTAGCCCAGATCGTAGTGCGGTCTTCAGAGCCTTACACAACCCCATCAACACTAATTGCGATTCTCCAGCACTCATTCTGAGCCATCTCGACGCACACTTAGTCATGGATCCTTTCACCATATTTTCCTTAATTTTCGAGCCAAAAGCTCTTATTTGACTAATCTCGAGGCTACTGTCTAGCCATGCAGTCATGTGAATAATCCGTTGTAGAACTTGAGCTTGTTTCCTTCCAAAAAGTATTATGTGACCAAATGATCTTCTAATTTCTTAATAATCACCTATGAGTATCGAACCTGAGTTTGATCCGAGGTCTAACATCATTTTTTCCAAACCCCATTTAGTCGAAGTGAATAATCATTTTAAGGGTAAAATCCTATAACCTTTATATTAGTTAATTATTAGATAAATAATCATTTTATGATTAATAAACATGCGTTAGGATAATAAGGTTGCAAACATCGTAGAATTATTTAGTAATGTGAGGTGTTTGGTTATGTATGAATGGTTGCCAAACTCATTGAATGCACGTGAGGTGTTTGGTTATGTATGAATGGTTCTCATACTCAGTGAGTCGATTGAGTGAGTTGCTGATATGGATGCTTAATATGTGTTTTGGATTTATGGATGGTCTTATGAACATGATAGCGATCTGTGTATTAATTAACATGCTAGTGCAGTGAAATTGTGAATCATGATGTATATTTGATTCGATGACTTATATACCTAGTTATTATGGTTGTTGTTATTACATGTGTTGGGCCTTGATATCAATTGTTATGCAGCGTGCCGCTGGGCACGTATTGCCTTTTAGATTATGATAAGCTACTTATGTTGTAGTCCCATGTGTATGTTTGCATGTGACGATGGGTTAAGCATGTAGAGGGGACTTGGTCATATTCTTAGTATTAAGATTAGGCTATTTGTCATTAGCTAGAGGATAGCCCGGTGTCACGGTCATGCTTGTCCAGGGCCTGTTGCCCATGGCCGTGTGCCTTTAATAGGCTAGGGTTTATGCATTCATAGGTTAGCATTTACTTTTCATGTTATTGTTATTTTCTTGTGTTTTTGAAACTGTATGTCTCCTCGCCAATTTATATGACGGGCAAACATGTCTGTAACGGCCCAGGTTTTCATCCCAGTCTTCCAGGTATGCACTAGGGGTATTTTGGTAATTTGGTCGGGCCGTAAGGCTGTTTATGTCATTTTTCCAGTTGCTAAAATTATTGGATGGGTTTATGTAGGTTTTTGAGGCTTTGTGGGGATGCGTGCCAGATGAGCTATTGAGAGCTCTTGTTGCTCTTTCCGCGACATATCTTGGTTAGCCTTGGTTTCTTTGGAGTTTTGGTGCATTTGGTTAAATGAAAAGAAATTACGTCTTTTGTCCCTTCTTCTCCAAAACACTCTTTGCCGCCCAAGCCAAGCTCTCCAAGCCGATTCTCTTCTCCCTAGCAGCCCCGAGATCCGATCGTCGTTCCGGGTAAGTTTCGTCGTCTCCTCTTCTTCTCCTCCTCCGATTGGTGTGCTGTTTGGCCGAGTAAATAGAAGTATGTGTATGTGTTATGTTAGGTTGCAGCCAGCCGAGAGGAGCCCCCAGCCAGCAGCCCCACCGTCGCAACGCACCAGCCGGCCAGATCGCGCCTAGATCTCCTTGTCGCACGCCCAGCAGCCGAGCCAGACCGCCCGGAGTCGCCCAGCCTCATCGCTCCCTGTCACGCTCAGCAGCAGGCACCAGACGCCCAGATCGCCTCTACACTGCCGTCGCAGCCCGTCGCGTGTGCATAAGCCGAGCAGCCCGCGCGTTCGCTCCTCGCCAGCGCCTGCATCGCGCCCAGTTCGCCCGCCCGCGCCCGTGCCGTGCCGCTCGTCCGCGCCCGCACGCCTGCCTCAGCGTCGTCCGTGCGCGCAGCCCGCGCCCCAGCGCCTATCCGTGCGCTTCGCCCAGCGCCGCCTTGCCGTGCCATCGCATCGCTGTCAGCGCGCGCGGCCAGCCCGCACCAAACCCAGCAGCGCCCGGCTCGTGTCGTCGCGCGTGCGTGTGAGTGCTCCCGAGCCAAGCCTGCTTGTTTTATTATATTTATTTCTAGGCCTTTGGATTGTGATTATTGTTGTGCTTGTTAGGTTCTCGTTAGCTAGCTCGGGATCGATCGCAGCTTAGGAATTCTTGTGTGTAGTTGCCTCCCGACCAAGGTATGGATTTCTTATCGGAGTTGTGTGGGCCCTGCCATATTATATGTGATTGCTGTTTGTATGTTTGTTTGTGATTATCAACATGTTTAGTGATAGGTGCTCTGTTCTGAATTCCCGACTGGCATGATTTCTTATGTTGTTTCTCATGTTAGTCCATGCTAGGTTGTTCTGTTCTGGCATGCTCGTTATCTGTTCTTGCTTCGAAGTATCATGCTAGGTTCGTTGTATCTGTTGAGCACGTATTGGATTGTTCGCTGTATCTGTTTATAGGTTTAAAATATGATAGGTAGCATCATCCGGGCCAGAATGCATAAAGTATCTTGTATTCACGGCAGAGACGTACGAGGCAGTACTCCGTCCCTGGACCCTGTTAGGGTTTAGCTAACCCTACCGGTAGGCCCTGCAATCTCGGGTGAGGGTGGCAGACTGTTAATTGCCCCAACGGTCGGGATGATGACTTGGCATTGCCTTGTCCCCGGCGGCGAAGCACGTCCTCGGCGTGTTGGCGGTAGCCCTTGATTGCCACCGATAGGGCAAGGGCGGCTTCACGGTGTAAGTCTACCACGGCAGATTCCTTAGCCCTCAAAGTGCGGTGGTTCAGGTGACATAGTTCACGTGTCGAGTCTCACACCCCTATGTCGGTGGCACCGATCGGAGATTTAGTTAGACATGGTGATCGGACCTGGGCAGCTTGCCACTAGACCCGGCAACCCCAGAGTGCGTAGTAGCATGCGCGTGCGGCGCTTACGCTCATTACGGCGCCGATGGAGAGCTCCTCGGGATTGTGAGCGGTGCACCTTTCGTATCGACGATGATGAGCGGTGAGGCCGAGACTTGTTTCTCGTATAGGGCGTATTGTGTGGTGGATTTTCTGGACTAAGACCCTGAGTTGGCATTCGAGGTTTATAAGTGGATTTAAGCTATGTGCTCTATTCTGTGTTTATATTCATAGCTTGCATATCTTTCGGCTAGATGACCATGTATATCGTATTGTACCCCGGTTGGGGATTCTTACTGAGTAATTCGTTACTCATCCTTATTTTCGTGGTGTTCCACAGGTAACCAAGGTGCGAGAGAGGATGGCTGAAGGAGGAGCTGTGATCATGGGAACCAACTGTTCATCTCTGATTTTTATGTTATGACTCTTATTCGTTTTATTTCCTCTGAATGCATGTAGTTGGGCACGGAACCCTAGGTTATTTTTCTGAATGTTTTTCCGGATTCTAGCACTATTGTATTTGTTGGATGTTTTGAATGTTTTAAATGAATCTCTGATCAGAGTAAGTTTGGAAATGTATTTGTCTTGGAGCAGGTGCTTGGAAACAGGGACAGGTTTCAAGAAACTATGTTGGCTTTTAAATGAATGTTTTATGTTTTAGTTTTTACTTAGAATACGAAACCTCATTTTTGCATATTGACTTTAGTTTTGAATGCATGCATTGAGGTAAAGACCTATTTTAGGACCCCATTCGGGTCGGGTCTTTACAGTTGGTATCTGAGCTTAGAGTCATAGATTCTATAGACTGACCTTTTGTTGTAGGTCGTTTTTCCATGATCATCAGCACTTCGACAGTCATCAGGTACGCCTAAGCTTACAGTTTTTAGAAGAGGGTTAAGAATTTACAGTACCATTCATCTAGTGTATGCCTTGTTTAGTGTTGTAGAGCGGAGACGAGCAGGTTCTGACTCATTGTTGGTTTGGGTGTAGATCGCCAGCATGCCAGTCACCCACACCGGAAGAGGAGGTTCCAGAGCAAGTCGAGGTATCAGGATCGGATCGATACTGCAGGGACATCGTCCCAAGCTGAGACTGATGGCATTCCACCAGTAGCTCCCCCTGTTGCGCCTAGAGTAGGCGTTGAGGCGACTGAGTGCCGTGAGAGGCGCTCCCTTGGCGAAATTTCTTGATTCTATGAGGGCTATGATGGTCAGCCTGTTGAGTGACCAGAGGGCAGAGACCCAGGCCTTGTTGGCAGCGCAGCGGGAAGAGTCACGAGCCTAGATTGAGCAGTTGACCCGCATGTTTCAGCAGGGCGCAACACCACCCCCAGCTCCACAGGAGCAAGCAGCCCCTGAGGCAGATGTGGCAGAGTGTGCCGAGGAGATTGGTAGATGGTTGAAGGACTAAGTGAAGTGGAAGCCAGAGAAGTTTGATGCCTCGGGAGATGCTTTGGCGGCAGCCAGATGGATTGCCCATTTGGAGTACACCTTCCTGATTATGGTGTTCCCCGATGTTCAGAGGCCGAGGTGTGCAGCCCATGTGCTAGGAGGCACAGCTAGATGGTGGTGGGAGTCCACCTGGAGTGAGAGACCAGCTGGGTCTCCACCTGCTACTTGGGAGTTCTTCATGTCGGAGTTCAAGGCCAAGTACATTAGTGATGAGGCTCAAGAGAAGTATGAGAGAAAGTTCTCTGAGTATGGTTATTTTGCTTCGCAGTTGATAGCCACCCCTGAGTTGAAGATTCGGAAGTTCATTTCTGGTTTGAGGCAGGGTGTTTCGGGATGTCGGGCTCGGGCTCCACGACACTTATGCAGCTATTGATTAGCCACCATTTACAATGGGAAGTATCTTGTTGAGCGGATTGTTGCCGCTCCGGTTCAGCGTCCTGTCCTAGCTGCAGTGGGGCAAAAGAGGAAATTGGATTTCAGAGGAGGCGGCCAGCGTCGCCAAGGGCAGTTTCAGAACCGGGATCAACATAGAGTTCCGGCCCGCTTCTAGCCTCGCCAGCTGGGCGGTCCCAGGCAGGTTCCTGCATGTGCCACTTGTGGGAGAGTCCACACTTGAGCTTGTCAGACCGGGCCCAGGTTGTGTTTTTGCTGTGGTAAGGAGGGGCATTTGATCCGTTCTTGTACTCGGCCGGTGTGGCGGCTCGGCCAAAGACAAAGAAGCAGCAGGTCGGGTGTTTGCCACGACCGTCGAGGCCGAGCGTCACGGATGCCGCTGTGGCGGTACGCTTCTTGTTTTAGTTCACTGCGCATTTGTCTTGTTTGATTCTCAGTTCTACGCATTCATTTGTATCTCGTGTTGTTGTATCTTTGAGCATGCTAAATTGAGATTAGAGCCTCTAGGTTTTGAGTTGTCTGTTGCAACTCCTTCGGGAGTTGATATGTTAGCTAGAGATAAGATTAAGGATGGCCAGATCGAGATATCCGAAGAGTTGCTTGTGGCTACGCTCATATTTCTGCCTATGAGCGGTTTCGATGTGATTCTTAGTATGGAGTGGTTAGCTGCTAACCACGCGTTGATTGATCGCCACAGGAAAGAAGTAGTGTTCAGCGGCACGGTCGGCCCCACTTTAAGTTTCGTGGAGTCCAGGGTGGAGTTTGCCCGCCGATGGTGTCAGCTGTGAAAGCTCGTCGTTTGCTAGCTCATGGAGCTTGAGGCTACCTAGCCAAGTGGTCTGGGGAGAGCCGCCGCTCGCTGACTGTTGATCAGGTGCCGGTTGTGCAGGAGTTTGCAGATGTGTTTCCTGAGGAGTTACCGAGGTTGCCCCCGAAGAGAGAGGTTGACTTCACAATTGAGCTCGAGCCAGAGATCCTCCCTATCTCGAAGCCTCTGTATCGTATGGCGCTAGCAGAGTTAAAGGAACTGAAGGTTTAGTTGTAGGAGATGTTAGATCGAGGGTTCATCCGTCCGAGTGTGTCCCCGTGGGGAGCACCAGTTCTGTTTGTGAAAAAGAAGGCTGGTTCGATGCGCTTATGTATTGATTATCGCGAGCTTAATAAGCTGACAGTGAAGAATAAGTATTCGTTGCCCCGTATTGATGATTTGTTCGACCCGGCTTGAGGAGCTTAGTGTTCTCCAAGATAGATTTGAGATCCGGTTACCATCAGTTGCGGATCAGGGATGCCGACATTCCTAAGACAGCTTTCAGGTCTAGATATGGCCACTATGAGTTTGTGGTCATGTCGTTTGGATTGACTAATGCCCCAACAGCGTTCATGGACATGATGGATAGGGTGTTCAAATCATTTTTGGACAGCTTCGTCATCGTGTTCATTGACGATATTCAGATCTATTCGGGACTAAGGAGGATCATGCAGAGCATTTGAGGCGAGTATTGGCAGCTTTGAGGGAAAACCAGCTTTATGCGAAGTTTTCCAAATGTGATTTCTGGTTGGAGCAGGTGGCCTTCCTAGGTCACGTAGTTTCGAGAGATGGTATAGCCGTGGACCCCGCGAAGATTGAGGACGTGAGTTCGTGGGCCAAGCCGACTTCAGTTGCCGATATACGCAGCTTTCTGGGTTTGGCAGGTTACTACCGTCGGTTCGTTAAGGACTTTTCAGCCATAGCCTCGCCCCTCACTCGTCTGACGAGGAAGGGTGTCGAGTTTGTTTGGGACAGTAAGTGTGATGAGAGCTTTGCGGGCTCAAGCGCGATTTGACCTCGGCACTAGTGTTGGCGATCCGGAGGGACAGTGGTTTCGTGGTCTACAGCGATGCTTCCAAGTTTGGGTTAGGTTGTGTGTTGATGCAGCACGGGAAGGTCATTGCCTATGCTTCTCGCCAGCTGAAGCGGTATGAGCAGAACTACCCGACTCATGATATGGAGTTGGCTGCAGTGGTGTTTGCACTGAAGATTTGGAGGCATTACCTGTATGGTGAGCGGATTCAGATGTTTACTGACCACCAGAGCCTCAAGTATCTGTTTACTCAGAAGGAGTTGAATATGAGGCAGAGGAGATGGTTAGAGTTGGTAAAGGATTATGACTACGAGATTTTGTACCATCCGGGTAAAACCAACGTTGTGGCTGATGTTTTGAGTAGGAAGACGTCGCACTCCGCGACGTTGTTGGGTTCCCAGCCCAGATTGCGGAGAGAGTTCGAGCGGGCCGAGGTTGCACTGTTGTTGGGTGAGGTTACTGCCAGAGTAGCTCAGTTGACAGTTCAGCCATCGATTAGACAGCAGATTATTGATAGCCAGCTGAGTGACCCCGCACTTAAGAGATTGTTTGACAGAGTTAGTGCTGACGGAGATTTTGATTTCGTATATTCACCAGACAGTGGGTTGACTTACAGAGGCCGGTTGTGTGTTCCGGATGTTGCGAGATTGCGAGCGAGTTGCTCGAGAGCCCTGATTCTCCGTTTGCTTGGCACCCTGGGGGTACCAAGAAGTATCAGGACGTTAAGCAGATATTTTGGTGGATGGGTATGAAGAGAGATGTTGTAGAGTTTGTCAGTCGGTGTCTCACTTGTCAGCAAGTGAAGGCGCCCAGGTAGAGGCCAGCCGGTTTGTTGCAGCCGCTGAGTGTGCCTCAGTGGAAATGGGAAGAGATCTCCATGGACTTTATTTCTGGTTTGCCGAGGACTCCGAGGAAGTTCTCTAAGATCTGGGTGATAGTCGACCGTTTGACTAAGAGCACACACTTCATTCCCGGTAGAGACACCTATATCGTGGAACAGTGGGCGCAGTTGTTTTTGGAGCAGATCATTCGTTATCATGGTGTGCCTGAGAGGATTGTGTCTGACCGTGATTCGCGGTTCACTTCTCGTTTCTGGAGAGCGCTCCAGAAAGGTTTAGGCACTGAGTGCAGTTTCAGCACAACTTTTCACCCTCAGACAGATGGTCAGACTGAGAGGGTGAATAAGATTCTCGAGGATATGTTGAGGGCTTGTGTGTTGGATTTCCCGGGCAATTGGGACCAGTATCTGTATCTGATGGAGTTTGAATATAACAACAGTTATCAGTCGACGATTCAGATGGCTCCATTCGAGGCTTTGTATGGTAAGCGTTGTCGGTCTCCTGTGTTCTAGGAAGAGGTTGGTGATAGGCAGGTTTTGGGTCCCGAGTTGCTGCAGTTGACTAATGGTGCAGTGCAGAAGATTAGAGCTCGTATATTGATAGCTCAGAGCAAACAGAAGAGTTACGCCGATGTTCGGCGTCGAGATTTGGAGTTTGAGGTTGGATAACATGTGTTCCTAAAGGTTGCTCCGATGCGAGGTGTTTTGAGGTTTGGTAAGCGTGGGAAGTTGAGTCCCCGTTTTGTTGGTCCGTTTGAGATTCTGGAGAGGATTGGCAGAGTTGCTTATCGGTTAGACCTACCCCGTCATTGTCAGCGGTGCACAGTGTGTTTCATGTATCGATGTTGAGGCAGTATGTGCCGGACCCGTCGCACATTGTGGACTTTGAGCCTTTGCAGTTGAATGAGGATTTGAGCTTCGAGGAGAAGCCAGTGGGCATCCTTGCCTTTGAGACAAATACGTTGTGTAATGGCGAGATCCGTTTGTTAAAGGTTCAGTGGAGGGGTCAGAGTTTCGAGGAAGCCACTTGGGAGCGGGAAGACGATATGAGATTGCACTATCCTGAGCTGTTTCAGTCTTAAAGACTTTCGAGGACGAAAGTCATAAAAAGGAGGGAATATTGTAATGGCCCAGGTTTTCATCCCGGTCTTCCAGGTATGCACTAAGGGTATTTTGGTAATTTGGTCAGGCCGTCAGGGCCGTTTATGTCATTTTTCCAATTGCTAAAATTATTGGATGGGTTTATGTAGGTTTTTGAGACTTTGTGGATGGGTTTGAGCAAGGTTAGATGCAAAAGTAAAAATAAACGAAAATTGTGTTCCAGTTGGGATTTGAACCTAGGTCTCCGGGAAAGCCTGTGGGGACGCATGCCAAATGAGCTATTGAGAGCTCTTGTTGCTCTTTCCGCGACATATCTTGGTAAGCCGTGGTTTCTTTGGAGTTTTGGTGCATTTGGTTAAATGAAAAGAAATTAGGTCTTTTGTCCCTTCTTCTCCAAAACACTCTTTGCCCCCCAAGCCAAGCTCCCCAAGCCGATTCTCTTCTCCCTAGCAGCCCCGAGGTCTGATCTTCGTTCCGGGTAAGTTTCGTCGTCTCCTCTTTTTCTCCTCCTCCGATTAGTGTGTTGTTTGGCCGAGTAAATAGAAGTGTGCGTATGTGTTGTGTTAGGTTGCAGCCAGCCGAGAGGAGCCCCCAGCCAGCAGCTCCACCGTCGCAACGCACCAGCCGGCCAGATTGCGCCCAGATCGCCTTGTCGCATGCCCAAGAGCCGAGCAGACCGCTGGGTCGCCCATTTATCGCTCCCCATCGCGCGCAGCAGCGAGCAGCGAGACGCCTAGATCGCCCTTGCGCATCGTCGCGCGCCCGTTGCGTGCGCGTGCGCATCAGCCAGCGAGCCGCGCGCCCTCTCCTTGCCAGCGCACGCGCTCGCGCCCGATTCGCCCGCACCACCCGTGTCGTCGTGCCGCTCGTCGCGTCGCGCGCGCGCGCGCGCAGCAAGGCCGTCCGTTCGCGCGCGCCGCGCCCGTATTGTGCCATCGCCTTCATCAGTAGCGGCCAGCCGCACCGACCACGTGTCGCCGCGCCGTGTGAGTGCTCCCGAGCCGAGCCTGCTTGTGTTATTATATTTATTTCTAGGTTTTTGGATTGTGATTATTGTTGTGCTTGTTAGGTTCTCATTAGCTAGCTCGGTATCGATCGCAGCTTAGGAATTCTTGTGTGTAGTTGCCTCCCGACCAAGGTAAGGATTTCTTACCGGAGTTGTGTGGGCCCTGCGATATTATATGTGATTGTTGTTTGTATGTTTGTTTATGATTATCAGCATGTTTAGTGATAGGTGCTCTGTTCTGAATTCCCGACTGGCATGATTTCTTATGTTGTTTCTCATGTTAGTCCATGCTAGGTTGTTCTGTTCTAGTATGCTCGTTATCTGTTCTTGCTTCGTAGTATCATGCAAGGTTCGTTGTATCTGTTGAGCACGTATTGGATTGTTTGTTGTATCTGTTTATAGGTTTGAGATATGATAGGTAGCATCATCCGGGCCAGAATGCATAAAGTATCTTGTATTCACGGCAGGGACGTACGAGGCAGTACTCCGTCCCTGGACCCCGTTAGGGTTTAGCTAACCTTACCGGTAGGCCCTGCAATCTTGGGTGAGGGTGCAGACTGTAAAATTGTAACGGCCCAGAAATTTCATCCCGGTCTTCCCAGGAGGCCCAGGGGAATTTTGGTAATTTTGGGTCGGGCCGACAGGGCCGGTTTTGAAATTTTAAATTGCCGGAAAAATTATGAGTCAATTTGAATAGGATCGAGAATTTTGGTGAAGGCATTTGGGCTTGGGAAAGAGTAAAAATAAATAAGGAATTAAATAGCGCGTCGAGCGGGAATCGAAACAGGGTCGCATGGGAAGCAAGGCAAGTGTCTTTGCCAATCAAGCCACCTAGCGTTTGTGTTATTCTAAACGCGCCAGCTTGTATTTAAGCTTGTTTTAATCGGATTTTAGTTTAAAAGCAGATTTTCGCCCGAAGCTTCTTCTTCTTCCTCATTTCTCTCCTTCGCGATTCTCCTCACCGACCGGTCTCCCCCTCGCCGACCAGCGACTCGCCGCTTATCCCTCGACCGATCGATCCCCTCCGGTGAGTTCTCCCTCCCTTTCTCTTCTCTCCTTCTTCTTCTTCTTCTTCTCCTTCAATCCCTTCTCCCCTATTTTCCGTTTTCGTTTTGGCTGGCCGAGAGTGTGAGGAATCGTGTGGATTTTGTGCAGCTAGTGTAGGGGAAGTTACCCAACAACAAATCGCTCGTCGAATCTTGCCGTAATGCCCGGAATCGAGCTCGTTTTCTCCAACGCCCTGTTCGCCCCTGTTCGCGCGTAGAAGTTGGCGTTTGTCGCAGCCCAGCCCGCCGAGTTTCGCCGCACACCGCGCGCGAGCCCCCACGCCTCTGCATCGCTCGCGCGCAGAAGCCGCACCCCAGAGCCGTGTCGCGTGTCCTGCTGCCGAGCCGAGCCGCCAAGCCTAGCCGAGCCGCCAAGCCAAGCTGAGCCGAGCCGAGATGAGCCGAGCCGAGCCGCGCCGAGCCGAGTGAGAGCCGAGCCGAGCCTATTTATTTTATTTTATTATATTTAATTTAATTTAGAATTTTGTGTGTAATTGTGTTGTGATGGATAGGTTCTCGATAGCTAGTTCGAGTTCGCTCGCAGCGTAGGTTTTTGTCAAATTGTCCCCGGCCAAGGTAAGGATTTCTTTCCAGAGTTGTGTGGACCCTGCGATATATTATGCGATTGCTGATTGATTGCTTGTTTGTGTTTATTGACATGTATAGCTAGGTACTCAATTCTGAATTCCCGATTAGCATGTTGTTCCTGATTAATTCTCATGTTAATCCATGCTAGGTTGTTCCCTTCTAGCATGCTCGTATCACATTCCTTGCTTCGTAGTATCATGCTAGGCTCGTTGTATTCTTATTGAGCACGTATTGGATTTTATGGAATTGTTTCTTTGTTTGCTAGGGCGAGTTAGAGTTGCGGGTAGATAGCATCATCGGGCCCGATGCATAAAGTACCTTGCATCCATGGCAGGGACGTCGAGCAAGTCATTCCGTCCCTGGACCCCGTGAGGGATTAGCTAACCCAAGCGGTAGGCCCTGCAATCTTGGGTGAGGGAGGTAGTTGTTAATGCCCCAACGGTCGGGATGATGACTTGGCATTGCCTCGCGTCGGCGATCGGCACGTCCTCGGCGTGTTCGGCCGTAGCCCACGATTGCCACTGTTAAAGCGGGGGCGGCTTCTGGTGTAAGCCTACCACGACCGTTCCTTGGCCCCAGTGCGGTGGTTGGTGACATAGTTTACGTGTCCAGATCTCACACCCCTATGTCAGTGACACCGATCCAAAGATTTAGTTAAGCGTGGTGACTGGACATGGGCAGCTTGCCTCTAGACCCGACACCCCCCATAGTCTGCAGTAGCACGCGGTGCATGCTTACGCTCATTACAGCGCCGAGCGAGAGCTCCTCGAGATTGTGAGCAGTGTACCTTTCGTCGGCGGTGAGACAGCCGAGGTCGGGACTTGTTTCTCGTATAGGGCGACTGTGTGTGATATTATTTCCAGACTAAGACCCTAGTTGGCATCCGAGGCCCAAGTATGGGCTAAGCTATGTGCTCTATTCTATGTTTATATTCATAGCTTGCATACGCTCATCGAGATGACCATGTATATCGTATTGTACCCCGGTTGGGGATTCTTACTGAGTAATTCGTTACTCACCCTTATTCTGTGGTTTTCCACAGGTAATCGTGGTGCGAGACAAGATGCCTGAAGGAGGAGTTGTGATCATGGGGCCCAGTCTTCCAACTCTGATTTTTGTATTATGACTCTTTGTGTAACGACCCAGGTTTTTCTTCCCGGTCTTCCAGGTATGCCCTAGGGGTAATTTGGTAATTTGGTCGGGCCGTCAGGGTCGTTTGTGTCTTTTCCAGTTACTAAAATTATTGGATGGTTTTTGTAGGTTTTTGGAGGGGTTTGTGGTTTGGTTTGAGCAAGGTTTGATGCAAAAGTAAAAATAAAGGGAATTGTCTTTGCAATTTGGGGTTTGAACCCGGGTCTCCTGGGAAGCTTGTGGAGATGTGTGCCAATTGAGCCATTAGTTGCCCTTGTTGCTCTTTCTGCATCACATCTTAGTTAACCTTGGATCTTTGGTGTTTGGTGCATTTGATTAAATGAAAAGGAATTAGGTTTGTTGTGTTTTCTTCTCCAAAAGAGTTGTGGCCGCCCAAGCTTTCTCCCAAGCTCTCCTTGCCGATTTCTTCATCCCCTTTGCAGCTCGAGACTCCATCATCATTTCGGGTAAGTTTTCATCCTCTTCATCTTCTCGTTTGGGTGTTCTTGCTGGCCGAAAGTAAGAAGGAGAGCTTGTGTGTGTGTGTGTGGTTGTGTAAGGTCGTCCAGGTCCGCCCACCGCCGCCGAGCCGACGCGTTCAGATTCGACCAAAGAATGCACCAGATCCGCCGAGGATCAGCAGATCGCTATCATGACACCGCCTTGCCCGCGCATGACGCCCTCGACCAGCGGTGCACGAGATCCGACCGAGGATCGCAGATCGCTCGTCGCACGCCCCAGTCCGTCGCCCAGATCTCGTCGCCGTCGCACCGACTTGTCGCGACGCCAGTCGCGCCGAGGAAGCCATCGCCGAAGTCGCTAGCCCGTCGCCGCGACGCCAGCGAAGCTCGCCATTTGCACTTGATCCGCCCATCGCACGTCCTCACCGTGTCCGCTTGCCGAACCGCTCGCCCGCGCACGCCAAGACGTTCGCGCGTCGCGCGTCCTCGCCGAGCGGCTCGTCGTGTCCGCAACGCATGCCAGCCCCGTGCGCCCGCGTGCGCTGCGCTCGCCGCTGCCGAAGTCCGTCTGTCTGTCGCGCCTGGCCGCGCCCAGGGCCCATCCACGCCGCAGCAGACGCGCGCCAGCGTGCCGTGCAGTGCAGCAGCGCAGCGCCGCTCGGCCGCGTGCCCGCCGACTGCAAAGCGCGCTTTGCTTGCGCCGTGTCGCGGTGCGTGTGAGTGCTCCCGAGCCGAGCCTCTTTGTTTTATTATATTTTTAGGGATATGGTTATGATTGTTACCATGTTTGTAGGTTCTCGATAGCTAGCTCGGAAGTGTTCGCGACCTAGGAATTTGTGTGTAGAAGTCTTCCGACCAAGGTAAGGATTTCTTTACAGGGGTTGTGTGGACCCTGCGATGTTCTATGTGATTGATGTTGTATGTTTGTTTGTGATTATCAGCATGTATAGTTTAGGTGCTCATTCAATTCTGGTGGCATGACTTCGTATGTTGTTCTTTCATGTTAGTCCATGCTAGGTTGTTCCGTTCGCATGCTCATATTCATTCTTGTTCGTAGTACCATGCTAGGTCTGTTTGTATTCTTTCGAGCACGTATTGGATTGTTTTGTTGATTGTTAAGGCGAGTTAGAATTCAGGTAGATAGCATCATCCGGCCCGATGCATAAAGTATCTTGCATCTATGGCAAGGACGTTCGAGACAGATTCTCGTCCTTGGACCCCGTGAGGGATTAGCTATCCCAACCGGTAGGCCCCGCAATCTTGGGTGAGGGTGGTAGTCTAAGCGATGCCCCAAGCGGTCGGGATGATGACTTGGCAATGCCTAGTCCCCGGCGGTAACGCACGTCCTCGGCGTGTTCGCAAGAGCCCTTGATTGCCACTGTTAAGGTAAGGGCGGCTTCTGGTGTAAGCCTACCATGACCCGTTCCTTAGCCTCGGTGCGGTGGTACAGCCGACATAGTTCACGTGTCCAGTCTCACACCCTATGTCGGTGACACCGATCGAGAGATTTAGTTAGGCTTGGTATCCGGATATGGGCAGCTTGCCACTAGACCCGGCACCCCCCATAGTCTGTAGAAGCACGCGGTGCATCCTTACGCTCATTACAGCGCCGACCGGAGAGCTCCTCGGAATCTTGAGCTAGTGCACCTTTCGTATCGACAGTAGAGAGGCAGTGAGGCGGGACTTGTTCCCGTATAGCGCGTATAGTGTGTTGTGGTATTTTAGGACTAAGACCACGAGTTGGCATCCGAGGTCCAAGTGTGGACTTAAGCTATGTGCTCCGCTCCGTGTTTGTACTCATAGCTTGCATACATTCTTCTAGATGATCATGTATATCGTATTGTACCTCTGTTGGGGATTCTACTTTGGGTAATTCGTTACTCACCCTTATTACGTGGTTTTCCACGAGTAATCAAGGCGGGAGACAGGATGGTCAAGGGAGAAAGCTGTGATCATGGAATCCTGCTGTCATCTCTGACCCTTTTATTTTATCATGACTCTTGACTTTTGTTATTTCCCCTGAATGCATGTAGACGGGCACGGAGCCCTAGGATGTTTTCTTACGTTTTATGGATTCCAGCATATTTATAATTGTGGATTGTTTAAATGGTTTAAATAAATCTCTGATCAGAGTATGCTTTTAGAAATGTATGTTTTGGTTGTTGAATGTTTCTGTTTTTACTTGGGATCCGAAATATATTTTTCATAATGTCTTTTATTTCCAATACATGCATTGGGGTAAAGGCCCATTTAGAGCCCTTTTGGGTCGGGTCTTTCAGATTGGTATCGAGCTCGAGTCATAGATTTCAGTAGACCGACCTTTTGTTGTAGGTCGTTTTTCATGATCATCAAGACACTCCAGACGGTCATCAAATACGCCTAAGTTTACTATTTGTTGTTGAAAAAGGGTTAAGAATTTACAATACCTATCATCTAGTGTATGCCTTGTTTGGTGTTGTGGAGTGGTGTGGCGAGTTTTGATTCGTTGTTGGTTTGGATGTAGATCGCCAAAGATGCCACTCACCCGCACTCTAAGAGGAGGTTCGAGAGCGTGTCGAGGTATCGTGGATCGGATCGATCATCGCAGGACATCGTCCCCAAGCCGAGATCGATGGCATTCCACCAGCGCAGCTCTACATTGCGCCTAGAGCAGCGTTGAGGCGATCGAAGCGCCGTGAGATCGCTCCTGGAGGCGGCGTTTCTTTGAGTCGATGAGGGCTTTTATGGTCGCATGTTGAGTGACCCGAGGCGAGAGACCTGTGCCTTGTTGGCGTGCGGCCGGGAAGAGTCCCGAGCCTAGATCGAGCGGTGACTCGATTGGTTCAAGCAGAGCTCGAGAGCACCTCCGGCTCCTCGGGAGCAAGTAGCCCCAGGCGGATATGGCGAGAGGTGCCGAGGAATTGGGTAGGTGGTGAAGGATTTTGTGAAGTGGAAGCTCGAGAAGTTTGATGCCACCGGTGATGCGTTAGCGGCGGCTGTGTGGATTGCCCATTTGGAGTACACCTTCCGATCATGGTGTGCCCCGATATTCAGAGGCCGAGGTGTGCGGCTCATGTGCTTTGGGAGGCACAATGAGATGGTGGTGGGAGTCCACCTTGAGCGAGAGACCACTGGTCTCCACCCGCCACACGGGAGTTCTTCAAGGTGAGTTCAAGGTAAAGTTCATCGGTGATGAGGCTCAAGAGAAGATGGTGGAGCTCTTCCGGAACTGAAGCGGGGGTTACGATTCCATTGAGGAATATGAGCGCAAGTTCTCGAGTATGGATATTTTGCTCCTCGATTGATTGCCACCGGAGTGAAGGTCGGAAGTTCATATCCGGATTGAGGCGGTGTTTCCCGAGATGTCGGGGCTCGGCCCCGACACTTATGCTAGAGCGGTGCGATTAGCCACCATTTATAATGGGAAGTATCTGTTGAGCGGATTTTCGCCGCTCGGTTCGGCGTCTGTTCAGTGCGGTGGGGCGAAGAGAAAGTTTGAGTTTAGGGGTGGCGGCGGCGTCGCCAAGGGCGATTCAAAACGGGATCAAAGATAGGGCCCCGATCCGTTTTCAGCCTCACAAAGCAGGCGGTCCGAGCGAGTTCCTACTTGTGCTTCTTGCGGGAGGACCCTGCTGGAGCTTGCGGGACAGGGCCCGAGTGTGTTTTCGTTGTGGTAAAGAGGACATATGATCCGTTTCTGTCCTCGGCCAGTAGCAAAGAGCGAGGTCGGGTGTTTGCTACAACCCGTTAGGAGGCCGAGCGTCACGGATGCTGGTGTGGCAGTGCACGCTTCTTGTTTTAGATCACTGCGCATTTGTCTTGTTTGATTCTGGTTCTACGCATTCATTTGTATCTGTGTGTTGTTTCTTTGAGCATGCTAAGTTGAGACTAGAGCCTCTAGGTTTTGAGTTATCTGTTGCAACTCCTTCGGGAGTTAGTATGTTGGCTAGAGATAAGATTAGGGATGGCCGGATCGAGATATCCGGAGAGTTGCTTGTGGCTACGCTCATAGTTACGCCTATGAGCGGTTTTGATGTGATTCTTGGTATGGAGTGGTTAGGCTGCTAACCACGCGTTGATTGACCGCCACCGGAAAGAAGTAGTGTTCAGACCGCCAGTCGGCCTAGCTTTAAGTTTCGTGGAGTCCAGGGTGGAGTTTGCCCGCCGATGGTGTCACCGTGAAAGCTCGTCGTTTTCTAGCTCATGGAGCTTGGGGCTATCTAGCCAAGTTGTGCTGGGAAGAGCGCGCCTCGCTGTCTGTCGATCAGTGCCGGTCGTGCAGGAGTTCGCGGATGTGTTTCGAGGAGTTACTGGGGTTGCCCCAAAGAGAGAGGTTGACTTCATTATTGAGCTCGAGCAGGACCCTCCCTATCTCGAAGGCCCCGTATCGCATGGCGCCAGTGAGTTAAAGAAAGCCAAGATTCGATTGCTGCGAGGAGATGTTAGACCGAGGGTTCATCCGTCCGAGTGTGTCCCCGTGGGGAGCACCCGATTCTGTTTGTGAAAAGAAGGATGGTTCTATGCGCTTATGTATTGATTACCGCGAGCTTAATAAGGTGACAAAGTGAAGAATAAGTATCCGTTGCCCGTATCGATGATTTGTTCGATCGGCTTCAGGAGCTTCGTGTTCTCCAAGATAGATCCGAGATCCGGTTACCATCGATTCATGGATCGGGGATGCCGACATTCCTAAGACAACTTTCGAGTCCAGATATGGTCACTATGAGTTTGTGGTTATGTCGTTTGGATTGACCAATGCCCCACTGCGTTCATGGACATGATGGATAGGGTGTTCAAATCATTTTTGGACAACCGTCATCGTGTTCATTGACGATATTCGATTTATTCGAGGTCTAAAGAAGACCATGCGAGCATCCGAGGCGAGTATTGGCGGCTTTGAGGGAAAACCGGCTTTATGCGAAGTTTTCCAAATGTGATTTCTGGTTGGAGCGGTGGCCTTCCTAGGCCGCGTGGTTTCGAAAGATGGTATAGCCGTGGACCCCGCGAAGATTGAGGCCGTGAGTTCATGGGGGCCGACTTCCGACCGATTGCCGAGATTCGCGACTTTACGGGTTTGGCAGGGTTACTACCGTCGGTTCGTCAAGGACTTTTCTCGCTTTAGCCTCGCCTCACTCGTCGACGAGGAAGGGTGTCGAGTTTGTTTGGGGACAAAGAGTGTGATGAGAGCTTTGCGAGGCTCAAGCGTAGTTTGACTTCAAAGACTAGTGTTGGCAAATCCCGGAGGGGACAGTGGTTTCGTGGTCTCTGATGATGCTTCCAAGTTTGGATTAGGTTGTGTGTTGATGCAAAGACGGAAGGTCATTGCCTATGCTTCCGTCGCCACCAAGCCGTATGAGCAGAACTACCCGACTCATGATATGGAGTTAGCGCAGTGGTGTTTGCATGAAGATTTGGAGGCATTACCGTATGGTGAGCGGATTCGGATGTTTACCGATCACGAGCCTCAAGTATCTGTTTACTCGTAAGGAGTTGAATATGAGGCGAGAGGAGATGGTTAGAGTTGGTAAAGGATTATGATCTGCGAGATTTTGTACCATCCGGGTAAAGCCAATGTAGTGGCCGATGCTTTGAGTAGAAAGACGTCGCACTCTGCGGCGTTGTTGAGTTCTCACCCGTTTGCGGAGAGAGTTCGAACGGGCCGAGGTTGCGATGTTGTTGGGTGAGGTTACGCGCGAGTAGTAGCTCGATTGGTATGCTCACCGTCGATTAGGCAAATGGATTATAGACGGCCAGTTGGGTGACCCGCACTTAAGAGATTGGTTGACAGAGTTAGTCTTGACGGTGACTTTGACTTTGTATATTCACGACGTGTGGGTTGACTTATAGAGGCCGGTTGTGTGTTCCGGATATTGCGAGTTTCATGAGCGAGTTGCTCTCGGAGGCCCACAGCCCCCCTTTTGCTTGGCACCGGGGGTACCAAGATGTATCAGACCTTAAGCGGACCTTACGGTGGATGGGAATGAAGAGAGATGTGGCGAGTTTGTCGGTAGGTGTCTCACTTGTCGCCAAGTGAAGGCACCTGTGCAGAGGCCGGTGGTTTGTTGCGACCACCGAGTGTGCCCTAGTGGAAATGGGAAGAGATCTCCATGGACTTTATCTCTGGTTTGCCAAGGACTCGAGGAAGTTCTCTCAGATTTGGGTGATAGTCGACCGTTTGACCAAGAGCGCACACTTCATTCTCGGTAGAGACACTTATACCGTGGAACAGTGGCGCAAATTATTTTTGGAGCAGATCATCCGTTATCATGGTGTGCCGGTGAGGATTGTGTCCGATCGTGACTCATGGTTCACTTCTCGTTTCGGAGAGCGCTCCGGAAGGGTTTGGGCACAGAGTGCGATTCAAAGATGACTTTTCACCCTCAGACGGATGGTCGATCGAGAGAGTGAACCGATTCTCGAGGATATGTTGAGGGCTTGTGTGATGGATTTCCCGAGCGATTGGGACCAAAGATTCTGATACTTGATGGAGTTTGCCTATAACAACAGCGATTTACGATCGGCGATCGAGATGGCTCCATTCGAGGCTTTGTATGGTAAGCGTTATCGGTCCCCCGTGTTTCGGGAAGAGGTTGGTGATAGACGAGTTTTGGGTCCCGAGTTCATCAGCGATTGACCAATGGTGCAAAGTCACGAGAAGATTAGAGCTCGTATGTTGACAAATTTCAGAGCAGCAGAAGAGTTACTCCGATGTTTGGCGTCGAGATTTGGAGTTTGAGGTTGGTCGGCATGTGTTCCTTAAGGTTGCTCCGATGCGAGGTGTTACGAGGTTTGGTAAGCGTGGGAAGTTGAGTCCCCGTTTTGTTGGTCCGTTTGAGATCCTAGAGAGGATTGGCAGAGTTGCTTACAGGTTAGCCCTACCTCCGTCACTATCAGCGGTGCATAGTGTTTTCCATGTATCGATGTTGAGGCAATATGTGCCGGACCCGCCGCGCATTGTGGACTTTGAGCCTTTGCGGTGAATGAGGATTTGAACTTCGAGGAGAAGCGGTGAGGATCCTTGCCTTTGAGACCAAGACGTTGCGTAATCGCGAGATTCGTTTAGTAAAGGTTCGAGTGGAAGAATCGGGGTTACGAGGAAGCCACTTGGGAGCGGGAAGACGAGATGAGATTGCATTACCCCGAGTGTTTGTTTTAAGGACTTTCGAGGACGAAAGTCATAAAAAGGAGGAATATTGTAACGACCAGTTTTTCTTCCGGTCTTCCGGTATGCCCTAGGGGTAATTTGGTAATTTGGTCGGGCCGTCGTGGTCGTTTGTGTTTTTTCCGATTACTAAAATTATTGGATGGTTTTTGTAGGTTTTGGAGGGGTTTGTGGTTTGGTTTGAGCAAGGTTTGATGCAAAAGTAAAAATAAAAGGGAATTGTCTGCACTGGGGTTTGAACCGGGTCTCTGGGAAGCTTGTGGAGATGTGTGCCAATTGAGCCATTAGTTGCTCTTGTTGCTCTTTTTCTGCATCACATCTTAATTAACCTTGGATCTTTGGTGTTTGGTGCATTTGATTAAATGAAAAGGAATTAGGTTTGTTGTGTTTTCTTCTCCAAAAGAGTTGTGGCCGCCCAAGCTTTCTCCCAAGCTCTCCTTGCCGATTTCTTCATCCCCTTTGTACTCGAGACTCCATCATCATTAAGGGTAAGTTTTCATCCTCTTCATCTTCTCGTTTGGGTGTTCTTTTTGGCCGAAGGTAAGAAGGAGAGCTTGTGTGTGTGTGTGTGGTTGCAGGCTGTCCAGGTCTGCCCAGCTGCCGAGCCAGACGCTCAGATTCGACCAAAGAATTTGCACCAGATCCGGCCGAGGATCGTGGATCGCTATCCACAGCCACCGCTTGCCGCCGCAGACGCCCTCGACCAGCCAATTTGCACAGATCCGCCGAGGATCGCCAGATCGCTCGTCGCGACGCCCCAGTCCGTCGCCCGAGATCTGTCGCCGTCGCACCGACTTGTCGCGACGCCAGTCGCGGCCGAGGGAAGCCATCGCCGAGTCGCTCGCCCGTCGCATGCCCAGCCGAGCTCGCCCATTGCACGCAGTCGCCCCATCGCACGTCCTCGCCGTGTCCGCTTGCCGAACCGCTCGCCCGCACGCCAAGACGTTCACCGCGTGCGCGCGTCCTCGCTGAAAGCGGCTCGTCGTGTCCGCAACGCACGCCACGCTCGCCCCGTGCGCCCGTTGCCGTGCCGCTCGCTGCCGAGTCCCGTCTGTCCGCGCGCACACCGCGCCCAGGCCCATCCGCGCGCATGACAGCGCCAGCGCCGTGCTGCGCCAGCTCGGCCACCCGTGCCTGCCGCCAGCCAGGCTTTGCTTCGTGTCGCGGTGCCGTAGTGTGAGTGCTCCCGAGCCGAGCTCTTTGTTTTATTATATTTTTAGGGATATGGTTATGATTGTTACCATGTTTGTAGGTTCTCGATAGCTAGCTCGGAAGTGTTCGCAGCCTAGGAATTTGTGTGTAGAAGTCTTCCGACCAAGGTAAGGATTTCTTACGGGTTGTGTGGACCCTGCGATGTTCTATGTGATTGATGTTGTATGTTTGTTTGTGATTATCGCATGTATAGTTTAGGTGCTCTGCTGAATTCTGATGGCATGACTTCGTATGTTGTTCTTTCATGTTAGTCCATGCTAGGTTGTTCCGTTCGGCATGCTCATATTCATTCTTGTTCTCAGTAGTACCATGCTAGGTCTGCTTTGTATTCTTTCGAGCACGTATTGGATTGTTTCTTTGATTGTTAAGGCGAGTTAGAATTCGGGTAGATAGCATCATCGGGCCCGATGCATAAAGTATCTTGCATCTATGGCAAGGACGTTCGAGACAGTTCTCCGTCCTTGGACCCCGTGAGGGATTAGCTATCCCAACCGGTAGGCCCCGCAATCTTGGGTGAGGTGGTAGTCTAAGCGATGCCCCAACGGTCGGGATGATGACTTGGCAATGCCTAGTCCCCGGCGGCCGCACGTCCTCGGCGGGTTCGGCAAGAGCCCTTGATTGCCACTGTTAAGGTAAGGGCGGCTTCACGGTGTAAGCCTACCATGACCCGTTCCTTAGCCTCAAAGTGCGGTGGTACAGCCGACATAGTTCACGTGTCCGAGTCTCACACCCTATGTCGTGACACCGATCCAGAGATTTAGTTAGGCGTGGTATCCGGATATGGGCAGCTTGCCACTAGACCCGGCACCCCCCATAGTCTGTAGAAGCACGCGGTGCATCCTTACGCTCATTACAGCGCCGACCGGAGAGCTCCTCGGGATCTTGAGCTAGTGCACCTTTCGTATCGGCGATGAGCAGGTGAGGCCGGGACTTGTTCCCGTATAGCGCGTATAGTGTGTTGTGGTATTTTCCGGACTAAGACCCTGAGTTGGCATCCGAGGTCCAAGTGTGGACTTAAGCTATGTGCTCCGCTCTGTGTTTGTACTCATAGCTTGCATACATTCTTCTAGATGATCATGTATATCGTATTGTACCCCGGTTGGGGATTCTTACTGGGTAATTCGTTACTCACCCTTATTCTGTGGTTTTCCACAGGTAATCAAGGCGGGAGACAGGATGGCTGAAGGAGAAGCTGTGATCATGGAATCTGCTTTGTCATCTACGACCCTTTTATTTTATCATGACTCTTGACTTTTGTTATTTCCCCTGAATGGATGTAGGCGGCACACGGAGCCTAGGATGTTTTCTTACGTTTTATGGATTCCAAGCATATTTATAATTGTGGATTGTTTAAATGGTTTAAATAAATCTCTCGATCGAGTATGCTTTTAGAAATGTATGTTTTGGTTGTTGAATGTTTCTGTTTTTACTTGGGATCCGAAATATATTTTTCATAATGTCTTTTATTTCCAATACATGCATTGGGGTAAAGGCCCATTTAGAGCCCTTTTGGGTCGGGTCTTTACACTTTGTGTTTTGTTTTCCCCTCAATGCATGTAGCCGGGCACGAAGCCCTAGGATGTTTTGTAAATGTTTGTGGATTCCAACATTTTGTATCTGAACAGGTTTTGAATGGTTTTAGTAAATCTCTGATCAGAGTAAACTTTGGAAATGTATTTATCTTGGAAGCAGTGCTTGGAAACAGGGACGGAGTTCAGGAAATTGTCTAGTTTTTAAAGGGGTTATTTTGAATGTTTTTGTTTTAATTGGAATCCGAAATCATGTCTGTTTAAATGTCCTTTACTTTGAATGCATGCATTGGGATAAGGGCCCATTTAGTGCCCCATTCGGGTCGGTCCCTTACAGTTGGTATCGGAGCCCAGAGTCATAAATTCTGTAGTATGACCTGTTGTTGTAGGTCGTTTTCCCATGATCACTAGCACTCCGACAGTCATCAGGTACGCCTAAGTTTACAATTTTTTGTTGAGAAAAAGGGTTAAGAATTTACAATACCGGTCATCTAATGTATGCCTTGTGTAGTATTGTGGAGCGGAGACGAGCAGGTTCTGACTCGTTATTGGTTTGGGTGTAGATCGCCAGCATGCCAGTTACCCGCGCCGGAAGAGGACGCCCGAGAGGAGGCCAAGGTGTCAGGATTGGATCTGACACCGCAGGGACATCGTCCCAAGCTGAGACTGATAGCATTCCGCCTATAGCTCCCCCTGTTGAGCCCATAGTAGGCATTGAGGCAACTGTGCGCCGTGAGACTGCTCCTGGGGCAGAATTTGCTAATTCTATGAGATCTATGGTGGTCGACCTGTTGAGTGGCCAGAGGGCAGTGACCCAGGCTTTGTTGGCAGTGCAGCGGGAAGAGTCCCGAGCTCAGATCGAGCAGCTGACTCATTTGATTCAGCAGGGCGCAGCAGCACCCCCAGCTCCGCAGGAGCCAGCAACCTTTGAGGCAGAAGTGGCGGAAGGTGCCGATGAGCTTGGTAAATGGTTGAAGGATTTCGTAAAATGGAACCCTGATAAGTTTGACGCCACAGGTGATGCTTTAGCAGCAGCCAGATGGATTGCCCATTTGGAATACACCTTCCTGATTATGGTGTGCCCCGATGTACAGAGGCCGAGGTGTGCATCCCATGTGTTAGGGGGCGTAGCTAGATGGTGGTGGGAGTCCACCCTGAGTGAGAGACCAGCTGGGTCTCCACCTGCTACCTGGGAGTTCTTCAAGACAGAATTTAAAGCCAAGTACATTAGTGATGAGGCTCAAGAGAAGATGGTAGCACTTTTCCAGAATCTGAGCAGGGCTCTGATTCTATAGAGGAGTACGAGAGGAAGTTTTCGGAGTATGGCTATTTTGCTCCGCAGCTGATAGCAACCCCTGAGTTGAAAATTCGGAAGTTCATTTCTGGTCTGAGGCAGGGTGTGTCTCAGGATGTCAGGGCTCTGGCCCCTAACACCTATGCTAAAGCTGTTCAGCTAGCCACTATTTACAACGGAAAGTATCCTGTCGAGTGGACAGGCGCCGCTCCGGTGCCTCGTCCTGTCCCAGCTGTAGTGGGGCAGAAGAGGAGGTTTGAGTTCAGAGGAGGCGGCCAGCGTCGCCAAGGGCAGTTCCAAAACCGGGATCAGCGTAGGATTCCGGCCCCGTTCGAGCCTCGGCAGCAGGGCGGTCCTAGGCAGATTCCCGCCTGTGTCACTTGTGGAAGAGTCCACTTCATAGCTTGTCAGACCGGGCCCAGGCGGTGTTTCCGATGTGAAAAGGAGGGGCATATGATCCGTTCTTGTGATCAACCAGCTATGGCAGTTCAGCCTGTGCAGCAGCAGCAGGGCCGGGTGTTCGCTACGAACCGTCAGGAGGCTGAGCGTGCAGATGCCGCTGTGGCAGGTACGCTTCTTGTTTTGGATCATTGTGCTTTTGTCTTGTTTGACTCTGGTTCTACGCACTCGTTTGTATCTGTTTTGTTTGCTGAGCATGCTAGGTTGAGATTAGAGCCTCTAGGTTTTGAATTGTCTGTTGCAACTCCTTCGGGAGTTAATATGTTAGCAAAAGATAAGGTTAAGGATGGCCGGATCGAGATATCCGGGGAGTTGGTGGTAGCTACGCTCATAGTCCTACCCATGAGTGGTTTCGATGTGATTCTTGGTATGGAGTGGTTAGCTGTTAACCACGCATTGATTGACTGCCACCGGAAGGAAGTAGTGTTCAGGCCGCCGGGTCGGCCTAGCTTCAAGTTTCGTGGAGTTCAGGGTGGAGTTTTCCCGCCGATGGTGTCAGCTGTGAAAGCTCGTCGTTTGCTAGCTCATGGAGCTTGGGGCTACCTAGCCAAATTGTTCGGAGAGAGCCGTCCCTCACTGACTATTGATCAAGTGTCGGTTGTGCGAGAGTTTGCTGATGTGTTTCCTGAGGAGTTACCGGGGTTGCCCCCAAAGAGAGAGGTTGACTTCACAATTAAGCTCGAGCCAGGGACCCTCCCTATCTCGAAGGCTCCGTATCGTATGGCACCAACCGAGCTAAAGGAACTGAAGGTTCAGTTGCAGGAGATGTTAGATCGAGGATTCATCCGTCCGAGTGTGTCCCCGTGGGGAGCGCCAGTGTTGTTTGTGAAGAAAAGAGATGGTTCGATGCGCCTATGCATTGACTATCGTGAGCTGAATAAGGTGACAGTGAAGAATAAGTATCCGTTGCCCCGTATCGATGATTTGTTCGATCAGCTTCATGGAGCTTCCGTGTTCTCCAAGATAGATTTGAGATCCGGGTATCATCAGTTGCAGATTAGGGACGCCGACATTCCTAAGACAGCGTTCAGGTCTAGATATGGGCACTACGAGTTTGGGGTCATGTCGTTTGGGTTGACGAATGCACCAGCAGCGTTCATGGACATGATGGATAGGGTGTTCAAAGCATTTTTGGACAGCTTCGTCATCATGTTCATTGACGGTATTCTGATCTATTCAAGGACCAGGGAGGATCATGCAGAGCATTTGAGGAAAGTGTTGGCAGCTTTGAGGGAAAACCAGCTTTATGCGAAGTTTTCCAAATGTGAGTTCTGGTTGGAACAAGTGGCCTTCCTAGGTCACGTAGGCTCGAGAGATGGTATAGTCGTGGATCCTGCAAAGATTGAGGCCGTGAGTTCGTGGGCCAAGCCGACTTCAGTTACCAAGATACGCAGCTTCCTAGGTTTGGCAGGTTACTACCGTCGGTTTGTTAAGGACTTTTCCGCCATAGCCTCGCCCCTCACTCGTCTGACGAGGAAGGGTGTCGAGTTTGTTTGGGACGGTAGGTGTGATGAGAGCTTTGCGTGCTCAAGCGCAGATTTGACTTCAAAGACGATGTTGGCGATCCGGAGGGGACAAGTGGTGTAAAGACCCGACCCAAAAGGGGCTCTAAATGGGCCTTTACCCCAATGCATGTATTCAAAATAAAAGACATTATGAAAAATAAGTTTGGATCCCAAGTAAAAGCTGAAACATTCAACAATCAAAACATACATTTCTAAAAGCATACTACGATCAGAGATTTATTTAAACCATTTAATCATTCCACAAGTACAAATATCTTTGGAATCAGAAACGTAAGAAAACATCCTAGGGCTCCGTGCCCGTCTACATGCATTCAGGGAAATAACAAAAGTCAAGAGTCAAGATATAATAAAATGGTCGAGATGACAAAGCAGATTCCATGATCACAGCTCCTCCTTCACCATCCTCTCTCGCACCTTGGTTACCCTGTGGAAAACCACAAAATAAGGGTGAGTAACGAATTACTCAAGAAGAATCCCCAACCGGGGTACAATACGATGCACATGGTCATCTAGGTGAGTGTATGCAAGCTATGAATATAAACACAGAATAGAGCACATAGCTTAAGTCCACACTTGGACCTCGGATGCCAACTCGTGGTCTTAGTCGGAAATAAATCCACCACACAATACGCCCTATACGAGAAACGAGTCCCGGCCTCGGCACATCTCATCGTCGATCACGAAAGGTGCACTAGCTCAAGATCCCGAGGAGCTCTCCGGCCGGCGTTGTAATGAGCGTAAGCGCGCGACGCTGCGTGCTAATGCGCACTATAGGGGGTGCCGGTCTAGTGGCAAGTCGCCCATGTCCAGTCCACCACGCCTAACTAAATCTCCGGATCGGTGTCACCGACATAGGGTGTGAGACGGACACGTGAACTATGTCGGCTGAACCACCGCACTGAGGCTAAGGAATCGGTCGTGGTAGGCTTACACCGTGAAGCCGTCCTTGCCCTATCGGTGGCAATCAAGGGCTACGGCCGAACACGCCGAGGACGTGTCGATCGCCGGGATGAGGCAATGCCAAGTCATCATCCCGACCGTTGGGGCATTTAATGACCGCCACCCTCACCCAAGATTGCGGGGCCGGCCGTTAGGGTTAGCTAAACCCTAACGGGATCGGGACGAGTACCATCTCAAATCGCGTCCCCGCTCGGGGATGCAAGTTACGTTATGCATCCGGCCCGGATGATGCTACCTACGAACTCTAAACCATAGCAATAATAACAATTCAATCAATGCGGTCCAATACGTGCTCAACAGATACAAGGAACCTAGCATGGTACTACGAATCAAGAACAGATATGAGCATGCCGAGAACGGAACAACCTAGCATGGACTAACATGAGAGAACAACATACGAAGTCATGATAGTCGAGAATTGCAATGCAGAGCACCTAAACTATACATGCGATAATCACAAACAAACATACAAACAACAATCACATAGAACATCGCAGGTCCACACAACTCCGGTAAGAAATCCTTACTGGCCGGGCAACTACACACAAAACCTAAGCTGCGAACGAACCCGAGCTAAGCTACGAGAACCTAACAAAACAATGATAATCATAATCCATAAGCCTAAATATAATAAAATAAACAAGGCTCGGCTCAAGGAGCAACTCACGCGGCTCGGTGACACGCGGAAGGGCAGGCAAGCGACGGCGGCGGGGGCCGCTGGCGCCGACGGGCGCAGAGGAAGGGGGCGATGGCGGCGAGGGACCGCACACCGGGCGCTGACAGGCGGCGAGGAGGCGGCAGGGCTGCGCAGCAGCGCGCGCAAGCGGAGCGAGCGAGCGCGAGCGGCGCTGGCGCGAGGCGGCGACGCGCGATGCGTGCACGCGCGCAGCGGAGAGGAGCGCGCGGCGCGCGCGCGGGCGCGCTGGCTGCCTACCTCGGTGGTGCGCGTGCGCGACGGCTGCGATGGGGGTGGCGGTGATGGGCGGCACTGGTGCTCTGCTGCTGCGCGATGATCGGGCAGACTGGGCTTCTTTGCTAGGCGATCTGGGCGGCTGGGGCTTGCTTCTTTGGCAGATCTGGGCATCTTTGGGCGACTGCAACAAAAACACACACACACACACAACACACCTCTTTTCACTTGGCCAAAAGCACACCAAAGCGGATGAGAAGAAGAAGAGGAAGATCGATACCTACCCGGAATGATGATGAACGATCCAAGGAGGCTGCAAGGATGAAGAATCGGCAAGGAGAGCTTGGGAGAAAGCTTGGGCGGCCACAACTCTTTTGGAGAAGAAAACACAACAAACCTAATTTCTATTTCATTTAACCAAATGCACCAAACACCAAAGATCCAAGGTTAACTAAGATGTGATGCGAGAAAAGAGCAACAAGAGCACCTAATGGCTCAATTGGTACACATCCCCACAAGCTTCCCAGCGACCGGGTTCAAACCCCAAGCGCAAAGACAATTTCCTTTATTTTTACTTTTGCACCAAACCTTGCTCAAACCAAACCACAAATCCTTCCAAAAACCTACATAAATCCATCCAATAATTTTAGCAAAGCTGAAAAAGATATAAGCGGTCCCGACGGCCCGACCAAATTACTAAAATACCCCTAGGGCATACCTGGAAGACCGGGATGAAAACCTGGGTCGTTACAATATTCCCTCCTTTTTATGACTTTCGTCCTCGAAAGTCCTTAAGACTGAAACAACACAGGATACTGCATTCTCATCCGTCCTTCCCGCTCACGAGAGCGGCCTCCTTCGAACTCGGACTCCTTCACTAAACTTTTACCAACGGATCTCACTTCTACGCAACGTCTTCGACTCAAGACCAGAATACTCATAGGCTTCTCCTCGAAGCCCTAAACCCTTAATCAGCTGCAAGGGCTCAAAGTCCACAATGAGCAATGGGTCCGGCACATGCTGCCCCAACATCGATACATAAAAACACTGTGCACCTGTTTGTCAACAAACAAACTCAACCCTACAACAAATGGCCAACCAACCTGAACCTTCCAGATTCCAAAACTAAACGGCCTACTCTTACTTCACAAGAGACCAACAAACCTCAAACCTTGACTCTGGCCTTAACGAGATACAAACGAACAACCAATGGCGATCGATCCAAAAGACAAACTTCTCCAACTAGAACACGACCACAACACTTAAGCAACCATCTTAAGGAGAAATCGCCGAACCAAAGGCAAGGGCACCATCTGGTACACCAGACGGCTAACAATACTCACACCAGGTGAAACTTTGACTCGGCCACCTAAAAATAACAAGGGCCAAGCACATACTCCACTCGGCCAAGCCAACAAACTAGAACTCCTCATCGGCCGAACGCAAACTTTCCAACGAACACCTACCAGCAACCGACCAAGGAGAACATCGCCAGGCAAGGAACATCCAACATTCCTCTCAAGGAAAACTCGGGAAGCAAGGACTAAACCATCACGCAGACTATCTCGCTACACAACACCTTGAGGAAAGCAGCTCAACGACTTACCAACCCATGCCACGGCACCTGCGTGCCAACTCACTCAAACGCGGCTCTGCTAACGCCAACTGGGAACTCACAACAACTAGGAACAAAGCCCGAGAAGGGCTTGCTCAGCAGAACTCAACCCAAACTTATAACGAGCAACGCTCACCTCCAAGCTACTACTCAACTCTTAAAATCCAACTGGCTACTCAAAGGACTTCCCTTTAAGCCTAAGCCTAACTCATCTTCCAAACTAAGCTCCACTCCCAAAACCTCACAAGGTAAGCGGATAACGACAACCTCAAAGCTTACGGATCACGAGCCACACGAATCCGCAAGACTACCTCGCAAGCTATCACTCGAGGCTGGCATCCAAGGAGCAACTCAACCACCACAGAGGCTAGAGGGAAAGGAAATCATCACTCCCCAAAGGACCAACAACTTGCCCGAACAACTCAACTTTGGTAGCTAGCCTCCGCCCTTGCGGGAACAACAACTTTGCTTCCTAACAACACAAAGCGAGGACCCTCACATTTGGGGTGACATTTGCGCTACTCGATCAACTACACAACTCGGGAGCTAAGCTAACTCCTACCAAACTGGAAACGACTTCCCAGCAAGCAAACTCGGAAGGCAAATGAACATCACACACGCTCATTGACTTGCTCAAACCCAAGGCAACAACAACCAACTCTCTTGGAAGCAACACCCAAGAGAAAACTCAACCAATCGGACCACCAAACCGAAACAAACAGCACTTGCTCAACTGCGAGGGAGGGGTCAACTCCCAAAACTTAATGACTAGGAACAAGACCTCGGGCAACGCCCTCGGCTAGAACCGAACTAGCTCTCGAAACAACAAACGAACCAAATCTTGGCAAAAACACTCACAAGAGGCGAGAACAACCTTTACTACGACCTCTAGAACACCATCCAAGAATCCGCTTTAGCTGGACAAACGACTACTTCCAAGCAGCCAACAAACTTTTCCTTCAAGCTAGCGCTTCCACCATTAACTCCAAGACTAAGGGAGTAACCTGACAACTCTCCGAAGGAAACGGCTCATACAAGCAGACAACCAACGGACAGAGAACTCCACATACGCTCACCGTCTTGCTCCACCGAGCAACAACATCTAATCTCACGGGGCACAACAAGGGTCCATCTCAGACTGAACCTCCAAATGCCAAGCGGGGCAACTCAACATCCTGGAAACAGGAAAAACAACCAACATGGCACAAACCACTCGCCCCCACGAGCAAAACTAAACTCTAGCAACTCCAATCCACACCTTGGTCAACACCGAGCACCAACTTGCCACCACACCGAAACCACTCCGGACTTTACTCCAAACAAACACTAGCTTGCTAGTCTACCAAGGCGCTAGCAACTCCACCGAGGCTACAAACTACACGCCTCCGGCTAGCCAACCTGAAACTCACTAGCTGGGCTGACTGAGCTACGGAGGCTCTCCACAACCTAGGGTTCTTCGGCAACCCTCGACACACACACACTGCCAGGCATACGATCTAACAGGACAAGCTGCTGAACAAACAACTCCAATTTCCAAAGCATCCCAACCATGCTGGCCAACTCCAACTCCTTGGGAACCTAGAGGACCCAAAAGCGCTACGAGAATCGTCATCCTCCTACTCAAAGCATCGGCCACAACATAACTTCTACCCAAGGAAGGATCCGAACAACTCTCTTAGCCATGACGATCGAAACCACGCGGCTTAGCTACCATCGCTCTTGTTGGTTTCCAACCGAACTCCAACCAACGATCAACAAGAAGATCCGCCAACCAAGCTTAGGCCCAACTTAACAAATCTTGCCTAAGCAACAACTTGATACCACGAGCACGGTATCCTTACCACCTCAACCAAAGCCTTACAACAACCACTGAGTCCAACTTCTCAAGGAACCGAGCACGAGATCTCCAAAGAAAACCCTACATGGATCGAAACTCTCGCCACGGAACGAACCACACAAAACACACTTGTGTGCACAACTCCCAACCTTCCTTTAGAGATCCAAGACTAACAAGCGCTTTTCCACAAAGCAACGATAACTCTGGCAATGATACAAACAATCCAAGGAACACCAAAAGTTCCATCTCCACACGATACTCGGCCGAGGCAACCTTGCTCTACCAAAGCATAATCATGCCAAACCAAACCTACTTTGTACCAAGCCTCTACCAAGGGTGCTTACCCCTAAGGCATCCAAAACCTCTCGCAAGGCATCAGCTCATCTCGCCTCAAAAGCATCCAACTCGCCTCATAAGCATCCGGCTCATCGATAAGCATCCAACTCATGGTCCCTCATTTGGACCAAATTCGCATCTACAATGCTCAACTCTCCTCGATTTAGGCACTCGAAGGTAGTTGACCGCACTACCAACCACAAAGAAAATCTCTTGGCCTTAACACTAGCGCGAGACTCACGCGCACCAACATTTACCAACCGGCAACCTGCGACTTACTCAACCTCCGTAAACAACGGGAAGAGGCTCGGCTCCTCTCGAGCATCCTTTCGCTTGTAGTCCATTGACTACCACCGAACTAGCCCTGCGGCACGACCTAAGCGGGTGCAAGCGCCATAAACAGATCCAAGGCTAAAGGAGTACGTTTGAACTCCGAACGGCATAAAACCATCCGCTATGCCCAAGCCGAACTCAAGCTCCGAACCGGACTTAGTGCCAAAGTGGCACACCAACCAATGCACCTCAAGTGCTACTACTACCAAATCCACATCGAGGAAGCTGGAATTTGTTAAACAACAGCGAGGCTCGCAAGGGGGCAAAGATGACCCTTCATCCGCCTCAAGCCACTAACACGGCAACTTGCCAAACAATCGGGCGATCGGTGGAGACTCGCTAGTCCACCTCTCACAAGGGACTTCCACCACCATCCGATGAACCAAGCAAAGACAGAGGCGGCACACCTCGGCCCTCGAGCAGCGGGGCATCCCACACACGGATGCTAAACTCAAACTGGCCAACTACTTTACTACTAGCGGTAGGACTTACTAAAACATCGAGCTCTGCGGAGCATCCATTTGCCAACACGGGCGTCTCCATCAACGCCAACAAACTCATCTGAATAAACTGCTGATCATGCCCTCCCGGGAACCTCCGGGGCTACAAGAGCTCTTTGGGAGAAAAATCTTTGAGACAAACTCTCGCCATTTGGGCTATCTCGTGCCGGGACTCCTCACTACGCGCTACAAAGCTGCGCACAGGTCTCCGCTCTCTCGATAGCTAAAGACACCGCCATCAAATCTCTCATGGTTGGAGCACACTCTGCTCAAGGAGTCTCACTGAGGTATTTGCTAGCCTCTACCCCCTCCTCTAGGCAACTCAACTGCCGGGGCCAAATCTGGCATGCGAGCCTAACAACCCTGGACGCGGCCTCAACATCAAAACGATCGGTCCAACTCCTCGGTCGGACATGCCAAGCGTCCTGCTCCTCTGGGTGCGATCAACATACTAGCGATCTGCACAAAGCACCTCCACCCTCTCACTAGGGGAAAAGCGGCAATTGGGCCACAAATGGCCAATGGGAGACTAAGCTCTGCCTCCCTCGGGACGACGTCCCAGTGGCATCCGAATCTATCTGGATACCTCAACAAGCCACAACATACATCACACACTGCGGGAAGTTGGCATGATGGCGCTCTAAACCCAAACCAACAACGAGTCAGAACCTGCTCGTCTCCGCTCCACAACACAAAACAAGGCATACACTAGATGAAAGGTATTGTAAATTCTTAACCCTTTTTCAACAACAAATAGTAAACTTAGCGCGCACTGATGTGCCGAGTCTTGATGATCATGGAAAAATGACCTACAACGAAAGGTCGGTCTACGAGAATCTATGACTCGAGCTCGATACCAATCAGAAGACCAGACCCAAAAGGGGCTCTAAATGGGCCTTTACCCCAATGCATGTATTCAAAATAAAAGACATTATGAAAAATAAGTTTGGATCCCAAAAAAAGCAGAAACATTCAACAATCAAAACATACATTTCTAAAAGCATACTACGATCGGAGATTTATTTAAACCATTTAATCATTCCACAAGTACAAATATCTTTGGAATCAGTAAAGCGTAAGAAAACATCCTAGGGCTCGTGCCGTCTACATGCATTCGGGGAAATAACAAAAGTGAAGAGTCAAGATATAATAAAATGGTCGGAGATGACAAAGCAGGATTCCATGATCACAGCTCTTCCTTCACCATCTGTCTCGCACCTTGGTTACTGTGGAAAACCACAAAATAAGGGTGAGTAACGAATTACTCAAGAAGAATCCCCAACCGGGGTACAATACGATGCACATGGTCATCTAGGTGAGTGTATGCAAGCTATGAATATAAACACAGAATAGAGCACATAGCTTAAGTCCACACTTGGACCTCGGATGCCAACTCGGGGTCTTAGTCCAGGAAATAAATCCACCACACAATACGCCCTATACGAGAAACGAGTCCCGGCCTCGGCACTCTCTCTCATCGTCGATACGAAAGGTGCACTAGCTCAAGATCCCGAGGAGCTCTCGGTCGGGTGCTGTAATGAGCGTAGCGCGCCTGCTGCGTGCTCTGCAGACTATGGGGGTGCCGGGTCCAGTGGCAAGTCGCCATGTCCGATCCACCACGCCTAACTAAATCTCCGGATCGGTGTCAGCGACATAGGGGTGTGAGACACGGACACGTGAACTATGTCGGCTGAACCACCGCACTTTGAGGCTAAGGAATCGGTCGTGGTAGGCTTACACCGAAGCCGTCCTTGCCCTATCGGTGGCAATCAAGGGCTACGGCCGAACACGCGAGGGCGTGTCGATCGCCGGGGATGAGGCAATGCCAAGTCATCATCCCGGCGGTTGGGGCATTTAACGATCCGCCACCCTCACCCAAGATTGCGGGGCGGCCGTTAGGGTTAGCTAAACCCTAACGGGATCGGGAGACGAGTACCATCTCAAATGCGTCCTGTCGGGGATGCAAGATTACGTTATGCATCCGCCCGGATGATGCTATCTACGAACTCTAAACCATAGCAATAATAACAATTCAATCAATGCGGTCCAATACGTGCTCAACAGATACAAGGAACCTAGCATGGTACTACGAAGCAAAGAGCAGATATGAGCATGCGTAACGGAACAACCTAGCATGGACTAACATGAGAGAACAACATACGAAGTCATGATAGTCGAGAATTCGTAACAGAGCACCTAAACTATACATGCGATAATCACAAACAAACATACAAACAACAATCACATAGAACATCGCAGGTCCACACAACTCCGGTAAGAAATCCTTACAGCGGGCAACTACACACAAAACCTAAGCTGCGAACGAACTGAGCTAGCTACCGAGAACCTAACAAAACAATGATAATCATAATCCATAAGCCTAAATATAATAAAATAAACAAGGCTCGGCTCGGAGCAACTCACGCGGCTCGGACCGACACGCGGACGGCAGGCGACGGCGGCACGGCTGGGGGCTGGGCGCTGGCGCGCGACAGGCGAGAAGGGGGCCGATGGCGGCAGGGACCGCGACACTGATGGCGCCGACGGGCGGGCAGGGAGGCGGCAGGGCGCGCTGCTGCATGCGCAAGCAGCGAGACAGACGCGCGCGCCGCGGCGCGCGGCGCGGCGACGATGCGCGGTGCGCGCGGCGCAGCGAAGCGCGCGCGGCGCGACGCGGCGCGCTGGCTGCTCGCCAGTGTAGTGCGCGCGACGGCTGCGCGGGGCTGGCGGTCTGGGCGGCTGGTGCTGCTGCTGCGCGATCTGGGGCGACTGGGCTTCTTTGCGCTAAGCGATCCGGGCGGCTGGGCTTCTTCTTTGGCGAGATCTGGGCATCTTTGGGCGACTGCAACAACACACACACACACACACAACACACCTCTTTTCACTTGGCCAAAAGCACACCAAACGGATGAGAAGAAGAAGAGGAAGATCGATACCTACCGGAATGATGATGAACGATCCAAGGGAGCTGCAAGGATGAAGAATCGGCAAGGAGAGCTTGGGAGAAAGCTTGGGCGGCCACAACTCTTTTGGAGAAGAAAACACAACAAACCTAATTTCTATTTCATTTAACCAAATGCACCAAACACCAAAGATCCAAGGTTAACTAAGATGTGATGCAGAAAGAGCAACAAGAGCACCTAATGGCTCAATTGGTACACATCCCCACAAGCTTCCCGAGGCTACCGGGTTTCAAACCCCAATGAAACACAATTTCCTTTATTTTTACTTTTGCACCAAACCTTGCTCAAACCAAACCACAAATCCTTCCAAAAACCTACATAAATCCATCCAATAATTTTAGCAACTGAAAAAAAGACATAAGCGGTCCTGACGGCCCGACCAAATTACTAAAATACCCTAGGGCATACGGAAGACCGGGATGAAAACACAGGTCGTTACAGGTGGTTTTCGTGGTTTACGCCGATGCTTCCAAGTTCGGGTTGGGTTGTGTGTTGATGCAAAGACGGAAGGTCATTGCTTATGCTTCCGTCAGCAATGAAGCCATATGAGCGAGAACTATCCGACTCATGATATGGAGTTGGCGCAGAAGTGGTGTTTGCAACCGAAGATTTGGAGGCATTACCGTATGGTGAGCGGATCCGGATGTTTATCGATCACGAGCCTCAAGTATCTCTTTTTACTCGAAGGAGCTGAATATGAGACAGAGGAGATGGTTAGTGTTAGTGAAAGATTATGACTGCGAGATTCTGTACCATCCGGGTAAAGCCAATGTTGTAGCCGATGCTCGAGTAGGAAGACGTCGCACTCCGCGGTGTTGTTGAGTTCCCAGCCCAGATTATAGAGAGAGTTCGAGCGGGCTGAGATTGCAGTGTTGTTGGGTGAGGTTACTGCCAGAGTAGCTCAGTTGACAGTCTAGCCATCGATTAGACAGCGGATTATTGATAGTCGGTGAGTGACCCCGCACTTAAGAGATTATTTGTGAGTTAGTCTTGATGGAGATTTTGACTTTGTGTATTCACTAGACAAGGGGTGACGTCACAGAGGCGGTTGTGTGTTCTCGGATGTCGCAGATTGCGCATGCTGAGTTGCTCTCGAGGCCCCTGATTCTCCGTTTGCTTGGCACCCTGGGGTACCAAGATGTATCGAGATCTTAAGCGGACATTCTCGTGGATGGGTATGAAAAGAGATGTTGCGAGTTTGTCGATCGATGTCTCACTTGTCGCCAAGTGAAGGCACCAGCGAGAGACCGGCCCGGTTTATTGCGTGCCATTGAGTGTACCTCGGTGGAAATGGGAGGAGATCTCCATGGACTTTATTTTCGGTTTGCCGAGGACTCGAGGAAGTTCTCTCGATTTGGGTGATAGTCGATCGATTGACTAAGAGCGCACACTTCATTCCCGGTAGAGGCACTTATACCATGGAACAAAGGCGCGATTGTTTTTGGAGCAGATCATTCGTTATCACGGTGTGTACTGTGAGGATCGTATCGATCGTGATTCGAGGTTCACTTCGTTTCGAGAGCGCTCCGTAGGGTTTAGGCACCGAGTGCGATTTCAAAGCCTGACTTTTCACCCCTCGATCGATGGCGGCGAGAGGTGAACCAGATTCTCGAAGATATGTTGAGGGCTTGTGTGTGGGATTTCGGCGATTGGGACCGATGCACTGATCGATGGAGTTTGCATATAACAACGATTATCGATCGACGATTCGAGATGGCTCCATTCGAGGCTTTGTATGGTAAGCGTTGCCGATCTCCGTATCTCGGGAAGAGGTTGGTGATAGGCGAGTTTTGGGTCCCGAGTTGTTGCAGATTGACCAATGGTGCCGTCAGTGCAGAAGATTAGAGCTCGTATGTTGACAGCTCAGAGCAGATAGAAGAGTTATGCCGATGTTCGGCGTCGGGATTTGGAGTTTGAGGTTGGCCAACATGTATTCGTAAAGGTCGCACCGATGCCAGGTGTTTTGAGGTTTTACAAGCGTGGAAAGCTGAGTCCCCGTTTTGTTGGCCCGTTTGAGATTCTGGAGAGGATAGGCAGGGTCGCTTATCGATTAGCCTTGCCTCCGTCATTTTCGGCAGTGCACAGTGTTTTTCATGTTTCGATGTTGAGGAAGTACGTGCCGGACCCGTCGCACATTGTCAATTTTGAGCCTTTGCAGTTGAATGAAGATTTGAGCTTCGAGGAAAAACCAGTGGGGATTCTTGCTTTTGAGACAAAGACACTGCGTAATCGTGAAATCCGGCTGGTAAAGGTTCAGTGGAGGAGTCAGAGTTCAGAGGAAGCCACTTGGGAGCGGGAGGATGAGATGCGATTGCAGATCCCCAGCCGCTCAATCTTAAGTGACTTTCGAGGACGAAAGTCTTATAAGGGGGGAATATTGTAACGGCCCGAAAATTTCATCCCGGTCTTCCCGGGAGGCTCAGGGGCATTTTGGTAATTTTGGGTCGGGCCGACAGGGCCGGTTTTGAAATTTTAAATTGCCGGAAAAATTATGAGTCAATTTGAATAGGATCGGGAATTTTGGTGAAGGCATTTGGGCTTGGGAAAGAGTAAAAATAAATAAGGAATTAAATAGCGCGTCAAGCGGGAATCGAACCAGGGTCGCATGGGAAGCAAGGCAAGTGTCTTTGCCAATCAAGCCACCTAGCGTTTGTGTTATTCTAAACGCGCCAGCTTGTATTTAAGCTTGTTTTAATCGGATTTTAGTTTAAAAGCAGATTTTCGCCCGAAGCTTCTTCTTCTTCCTCATTTCTCTCCTTCGCGATTCTCCTCACCGACCGGTCTCCCCCTCGCCGACCAGGGACTCGCCGCTTCTCCCTCGACCGATCGATCTCCTCCGGTGAGTTCTCCCTCCCTTTCTCTTCTCTCCTTCTTCTTCTTCTTCTCCTTCAATCCCTTCTCCCCTGTTTTCCGTTTTCGTTTTGGCTGGCCGAGAGTGTGAGGAATCGTGTGGATTTTGTGCAGCTAGTGTAGGGGAAGTTACCCAACAACAAATCGCTCGTCGAATATTGCCGTAACGCCCGGAATCGAGCTCATTTTCTCCAACGCCCTGTTCGCCCCTTTTCGCGCGCAGAAGCTGGCGTCTGTCGCAGCCCAGCCCGCCGAGCTTCGCAGCACACCGCGCGCGCGCCCTCGCGCCTCTGCATCGCTCGCACGCAGAAGCCGCGCCCCAGAGCCGTGTCGCGTGTCCTGCTGCCGAGCCGAGCCGCCAAGCCAAGCTGAGCCGAGCCGAGCCGAGCCGAGCCTATTTATTTTATTTTATTTTATTTTATTATATTTAACTTAATTTAGAATTTTGTGTGTAATTGTGTTGTGATGGATAGGTTCTCGATAGCTAGTTCGGGTTCGCTCGCAGCCTAGGTTTTTGTCAAATTGTCCCCGGCCAAGGTAAGGATTTCTTACCGGAGTTGTGTGGACCCTGCGATATATTATGCGATTGCTGATTGATTGCTTGTTTGTGTTTATTGACATGTATAGCTAGGTACTCAATTCTGAATTCCCGATTAGCATGTTGTTCCGGATTAATTCTCATGTTAATCCATGTTAGGTTGTTCCCTTCTAGCATGCTCGTATCTGTTCCTTACTTCGTAGTATCATGCTAGGCTCGTTGTATTCTTATTGAGCACGTATTGGATTTTATGGAATTGTTTGCTGTTTGCTAGGGCAGGTTAGAGTTGCAGGTAGATAGCATCATCCGGGCCTGATGCATAAAGTACCTTGCATCCATGGCAGGGACGTCGAGCAAGTCATTCCGTCCCTGGACCCCGTGAGGGATTAGCTAACCCAAGCGGTAGGCCATGCAATCTTGGGTGAGGGTGGCAGTTGTTAATGCCCCAACGGTCGGGATGATGACTTGGCATTGCCTCGCCCCCGGCGATCGGCACGTCCTCGGCGTGTTCGCCGTAGCCCCCGATTGCCACTGTTAAAGGCGTGGGCGGCTTCTCGGTGTAAGCCTACCACGACCGTTCCTTGGCCCCAGTGCGGTGGTTCAGCCGACATAGTTTACGTGTCGAGTCTCACACCCTATGTCGGTGACACCGATCCAAATATTTAGTTAAGCGTGGTGGATTGGACATGGGCAGCTTGCCTCTAGACCGGCACCCCATAGTCTGCGATAGCACGCGGTGCATGCTTACGCTCATTCTGGCGTCGACCAGAGAGCTCCTCGGGATTGTGAGCCAGTGTACCTTTCGTCGACAGTAGACAGGCTGAGGCCGGGACTTGTTTCTCGTATAGGGCGACTGTGTGTGATATTATTTCCGGACTAAGACCCTAGTTGGCATCCGAGGCCCAAGTGTGGGCTAAGCTATGTGCTCTATTCTGTGTTTATATTCATAGCTTGCATACTCTCATCGAGATGACCATGTATATCGTGACACCCCCGGTTGGGGATTCTTACAGAGTAATTCGTTACTCACCCTTATTCAGTGGTTTTCCACAGGTAATCGTGGTGCGAGACAGGATGCCTGAAGGAGGAGCTGTGATCATGGGGCCCAGTCTTCCAACTCTGATTTTTGTATTATGACTCTTTGTGTTTTGTTTTCCCCTGAATGCATGTAGTCGGGCACGGAGCCCTAGGATGTTTTGTAAATGTTTGTGGATTCCAGCATTTTGTATCTGAACAGGTTTTGAATGGTTTTAGTAAATCTCTGATCAGAGTAAACTTTGGAAATGTATTTATCTTGGAACAGGTGCTTGGAAACAGGGACAGGTTCCAGGGAAATTGTATAGTTTTTAAAGGGGTTATTTTGAATGTTTTTGTTTTAATTTGAATCCGAAATCATGTATGTTTAAATGTCCTTTACTTTGAATGCATGCATTGGGATAAGGGCCCATTTAGTGCCCCATTCGGGTCGGTCCCTTACATAAATGCCCCAACGGTCAGCGTGTTCGGCAGTAGCCCTTGATTGCCACTTGATAGGGCAAGGACGACTTTCTTGTGTAAGCCTACCACGACCGATTCCTTAGCCTCAGGTGCGGTGGTTCAGGCTGACATAGTTCACGTGTCCAGGTCTCACACCCCTATGTCAGTGGCACCGATCCAGAGATTTAGTTAGGCATGGTGACTAGACCTGGGTAGCTTGCCACTAGACCCGGCAACCCCCAGAGTCTGCAGTAGCATGCGGTGTGCGCTTACGCTCATTACAGCGCCGCCTGGAGAGCTCCTCGGGATTGTGAGCCAGTGCACCTTTCGTATCGACAGTAGACAAGCTGAGGCCGGGACTTGTTTCTCGTATAGGGCGTATTGTGTGGTGGATTTTCTGGACTAAGACCCTGAGTTGGCATCCGAGGTTTATAAGTGGATTTAAGATATGTGCTCTATTCTGTGTTTATATTCATAGCTTGTATATCTTTCGGCTAGATGACCATGTATATCGTATTGTACCCCTGTTGGGGATTCTTACTGAGTAATTCGTTACTCACCCTTATTTTCGTGGTGTTCCACAGGTAACCAAGGTGCGAGAGAGGATGGCTGAAGGAGGAGCTGTGATCATGGGAACGAACTGTTCATCTCTGATTTTTATGTTATGACTCTTATTCGTTTTATTTCCTCTGAATGCATGTAGTTGGGCACGGAACCCTAGGTTGTTTTTCTGAATGTTTTTCCGGATTTTAGCACTATTGTATTTGTTGGATGTTTTGAATGTTTTAAATGAATCTCTGATCAGAGTAAGTTTGGAAATGTATTTGTCTTGAAGCAGGTGCTTGGAAACAGGGACAGGTTTCAGGAAACTATGTTGGCTTTTAAATGAATGTTTTATGTTTTAGTTTTTACTTAGAATCCAAAACCTCATTTTTGTATATTGACTTTAGTTTTGAATGCATGCATTGAGGTAAAGACCTGTTTTAGGACCCCATTCGGGTCGGGTCTTTACAATGTCACATAAAAAATGGCCCATAATGTACTTTAGGGGGGTATGACTTCTTGAAGCTTCCTTCCTACCAATTTATACGAGGGATACAATATAGTTGATGTGGTCCTTATTGCATTTTCATATAACTTTTCAAAGACAAAAGCATTTCTCAAACCTTCTTTCTCCCTTTTTCGAAAACCTTTTCTCAAGACTCGAGACAGAGGTTGGGCCAGTTGTGCCACCTTCTTGGCATTTTCGTTTGGCTGACTTGCTCGCCGGATTAGAGCTCGTGCCACAAGACCGCTTCGCTGTGGCCAACGAAGTTAGATCGTGACAAGTAGTATCAGAGCCGAGTTAGGCTCCTTAGAAATCAAACAGTTGTAATCATGTCGGGGACAAAGACATTAGGCAAGTCACATGTCAACCGACTAGTTGAAAGTGAGGAACAATTGCTTTTCTTAAGGGAGATACCAGACAAGGTGCGCTTCCTTGAAGATCGATTGGGACTGTTCGTTGAAAGGATAGATGAAATTGGGGCGTTGAATGCCCGAGTGGATGCAATGTCGATCCAGGAATTAATCATGAGGGTAGAAAACCTCAAAGAGAAAGTTAACAATCAAGCTCACGGTTTCAAACACGAAGAAAGTTCCACTGGCTCTGGCTTTCAGATGGAAGAGCATGTCGAAGAGCTTAACAATTCACAAAGGAACATGGCAAAGTTGTTTGACGAGTTAGTAAAAAACTTCGAGAAGTCCATGAGTGTCGTCAAGTCTGAGATGGCAGAAATGAACACCTGAATTAACTGACCATGCGGGCCTTAGAGAACCAAGGGCCGGGCCAACCGCTCGTCGGGTTCAACAAACTGAAAGTCCCAAAACCTAAAGCATTCAAAGGGGACCGGGATGCCAAAGAAATTGAAAATTTCATATTTGATGTTGAGCAGTACTTCAAGGCTACCAGTACAACGTCAGAAGAGTTGAGAGTTACCTTAGCCTCAATGCATCTTACTGATGATGCAAAACTATGGTGGCGTTCGAAAGTGAACGATATTAACAGTGGGTTATGCAAGGTCGAGCGTGGAAAAACCTCAAGAAAGAACTGCGAGCTCAGTTCTTCCCAGAAAATGTGGAAATCATAGCAAGACGAAAGTTGCGTGAACTGAGACACACGGGAACAATAAGAGAATATGTGAAGCAATTCTCGATGGTGATGCTCGATATTCGGGATATGTCCAAAAAAGATAAAGTATTATGTTTTGTCGAGGGGTTGCAGCCGTGGGCTAGAACAAAGCTATATGAACAGAGAGTCCAAGATCTGTCATCTGCATTGGCAGCCGCTGAAAGATTATTAGATTATGCCAACGACTCAAACTCTCAGAAGAGGAACAACGCCAGTCAAGGCAGTGGTAATAAGTCCTTTAAATCCACGGGGCAAAAGAATGAGAATAGTGGTAAATCGCTGGGAGGAACTGACAAACAACTAGAGGCAAGTGAAAAAAACTCACCGAATGTGAATATCGGTCTTTATCAAGGACTGTATCATCAGCAAAATTACCAATCATGGAAGCCTCCTCAGTTCCTTTTATGTAAGGGTTCTCACAAATTGCAGTTTTGTCCAAACAAAGCCGCCCTCGCTGCGCTCTCAGCGATTCAAGCCTCAGCACAAAATGGCAAGGCTCCTGAACTTGAGCCCGACGCTGAGAAAGAGGAAGATAACGACACTCCTAGAATAGGAGCGTTGAAATTTCTTACAACAATTCATAAGAAAGTCGGGTCAAAAAAAGGGTAAGAGAAGGGGCTCATGTTTGTGGATGATGTGATCAACTCCCATAAAGTTGAGAACACACTAGTTGACTCAGCTGCAACCCACAATTTTATTTCTGATGATGAAGCACGCAGGCTAAAACTCACTGTAGAAAGGACTCTGGGAAGATGAAAGCAGTCAACTCAGAGGTCTTACCCATTGTGGGGGTTGCCAAGAGAGTCACGATAAAGTTAGACACGTGGATAGGAAATGTGGACTTTGTTGTGGCTCGTATGGACGACTTTGATGCAGTGCTCGGAATGGACTTTTTATTGGAACATAAAGTCATCCCGATGTCGCCAGCGAAGTGTCTAGTCGTCACTGATAGTGATCCTACAATGATCACCACAAAGATTAAACAACCAAGCGGGGTGCGAATGATCTCAACAATGCATTTTAAAAGATAACTCACCTGTGACGAGCCCCGTTCATGGCGATACCCGTAATTGACGATCCCATTCACACTTAATGTATTCCCAAAGACATCTAAGAAGTCCTACGAGAATATGCTGACATCATGCTCGACAGTTTACCGAAGGATTTGCCTCCTCGTCGAGGGATTGACCACGAAATTGAATTGCTACCAGGAATCAAACCTCCAGTGAAAAATGCGTGTCGAATGGCACCACCAAAACTAACTGAGCTCCGGAACCAGTCGGGTGAATTACTTAGTGCAGGGTTTATTCGCCCAGCCAAAGTGCCCTATGGTGCCCTAGTGTTGTTCCAAAAGAAGAAGGATGAGACCTTGCGGCTGTGTATCGACTATAGGGCCCTAAACAAGGTCACAGTGCGCAATAGATATCTGCTACCAATAATAACAGACCTATTTGATCAACTACATGGAGCCAAATATTTCACAAATCTAGATCTTCGGTCTGGATATTATCAGGTTCGCATCGCTGAAGGTGACGAGCCTAAGACAACCTGCGTAACAAGATATAGAGCATATGAGTTCCTTGTTATGCCATTTGGGTTGACAAATGCTCCTGCCACATTCTGCACTTTGATGAACCAAGTGTTCCATGAATACCTCGACCAATTTGTCGTAGTATACATTGATGACATAGTAATATACAGTTCTACCCTGAAAGAACATCAAGTTCATTTACTGTTAGTCTTCGAGAAATTGAGACAGTATCAGCTATATGTGAAGAAGGAAAAATGTGCTTTATTGCTCAACAACGCATTAATTTCCTCGAACATGTCATAGAATGATGACGCATAAGCATGGACGAGGACAAGTTAAGGGTGATCTGCGAGTGGAAAGCCCCAACATAAGTAACAAAAGTCCGATCTTTCTTAGGATTGGCAAACTATTATCGACTATTTCTCGAAGGATTCTCGAAGGGAGTAGCTCCACTAACAGAGTTATTGAAGAAAATAATCTATGAGAGTGGTCAGCAGCTGTCAAAAGGATTTTGAGGACCTGAAAGAAACCATGATGAGGGGACCTGTCCTCAGATTAGTTGATGTCACCAAACCATTTGAAGTAGAAATAGATGCATCTGACTTCGCCCTTGGTGGTGTCCTCGTGCAGGAGGGCCACCCCGTGGCTTATGAAAGTAGAAAGTTGAACGATGCCAAAAGACGTTATACTATTTCAGAAAAAAGAAATGTTAGCAGTTGTACATTGTCTACGAGCTTGGAGGCAGTATTTGTTGGGGTCACGTTTTATAGTGAAGACCGACAACAACACGATATGCAATTTCATCAGTCAACCGAAGTTAACTTCAAAACAAGCCCATTGGCAAGAATCCTTGGCCGAGTTTGACTTCAAGTTTGAACACAAGTCAGGGAAGAATAACCAAGCAGCTGATGCCCTGAGTCGAAAGAGTGAACATGTGACCCTGTGCATGTTCACCCACATCCACGCTAGCAAGGTGGATGGCTCCCTACGCGACATCATCAGAGAAAATTTACAGAAGGACCCTTCGACCAAAGCTGTGGTAGACGTAGCCAAAGCAGGAAAGACTAGATAGTTTTGGGTTGAAGATGACTTACTGGTAACAAAAGGAAACCGCTTGTATGTCCCAAGAGCAGGTGACCTACGGAAAAAACTATTATATGAATGCCAGATACTTTATGGGCGGGTCATCCCAGATGGCAGGGAACATATGCTCTGCTAAAGAAAGGCTATTTTTGGCCGAAGATGAAGGATGATGTGATACAGTACACCAAGACATGCCTTAGTTGCCAACAGGATAAAATTGAAAAGAAGAAGGTGTCGGGTCTCCTCGAACCACTGTTGGTCCTCACAAAATCTTGGAAAAGTGTGTCGCTTGACTTCATCACACACCTCCCGAAGGTAGGCAACCTAGAAGCCATGTTAATCATAATTGATCGGTTATCTAAGTATGCCACCTTCGTGCCAACACCCAAGCTATGTTCTGCCGAGTTGACAGCTCAAATATTCTTTAAGCATGTAGTGAAATTGTGGGGTATACCTTCAAGTATCGTTAGCGATAGAGATAGTCAATTCATTTTGTACCTTTTGGACAGAATTATTCCTGTTCTTGGGAACTAGTTTGAACATATCATCAAGTTACCATCCTCAAACTGATGGTCAGATAGAAAGGTTTAACTGCTTACTCGAAGAGTATCTATGTCACTTTGTCGACGCCAGACTAAAGAATTGGGTACGTCTGCTTGACATTGCCCAATTTTGCTTTAATTTTCAAACTAGTTCCTCCACAGGCAAAAGTCCTTTTGAGATTGTAAGTGGAAGACAACCATCACTGCCGCACATCGTTGACCACCCTCATGCGGGGAAGAACCCCCAAGCCCAAAATTTCACAAGAGAATGGAAACAGACAACAGAAATTGCAAGGGCATACTTAGAGAAAGCTTCTAAGCAAATGAAGAAATGGGCTGACAAAGAACGTCGACCACTCGAATTTTGAGCAGGTGACCAAGTTATGATCAAGTTGAGACCTGAGCAGATCTGTTTCCACAGTAGGAAAGATCGAAGGCTTGTATGGAAGTATGAGGGTCTAGTGGAAGTTTTGAAGAAGATCGGGGTGATGTCTTATAGAGTGGCTTTACCCACATGGATGAAAATTCATTATGTTCTCCATGTGAATAACTTGAAACCCTATCACCCTGATCTTGATGATGAACTCCGCAACATAGATGATAGACTAGGCATCGACCTCAAGCAAATAGAAGATAAAGATGTCCACGAAATTGTCGACGAAAGCACAAAGAAAGTTGGAAGACCCGTACGGATTGTTCAAGAATTCCTAGTCAAAGGGAAGGATCTCCCTACAGATGAGTCAAGTTGGGAAAAGATTGAAGACGTGCAGAGTTGGACGCAGAAAGTCGACGAATTCAAGCTTCGACTGTTGACAGTGTAACGACCCAGATTTCTGTTCTAGTTCCCAGGTAGGTACAGTTATTATTTCGGTTGGTCGGTTGGGCTGTTAGGGCTGTTTTAGTCTTTCACTGGCTCAGAGAAATTACTTAGTTTAAGATTCTTGGAATTGGAGTCTATCCTTATGTTTTGGTGGCTTGGAATGAAAAAGGAAAATTTAAAAGAAAACTGTTCGAGCCAGGACTGAAACCCAGGTGGCTAGGAGTGGAAGTTTGTTGTTGTTTAATTAAGAATTAATTCGTGTTGTTGTTGGGATTCAAACTTGTGACCTACTAAGCTTTTGGAAGCTTGTTTTGGAAAAGAAAATTAAGGAAAATGAATAGTGTGGCTACTAGGACTTGAACTTGTAACCTGCCAGAGAGTTTGAAGGCTTATTTTTAAAGGTATTAAATTAAAAGGAAAATTGTGCTGCAGCCGGGACTCGAAGGGGGGATGCCCAGGAGTTGGATTCGTAAAAATCAAAAGGACGAATCATATTTTCCTTCCCATAGTTTTGCGATTCTTCCCTAGACCTAGCCGCATAAGCTCTTCTCCTTCACCTTCTTACCGTTCCACCATCTTCTCCTAATCGTTCCTCTCTTTTTCCTTTCTCAATCACTTTTGCCGAGTTTCTCATTCCCATTTGCAGCCAAGACCTTCATCCCTTAGCCGAGCACAATAACGTTTCACAACAATAGCATCAGAGCCGTGCAGCCCTGCTAGAACGCCCATCGAAGCCTTGGATCCATAGCTCTTGGCCAATCACATCACGATCCTCGCCCTTGCCACTATAGCCCATCGCAAGCCTTATCCGCTGAGCAGCCGTCACAAGCCTCATCCACGGAGCAGCCTGCTTTGCAGCCGATCGGATCTGTGCCCCGCCAAAGTCACTTCGCAGCAGCGATCCCCTTTGCAACCGCGGCACTGCGCGCACCCGAGTGCCTCTCACTAATCCGAGCGCAGCAACATTTTCGTTCCATTTGCACGCGTGGCTGAGTCTCGCCGTTCCTATCGCTCACGCCTGTTCGCCAATTTGTCCTCGCCTCAGCGAGCCGCGCAGCCTACTCACTCACGCGAAGCCTTGCCAAGATGCCCTTGCCCACGCTGCCTTGTTGCCCTGCCGCACATGCCCGCCTACTACCACACACTCTCGTTGCAGCCAAGCCTTGTGCCCTCTCGGGTTGGGTAAGCCTAACTCATGGGGGCTTGTGTTGTTGTTCGTCTATGTGTTTAGGTGGTTGTGCTATTTGTCTGTTAGGTCTTCGCTGATTGATTCTGCAGCTCGAGGAGTTGTTCACTTTTAGTTGTCAGTTCCACTTTACAGGTAAAGGTTCCTTGTTGGGGTTGTATAGACCATGCGCACTATAATGATAACTCCTAGCTTGATTGTTTTACTGGTTATTATGAACTGTTAGTGGATAGGTTTGTGCAGGATGTTTGATGTTATTATGAACTGTTAGTGGATAGGCTCGTGCAGGTTTATTGAATGTTATTCTGTAAATACCATGCTCTGTTCTGGTTGCCTGCTGATGTGTTATTGTTTGATGCGTGCCTATTTATCATGTGGTGGCCAAAGCATGTTAGTGAATTAGGTTCGTTCAGGTTGACTGAATGCTTGATCTATGTTGCATGCCTGACTTGTATACCCTGTTTTCTGTTTACTGTATTATGCACTATCTGTTGCTAGGGCTTGGCCTGTAGTTCCTAAGATTGATTGTAGGACTCCATTGTGTAGTAAGTGTCTTGAATGTCTGCACTTGTCCTGTTGATTATAGACTCGTTGATTGATAGACACTGTTGACTCTAGGTTTCCTATAGTCGTAGTGCTTGCTAGGGTGACCCGAGTGACAGCCGAGTTACATCCTGGCTCGGTTATACCCACAAGTGACAGTCGAGTGGCGTGCTGGCTCGTTTACCCGAGTGACAATCGAGTTGCGTGCTGGCTCGGTTATACCCACGAGTCACAGTCGAGTGGCGTGCTGGCTCGTTTATCCAAGTGATAGTCGAGTTGCGTGCTAGCTTGGATGTTCGACGAGTGACAGTCGAGTTGAGTGCTGGCTCGGTTTCCCAAGTGACAGTCAAGTTGCTTGCTGGCTCATTGTGCCCGGAGTGACAGTCGAGTTGCGTGCTGACTCGGTTTGTGTTAGGGTGGAGCCCAGTTGTGTGTTGCCCGATATAGTTAAGACAATCCAAGTAGTGTGTTGCCCTAGTTAGCCCAGTTGAGTGCTAACCTAGTTTTGTCTTTGAGATAGACAATCAGAGACCGAGGCTCTTAGGTTGCCCTTCGGTTTAGATAGCCCAGTGGTGTGCTGACCCTGCTCGTCACTTGTTGACCATTAATGTTGAGACTGCCTATATGTGATGTTATTGCTTGTATGCTAGGATGTTAAATGATTTGTCTTTTGTAATGTACCCCGGTTGGGGAATTCTTAATGAGTGCAATTGTACTCACCCTTTCTGTGGTTTCTTCCACCAGGCAAATTGGCACAACATCGAGGTGGCTAGAAGAGGAGCCGGATTGATCATGGGGATGAGTCCGTTGCATCTGTTGTCCTTCTTGCATCTTTTATTTTGAAAGACTTTTATTTATGTTGTAAAGGGTTTGTTTTGATATACTCTGGCCAGAGGATAAAAGTTAATTGTTTTATTATTTCACTGATACTTGGAGTTTGAAATATTTTAATAAGATGAATGTTTTCTTAAGTCTTTTATGGCTATGTTTTATTAAATTCTGAGTCACGACATTTAGTAAGGGCCATTTATGACCATTTAGAGTCGGGTCTTTACAGATAGGGACGTCAACATTTTAAGTGGGGGATGAACTTGTCGCGATCTAACTTTGTTGGCTTCAGCGAAACGGTCGTGTGGCATGAGCTCTAATCCGGCGAGCAAGTCAGCCAAACGAAAACGCAAAGCCGGTGGCACAACTGGCCCAACCTCTGTCTCGAGTCTTGAGAAAAGGTTTTCGAAAAACGGAGAAAGAAGGTTTGAGAAATGCTTTTGTCTTTGAAAAGTTATATGACAATGCAATAAGAACCACATCAACTATATCGCATCCCTCATATAAATTGGTAGAAAGGAAGTTTCAAGAAGTCATATCCCCCTTAGTACATTATGGGTCATTTTTTATGTGACAGGCTTGCATGTCAAAATGGCCAGGAGATATACAGTTTCAAAAACACAAGAAAATAACAATAACATGAAAAGTAAATGCTAACCTATGAATGCATAAACTCTAGCCTATTAAAGCGTGGTAAAATGGGTTTGGAATGGGCACGCGGCCATGGGCAACAGGCCTTAGACAAGCGTGACCGTGACACCGGGCTATAGTCACCCTCATGATAGCCTAGTTTTGAGCACATTGTAAAATCTGGGCCATAACCAGGTAGAAGCCCATCTCTAACTTATGGTTGCTGAATGTGGGATATATGTTGGGAATGACGAGGTTGGAGAATGTATAATTAACGCGATTTTAGTGTGGAAAATTCAAATTTTGATTCATTAATTAAAATTAATCATATTAATCTATATGCAAAACCCCTATGTGATTATATCGTTATTAAAACGATAAATACTCACATATTTGATGTCTCTAATCTAATTTGACGAATGTTTGACTTTTGAGTAGGATATAGTACTTGATTAGTCTCATCCAATCTTCCAACAAATGTCTCCTTGCTACACTAAGGAGAATTTTGCTAGATGTTTGACAATTTAGAGAGGAGAGCTTTCTCAACTTAGAGAGGGTATTCTCACTTATGAGATTGAATGAAAAGACCAAAACATGGGTAAGGGTGGGTAAGTATATTGGAAATACTTGCCAACATTTTGAACCACATTTCTCTACACTTTAATATTTCTCTATCTATCAACCAAAGTCAATTTCTTAAAAAAAAAAAAAAAAAAGATGTGGTCCAAAATGGTGGTAAGTATTTCCAATATACTTACTTACCCTTACCTAAATATTGCTCGGATGAAAATAGAGAGCTCCTAGGGTATTTATTTATAGTTTTAGTTTGACATTTAAATTAAGCAAGAATAATATCTTTTAATATCTAATATTTGAGAAAACTCTACAAATATTTATCTAGTAAATATTTGCAATATCTGGTCCTTTAATTTACATTTTCGAAAATCACATCCTTTCCTATAGTGTGGACAAAATTCCTTCCCTACTGACGAGGGGTTTTTGAAAATTCCAACACATGTCATATGTTGGTTTATTTCTCTTAATTGATATTTATCCAATAAATTTCAATCAAATAGTATATTAAATATGAGAAATTATAATAACTAGACCATATTCGAAAAGTATTTGCAAATATAGGTGCCCAAGTTTTTTTTGCAAAGTTAATTTTTTTTATTAAAATTCGTAATTATTAATTTTTCATTAATACCATTTTGCCCTTATCACATTTAATACTGAATTTTGGAATTAAAACAGTCATTTAAAACATACTTCCCATCTTTTAAAACATACCATATTTAATTGTCAACCCTTTTAATGCAAGAGATTTTAATTCCTTTTCTCATTTATCTCCCATCATTCTTCATTTTCCTTTTCTTTTTCCGTTTCACTTTTCTTCCTCCATTCTCCATTTCTCCATTTTTGTTTCTTCAGTTCTATTCATTCTCTATTTTCACATTCCGGCCACCACATAAAGTGTAAATTTTCGTCAACCACAAAGCTTCGATCGGACGGTATAATCATACGAGTTTAGTCATCTTCTCTCAATAATCTCTATTTTTCACAGTATTTATATCACGTTTTTGTTCCTTATCCATCACCATTAGCATGTACTGTTCATTTTCATTATAGTCGTGATCCAATATGTCTCAGATTGTTTAGTATGATATGTTTTATTCCTATTTATACCATTTTTATACATTTCATTCATTTATATTCCAGTCTTTAGAATGTCAAAAATCATGTTTAGAAAATGTAGTAAAATCATATGTTGAACAGTAGTATCTTCGTACTTTCCAATTCATATTGTGGTATAATTGACTATATACACATCTACAAAACTATATAATTGAGTATATACCGTATGTTCACACATACTCAATTTCTATATAGCCAAAGAAATTGTATAATTAACTATATATCGTATGTTCACACTATGTTTTTAGGTTAGTTATATTGTACATCTTTTCCTTATAGGTTCATTAATCATTTCATTTGAAATCCCACACAGTGTTCTTTACAATGTCAATATTTCTGTTTAGAAATGTACTTAAATCATATGTAGAACAGTATTATCTACGTACTAAAATGTCCAAGTCTTGGTATACTTTAGTATTATTTACTATAATTTTCCATTTACCGTTATGTTACTGCATAAACTATACAAAACTCTATATGTTTCATTATTTCATTCTACATATTGTATAACTTACATGATACATTTATAGTTTATTAGTCATTCTATTCAAGTCTAATACATTTTTTGTACTCATATTACTAGTCATTACATTTCTATTCTGCAATACGATATTGTTTATACATGTATATCATACGACGTATAATATAGAAAAATATTATTGTTTGGACATTTTTGTAATACTATACAACTTTTTCTTATAGGTTCAACAAGCATCACAATCTGTATTGCACATAATGGTCAGTAGGATGAAAATGAGATGCACCATAATCATGAAGTAGCTAAAGAACGTCACATAAATATTGAGGAAAGCATTCACTCAATGATGATTTTACATTAGAGTCTTTTTTTTATGACGAACGTTTCCAGTTTCAATTTTGTAACCCATGAGACCTTTTTTATTTACTATTGATTTCACTTTGAATTGTAATTTTGTGTGAAATTGTTTCAACAGTATGAGTCTCTATCAATTCACAAATATTAAATCTGTTATTTCTCAATGTTTTACTATACAGTATTGTACATTCAAAATTACTTGTTCGCTGTCGCAAGCATATTAAATTACACTACAAGTATCCATATCAGCAAATTAAACACTTTAAAAAAAACAAAGTCTTAAAATACGGTATGATACATGATATATTATGGTTGTACCTTATATTTCAAGTTATTTCAATACTGTGTGGTTATCAAACGTGTTCTGGTTTCAATCAATGAAATTAAACAGCTCATACGGTTTATTTATAAATAAAACTAACAGAATCAAATAACATGTACATTACTAACTATAATGTATGTAAATCACAACGGTACATCTAATAATGTATTGTCGCCACTTTCGTCCTGCAATTAATGCACCATAAAATGACGGTTTCGTCCTGTCAGACAAATTTTGTTTTTAAAAATTTTCCTTCCCAAATGAAAAACCAATAATTTGATCGTTATTTTTGAAATTTATAAGGTATTTAAAAAGGAAGATGAAACGTCTCTAATAAATGTGATTTCGGAGAATATGCTTTTCCACAATTAATGCTCATAAATTTGTGATTTGTGGTTTGGAATGTGAGATGTTTTTCCTTTTTTGAAATTTTCCTTCCAAAATTAAAAAACCACTAATATGAGGGTGTGATTGTAATTTGTTATTTTCGGATTTTATAATGTATTAAAACAAAATCTACTTTTGCTAATATTTTTGTAGATACATATATTTGCAAATACTTTTCAAATAGGGTTTATTTATGAAAAAAACCCATTAAATATTACTTTATCCCATTAAATAGTTATTGTATTCAATATATTAATTAATATTGTTTTAAATTATAATTATCCAATAATTATTAAATCAATATTAATATATCCAATATATTAATTTATTCTCCATAAGATTTATCCAATAAATATTAATCTATTGAATATATTAATATTTAGTTTAACAAATTATTAAACTAAAACTTTTAAAAATTAATTATGTCCAACATAATTAATTAATTAGTTTGAACAATTCAAACTAACACTCTAATTAAACATTGTACCAACAAATATGAGCTAGTCGAAAACCGATGGACCTATACTTTGAAAGCTAAATGATTCGAGATCTAATCCATATTCATTAACATAAGACTTATTCCACGAAAGGCATCTAGTGATTCTTTCGCACTATAAGGCAAGTTATGTCCAAGTTTATAATCGGCATATGCTAAATGATCCTTCACGAGCTTATTCGTAATTAGAGCTACGACAAAATATTCGTTTTACCTCTATGATTACATTTTTCTTCTTAAGTGCAATCGATTCCTTTAATGAATAAGTTGCTCCTGGTCTAACCATAAACTAGTATTCTCTTGGGTCATTAAGGGGAGGGTAACCTTTGTTCAAGCTCCATAATTAGTTCTTAAGAGAATAACTCTTCTACTTCCTCAATACTACGAAATGAGTGAATTTCATCTTGTGACATTGCATTCCTAGCCACTCATTATGACAATCCTCAATGGACGCTTAGGCTCTGATTGATAATGTTCTCATTTCTTGTTTCTAGTTTCCTCCTTTTTGTTTCTTGATTCTTATTTTTTTAGAAAACAAAACAAAAATGTATTTGATAACTATTTATGTTTCTTGTTTCTTAAAAAAATAAGAAACACAAGCAAATTTCGTTTGATAATCATTTTTTATTTTTTATTTTTTAAACATAAATAAAATAATGGTAAAAAGTTTACACATTCTAATATAAATAAATCTTTTTCCTAAAAAGTATAAATAAATCTTAATGTAAATTTAACAATAATTTTGGTTTATAATTTTATTTTTCACTCATTTGATTCATCTAAAATAATGTCCGATTCAAATTCAAATTAATTTTATTATTGTGAAAATGTTGTGGTTGTAGAAATTAAAATAAAATCAAGTGATATTTTAGTAAGCAAAAGTTATTTAGTCTGCATATAGATCTAGGATTCTTTCATCATTTTCTGCATATAGATCCCAATTTTTTCCTTTTCCTTTTCGTTTTCTTTTTACTTTTCTCTCTCTAGATTTCATAGAAGCTTTGATCCATATTCTAATTGCAAATCTGTTCTTTCCGATTCTTGATTTGCTTTTGTTTTTCGTTTTTATTTTATTTTATTATTTCTTAATCGTTTGAGTGACTTAGATGTTGAATTTGTTGGTTCTTCACCGGTGGAACTTTGAGTCTTTTGCTTTGCTTGTGAAAAATTAGAAGTCATCAGTAAATAAAGGATATAAGTCATGATAAAATTGAAAGAAAATTAAGTTTTTAATGGATAGTAAACAATCAGTTTAACTAATACAAGTCAATCTGGTTGACTTCTATTTCTTAAAAACCTGATAAAAGTTAATCAATTTAATTGATAGAAGTCAATAAATTTTTTAAATGATAGAAGTCAATCAATCTTTTAAGTTACATGGTGATTGAAAACATACTAATTGAGCAAAATTATGAAAAAAATTAGAAAACTGATTGAAAGCCATTCAACTGAAAACCGATATAAGACTATTGCCTATACTGATATAAGACTATCGCCTAAATTAATAGAAGACTATCGTCCGAAACTGAGACTGATTAAAGGCTATGCTTGAAATTGATAGAAGGTTATCACCTGAAACTGATTGAAGGGTATCGCTTGAAATTGATAGAACTATCGCCTGAGACTGATAGAAGGCTATCGCCTAAAGCTGATAGAAGACTATCAACTAAAAATTTATAGAAGGTCTTTTTGGTCATTTTACAAAGGTGCCCCATTTTTTTGCTATATATGAAATATTTTTTAAAAAAGTGATATGGATGGAAATTTTTTAATTTTTTTTATTCAAGTAAAATCCCCTTAAAAATTTTTAATTTCAAATAATAAATATAAAAGAAAATCAATTTTCGTATTTGAAAAATATAATTATATATGGAACAACTATAAAATATGAATACGCCTATACTAAATTAACAAATAAAAATTGCTTCACAAAAACAAAAAACGTAAATATAGATATTTCAAAATTAAAAAAAATAATTTATAGTAACTTTAAAACAAATTAACTTAAAAAAGAGATGAAAAAAAAAATTCCATCGAGTGAGATTCGAGCAAGGGATGTGTCGCATGCTAGGCGGAGGGCGCTGCCAGCCGAGCCACCGGGCGGATTGTTAATCTAAACGCGCGTTCTAATGCTTAAGCTTGTTTTCGAAGGCGGTTGGTATAAAAGCAGAGCTCGCCCGAGCTTTCTTCTCCGTTTTCTTCTTCTTCTTCTTCGCGGATTCTCTCCGACCGACCCAGCTCTCCTCCGCGATTTCTCCTCCTCCAGCTTCAATTCGACCGCGTTTCTTCTTCAAATCCGAAGCCAAACCCCGATCAGCTGGTAAGTTACTCCTTCTCTTCTTCTCCTTCGCGTTTCCGTCGACCCTTCCCCTGTTTTTCGAATTTCATTGTCCGGTCATGTTAAAGCGATTTGTTGGGTGGGTTTTGTTCAGCTGGAGTAGAGGAGTTCAACCATCCATAAATCGCTCGTCGAATCCTCCCCTATCGGCCGAATTCGAGCTTTCTTTCCATCACGAGTCGCGTGCTCTGTCGCTGCGCAGACCGCCGAGCCACGCCGCGCATCGCCTCGCGCCCGCGCGCACGCCTCGCCCAGCTTGGTGTCACGCCGCGCGCCCTGCTTCGCCTTGCATCCGTCGCGCCCAGCGCGCGCCAAAGACGCCATTCTCGCGCCCTAGTGCCCCTGACCATCCCCGTTCTTTGCCCGTTCGTGCAATCGGCTCGTTCGTGCGTTCGTCGCGCCTCGTGAGTTGCTCCCGAGCTGAGCCTCGTTTATTTTATTATATTTAGGCCTATTGTGTGATTTTTGTTGTGATTGATAGGTTCTCGGTAGCTAGTTCGGGTTCGTTCGCCACTTAGGTTTTCGTGTCAATTCGTCCCCGACCAAGGTAAGGATTTCTTACTTAGTTGTGTGGACCCTGCGATATATTATGCGATTGCTGATTGATTGCTTGTTTGTGTTTATTGACATGTATAGCTAGGTACTCAATTCTGAATTCCCGATTAGCATGTTTTTCCTGACTAATTCTCATGTTAATCCAAGCTAGGTTGTTCCTTTCTAGCATGCTTGTATCTGTTCCTTGCTTCGTAGTATCATGCTAGGCTCGTTGTATTCTTATTGAGCACGTATTGGATTTTATGGAATTGTTTGCTGTTTGCTAGGGCAGGTTAGAATTGCAGGTAGATAGCATCATCCGGGCCTGATGCATAAAGTACCTTGCATCCATGGCAGGGACGTCGAGCAAGTCATTCCGTCCCTGGAACCCGTGAGGGATTAGCTAACCCAAGCGGTAGGCCCTGTAATCTTGGGTGAGGGTGGCAGACTGTTAAATGCCCCAACCGCGGGATGATGACTTGGCATTGCCTCGTCCCGGCGATCGCACGCACGTCCTCGGCGTGTTCGGCCGTAGCCCCCGATTGCCACTGTTAATGTAAGGGCGGCTTCTGGTGTAAGCCTACCACGACCCGCTTCCTTAGCCTCGGTGCGGTGGTTCAGCCGACATAGTTTACGTGTCCAGGTCTCACACCCCTATGTCAGTGACACCGATCCAAAGAATTAGTTAGGCGTGGTGACTGGACATGGGCAGCTTGCCTCTAGACCCGACACCCCCCATGGTCTGCAGTAGCACACGGTGCATGTTTACGCTCATTACAGCGCCGACCGGAGAGCTCCTCGGGATCTTCAGCCAGTGTACCTTTCGTCGACAGTAGACAGGCTGAGGCCGGGACTTGTTTCTCTTATAGGGCGACTTATGTATTGGACTGTGTGGTGATATTATTCCGGACTAAGACCTTAAATTGGCATCCAAGGCCCAAGTGTGGGCTAAGCTATGTGCTCTATTCTGTGTTTATATTCATAGCTTGCATACGCTCATCGAGATGACCATGTATATCGTATTGTACCCCGATTGGGGATTCTTACTGAGTAATTCGTTACTCACCCTTATTATTGTGGTTTTTCCACTGGTAACCAAGTTGCGAGACAGGATGGCTGAAGGAGGAGCTGTGATCATGGGGCCTAGTCTTCCAACTCTGATTTTTGTATTATGACTCTTTATGTTTTGTTTCCCCTGAATGCATGTAGCCGGGCACGGAGCCCTAGGATGTTTTGTAAATGTTTTGTGGATTCCAGCATTTTGTATCTGAACAGGCTTTGAATGGTTTTTAAGAAATCTCTAATCAGAGTATACTTTGGAAATGTATTTATCTTGGAACAGGTGCTTGGAAACAGGGACAGGTTCCAGGGAAATTGTCTAGTTTTTAAAGGGGTTATTTTGAATGTTTTGTTTTTAATTGGAATCCGAAATCATGTCTGTTTAATGTCCTTTACTTTGAATGCATGCATTGGGGTAAGGGCCCATTTAGTGCCCCATTCGGGTCGGTCCCTTACGGTTGGTATCGAGCTCGTGAGTCATAAATTCTGTAGTTTGACCTGTTGTTGTAGGTCGTTTTCCCATGATCACTAGCACTCCGACAGTCATCAGGTACGCCTAAGTTTATGTAAAGACCCGACCCAAAAGGGGCTCTAAATGGGCCTTTACCCCAATGCATGTATTGAAAATAAAAGACATTATGAAAAATATATTTCGGATCCCAAGTAAAAACAGAAACATTCAACAACCAAAACATACATTTCTAAAAGCATACTACGATCGAGAGATTTATTTAAACCATTTAAACAATCCACAAGTACAAATATCTTTGGAATCCATAAAACGTAAGAAAACATCCTAGGGCTCCGTGCCCGTCTACATGCATTCAGGGAAATAACAAAAGTCAAGAGTCATGATATAATAAAATGGTCGGAGATGATAGCAGGATTCCATGATCACGACTTCTCCTTGACCATCCTGTCTCCCGCTTGATTACCGTGGAAAACCACGAGAATAAGGGTGAGTAACGAATTACCCAGTAAGAATCCCCAACCGGGGTACAATACGATATACATGATCATCTAGAAGAATGTATGCAAGCTATGAGTACAAACACAGAGCGGAGCAGAGATAGCTAAGTCCACACTTGGACCTCGGATGCCAACTCGTGGTCTTAGTGGGAAAATACCACAACACACTATACGCGCTATACGGGAACAAGTCCGGCCTCATCCTGCTCTCATCGTCGACACGAAAGGTGCATCGCTCAAGATCCCGAGGAGCTCTCGATCGGCGTGTAATGAGCGTAAGCGCGCACCGCATGCTACCGCAAACTCGGGGTGCGGGTCTAGTGGCAAGCCGCCCGTGTTCGATCACCATGCCTAACTAAATCTCTAGATCGGTGTCACCGACATAGGGTGTGAGAGACGGACACGTGAACTATGTCACTGTACCACCGCACTGTGGCTAAGGAACCGGTCGTGGTAGGCTTACACCAGAAGCGGTCCTTGCCCTAACGGTGGCAATCAAGGGCTACGGCCGAACACGCCGAGGACGTGCCGATCGCCGGACGAGTCAATGCCAAGTCATCATCCCGACCGTTGGGGCATTTAACGATCCGCCACCCTCACCCAAGATTGTAGGCCGGCCGTTAGGGTTAGCTAAACCCTAACGGGATCGTGGAGGACAGTACCATATCGCATGCCCCCATCGGGGATGCAAGTTACGTTATGCATCCGGCCGGATGATGCTACCTACGAACTCTAAACCATAGCAATAATTACAATTCAATCAATGCGGTCCAATACGTGCTCAATGAGATACAAGGAACTTAGCATGATACTACGAAGCAAGAACAGATATCGAACATGCGAGAATGGAACAACCTAGCATGGGCTAACATGAGAAACAATACAAGAGTTCATGCCGATCAGGGAATTTAAGCAGAGCACCTAGGGCTAAACATGCTAGTAATCATACACACGGAGCATACAAAACAACAATCACAAATATACATGAGTCCCACACAACTCCGGTAAGAAATCCTTACCTTGGCCGGAAGGCTTCTACACACAAATCCTAAGTCTGCGGAACAATCCCGAGCTAGCGAGCGGGAACCTAGCAAACCAATAATAATCAAGCATCTAAAAAGTCTAAACAATAATAGAACAGCAAGCTCGGCGCAAGGGGACTCACGCGCACGGCGACACGAGCTTGGAGGCTGGCGGGCAAGCCGGCACGGCAGCAGGCTGGCGGGTGGTTGCTGTTGCTGTGTGACGCGCACGGACGGATGCCGCGCGAGGACGCGCGCGCTGTCGCTTGCGCTTGCACGGCACGCACTGATGCGACGGATGCACGGTAGGGGACGCGCGCTGGCGAGAGGCGTCTGGCGTGCGGGCGCTGGCGTCGGCGGCAAGCGACCCGGACTTGGCCGGGCACGCGCGCAGCGGCGGCTTCGGCCGCGCGCGCGCGTGGCGTCTGGCGTCGCTCGCTGGCTGGCGCGATCGCACGATCTGGCGAGCGATGGCGTCGGCGGGAGGGCCGCTTCAACAGATCCGGGCGACTGGTGAGCGATGGCGCGCGGGGGGCGCCAACGGATCCGGGCGATTCGTGCGACGGCAGGGCCGCTCAACGGATCTGGGCGGCGATGCGTGTGCGGCAGCAGGCGATCTCGGGCGTCGCGATCCGCCGGTGGACGTGCGACAATGATTTCGCTGTTGGGCTTCTCTCGGTGGCCGCAATCAACACAAACACACACAACACACCTCTTTTCACTTGGCCAAAAGCACACCAAACGGATGAGAAGAAGAAGAGGAAGATCGATACCTACCCGGAATGATGATGAACGATCCAAGTGAGCTGCAAGGATGAAGAATCGGCAAGGGCTATGGAGAGGGAGAGCTTGTGCGGCCAAGAGGAGATTTGGAGAAGAAGATGGAACAAACCTAATTTCTATTTCATTTAGCCAAATGCAGCAAAACTCCAAAATCCAAGGCTAACCATAAAATGGTGCAGGAAAAGCAACAAGAGCACCTAATGGCTCAATTGGCACACATCTCCACAAGCTTCCCAGGAGACTCGGGTTCAAACCCCAGCTGCAGCACAATTCCCTTTTATTTTTACTTTTGCATCAAACCTTGCTCAAACCAAACCACAAACCCCTCCAAAAACCTACAAAAACCATCCAATAATTTTAGTAACTGGAAAAGACACAAACGACCCTGACGGCCCGACCAAATTACCAAATTACCCCTAGGGCATACCTGGAAGACCGGGAAGAAAAACCTGGGTCGTTACATTAGCAGCTAACCACTCCATACCAAGAATCACATCAAAACCGCTCATAGGCAGAACTATGAGCGTAGCCACAAGCAACTCTCCGGATATCTTGATCTGGCCATCCCTAATCTTATCTCTAGCCAACATATTAACTCCCGAAGGAGTTGCAACAGATAACTCGAAACCTAGAGGCTCTAGTCTTAACTTAGCATGCTCAAACCAAACAACACAGATACAAATGAATCGTGAGAACGAGAATCAAACAAGACAAATGCGCAGTGATCTAAAACAAGAAGCGTGCTCGCTTGCAGGCAGGCATCCGTGACGCTCGGCCTCTGACGGGTCGTAGCAAACACTCGACCTGCCGCTGCCGCATTGGCCGAGCCGCCATAGCCGGGTGATCACAAAACGGGCCATGTGCCCTCTCTACCACAACGGAAGCACAATCTAGGTCGGTCGACAAGCTCGGCGTGGACTTTCCCACAAGTAGCACAAGCGGGAACTCGCTCGGGTCCTCCCTCTTTGTCGGGGTGAAACGGTGGAGCTCTCCGTGATCTCTGCTTCGAAGCGCCCTTGCGCGGCGGCGCCGCCGCCCGAAAAATCAAACTTCCTCTTCGCCCCACACTGCTGGGACAGACGCTGAACAGAGCGGCAACAACCCGCTCAAAGCAGATACTTCCCATTATAGATCGTGGCTAATCGATGACCCTAGCATAAGTGTCGTGGGCACGAGCCTCGACATCCGAGAAACACACTGCCTCAATCCGGATATGAACTTCCGAATCTTCACTCCGGGGTGGCAATCAAGCGAGGAGCAAAATATCCATACTCACGAGAACTTGAGCTCATATTCCTCAATGGAATCGTAACCCCGCTTGAGTTCGGAAGAGCTCCACCATCTTCTCTTGAGCCTCATCACCGATGAACTTTACCTTGAACTCGGCCTTGAAGAACTCCCAAGTAGCGGGTGGAGACCCGGTGGTCTCTCGCTCAAGGTGGACTCCCACCACCATCTCATTTGTGCCTCCCAAAGACATGAGCCGCACACCTCGGCCTCTCGAATATCGGGGCACACCATGATCGGGAAGGTGTACTCCAAATGGGCAATCCACTGGCTGCGCGCTAACGCATCACCGGTGGCATCAAACTTCTCAGCTTCCACTTCACAAAATCCTTCACCACCTACCCAACTCCTCGGCACCTCCGCCATATCCGCCTCTGGGGCTACTTGCTCTGTTTAGTGGAGGTGCTCATCGAGCTCACTTGAACCAATCGAGTCACCGCTCGATCTGGGCTCGGGACTCTTCCCCCGCTGCGGCGCCAACAAGGCACAGGTCTCGCCCTCTGGTCACTCAACATGCGACCATAAAAGCCCTCATAGACTCAAGCAAACTCGCTCCAGAGAAGCGATCTCACGGCGCTCATCGCCCCAACGCCCGCTCTAGGCGTAGGCGGAGAGGAGCTCTTTGGTGGAATGCCATCGGTCTCGGCTTGGGACGATGTCCCCTGCGATGTCGATCCGATCCACGATACCTCGACACGCTCTCGAACCTCCTCTCTCCGATGCGGGTGGATCGCATTTGGCGATCTACATCCAAACCAACAACGAATCAAAACCTGCCTGTCACCACTCCACAACACCAAACAAGGCATACACTAGATGATAGGTATTGTAAATTCTTAACCCTTTTTCAACAACAAATAGTAAACTTAGGCGCACTGATGATCGTCGAGTCTTGATGATCATGGAAAAACGACCTACAACAAAAGGTCGATCCTACAGAATCTATGACTCTGAGCTCTCGATACCAAATCAGTAAAGACCTCGACTCAAAAAGGGGCTCTAAATGAGCCTTTACCCCAATGCATGTATTGAAAATAAAAGACATTATGAAAAATATATTTGGATCCCAAGTAAAAACAGAAACATTCAACAACCAAAACATACATTTCTAAAAGCATACTACGATCGAGATTTATTTAAACCATTTAAACAATCCACAAGTACAAATATCTTTGGAATCCATAAAACGTAAGAAAACATCCTAGGGCTCCGTGCCCGTCTACATGCATTCAGGAAATAACAAAAGTCAAGAGTCATGATATAATAAAATGGTCGAGATGACAAGAGATTCCATGATCACGGCTTCTCCTTGACCATCCTGTCTCCCACCTTGATTACATGTGGAAAACCACAGAATAAGGGTGAGTAACGAATTACCCCAGAAGAATCCCCAACCGGGGTACAATACGATATACATGATCATCTAGAAGAATGTATGCAAGCTATGAGTACAAACACAGAGCGGAGCAGATAGCTAAGTCCACACTTGGACCTCGGATGCCAACTCGTGGTCTTAGTCCGGAAAATACCACAACACACTATACGCGCTATACGGGAACAAGTCCGGCCTCGGCTGTCTACTATCGATATGAAAGGTGCACTCGCTCAAGATCCCGAGGAGCTCTCGATCGGCGCCAGTAATGAGCGTAAGCGCGCACCGCATGCTACCGCAAACTCGGGGGTGCCTCGGTCTAGTGGCAAGCGGCCCGAGTTCGATCCACCATGCCTAACTAAATCTCCGGATCGGTGTCACCGACATAGGGGTGTGAGACACGGACACGTGAACTATGTCGGCTGTACCACCGCACCGAGGCTAAGGAACCGATCGTGGTAGGCTTACACCAGAAGCGGTCCTTGCCCTAACAGTGGCAATCAAGGGCTACGGCCGAACACGCCGAGGACGTGCCGATCGCCGAGGGGGCGAGGCAATGCCAAGTCATCATCCCGACCGTTGGGGCATTTAACGATCTGCCACCCTCACCCAAGATTGCGGGGCCACCGTTAGGGTTAGCTAAACCCTAACGGGATCGGGACGAGTACCATCTCGCACGTCCCTATCGGGGATGCAAGTTACGTTATGCATCCGGCCGGATGATGCTACCTACGAACTCTAAACCATAGCAATAATAACAATTCAATCAATGCGATCCAATACGTGCTCAACAGATACAAGGAACCTAGCATGATACTACGAAGCAAGAACAGATATCGAACATGCTAGAATGGAACAACCTAGCATGGGCTAACATGAGAAACAATACAAGAGTTCATGCGATCAGAATTGAGCAGAGCACCTAGGGCTAAACATGCTAGTAATCATACACAGGCATACAAAACAACAATCACAAATATACCGCAGGGCCCACACAACTCCGATAAGAAATCCTTACCTTGGTCGGAAGACTTCTACACACAAATTCCTAAGCCTGCGAACACTTCCGAGCTAGCTATCGAGAACCTACAAACATAGTAACAATCACAACCATATCCCTAAAAATATAATAAAACAAAGAGCTCGGCTCAGAGGAGCACTCACACGCACCGCGACACGAAGCAAAGCGCGCTGGCTGGCAGGCCGGGCACTGGCATTGCTGGCGCGGGGCGCGCTGCGCGCGCCACGACAGACAGGACTTGGCGGCGAGCAGCGGCACGACACGGCGCAGCGACGGGGCGCTGGCGCATCGCGCGGCACACGGAGCCCTTTCGGCAGGGACGCGCGCGCGGGCGAACGTCTGGGCGTGCGGGCGAGCGGCTCGGCAAGCGACATGGGGCGAAGGCGAGCGGGCGTCTGGCGTCTCCTGCTGCGCGCGATCTAGCGTGACGTCGGGCTGGCGGCGATGGCGAGCGGTGGGCGATTCTTTGCGGCGAGATCCGGGCGCGACAGGGGTGTGGACGGCAAGCGCGATCCGTGCGGCGACGGCTGAGGGCGATCTGGGCCGCTGCTTTGGCGCGATCCGGCGCAAGGCGATCCGGCTACTGGACGGCGCGACGATGGCTTACGGTGGGGCTTCTCTCGGTGGTTGCAATCAACACAAACACACACAACACTCTTCTATTCACTTGGCCAAACAGCACACCAAACGGATGAGAAGAAGAACAGGAAGATCGATACCTACCCGGAATGATGATGAACGATCCAATGGAGCTGCAAGGATGAAGAATCGGCAAGGAGAGCTTGGGAGAAAGCTTGGCGGCCACAACTCTTTTGGAGAAGAAAACACAACAAACCTAATTTCTATTTCATTTAACCAAATGCACCAAACACCAAAGATCCAAGGGTAAACTAAGATGTGATGCGAAAGAGCAACAAGAGCAACTAATGGCTCAAATGGCACACATCCCCACAAGCTTCCAGGAGACCGGGTTCAAACCCATTTACTGCAAGACAATTTCCTTTATTTTTACTTTTGCATCAAACCTTGCTCAAACCAAACCACAAATCCTCCAAAACCTACATAAATCCATCCAATAATTTTAATAATGGAAAAGACACAAACGACGACGACGGCCCGACCAAATTACCAAATTACCCGTGGCATACCCGGAAGACCGGGGAGAAAAACACTGGTGTCGTTCTGATTTACAATTTGTTGTTGAGAAAAAGTGTTAAGAATTAACAATACCTGTCATCTAGTGTATGCCTTGTGTAGTGTTGTGGAGCGGAGACGCAGCGGTGTTCGACTCGTTATTGGTTTGGGTGTAGATCGCCAAAGCATGCCGATTACCGCGCCGAGAAGAGGATGCCCGAGAGGAGGAGAGGTGTCGAGGATCGGATCGACCCGCGCAGGACATCGTCCCAAGCCGAGATCGATAGCATTCCGCTCGTAGCTCCCGTGTTGAGCCCGAGTAGGCATTGAGGCGACTGTGCGCCGTGAGACTGCTCCTAGAGCAGAATTTGCTAATTCTATGAGGTCTATGGTGGTCGACCTATTGAGTGGCCAGAGGGCGGAGACCCAGGCTTTGTTGGCAGCACAGCGGGAAGAGTCCCGAGCTCAGATCGAGCAGCTGACTAGTTTGATTCAAAGAAGGCGCAAAGAACACTTTGACTCCGCAGAGCAGCAGTGAGCCCTTGTGGCGGAGGTGGGTGGAGAGGGTGCCGATGAGCTTGGTAAATGGTTGAAGAATTTCATGAAATGGAACCCTGATAAGTTTGATGCCACAGGTGATGCTTTAGCAGCTGCTAGATGGATTGCCCATTTGGAGTACACCATCCTGATTATGGTGTGCCCCGATGTTCAGAGCCCGAGGTGTGCAGCCCATGTGTTAGGGGGCGTAGCTAGATGGTGGTGGGAGTCCACCCCGAGTGAGAGACCGGTGGGTCTCCACGCTGCACGGGAGTTCTTCAAGTCAGAATTTAAGGCCAAGTACATTAGTGATGAGGCTCAAGAGAAGATGGTAGCGCTTTTCCAGAATCTAAAGCAGGGTTCTGATTCTATAGAGGAGTACGGGAGGAAGTTTTCGGAGTATGGTTATTTTGCTCCTCAGCTAATAGCAACCCTGAGTTGAAAATTCGGAAGTTCATTTCTGGTTTGAGGCAGGGTGTGTCTCAGGATGTTAGGGCACAGGCCCCTGACACTTATGCTAGAGCTGTTCAGCTGGCCATTATTTACAACGGGAAGTATCCTGTTGAGCGGACTGTTGCCGCTCCGGTGCAGCGTCCTGTCCCAGCTGTGGTGGGACAGAAGAGGAGGTTTGACTTCCGAGGAGGCGGCCATCGCCGTCAGGGAAAAATTCAGAACCTGGATCAGCGTAGGATTCCGGCTCATTTCCAGCCTCGCCAGCAGGGCGGTCCCAGGCAGATTCTCGTTTGTGGTACTTGGGGGAGAGCCCACCTTGGAGCTTGTCAGACCGGGCCCAGGCTATGTTTTTGATGTGGAAGAGGGGGGCATGTGGCCCGTTTCGGCGATCAGCCAGCTATGGCAGTTCAGCCTGTGCAGCAGCAGCAGGGCCGGGTGTTCGCTACTAACCGCCAGGAGGCCGAGTGTGTGGATGCCGCAGTGGCAGGTACGCTTCTTGTTTTGGATCATTGTGCATTTGTCTTGTTCGACTCTGGTTCTACGCATTCGTTTGTATCTGTATTGTTTGCTGAGCATGCTAGGTTGAGATTAGAGCCTCTAGGTTTTGAATTATCTGTTGCAACTCCTTCGGGAGTTAATATGTTAGCAAAAGATAAGGTTAAGGATGGCCGGATCGAGATATCCGGAGAGTTGTTGGTAGCTACGCTCATAGTTCTACCCATGAGTGGTTTTCGATGTGATTCTTGGTATGGAGTGGTTAGCCGCTAACCACGCATTGATTGACTGCCACCGGAAGGAAGTAGTGTTCAGGCCGCCGGGTCGGCCTAGCTTCAAGTTTCGTGGAGTCCAGGGTGGAGTTTGCCCGCCGATCGTGTCAGCTGTGACAGCTCGTCGTTTGCTAGCTCATGGAGCTTGGGGCTACCTAGCCAAGTTGTCCGGAGAGAGCCATCCCTCACTGACTATTGATCAAGTGCCGGTTGTGCGAGAGTTTGCGGATGTGTTTCCTGAGGAGTTACCGGGGTTGCCCCCGAAGAGAGAGGTTGACTTCACAATTGTGCTCGAGCCAGGGACCCTCCCTATCTCAAAGGCTCCATATCGTATGGCGCCAGCCGAGCTAAAGGAACTGAAGGTTCAGTTGCAGGAGATGTTAGATCGAGGATTCATCCGTCCGAGTGTGTCCCCGTGGGGAGCGCCAGTGTTGTTTGTGAAGAAAAAGGATGGTTCGATGCGCCTATGCATTGACTATTGTGAGCTTAATAAGGTGTGATGTGAAGAATAAGTATCCGTGTCCCGATCGATGATTTGTTCGATCAAGATCGAGGAGCTTCCGTGTTCTCCAAGATAGATTTGAGATCCGGGTATCATCGATTCTGCGGATTAGGGACGCCAGAGCATTCCTAAGACAGCGTTCGAGTCTAGATATGGGCACTACGAGTTTGGGGTCATGTCGTTTGGATTAACGAATGCACTGCGGCGTTCATGGACATGATGGATAGGGTGTTCAAAGCATTTTTGGACAGCTTCGTCATCGTGTTCATTGACGATATTCGATCTATTCAAGGACCGGGAAGGATCATGCAGAGCATTTGAGGAAAGTGTTGGCGGCCTTGAGGAAAACCGGCTTTATGCGAAGTTTTCCAAATGCGAGTTTCGTTGGAGCAAGTAGCCTTCCTAGGTCACGAAGTTTCGAGGATGGTATAGCCGTGGATCCAAAGCAAAGATTGAAATTTGTGAGTTCGTGGGCCAGGCCGACTTCGGGCCATCGAGATACGCAGCTTCCTCGGTTTGGCGAGAGTTACTACCGTCGGTTTGTTAAGGACTTTTCGCCATAGCCTCGCCCCTCACTCGTCGGCGAGGAAGGGTGTCGAGTTTGTTTGGGACGGTAGGTGTGATGAGAGCTTTGCTGTGCTCAAGCGCAGATTTGACTTCAAAGACTGGTGTTGGCGATCCGGAGGGGACAGTGGTTTCGTGGTTTACAACGATGCTTCCAAGTTCGGGTTGGGTGTGTGTTGATGCAAAGACGGAAGGTCATTGCTTATGCTTCCCATCATTTTGAAGCCATATGAGCAGAACTATCCGACTCATGATATGGAGTTGGCGTAGTGGTGTTTGCTTTGAAGATTTGGAGGCATTACCGTATGGTGAGCGGATCCGGATGTTTACCGATCACCGAGCCTCAAGTATCTGTTTACTCGAAGGAATGAATATGAGGCGAGAGGAGATGGTTAGAGTTAGTGAAAGATTATGGCTGCGAGAATCTGTACCATCGAGGTAAAGCCAATGTTGTAGCCGATGCTCTAAGTAGGAAGACGTCGCACTCCGCGGTGTTGTTGAGTTCCCAGCCCAGATTACGTAGAGAGTTCAAGCGGGCTGAGATTGCAGTGTTGTTGGGTGAGGTTACTGCCAGAGTGGCTCGATTGATGATCCGACCATCGATTAGACAAATGAATTATTGATAGTCAGTCGAGTGACCCGCACTTAAGAAATTGGGTGACAGAGTTAGTCTTGATGGAGATTTTGACTTTGTGTATTCACCAGACAGTGGGCTGACGTACAAAGGCCGGTTGTGTGTTCCGGATGTTGCAGGATTACGAACAGAGTTGCTCTCAGAGGCCCACAGTTCTCCATTTGCTTGGCACCCCGGGGGTACCAAGATGTATCAGGATCTTAAGCAGACATTCTGGTGGATGGGTATGAAAAGAGATGTTGCGGAGTTTGTCAGTCGATGTCTCACTTGTCATCAAGTGAAGGCACCCAGGCAGAGACCAGCCGGTTTGTTGCAGCCGCTGAGTGTACCTCAGTGGAAATGGGAAGAGATCTCCATGGACTTTATTTATGGTTTGCCGAGGACTCCGAGGAAGTTCTCTCAGATTTGGGTGATAGTCGATCGATTGACTAAGCGCGCACACTTTATTCCCGGTAGAGACACTTATACCGTGTGGGCGTGGGCGCGATTGTTTTGGGAGCAGATCATTCGATATCACGGCGGTGTACTGTGAGGATCGATCGACCGTGATTCGAGGTTCACTTCTCGTTTCGGAGAGCGCTCCAGAAGGGTTTAGGCATCGAGTGCATTTCAAGATGACTTTTCACCCTCAGACCGATGGACAGACGGAGAGGGTGAACAAGATTCTCGAAGATTTGTTGAGGGCTTGTGTGTTGGATTTCCCGGGCAGTTGGGACAAGTATCTGTATCTGATGGAGTTTGCATATAACAACAGTTATCAGTCGACGATTCAGATGGCTCCATTTGAGGCTTTGTATGGTAAGCGTTCCCAATCTTCTGTGTTCTGGGAAGAGGTTGGTGATAGGTAGGTTTTGGGTCCCGAGTTACTGCAGTTGACCAATGGTGCCGTGCAGAAGATTAGAGCTCGTATGTTGACAGCTCAAAGCAGACAGAAGAGTTATGACGATGTTCGGCGCCCGGATTTGGAGTTTAAGGTTGGCCAACATGTATTCCTAAAGGTCGCACCGATGCGAGGTGTTTTGAGGTTTGGCAAGCCTGGAAAGCTGAGTCCCCGTTTTGTTGGTCCGTTTGAAATTCTAGAGAGGATCGGCAGGGTCGCTTATAGATTAGCCTTGCCTCCGTCATTTTCGGCAGTGCACAGTGTTTTTCATGTTTCGATGTTGAGGCAGTATGTGCCGCACCCGTCGCACATTGTTGATTTTGAGCCTTTGCAGCTGAATGAGGATTTGAGCTTCGAAGAGAAGCCAGTGGGGATTTTTGCTTTTGAGACAAAGACACTGCGTAATCGTGAAATCTGGTTGGTAAAGGTTCAGTGGAGGAGTCAGAGTTCATAGGAAGCCACTTGGGAGCGGGAGGATGAGATGAGATTGCAGTATCCCGAGCTGTTCCAATCTTAAGTGACTTTCGGGGACTAAAGTCTTATAAGAGGGGAAATATTGTAACCGCCCGGAAATTTCATCCCGGTCTTCCCGGGAGGCCCAGGGGCATTTTGGTAATTTTGGGTCTGGCCGACAGGGCCAGTTTTGTATTTGTTAATTGCCGGAAAAATTATGAGTCGATTAGAATGGGATAGGGAATTTTGGTGAAGACATTTGGGCTTGGGAAAAAGTAAAAATAAATAGGGAATTAAATAGCGCGTCGAGTGAGATTTGAGTCAAGGACGTGTCGCATGCTAGGCGGAGGGCGCTGCCAGCCGAGCCACCGGGCGCGTTTGTTAATTTAAACGCGCGTTCTAATTCTTATGCTTGTTTGCGAAGGCGGTTGGTATAAAAGTAGAGCTCGCCCGAGCTTTCTTCTCCGTTTTCTTCTTCTTCTTCTTCGTGGATTCTAGTCGACCGACCGAGCTCTCCTCCGCGATTTCTCCTCCGCCAGCTTCAATTCGACCGCGTTTCTTCTTCAAATCCGAAGCCAAACCCCGATCAGCTGGTAAGTTTCTCCTTCTCTTCTTCTCCTTCGCGTTTCCGTCGACCCTTCCCCTGTTTTATGAATTTCATTGTCCGGTCATGTTAAAGCAATTTGTTGGGTGGGTTTTGTTCAGCTGGAGTAGAGGAGTTCGACCATCCATAAATCGCTCGTCGAATCCTCTCCTATCGGGCGAATTCGAGCTTTCTTTCCATCGTGAGTCGCGTGCTCTGTCGCTGCGCAGACCGCCGAGCCACGCCGCGGATCGCCTCACGCCCGCGCGCACGCTCGCCCAGCTTGGTGTCACGCCGCGCGCCCTGCTTCGCCCAGCATCCGTCCGCGCCCCAGCGTGCCCAGCACGCCCATTTCTGCGCCCCAGCGCCCCCAGCCTGCCCCGTTCGTGCAATCGGCTCGTTCGTGCGTTCGTCACACCTCGTGAGTTGCTCCCGAGCTGAGCCTCGTTTATTTTATTATATTTAGGCCTATTGTGTGATTTTTGTTGCGATTGATAGGTTCTCGGTAGCTAGTTCGGGTTCGTTCGCCACTTACGTTTTCGTGTCAATTCGTCCCCGACCAAGGTAAGGATTTCTTACCAGAGTTGTGTTGACCCTGCGATATATTATGCGATTGCCGATTGATTGCTTGTTTGTGTTTATTGACAAGTATAGCTAGGTACTCAATTCTGAATTCCCGATTAGCATGTTTTTCCTGACTAATTCTCATGTTAATCCATGCTAGGTTGTTCCTTTCTAGCATGCTCGTATCTGTACCTTGCTTCGTAGTATTATGCTAGGCTCGTTGTACGTATTGGATTTTATGGAATTGTTTGTTGTTTGCTAGGGCAGGTTAGAATTGCAGGTAGATAGCATCATCCGGGCCTGATGCATAAAGTACCTTGCATCCATGGCAAGGACGTCGAGCAAGTCATTCCGTCCCTAGACCCCGTGAGGGATTAGCTAACCCAAGCGGTAGGCCCTGCAATCTTGGGTGAGGGTGGCAGACTGTTAAATGGCCCAACCGTCGGGATGATGACTTGGCATTGCCTCGCCCCCGGTGATCGCCACGTCCTCGGCGTGTTCGGTAGTAGCCCCCGATTGCCACTGTTAAGGTAAGGGCGGCTTCACGGTGTAAGCCTACCACGACCGTTTTCCTTAGCCTCGGTGCGGTGGTTCAGGTGACATAGTTTACGTGTCAGTCTCACACCCCTATGTCGCTGTGACACCGATCCAAAGAATTAGTTAGGCGTGGTGACTGGACATGGGCAGCTTGCCTCTAGACCCGGCACCCCCCATGGTCTGCAGTAGCACGCGGTGCATGTTTACGCTCATTACAGCGCCGACCGGAGAGCTCCTTGGGATCTTGAGCCAGTGTACCTTTCGTCGACGATGAAGCCGTGGCCGGGACTTGTTTCTCGTATAGGGCGACTTATGTATTGGACTGTGTGGTGATATTATTCCGGACTAATACCTTAAATTGGCATCCGAGGCCCAAGTGTGGGCTAAGCTATGTGCTCTATTCTGTGTTTATATTCATAGCTTGCATACGCTCATCGAGATGACCATGTATATCGTATTGTACCCCGGTTGGGGATTCTTACTGAGTAATTCGTTACTCACTCTTATTATTGTGGTTTTTCCACAGGTAACCAAGTTGCGAGACAGGATGGCTGAAGGAGGAGCTGTGATCATGGGGCCCAGTCTTCCAACTTTGATTTTTGTATTATGACTTTTTATGTTTTGTTTCCCCTGAATGCATGTAGCCGGGCACGGAGCCCTAAGATGTTTTGTAAATGTTTTGTGGATTCCAGCATTTTGTATCTGAACAGGCTTTGAATGGTTTTTAAGAAATCTCTGATCAGAGTATACTTTGGAAATGTATTTATCTTGGAACAGGTGCTTGGAAACAGGGACAGGTTCCAGGGAAATTGTCTAGTTTTTAAAGGGGTTATTTTGAAGGTTTTGTTTTTAATTGGAATCCGAAATCATGTCTGTTTAATGTCCTTTACTTTGAATGGATGCATTGGGGTAAGGGCCCATTTAGTGCCCCATTCGGGTCGCTCCCTTACACAAGTCGATTTCTTAAAAAAGAGAAACATAAATAAGAAACAAGAAACGATAGTCTTATCAAACGAGCCCTTATTAACTCAATACTTGTAACGACCCGACCCAAATGGGGTTCTAAATAGGTCATTACCTCAATGCATGCATACAAATCTACAGAAAATTTGCAAGATGGTGTTTGGATTCTAAGTAAAAACTAAAACATGAAAAGATCCATTTAAAAATCAACATAAATTCTTGAAACCTGTCCCTGTTTCCAAGCACCTGTTCCAAGACAAATACATTTCCAAAACATACTCTGATCAGAGATTTATTTAAAACATACAAGTTTTGCAATAGTTACAACAATGCTACAATCCGGAATACATTCAGAAAACACCCTAGGGCTCCGTGCCGAACTACATGCATTCAGAGGACATTTAAATCATAAACATAGACATAAGACTTAGAGTTGAACAACGGGTTTCCATGATCACAGCTCCTCCTCCAGCCATCCTGTCTCGCACCATGGTTACCTGTGGAAAACCACATAATAAGGGTGAGTAACGAATTACTCAGTAAGAATCCTCAACCGGGGTACAATACGATATACATGGTCATCTCGATGAGCGTATGCAAGCTATGAATATAAACACAGAATAGAGCACATAGCTTAGCCCACACTTGGGCCTCGGATGCCAACTCAGGGTCTTAGTCCGGAAATCAATCACCACATCCACACAATACACAAGTCGCCCTATACGAGAAACAAGTCCGGCCTCACTGCTCTCATCGTCGACGAAAGGTACACTCGCTCAAGATCCCGAGGAGCTCTCCTTTCTGTGCGTTGTAATGAGCGTAAACATGCACCGCGTGTACACTGCAGAACTATGGGGTGCAGGGTCCAGAGGCTAGCCGCCCATGTCCGATCACCACGCCTAACTAATTCTTCAGATCGGTGTCACTGACATAGGGGTGTGAGACCTGGACACGTAAACTATGTCAGCCTGAACCACCGCACCTGGGGCTAAGGAACGGGTCGTAATAGGGTTACACCAGGAAGCCGTCCTTACCTTAATAGGTGGCAATCAAGGGCTACGGCCGAACACGCTGAGGACGTGCCGACTGCCGGGGACGAGGCAATGCCAAGTCATCATCCCGACCGTTGGGGCATTTAACAGTCTGCCACCCTCACCCAAGATTGCAGGGCCAGCCATTAGGGTTAGCTATTCTATAACGGGATCAGGGCGGAGCTCCATCTCATACGTCTCTGTCGGGGTGCAAGGTACGTTATGCACCTGGCCCGGATGATGCTATCTACCTGCAACTCTAACCTGCCTTAGCAATCAACAAACAAGCAATATCATCCAATACGTGCTCAATAAGAATACAACGAACCTAGCATGATACTACGAAGCAAGGACAGATACGAGCATGCCAGAAAGGAACAACCTAGCATGGACTGACATGAGAAACAACATAGGAAATCATGCCAGTCGGGAATTTAGAATAGAGCACTTATCACCAAACATGTCAATAAACACAAACAAGCATACAATCAGCAATCACATAATATATCGTAGGGTCCACACAACTCCGGTAAGAAATCCTACCTGGTCGAAAGACCTCTAAACACAAGAAACCTAAGCTTCGATCGAACCCGAGTTAGCTAGCGAGAACCTAACAAAAACAACAATAATTACAATCAAAAGGCCCAAATATAATAAAACAAACAGGGCTCAGCTCGGGAGGAACTCACGAGGCACGATGGACACACGAACGAAGTGGCCGTGACAGGCGAGAGCATTCTTTGAAATTTGGCTGGGCGCTCAGAATCGTTTGGCTTTGGTGGCTGGCGCGGCGCGGCACATGTATGGACTGTATTGGGCACGATCAGGCGCCACGGGCGCTGAAAGCGCGGCGGCGCGGACACGGCGAGCTCGGCACTGGGCGCGCGGCGTGGCTCGGCAGGAACGGCACGGCGCGGACGAGACCGAGCGAGGGCTAGGCGCGCGATCTGGCGACACGACGCGACGGCGGCTGCGGGCAGATCTGGGCGTCTGCTCGGGCGGATCTGGTGCGACGGGCTCGGCTGCTGGCGGGCTGCAACGGCGAGGGTTGGGCGAGCCCTGGTGCGACGGGCGAGCTACGGAGTGCTAGGCGTGCGACGGCGACCGGCCTGGCGAGCTCGGCGACGGCGCGATGAGGGCATCTCGGGCTGGGGGTGAGGCTAGGTCGGGGGAGAGAGAGAGAGAGAGAGAGAGAGAGAGAGAGATAGAGAGAGAGAGAGAGAGAGAGAAAAGGAAAAAAAATAAAAAGAAAAGAAAAATGAATTTGGAAAAGAAAAGGAAAATGGGAAATAAAAAGAAAATAGGGATTTTATCCCAAAAATCCATCCTTATCCATTTAAAACCACAAAAAATCCCATTTCCCGGCTTCCTCCTTCGAGACCCGGCTGAAGCAACCTCTCCCATTAAATAAAACTCACTAAAATCCAACTCCCAAATCAACACCAAGGGCCCGGGCTCGAATCCCAAAGGAAGCACACAACCAACCAACACTTTTCCCAAAACCCAAATCACAACCGAACTCCCAAACGACTAGCCCAAACATCTCAGGACTCGCAAGCGATAACAAACCAGCCTCGACAAAGGCAGGAGCTACCTCGAAGCCTGAAAAACCACAAATCCTGCACGGAGAGCCAAAAGACAAAAATACCCCTAAGGGTCAAAACAGCTCTAACGGCCCAACCGAACCACTGAATCTGAACCGAAAGCACCTTGAGAACCGAAATAGAAAACTGGACTGTTACAATACTCCCTCCTTTTTAGACTTTCGTCCTCGAAAGTCCTAAGACGAAACAGCTCTAGGAAAACTCCACAGAAACCAACCCAACTGAACTTCTCGGCTAAAACAGCACCAACCTTCTGCGAAAACCAAACCCTCTTGGGTTCTCAAAAACTCAAAGGCAGAATGCCATCCAGACTGCCAAACACGGAACTCCGAAGGAAAACAAATGCGAAAAAGCTAGACGGCAAACCACGACCTCAACTCGCACCAACTCTCAAAGGGTGCTACCCTTAGCAACCTCGAGGACTGGCCACAAGCTCTGAAACTCTACACCACGCACTGGCAAAACTCCTCCGGAAGCTCACAGCTGACAACAAACAAACTCAACCCTACAACAAACTGGCCAAACAACTGAACCTTCCAGGTTCCAGAAACTAAACGGCCTACTCTTACTTCACAAGAGACTAGCGAACCTCAAGCCTGACCTACAGCCTTAAAGAGAAACAATCGAATCACCAACTGGCGACTGATCCAAAAAGCAAACTTCTCCAACTAGAACACGACCACAACACTTAAGCAACCATCTTAAGGAGAAAACGCCGAACCAAAGGCAAGGGGCACCATCCTGGTACACCCGACGGCTAACAACACTCACACCGGTGAAACCCACTACGACCACCATAAAAGACAAGGGCCAAGCACAGACTCCACTCGGCCAAGCCAACAAACTAGAACTCCTCATCGGCCGAACGCAACATTTCGGAGCAAGCCTACCAGCAACTGGCCAAAGAGAACACCGCCAGGCAAGGAACAACCAACATTCCTCTCAAAATCTCAGGAAGCAAGGACTAAACCATCACGCAGCTATCTGCGACACAACACCTTGAGGAAAACAGCTCAACAACTTACCAACCAATGCCACGGCACCTCTGTGCCAACTCACTCAAACGCGGCTCTGCTAACGCCAACTGCGAACGCACAACAACTAGGAACAAAGCCCGAGAAGGGCTTGCTCAGCAGAACTCAACCCAAACTTATAACGAGCATCGCTCGCCTCCAAGCTACCACTCAACTCTTAAAATCCAACTGGCTACTCAAAAGACTTCTCCTTTTCGCTTAGGCCAAACTCATCTTCCAACCAGAAGCTCCACTCCCGAAGCCTAACAAGGAAAATGGATAACGACAACCTCAAAGCTTACGGATCCTGAGCCACACGAATCCGCAAGACTACCTCGCAAGCTAACACTCGAGGCTGGCATCCAAGGAGCAACTCAACCACCACAGAGGCTAGGGGGAAAGGAAATCTTCAATCCCCAAAGAATCAGCAACTTGCCAGAAAAACTCAACTCTTACTGGCTGGCCACAGCCCTTGCGGGGACAAACAACTCTTGCTGGCTAACAACACAAAGCAGGGACCCTCACGCTGGGCTGACCGCTGCGCTACTCTGATCAACTACACAACTCAGGAGCTAAGCTGACTCCTGCCAAACGGGAAAAGACTTCCCAGCAAGCAAACTCAGAAGGGCAGCGAACTTCACACACGCTCGCTGACTAGCTCAAACCCAAGGGCAACAACAACCAACTCTCTTGGAAGCAACACCCAAGGGAAAACTCAACCAATCGGATCACCAACCCAAAACTAACAGAACTTGCTCAACTGCCGAGGGAGGGGTCAACTCCCAAAACTTTCTGACCAGGAACAAGACCTCAAGGCAACGCCCTCCAGCTAGAACCGAACTAGCTCTTGAAACAACAAGAGAACCAAATCTTGGCCAAACACTCACAAGAGGCAAAACAACCTTTACTGCAGCCTCTAGAACACCATCCAAGAATCCGCTTAACTGGACAAACAACTACTTCCAAGCAGCCAACAAACTATTCCCTCTTGCTAGCACCACTACCATCAATTCCAAGACCAAGGGAGTAACCTGACAACTCCCTGAAGGAAACGGCTCTTACAAGCAGACAACCAAAGGACAGAGAGCTCCACATACGCTCACTGTCATGCTCCACTAGAGCAACAACATCTAATCTCACGGGGCAACAACAGGGGTCCATCTCAGACTAAACCTCCAAAAGCCAAACGAGGCAACTCAACATCCTGGGAGCAGGAAAACAACCAACATGGCACAAACCACTCGCCCCACGAGCAAAACTAATCTCTAGCAACTCCAATCCACACCTTGGTCGACACCAAGCATCAACTTTCCACCGCACCGGAACCAATCCGGACTTTATTCCAAACAAACACTAGCTTGCTAGTCTACCAAGACTGCTAGCAACTCCACCGAGGCTACAAACTACGCGCCTGCAGCTTGCCAACTGAAACTCTCTACCAGGGCCTGACTGAGCTCTGGGGAGGCTCTCCACAACCTAGGGTTCTCCGACAACCCTCGACACACACACTGTCGGCAAACGATCTAACAGACAACTGCCTGAACAAACAACTCCATTTTCCAGCATCCCAACCATGCTGGCCAACTCCAACTCCTTGGGAACCTAGAGGACCCGAGACGCTACAGAATGCGTCATCCTCCTACTCAAAGCATCGGCCACAACATAACTTCTACCCAAGGAAAGATCCAAACAACTCTCTTAGCCATGACGCTCAGAAACCACGCGGCTTAGCTACCACCGCTCTTGTTCAGTTTCCAACTGAACTCCAACCAACGATCACAAGAAGATCCGCCAACCAAGCTTAGGTCCAACTTAACAAATCTTGCCTAAGCAACAACCTGATACCACGAGCACGGTATCCTTACCACCTCACTAAAGCCTTACAACATCCACCTGGAGTCCAACTTCTCCAGAAACTGAGCACTAGATCTCCAAAGCAAATCCTACACGGATCTGAAACTTTCGCCACAGAATGAACCACACAAAACACACTTGTGTGCACAACTCTCAACCTTCCTTCAGAGATCCAAGACTAACAAGCGCTTTTCCAAAAAGCAACGCTAACTCCTGGCAGAGATACCAACAATCCAAGGAACACCAAAAGTTCCATCTCCACACGATACACGAAGCTGAGGCAACCTTGCTCTACCCAAGCATAACAATGCTAAACCGAACTTACTTTATACCAAGCCTCTACCAAGGGTGCTTACCCATAAGACATCCGAAACCTCTCACAAGGCATCCAACTCGCCTCATAGACACCCAACTCATGGTCCCTCAGCTGGACCAAACTCGCATCTACAACGCTCAACTCTCCTCAGATTTAGGCACTCGAAGGTAGTTAACCGCACTACCAACCACAAAGAAATCTCTTGGCCTTACACTAGCGCGAGACTCACGCGCACCAACACTTACCAACTGCCAACCTGCTGACTTACTCAACCTCCAGTAACACTGGGAAAAGGCTCCGGCTCCTCTCCAGCATCCTTTCGCTTGTAGTCCATCGACTACCACTGAACTAGCCCTTTTGCACGACCTACACAGGTGCAACTACCATAAACGGATCCAAGGCTAAAGGAGTGCGCTAAACTCCGGACGGCATAGAACCATCTGCTATGCCCATGCCAAACTCAAGCCTGAACCAGACTTAGTGCCAAAACGGCACACCAACCAATGCATAGTGCCACTACTACCAAATCCACATCTTACTACAAACGGGGCCAACAAGGTCACAACCTCAAGTGACAAGAACTCTGGCTAGGCATACAAGGGCTCAACTCCAACAACCATGCCTAAGGCATCTCATCAAGCTGAAGGCTCACAGCCTACTCTTGCATCTCCACATGATGCTCAACAAACTCTGGCCGGCTCTCTCAACATGCAGCAGCTAGCCCTACATCTAGGGGCTCACCAAAAGAAGAGTGTTCAACTCTACCAAACATCTGAGGAAAACACCAACGGATCCAATCCGAAGGGAACACTGCTCGCTGCACCCTTAACCACAGGGTTCCGGCTTTCTGGCTGCAAACAACAACACTTTACAGGAGCACAAAGATGCCTCAACAATCTCCTCGAAGGCTGCCAACTCTGCAGCTACTCACTGGGCAATCAAACAATCTGCTAAGGCTCAAGATCAACACTTGAGTGCCAGCCGGGTCCACACTGGGGGACTGCTCCACAAACATCCACATAAGCACTGACCATAGCTAACTCCTCTCTTGGAGTGGCACTCCAAGGCAAAGCACCTCCACCCTCTCACTAGGGGAAAACCAACAACTGGGCCACAATTGGCCTATGGGAGTCCAAGCTCTGCCTCTCACGGGGACGACGTCCCAGGGCATCCGAATCTGTCTGGATACCTCAACAAGCCACAACATACATCACACACTGCGGGAAGTTGGCATGATGGCGCTCTAAACCCAAACCAACAACGAGTCAGAACCTGCTCGTCTCCGCTCCACAACACTACACAAGGCATACACTAGATGACAGGTATTGTAAATTCTTAACCCTTTTTCAACAACAAATAGTAAATTTAAGCGCACTGATGGTATGAGAGTCTTTGGTGATCATGGGAAAAACGACCTACAACAAAAGGTCGAGTCTCTGAGAATCTATGACTCGAGCTCGATACCAATCAGAACGACCCGACCCGAATGGGGTTCTAAATAGGCCATTACCTCAATGCATGCATACAAATCTACAGAAACTTTGCAAGATGGTGTTTGGATTCTAAGTAAAAACTAAAACATGAAAACATCCATTTAAAAATCAACATAAATTCATGAAACCTGTCCCTGTTTCCAAGCACCTGTTCCAAGACAAATACATTTCCAAAACATACTCTAATTAGAGATTTATTTAAAACATACAAGTTTTGCAATAGTTACAACAATGCTAGAATCCGGAATACATTCAGAAAACACCCTAGGGCTCCGTGCCGAACTACATGCATTCAGAGGACATTTAAATCATAAACATAAACATAAGACTCAGAGTTGAACAACGGGTTTCCATGATCACAGCTCCTCCTCCAGCCATCCTGTCTCGCACCATGGGTACCTGTGGAAAACCACATAATAAGGGTGAGTAACGAATTACTCAATAAGAATCCCGAAGGGGTACAATACGATATACATGGTAATCTCGATGAGCTTATGCAAGCTATGAATATAAACACAGAATAGAGCACATAGCTTAGCCCACACTTGGGCCTCGGATGCCAACTCAGGGTCTTAGTCCGGAAATCAATCACCACATCCACACAATACACAAGTGGCCTTATACGAGAAACAAGTCCCGGCCTCAGCCTGTCTACTGTCGACGAAAGGTACACTAGCTCAAGATCCCGAGGAGCTCTCCTGTCGGCGCAGTAATGAGCGTAAACATGCACCGCGTGCTACTGCAGACTATGGGGGGTGCCGGGTCTAGAGGCAAGCTGCCCATGTCCAGTCACCACGCCTAACTAATGCTTTGGATCGGTGTCACTGACATAGGGGTGTGAGACCTGGACACGTAAACTATGTCAGCCTGAACCACCGCACCTGGGGCTAAGGAACGGGTCGTGGTAGGCTTACACCAGGAAGCCGTCCTTACCTTAACAAGTGGCAATCAAGGGCTACGGCCGAACACGCCGAGGACGTCTTGATCTGCAGGGACGAGGCAATGCCAAGTCATCATCCCGACCGTTGGGGCATTAAAGCACCGCCACCTCACCCAAGATTGCGGGGCCACCGTTAGGTTTAGCTATTCCTTAATCGGATCGGGCGAGCTCCATCTCATACGTCCCTCGCGGGTGCAAGGTACGTTATGCACCCGGCCGGATGATGCTATCTACCTGCAATTCTAACCTGCCTTAGCAATCAGCAAACAAGCAATATCATCCAATACGTGCTCAATAAGAATACAACGAACCTAGCATGATACTACGAAGCAAGGACAGATACGAGAATGCCAGAAAGGAACAACCTAGCATGGATTAACATGAGAAACAACACAGGAAATCATGCCAGTCGGGAATTTAGAATAGAGCACTTATCACCAAACATGTCAATAAACACAAACAAGCATACAATCGGCAATCACATAATATATCGCAGGTCCACACAACTCCAGAAGAAATCCTTACACCGGGAAGACCTCTAAACACAAGAAACCTATCTTTGCGATCGAACTCGAGCTAGCTAGCGAGAACCTAACAAAAACAACAATAATTACAATCAAAAGGCCCAAATATAATAAAACAAACAGGGCTCAGCTCGGGAGCAACTCACGAGGTGCGACGGACACACGACAAGCTGGCTGCACGGGCGAGACAACTGCTAGGGCTGGCTGGGCGCGCTGGGCGCAGGCTAGGAGAAAGGGCGCTGGCTCGTGGCCGCTGGGCGCGTGGCGCGATCGCTTGTGTGTGGACACGCTGCCTGGGCACGGCTGGGGCGCACGGGCGCTGAGCGTGCGGCGCGGACACGGCGAACTCGGCACTGGCGACGCGGCGCGGCATGGCAGGGACGGCACGGCGCGGACGAGACCTAGCAGGGCGAGGCGCGCGATCTGGCGACACGACGCGACGGCGGCTGCGGGCAGATCTGGGCGTCTGCTCGGGCGGATCTGGTGCGACGGGCTCGGCTGCTGGCGAGCTGGCGGGCTGCAACGGCGAGGGCTGGGAGAGCCCTGGTGTAAGGGACCGACCCGAATGGGGCACTAAATGGGCCCTTACCCCAATGCATGCATTCAAAGTAAAGGACTTTTAAACAGACATGATTTCGGTTTCCAAATAAAACAAAACATTCAAAATAACCCCTTGAAAAACTAGACAATTTCCCTGGAACCTGTCCCTGTTTCCAAGCACCTGTTCCAAGATAAATACATTTCCAAAGTTTACTCCGATCAGAGATTTACTAAAAACCTTTCAAAACCTGTTCAGATACAAAATGCTGGAATCCACAAAACATTTACAAAACATCCTAGGGCTCCGTTCCCGGCTACATGCATTCAGGGGAAACAAAACATAAAGAGTCATAATACAAAAATCAGAGTTGGAAGACTGGGACCCATGATCACAGCTCCTGATTCAGCCATCCTGTCTCGCAACTTGGTTACCTGTGGAAAAACCACAGTAAGGGTGAGTAACGAATTACTCAGTAAGAATCCCCAACCGGGGTACAATACGATATACATGGTCGTCTCGATGAGCGTATGCAAGCTATGAATATAAACACAGAATAGAGCACATAGCTTAGCCCACACTTGGGCCTCAGATGCCAATTTAAGGTCTTAGTCCGGAATAATATCACCACACAGTCCAATACATAAGTCGCCCTATACGAGAAACAAGTCCCGACCTCACCGCTTTCATCGCCGACGAAAGGTACACCGGCTCACAATCCCGAGGAGCTCTCTCAATCGGCGTAATGAGCGTAAGCATGCACCGCGCGTGCTCGCAGAACTATGGGGTGCCGGGTCTAGAGGCAAGCTGCCCATGTCCACCACCACGCCTAACTAAATCTTTGGATCGGTGTCACCGACATAGGGGTGTGAGAGACTGGACACGTAAACTATATGTCCGCTGAACCACCGCACCTGGGGCCAAGGAACGGTCGTGGTAGGCTTACACCAGGAAGCCGTCCTTGCCTTAACAAGTGGCAATCAGGGGCTACTGCCAAACATGCTGAGGACATGCCGGCTTCCAGGGACGAGGCAATGCCAAGTCATCATCCCGACCGTTGGGGCATTTAACAGTCTGCCACCCTCACCCAAGATTGCAGGGCCTACCGCTTGGGTTAGCTAATCCCTCACGGGGTCCAGGGACGGAATGACTTGCTCGACGTCCCTGCCATGGATGCAAGGTACTTTATGCATCAGGCCCGGATGATGCTATCTACCTGCAACTCTAACCTGCCCTAGCAATCAATAAACAATTCCATAAAATCTAATACGTGCTCAATAAGAATACAACGAGCCTAGCATGATACTACGAAGCAAGGAACAGATACGAGCATGCTAGAAAGGAACAACCTAGCATGGATTAACATGAGAATTAATCAGGAACAACATGCTAATAGGGAATTCAGAATTGAGTACCTAGCTATACATGTCAATAAACACAAACAAGCAATCAATCAGCAATCACATATAATATCGCAGGGTCTACACAACTCTGGTAAGAAATCCTTACCTTGGCCGGGGACGATTTAACACGAAAACCTAAATGGCGAACGAACCCGAACTAGCTATCGAGAACCTATCAATCACAACAAAAATCACACAATAGGCCTAAATATAATAAAACAAACAAGGCTCAGCTCGGGAGCAACTCACGAGGCGCGACGAACGCACGAACGGGGCAGCAACGGGGTTGGCTGGGAGCGCTGGGGCGCAGAAATGGGCGTGTTTGTCGCGCTGAGTGCGCGCGCGGACGGGCGCTGAGGCGCGAGCTGCGCGCGGACGAACAGGGCGTTGGCGATGCGGCTCGGCTGGGCGCTGGCGAGGACGCGAGCGGCGCTGGGCGATGCGGCACGACTCGGTGAGCAGGGGCTCGAGCGACGCGTTGCGGAGCTGGGCGAGGACGCGCGCACGAGCACGGGTCGATGTGCGGCTGGGCTGGGCTGCTCTGCGCGCAAATAGGGGCGAACAGAGCGTTGGAGAAGACGGCTCGATTCCGAGCGATTGGAGAGGATTCGACGCCCGATTTGTTGATGTCGAACTCCCCTACACTAGCTACACAAAACCCACACCTCAAATCACCTCGAATCGGCCGGAAATGGCACAACCCAAAACAGGGGAGAATAATCAAACTTGAAGGAAAGGAAGAAGAAGAAGCTTACCGGGATGAAGAAGATCGGACCTCCGGCAGCTCGGGATGAGAACCGGCTTAGAATTGGGGTGGAAAACCTGGCGAATCGCTGGTCGGTCGAGGGAGAAGAAGAAGAAAAATCGCGAGGAAGAAGAAGCTTCGGGCGGAAAATTCTGCTTTTATAAAATCACCACTGCGCACGGCATATATACTAGATCGCGCGCATAGAATAACAAACACGCCCAGTGGCTCGGCTGGCAGCGCCCTCGACCTAGCACGCGACACGTCCTTGGCTCGAATCTCACTCGACACGCTATTTAATTCCTTATTTATTTTTACCTTTTCCCAAGCCCAAATGTCTTCACCAAAATTCCCGATCCCATTCAAATTGACTCATAATTTTTCCGGCAATTAACAATTTTAAAACTGGCCCTGTCGGCCCGACCAAAATTACCAAAATGCCCCTGGGCCTCCCGGGAAGACCGGGATGAAATTTCTGGGCCGTTACAATATTCCCCCCTTATAAGACTTTCGTCCTCGAAAGTCACTTAAGATTGGAACAGCTCGGGATACTACAATCTCATCTCATCCTCCCGCTCCCAAGTGGCTTCCTCTGAACTCTGACTCCTCCACTGAACTTTTACCAACCGGATTTCACGATTACGCAGTGTCTTTGTCTCAAAAGCAAGAATCGCCACTGGCTTCTCCTCGAAGCTCAAATCCTCATTCAGCTGCAATGGCTCAAAGTCAACAATGTGCGACTGGTCCGGCACGTACTGTCTCAACATCGAAACATGAAAAACACTGTTCACTGCTGACAATGACGGAGGCAAGGCTAATCGATAAGCAACCTTACCGATCCTCTCCAGAATCACAACGGACCAACAACACGGGGACTCAGCTTTCCACGCTTGCCAAACCTCAAAACACCTCGCATCGGTGCGACCTTTAGGAATACATGTTGGCCAACCTCAAACTCCAAATCCCGACGCCAACATCGGCATAACTCTTCATGCGCTCCGAAAGTGTCAACATACGAGCTCTAATCTTCTCGCGACGGCACCATTGGTCAAGCTGCAGCAACTCGGGACCCAAAACTCGCCTATCACCAACCTCTTCCCGAACACGGGAGATCGCAACGCTTACCATACAAGGCCTCGAATGGAGCCATCTCGAATCGCCGATCGATAATCGTTGTTATATGCAAACCCCATCGATCTGAGATATTGGTCCAAGCGCCTTGGAAATCCAACACACAAGCCCTCGAATCACGGTCAGACACAATCCTCACAGGCACACCGTGATAGCGAACAATCTGTTCCAAAAACAACTGCGCCCACTGCTCCACAGTATAAGTGTCTCTACCGGGAATGAAGTGTGCGCTCTTAGCCAATCGATCGACTATCACCCAAATCTGAGAGAACTTCCTCGGAGTCCTCGGCAAACCGAGAAATAAAGTCCATGGAGATCTCTTCCCATTTCCACCGAGGCACACTCGTGCCGCACGCAATAAATCTGGCCTGGTCTCTGCCTGGGTGCCTTCACTTGCTGACAAGTGAGACATCGACTGACAAACTCCGCAACATCTCTCTTCATACCCATCCATCAGAATGTCTACTTAAGATCCTGATACATCTTGGTACCCCCGGGGTGCCAAGCAAACGAAGAACTGTGGGCCTCTGAGAGCAACTCTGCTCGCAATCCTGCAACATCTGGAACACACAACCGGCCTCTGTACGTCAGCCCACTGTCTGGTGAATATACAAAGTCAAAATCTCCATCAGCACTAACTCTGTCATCCAATTTCTTAAGTGCGGGGTCACTCAGCTGATTATCGATAATCCGCTGTCTAATCGATGGCTGAACTTACAACTGAGCTACTCTGGCAGTAACTTCACCCAACAACACTGCAACCTCAGCCCGCTCGAACTCTCTCCGTAATCTGGGCTGGGAACTCAACAACACCGCGGAGTGCGACGTCCTTCTACTCAAAGCATCAGCTACAACATTTGCTTTACCCGGATGGTACAAAATCTCGCAGTCATAATCTTTTACCAACTCTAACCATCTCCTCTGCCTCATATTGAATTCCTTCTGAGTAAACAGATACTTGAGGCTCTGGTGATTGGAAAACATCTGAATCCGCTCACCATACAGGTAATGCCTACAAATCTTCAGTACAAACACCACTCACTTTGCCAACTCCATATCATGAGTCGGATAGTTCTGCTCATATGGCTTCAGCTGGCGGGAAGCATAAGCAATGACCTCCCCGTGCTGCATCAACACACAACCTAACTCGAATTTGGAAGCATCGCTGTAAATCAAGAAACCACCTGTACCCTCCGGGACTGCCAACACTGGTGCTGGAGACAAACTGCGCTTGAGCCTGGCAAAGCTCTCATCACACTTACTGTTCCAAATAAACTCGACACCCTTCCTCGTCAGACGAGTGAGGGGCGAGGCTATGGCAGAAAAATCCTTAACAAACCGACGGTAGTAACCTGCCAAACCCAGAAAGAAACGGCTCCCACGAGCAGACAACCGAAGGATAGAGAGCTTCACATTCACTCACTGTCTTGCTCCTACCAAAGCAACAAGATCAAAATCTCACGGGGTAGCAACAGGGGTCTACCACGGATTGAACCTCCGAATACCAACGGGGCAACTCTCAACTTTCCTGGAAACAGGAAGACAACCAAGAGGGCACGAACCATTCGCCCCACGAGCAAAACTGACTTCTAGCAATTCCAATCCACACCTTGGTCAACACCAAGCATCAACTTGTCACCATACCGGAACCAATCCGGACTCTACTCCAAACAAATACTAACTTGCTAGGCTACCAAGATTGCCAGCAATTTCCCCCGAGGCTACAAACAACACGGCTCCAGCTTGCCAAATGCAACTCACTACTTGGCCTGACTGAGCTCTAGAGAGGCTCTCCACAACATAGGGTTCTCCGGCAACCCTCGACACCCACTGCCAACTAACGGACTAACAACCAACTGCCTGAACAAACAACAACTCCATTTTCCAGCAACACAACCATGCTGGCCAACTCCAACTCCTTGGGAACCAAGAGGACCCGAAACGCTACCGAATGCGTCATCCTCCTACTCAGACATCAACCACAACATAACTTCTACCCAAGGAAGGATCCGAACAACTCTCTCCGTCATGACGATCAACAAGAAGATCCTCCAACCAAGCTTAGGTCCACTTAACAAATCTTACCTAAGCAACATCCTGATACCACGAGCATGGTATCCTTACCCTCCTCACTAAAGCCTTACAACCTCCACCTGGAGTCCAATTTTTTTTTTCCAAGAACTGAGCACCAGATTCCCAAAGCAAATCCTACATGGATCTGAACTCTCGCCACAGAACGAACCACACAAACACACTTGTGTGCACAACTCCAAACCTTCATTTAGCGATCCAAGACTAACAAATGCTTTTCCCAAAAGCCACACTAGCTCCTGGCAGAGATACAACCAATCAACGGAACACCCAAAGTTCCATCTCCACACGATGCTTGAAGCTGTGGCAACCTTGCTCTACCAAAGCATAACCATGCCAAACCAAACTTACTTTATACCAAGCCTCTACCAAGGGTGCTTACCCATAAGGCATCCAACTCCTTTCACAAGGCATTCTACACACCTCATAGGCATCCAACTCATGGTCCCTCAGCTGGACCCAACTTGCTTCTACGATGCTCAACGCTCCTGAGAATTAGGCACTCGAAGGTAGTTGACCGCACTACCAACCACAAAGATCTCTTGGCCTTAACACTAGCGTGAGATGCACGCGCACTAACACTTACCAACCGTCAACCTGCTTGACTTACTCAACCTCCAGTAACACTGGGAAAAGGCTCCTTACGAACATCCCTTCGCTTGAAATCTTTCGATTACCACTGAACTAGCCCTTTTTGCACGACCTCCACAGGTGCAACTACCATAAACGGATCCAAGGCTAAAGGAGTACGCTAAACTCCGAACGGCATATAAACCATCCGCTATGCCCATGCCAAACTCGAGGCCTTAACAGATTTAGTGCCAAAGCGGCACACCAACCAAGGCACCTCAAGTGCCACTACTACCAAATCCACTTCTTACTACCAACGGGGCCAACAAGGTCACAACCTCAAGTGACACGAACTCTGGCTCGGCATACAAGGGCTCAACTCCAACAACCATGCCTAAGGCATCTCATCAAGCTGAAGGCTCACCGCCTACTCTTGCATCTCCACATGATGCTCAACAAACTCTGGCCGGCTCTCTCAACATGCAGCAGCTAGCCCTACTCTAGGGATTCACCAAAATAAGAGTGTTCGTCTCTATCAAACAACTGAGGAAACTACCAACGAATCCGGTCAAGGAACAACGCTCTTCGCACCCTTAATCACAGGGTTCCGGCTTACTTGGCTGCAAACAACCACACTTCACAGAAGCACAAAGATGCCTCATCACCTCCTCGAAGGCTACCAACTTTGCAACCACTCTCTAGGCAACCAAATAGTCTAACAAGGCTCAAGATCAGCACTTGAGCTACCTGTGCTAGTCCACACGGGGACTCGCTCCACAAACATCCACTTAAGCACAACCACAGCTAATTCCTCTCTTGGAGTGGCATTCCAAGGCAAAGCACCTCCACCCTCTCACTAGGGGAAAACCATCAGTTGGGCCACAGTTGGCCTATGAGAGTCCAAACTCTACCTCCCTCTGGAACGATGTCCTAGGGCATCCAAATCTATCTGGATACCACAACAAGCCACAACATACATCACACACTGCGGGAAGTTGGCATGATGGCGCTCTAAACCCAAACCAATAACGAGTCAGAACCTGCTCGTCTCCGCTCCACAACACTACACATGACATACACTAGATGACAGGTATTGTAAATTATTAACCCTTTTTCTCAACAACAAATTGTAAACTTAGGCGTACCTGATGACTGTCGGAGTGCTAGTGATCATGGGAAAACGACCTACAACAAACGAGTCAAACTACGCAATTTATGACTCGAGCTCTGATACCAACTGTAAGGGACCGACCTGAATGGGGCACTAAATGGGCCCTTACCCCAATGCATGCATTCAAAGTAAAGGACTTTTAAACATACATGATTTCGGATTCCAAATAAAACAAAACATTCAAAATAACCCCTTTAAAAACTAGACAATTTCCCTGGAACCTGTCCCTGTTTCCAAGCACCTGTTCCAAGATAAATACATTTCCAAAGTTTACTCCGATCGAGAGATTTACTAAAAACCATTCAAAAACACATTGAGATACAAAATCTTTGGAATCCACAAAACATTTACAAAACATCCTAGGGCTCCGTGCCCGACTACATGCATTCAGAGGAAACAAAACATAAAGAGTCATAATACAAAAATCAGAGTTGGAAGACTGGGCCCCATGATCACAGCTCCTCCTTCAGCCATCCTGTCTCGCAACTTGGTTACCTGTGGAAAAACCACAGTAAGGGTGAGTAACGAATTACTCAATAAGAATCCCCAACCGGGGTACAATACGATATACATGGTCATCTCGATGAGCGTATACAAGATATGAATATAAACACAGAATAGAGCACATAGCTTAGCCCACACTTGGGCCTCAGATGCCAAATTAAGGTCTTAGTACGGAATAATATCACCACACAGTCCAATACATAAGTCGCCCTATACGAGAAACAATTCCCGGCCTCACCGTCTCTTCATCGTCGACGAAAGGTACATCGGCTCACAATCCCGAGGAGCTCTCGAATGGAAATTTGTAATGAGCGTAAGCATGCACCGCGTGCTACTGCGAACCATGGGGAAGTGCGGGTCTAGAGGCAAGTCGCCCATGTCCGATCACCACGCCTAACTAAATCTTTGGATCGGTGTCACCGACATAGGGGTGTGAGACACGGACACGTAAACTATGTCACTGAACCACCGCTTTGGGCCAAGGAACGGTCGTGGTAGGCTTACACCAGGAAGCCGTCCTTGCCTTAACAGGTGGCAATCAGGGGCTACTACCAAACATGCTGAGGACATGCCGGTTGCCGGGGACGAGGCAATGCCAAGTCATCATCCCGACCGTTGGGGCATTTAACAGTCTGCCACCCTCACCCAAGATTGCAGGGCCTACCGCTTGGGTTAGCTAATCCGTCACGGGTCCGAGAGCGGAATGACTTGCTCGACGTCCCTGCCATGGATGCAAGGTACTTTATGCATCAGGCCCGGATGATGCTATCTACCTGCAACTCTAACCTGCCCTAGCAATCAGCAAACAATTCCATAAAATCCAATACGTGCTCAATAAGAATACAACGAGCCTAGCATGATACTACGAAGCAAGGAACAGATACGAGCATGCTAGAAAGGAACAACCTAGCATGGATTAACATGAGAATTAATCAGGAACAACATGCTAATCGGGAATTCAAAATTGAGTACCTAGCTATACATGTCAATAAACACAAACAAGCAATCAATCAGCAATCACATATAATATCGCAGGGTCCACACAACTCCGGTAAGAAATCCTTACCTTGGCCGGGGAGGATTTGACACGAAAACCTAAATGGCGAACGAACCCGAACTAGCTATCGAGAACCTATCAATCACAACAAAAATCACACAATAGGTCTAAATATAATAAAACAAACAAGGCTCAGCTCGGGAGCAACTCACGAGGCGCGACGAACGCACGAACGGGGCAGCAACGGGGCTGGCTGGGCGCGTTGGGGCGCAAAAATGGGCGCGCTGGGTGAGCTCGCGGACAGGCGCTGGGGCGCGAGCTGCGCGCGGACGAACAAGGCATTGGCGATGCGGCTCGGCTGGGCGCTGGCGAGGACGCGAGCCCCGGACGCGAGCGGCGCTGGGCGATGCGGCACGACTCGTCGAGCAGGGGCTCGAGCGACGCGTTGCAGAGCTGGGCGAGGATGCGCGCACGAGCACGGTACGATGTGCGGCGTGGCTCGGCGGGCTGGGCTGCTCTGCGCGCAAATAGGGGCGAACAGAGCGTTGGAGAAGACGAGCTCGATTCCGAGCGATTGGAGAGGATTCAACGCGCGATTTTTTGATGGCGAACTCCCCTACACTAGCTGCACAAAACCCATACCTCAAATCACCTCGAATCGGCCGGAAATGGCACAACCCGAAACAGGGGAGAAGAATCAAACTTGAAGGAAAGGAAGAAGAAAAAGCTTACTGGGATGAAGAAGATCGGTCCTCCGGCAGCTCGGGATGAGAACCGGCTTAGAATTGGGGTGGAAAACCTGGCGAATCGCTGGTCGGTCGAGGGAGAAGAAGAAGAAAAATCGCGAGGAAGAAGAAGCTTCGGGCGGAAAATTCTGCTTTTATAAAATAACCACTACGCACGGCATATATACTAGATCGCGTGCATAGAATAACAAACACCCCCAGTGGCTCGGCTGGCAGCGCCCTCCGCCTAGCACGCGACACGTCCTTGGCTATCGACGCGCTATTTAATTCCCTATTTATTTTTACCTTTTCCCAAGCCCAAATGTCTTCACCAAAATTCCCAATCCCATTCAAATTGACTCATAATTTTTTCGGCAATTAACAACTTCATAACCGGCCCTGTCGGCCTGACCAAAATTACCAAAATGCCCCTGGGCCTCCCGCGAAGACCGGGATGAAATTTTCGGGCCGTTACACAGTGCGTGCGACGGCAGCGGCGGCAGCGTCTTTGGGCGTGCGACAGCGCAAACTGCGAGCTCGGCGACGGCGCGATGGGGGCAGCTCGGGCTGGGGGTGAGGCTAGTCGGGGGAGAGAGAGAGAGAGAGAAAAGGAAAAAAAATAAAAAGAAAAGAAAAATGAATTTGGAAAAGAAAAGGAAAATGGGAAATAAAAAGGAAATGGGGATTTTATCCCAAAAATCCATCCTTATCCATTTAAAACCACAAAAAATCCCATTTCCCGGCTTCCTCCTTCGAGACCCGGCTGAAGCAACCTCTCCCAATAAATAAAACTCACTAAAATCCAACTCCCAAATCAACACCAAGGGCCCGGGATCGAATCCCAAAGGAAGCACACAACCAACCAACACTTTGCCCAAAACCCAAATCACAACCGAACTCCCAAACGACTAGCCCAAACATCTCAGGAATCACAAGCAATAACAAACCAGCCTCGACAAAGGCAGGAGCTACCTCGAAGCCTGAAAAACCACAAATCCTGCATGGAGAGCCAAAAGACAAAAATACCCCTAAGGGTCAAAACAGCTCTAACGGCCCAACCGAACCACTGAATCTGAACCGAAAGCACCTCGAAAACCGGAATAGAAAACTGGGTTGTTACAATACTATATAGGCTTAACCCACTCTCATAAAAAGTACGCTTTGATAAAGCAAAAATTCACAATTCACTTAGGATGAAGATCATAAAAACATAAGATCATCCTAGTGAAATACTTTATCGATATTTATAACAAGATTACTAGTAGCGTTGCAACAAAAATACATAAATTAAAATTGGATATTTGAAAATACATAAATGAGTGTCATTGTGTAATTTTCAATATAAAAAATGGCTTTCTCCTCTATTGATCAATCTTCATTCCTCGGCATCTTTTGTATTGCTTTTCTTCTTATCATTGGTATTGACTTCTTCACTCTTGTTAGGTTTTTTGTTCTAATAAAAATAGATAAAAAAAAAATTACCTCTTGTGTGCAGTGAAATTCACACAAACAATCCGAGACGAATAGTAGAACAATCAACCGAGAATAATCATCAGGACTGTACTCTTTGTTTACGGCCTAAATCCTTTTTGTATTTCCAAATGCCAAATATAGATCTCTCTTCGTAACAACCAAGCTAATTTTTATATATATTTGAGAGTTTTATTAAAAATCTTTGTAATCTTGCAATTTATAGATTTAAATACACATAGTATTTTTTGTTATTAAAACTTTATCCATTCAATATTTAAAAGAATTCTTATTAATAAAACCTATGACTTTTATTGAATAATTTTAATTTCTATTTTTAGTGGGAATTAATTAGTAAAAATGGAAAAGGAGTTTTAAATAAAAATGCTTTTTTTTTTTTTCCTTTTATCATCCTACAACGGCCACATTTTTTCCTTTCTCTCTCTCTCCCCCCATTTAAATCCTCACCAACGCACCAGCCATTCATCTCCATCTTTTACCAAAGACAAAGCAAGCCCTCATCCACACCGTCCATTCATCTCCATCTTTTACCATCCTTGCTGCCACGTGTTATCAGTTGAGGGACCATAACTTTTGCTCTCTTTCTCACTCGCGTGCTCTCTACTCCTCCTCACCGGCGTTTCCGCCCATCGTCCAACACCGTCGTGCACGAAGTGCAGCAACTCGCGAGGAAGCAATCGTGTCTCCACCGTCACAACTTGCTCCATTCCACCGTGAGTTCCATCTCGGTTCAGAGCCGCTACCGCCATGTAGCTGTTCCGGCGAAGCTCGTGAGGAGTCGAGCAAGTTTCCTCTCCGATTTCTTCGTGGTTTCTTCGTTCTCGTCGTGGGTAAGTTGTTTTTCCCCTTTAGAATCTGTTTCAAGCTTGCTCCCTGCCATCAATGGAGTTTTCCGGTGAGTTGGCTTGAAACCCCCTTTTAAATCTACTATTTCTTCGTAGTTTATGGGAGCTAGAGGAGTACGTTTGCAAATTTGAGACCTGTTCCGTGATCCTGAGCTTGAGAAATTTCTAACGAGGTAACTTTTTCTCCATTCGGTGACAACGCGCCGACGCCGTCGTGCTCTGACGAGGTGTTTCTGAACAGTAACTTCCCCCGTTCCCGTGATTTTAACCCTCTTTGTGGCTTGTTTAGCTTGTCCCTAACAAATACTCGGGATTGTTTTATGTTTAGGTGCTCTCGGGTTTCACCTTTTCGGCTTGTCGTCCAGCACGTGGGTCCTTGTGGTGTTTCAATCGAGTCGTCAGGAAGGTAAGGAGCTTCATTATGATTCGGGTTTGTGGTTTAAAGCATGTGAATAGTGGCATGATAGAAATTACGATAATTGATTGTTGGATGATGTAACGGCCCAGGTTTTCATCCCGGTCTTCGAGGTATGCCCTGGGGGTATTTTTTGGTAATTTGGTCGGGCCGTCAGGGCCGTTTATGTCTTTTTCCAGTTGCTAAAATTATTGGATGGATTTATGTAAGTTTTTTAGGCTTTGTGGATGGGTATGAGCATGGATAGATGCAAAAGTAAAAATAAAGGAAATTATGTTGCAGCTGGGATTCGAACCCGGGTCTCCGGGAAAGCCTGTGAAGATGCGTGCCAGTTGAGCTATGGAGAGCTCTTGTTGCTCTTTCTGCGTCATATTATGGTTATCCTTGGACCTTGGAGTTTGGTAAATTTGGTTAAATGAAAAGAAATTAGGTTTTGTTATGTCTTCTTCTCCAAATGCTCCATGGCCGCCCAACCCTTCCTCTCCCAAGCCCCAAGCCGATTTTCATTCCCTTTGCAGCCCCGTGGTTCGATCGTCTTTCCGGGTAAGTTTCTTCGTTTCTTCGTCTTCTCCGATTTGAGTTCTTGCTGGCCGAATGTAAATAGAAGAGTGTGGGTGTGTGTGTGTGTTTGTTTGCAGCCTGCCAAGAGGAGCCCCAGCCAGCAGCCCCACCGTCGCAGCTCCCCAGCCGGCCAGATCGCACCAGCAGCAAGCCCAGATAGCCCAGAGTCGCCCAGCTCCATCGCCCCTACAGTGCCATCGAGCAGCCTGTCGCTCAGCAGCCGAGCGACGCCCGAGCGGCCCCGTCGCGGCCCGATCTCGCCCAGCAGATGCGCGCCTGCCGAGCCCCTGCGCAGCAGCAGAATCGCGACGTCCAGACGCTGTCACCGGTGGCAGCGCGTCCGCGCCGTCGTCGTCGTCCCAGCTTCGCCCGCGCGTGTGTCGTCCGCGTCAGCTTGTCGCGCCCGTGCACTGCGCCCGGCCGTGCCGTCGCGCCGCGCGCGCGCGCGCGCCCACTCTGCCGCCAGCGCCCGCCGCCGCACGGCACGCACCAGCCGCAAGAAGACCGTGCCGTGTCGTCGTCGTGTGCCGTGAGTGCCCGAGCCGAGCCTGCTTGTTTTATTATATTTTTAGGGCTATGATTGTGATTTCTATTGTGTTTGTTAGGTTCTCGTTAGCTAGCTCGGGATCGATCGCAACTTAGGATTTTTGTGTGTAGTTGCCTCCCGGCCAGGTAAGGATTTCTTACCGGAGTTGTGTGGACCTGCGATGTTCTATGTGATTGATGTTGTATGTTTGTTTGTGATTATCGGCATGTATAGTTTAGGTGCTTTGTTACGATTTCTGACCGCATGACTTCGTATGTTGTTCTTTCATGTTAGTCCATGCTAGGTTGTTCCGTTCTGGCATGCTCATATTCATTCTTGTTCCGTAGTACCATGCTAGGTCTCATGTATTCTTTTGAGCACGTATTGGATTGTTCTTGATTGTTAAAGCGAGTTAGAATTCGGGTAGGTAGCATCATCGGGCCGATGCATAAAGTATCTTGCATCCATGGCGGGGACGTCGAGACGAGTTCTCGATCCTTGGACCCGTTAGGGTTTAGCTAACCCGACCGTAGGCCCCGCAATCTTGGGTGAGGGGTGGCGATCGTTAAATGCCCCAACGGTCGGGATGATGACTTGGCATTGCCTCGCCCCGGCGATCGGCACGTCCTCGCGGCGTGTTGGTGTAGCCCTTGATTGCCACCGATAGGGCAAGGGCGGCTTCTGGTGTAAGCCTACCACGACCGATTCCTTAGCCTCGGTGCCGTGGTTCGGTGACATAGTTCACGTGTCAGTCTCACACCCCTATGTCGGTGACACCGATCCAGAGATTTAGTTAGGCGTGGTGGATGGACATGGGCGGCTTGCCACTAGAGCCGACACCCACATAGTCTCGCAGTAGCACGCGGTGCGCGCTTACGCTCATTCTGAGCGCCAACCGGAGAGCTCATCGGGATCTTGAGCTAGTGCACCTTTTCGTATCGACGATGAAAGCCGAGGCCGGGACTCGTTTCTCGTATAGGGCGTATTGTGTGGTGGATTCATTTCCGGACTAAGACCCTGAGTTGGCATCCGAGGTCCAAGTGTGGACTTAAGCTATGTGCTCTATTCTGTGTTTATATTCATAGCTTGCATACACTCATCTAGATGACCATGTGCATCGTATTGTACCCCGGTTGGGGATTCTTATTGAGTAATTCGTTACTCACCCTTATTTTGTGGTTTTCCACAGGTAACCAAGGTGCGAGACAGGATGGCTGAAGGAGGAGCTGTGATCATGGGAACCTGCTGTCATCTCTGACTTTTTATTTCTATGACTCTTGTCTTTTATTTTCCCCTGAATGCATGTAGCCGGGCACGGAGCCCTAGGATGTTTTTCCTGAATGTTTTTATGGATTCCAGTTTTGTTGTATTTGAGGATTGTTTCAAATGTTTTAATAAATCTCTTATTAGAGTATGCGTTTATAAATGTATTTGCCTTGAAACAGGTGCTTGGAAACAGGGACAGGTTTCAGCAATCTATTTGATTTCTGATTGAATCTCTTTTGTTTTGTTTTAATTGGGAATCCAAAAACTAAATTGCATATTGTGTTTTACTTTGAATGCATGCATTGGGGTAAAGACCTATTTAGAGCCCCTTTTGGGTCGGGTCTTTACAGTTGGTATCAGAGCTCAGAGTCATAGATTCTGTAGACTTACCTTTTGTTGTAGGTCGTTTTTCCATGATCATCAGCACTCCGACAGTCATCAGGTACGCTTAAGTTTACTGTTTTAGAAAAGGGGTTAAGAATTTACAATACCTTTCATCTATTGTATGCCTTGTTTTGTGTTGTGGAGCGGAGACGAGCAGGTTCTCACTTGTCGTTGGTTTGGGTTTAGAGCGCCATCATGCCAACTTCCCGCAGTGTTAGGAGTATGTTTGCAGCTTGTCAGGGTATCAAGATAGATTCAGATACCACTGGGATATCGTCCCAGAGGGAAGTAGAGATTAGACTCCCGTAGGCCCTTGTGGTGTGGCCCAGCTGTTAGTTTTGTAAAGACCCGACCCAAAAAGGGGCTCTAAATGGGCCTTTACCCCAATGCATGTATTCAAAATAAAAGACATTATGAAAAATAAGTTTCGGATCCCAAGTAAAAACGGAAACATTCAACAATCAAAACATACATTTCTAAAAGCATACTACGATCGAGATTTATTTAAACCATTTAAACATTCCACAAGTACAAATATCTTTGGAATCCATAAAACGTAAGAAAACATCCTAGGGCTCCGTGCCCGTCTACATGCATTCAGGGAAATAACAAAAGTCAAGAGTCAAGATATAATAAAATGGTAAGAGATGACAAACAGGATTCCATGATCACGCCTCCTCCTTGACCATCCTGTCTCGCGCCTTGGTTACCGTGGAAAACCACGGAATAAGGGTGAGTAACGAATTACTCAAGTAAGAATCCCCAACCGGGTACAATACGATATACATGATCATCTAGAAGAATGTATGCAAGCTATGAGTATAAACACGAGAATAGAGCACATAGCTTAAGTCCACACTTGGACCTCGGATGCCAACTCGTGGTCTTAGTCCAGGAAATAAATCGACCACACAATACGCCCTATACGAGAAACGAGTCCCGGCCTCGGCACTGTCTCTCATCGTCGATACGAAAGGTGCACTAGCTCAAGATCCCGAGGAGCTCTCCGGCCGGGCGCCTGTAATGAGCGTAAGCGCGCCCGCGTGCGTGCTCTGCGCGAACTATGGGGGTGCCGGTCTAGTGGCAAGTCGCCCATGTCCGATCCACCACGCCTAACTAAATCTCCGGATCGGTGTCACCGACATAGGGGTGTGAGACTGGACACGTGAACTATGTCGGCTGAACCACCGCACCGAGGCTAAGGAATCGGTCGTGGTAGGCTTACACCAGAAGCCGTCCTTGCCCTATCGGTGGCAATCAAGGGCTACGGCGAACACGCCGAGGACGCGTGTCGATTGCGGGGATGAGGCAATGCCAAGTCATCATCCCGACCGTTGGGGCATTTAACGACCGCCACCCTCACCCAAGATTGCGGGGCGGCCACCGTTAGGGTTAGCTAAACCCTAACGGGATCGAGGACGAGTACCATCTCGCACGTCCCTCGTCGGGATGCAAGTTACGTTATGCATCCGGCCGGATGATGCTACCTACGAACTCTAAACCATAGCAATAATAACAATTCAATCAATGCGGTCCAATACGTGCTCAACAGATACAAGGAACCTAGCATGGTACTACGAAGCAAGAACAGGATATGAGCATGCGAGCGGAACAACCTAGCATGGACTAACATGAGAGAACAACATACGAAGTCATGATAGTCGAGGAATTAAGCGAGCACCTAAACTATACATGCCGATAATCACAAACAAACATACAAAAAGCAGTCACATAGAACATCGCAGGTCCACACAACTCGGTAAGAAATCCTTACAGTAGGGCAACTACACACAAAACCTAAGCTGCGAACGAACCCGAGCTAGCTACCGAGAACCTAAAAAACAATGATAATCATAATCCATAAGCCTAAATATAATAAAATAAACAAGGCTCGGCTCGGGAGCAACTCACGCTCGCTACTGACGACACGCGACGGGCGGGCGGCGGCGTACGGCGGGTGGGCTGGCGCTGACGGCGCAGTAAGCGGGGAGGCGATGGGCGCGAGGACCGCACACCTGGCGCTGACGCGGCAGCAGAGGCGGCAGGGTGCGCGCATACAAGGCGGACGGCATTGGCTGGGCGTAGGCGCATGGCGCGAGCAAGCGGACGGGACGAGCTGGCTGGCGCGAGGCGGCGACGCGATGCGCGCGCGACGCAGCGCAGCGCGAGGAGCGGCGCGCGGCGCGCGGCGCGCGCGCGCGGGCGCTCTCACCGGTGCGCGTATGACGAGCGCGACGGGCTGGCGGTCTAGGCGGCTCGTGTGCTCTGCTTTGCGCGATCTGGGCGACTGGGCTTCTTTGCTAGGCGATCCGGGCGGCTGGGGCTTGCTTCTTTGGCGAGATCTCGAGCATCTTTGGGCGACTGCAACAAACACACACACACACACACAACACACCTCTTTTCACTTGGCCAAAAGCACACCAAACGGATGAGAAGAAGAAGAGGAAGATCGATACCTACCCGGAATGATGATGAACGATCCAAGGGAGCTGCAAGGATGAAGAATCGGCAAGGAGAGCTTGGGAGAAAGCTTGGGTGGCCACAACTCTTTTGGAGAAGAAAACACAACAAACCTAATTTCTATTTCATTTAACCAAATGCACCAAACACCAAAGATCCAAGGTTAACTAAGATGTGATGCGAAAGAGCAACAAGAGCACCTAATGGCTCAATTGGTACACATCCCCACAAGCTTCCTGGGGAGACCCGGGTTCAAACCCATTTGCAAAGACAATTTCCTTTATTTTTACTTTTGCACCAAACCTTGCTCAAACCAAACCACAAATCCTTCCAAAACCTACATAAATCCATCCAATAATTTTAGCAACCGAAAAAGACATAAACGGCCACGACGGCCCGACCAAATTACTAAAATACCCCTAGGGCATACCTGGAAGACCGGGATGAAAACCTGGGTCGTTACAAGTTTTCCCCTAGTGAGAGGGTGGAGGTGTTTTGCCTTGGAGTACCACTCCAGGAGAGGAGTTAGCTTCGGCTTTGCTTATGATGATGCTTGTGGAGCAGGTCCTAGTGTGGACTAGTGCGGGTAGTTCGGTGTGTAACTTGAACCTTAGCAGATTGTTTGATTGCCCAGAGTAGCCTGCAGAGTTAGTGGCCTTCGTGGAGGAGGTAGAGACATCCTTGTTCTCTTGTAAGTGTTCTTATTTTGCATCTAGTAAGTCGGAACCACGTGGTTAAAGGGTGCGTGTGGCGATGTTCCCACCGGGTGGATCCGTTGGTGGTTTCCTCGATGGTCTAGCAGAGTTGAGTACTCTTCTTTGGTGAGCTCCTAGAGTAGAGCTAGTCTTTGCATGTTGAGAGAGTGGCCGAGTTTTGTTGAGCATCATGTGGAGATGCAAGAGTAGGCAAAGTGAGACTTCGGTTTGATGAAATGCCTTAGGCATGGTTGTTTGAGTTAAGCTCTTGTATGCCTCGCCATAGTTTTTGTCACTTGAGGTTGTGACCTTGCTGGCCCCATTTGTAGTAAGATGTGGATTTGGTAGTAGTGGCACTTGAGGTGCAATGGTTGGTGTGCCGCTTTGGCTCTAAGTCAGTTCAGAGCTGAGTTTGGCATGGGTATAAGCGAGATGGTTCTATGACCCATCCGGAGTTCAAAGACACTCCTTTAGCCTTTGGTTCCAGTTGTTGTAGAGCTTGCACTGTTTAGGTCGTGCAAGAGAGCTAGTTCAGAGGTAGTCGTAGGACTACAAGCGAAAGGATGTTCGAGAGGAGCCGGAGCCTCTTCCTGGTGTTACCAGGGGATGAGTTTGTCAACAGGTTGAAGGTTGATCAGTGTTAGTGTGTGTGAGTCTCACGCTAGTGTTAAGGCCAAGAGATCTTTGTGGTTGGTAGTTCGGTCCACTACCTTCGAGTGCCTAAACCTGAGTTGAGTGAGCATTGTAGATGCGAGTTCGGTCCAGCAGATGGACCATGAGTTGGATGCTCACGAGATGATTCGGTTGTTCATGAGGTGAGTCGGATGCTCTCGAGATGAGTTGGGTGCCCATGAGATGAGTTGGTTGTTCATGAGGTGAGTTGGATGCCTATGAGATGAGCTGGATGCCTATGAGGCGAGTTGGATGCCTATGAGATGAGCTGGATGCCTATGAGGCGAGTTGGATGCCTATGAGATGAGTAGGATGCCTTATGAGAGGAGTTGGATGCCTTATGTGTAAGAACACTTGGTAGGGGCTTGGTATAAAGTAAGTTCGGTTTGGCATTGTTATGCTTTAGTAGAGAAAGGTTGCCGCAGCTTCGAGTATCGTGTGGAGATGGAACTTTTGGTGTTCTTTTGGTTGATTGTATCTCTGCCAGAAGTTAGTGTTGCCTTTTGGAAAGCACATGTTAGTCTTGGATCTCTGAAGGAAGGTTGAGAGTTGTGCACACAAGTGTGTTTCGTGTAGTTTGTTTTGGCGGCAAGAGTTCCAGGACCATGTAGGGTTTGCATTGGAGAACTGGTGCTCAGTTCTTGGAGAAGTTGGACTCCAAGTGGATGTTGTAAGGCTTTAGTTGAGGTTGTAAGGATACCGTGCTCGTAGTTGGGTTGTTGCTTAGGCAAGTTTGTTAAGTTGAACCTAAGCCTGGTTGGTGGAACCTCTTGTTGTTCATGGTTGGAGTTCGGATGGTGCTTGAACAAATGGTGGTTGTAGTGAAGCCGCGTAGTTCTGTTCGTAGTTGCTAAGAGTGTTGCTCAAATCCTTACAGGTGGAAGCTACGTTGTGGCTGATGCTTTGAGTAGGAGGATGACACATTCTGAAGCGTTTCTGGTCTTTTTGGTTTCGAGGTTCGGAGCAGGCCAGCGTGGTTGTGATGCTGGGAAAAGGAGTTGTTTGTTTAGGCAGTTGGTTGTTAGACCGTTAGACGACAGTGTGTGTCGAGGGTTGTCGAAGAACCCTAGTTGTGGAGAGCCTCACCAGAGCTCAGTCAGACCCAGGTAGTGAGTTTAGTTGGCAAGCCAGAGTCGAGTAGTTTGTAGCCTCGGGTGAGTTGCTCGCAGTTTTGGTAAGCTAGCAAGCCAGAGTTTGTTTGGAGTAGAGTCCGGATTTGGTTCCGGTGTGGTGGCAAGTTGGTGCTTGATGTTGGCCAAGGTGTGGTTTTCGAGTTGCCAAGGAGTTAGCCTTGTTCGTGGGTAAGTGGTTTGCCCTGTAGGATGTCTCTCCTGTTTCCAGAGTTTGAGAGTGCCCTCATTTGGTGTTGGAGGGCGAGTCTTTGCTTGTTCGTGGTCGGCGGTCCAGTCTGTGGTGGACCCCCTATTGTTGCCTCAGTGAGAGAGTTGGATGTTGTGCTTAGCTGAGCAAGTTAGCGAGCGTTTGTGGAGCTCCCTGTTCTTCGGATGTCTGCTTGTAAAGATCTGTTTCTTTTTTGGAGTTGTCGGATTATCCCTTGGTCTTGGACTTGGCGGTAGTGGTGTTAGTAGGGGGAAAGTCTGTTGGCCACCTTAAAGTAGTTGTTTGTCCAGTTAAGCGGACTCTTGAGTGGTGTTCTGGAAGTTGCAGTAAGAGTTGTTCTGCCTCCTATGAGTGTTTGGCCTAGTTGGCTAAGGTTTGTGTGTTGGCTTGGAAGTTGTTGCACCTTTGTAGTTGAAGGCCCCTTTGTTTCAGTTGTGGATGAGGTTGCACCTTTGTGCATTTGGATTAGGTCCGGACTTATTGAGGATCCTTGCTTTGGCTAGTGTAGCTTGCACTCTGCCACCATTGTTGGTATTCTTGTTCTTGGTAGTTGGTGTTGACCGGTGTAGTGGAGTTCCGTTTATGAAGTTTCGGTGGGAAGGTGCATTAAGCCTAAGCTTGAGGGTTAAGCCTGTATGTGTTATCGTTTGGACTTGTGAGATGTGTTTCATATTTGAGGCGAGCTTTGTTCCGTTGTTTTCATGGAGGTAAGTTTAGTGGATGGAGCCCTGCTGGGCCTGGTTGTTTGCAGAGTTGTCTTGCCCGGACTAGTGATTTGAGTCGAGCTAGAGATGAGTGGATTGGCATAGCTATGCGGTTTGTAGTTGTTTGAGCTTCCTAGTTCGTAGCACTCAAGTTGTTGGATTGTAAGTTTTCAGTGTGGGGAGCCATCGAGTTAGTTGAGGTTGTTGTGTGAGATTAGATTCTTGGAAGATTGGTTTTGATGAGTGAGAGCTCGCACCTCGTTTCGTGTCTGAGATGCCATTTATATGGAGTAGAGGCATGTCGGCCAGTGGAGTTGTTGTCACGAGGTGTGGCAACGAAGGTTTGTTCTAGGCGGTGCGTTGATGAACCGTGGTTGCGAGAGCGTTGTTAAGAGGCTTATGAGCCGAGTGCGATTCTGAGAGTTTTGACCCTCGACCGATGGTCTTTTGGGAAGAGTGAGCGGATCCTTCGAACTTGTTGTGAGTTGGTGTTTCCGTGATTAGCGGCGTGGGGACTAGTGTGGTTTTATGAGGTTGCCTTGGGTTGCAGTTCTCGGTGGTCAATTCTTGTTGTTCCATTGAGGCATTGCAAGGTAAGTATTGCAGAGATTCCAATGTTGCGGGAAAAGGTTGGTGGCCATCAATTTTGTTTTGGGTCTGAAGGTTGCATTTGACCGGAGGAGATGTGCGAAGTTTAGAACTAGTGTTGTCAACTCAGAGAGCGAGTGAGAAAAAGTTACGCCGATGTTCGGCGTCGAGTTTTAGAGTTTGAGGTTGGACAAAGGCGTAGTTTTAAGGTTGTGCCGTTGTGAGTTGTGTTGAGGTTTGGTAAGCGGGAGAAGTGGAGTCTCTGTTATTGGACCATTTGACATTCTCGAGAGGATTGGCAGAGTTGCATATTGGTTAGCTTTTACTGTCATTGTCGGTAGTGTGCGTGTTCTCATGTATCGGTGTGAGGCGGTATGTGTCGGACCCATCGCTCATTGTGGACTTTGAGCCTTTTGCGGTGATTGAGGATTTGAGCTTCAAGGGGAAGCGTGAGTATTCTCGGTCTTTGAGACGAAGGCGTTGCATAATCGTGGGATCCGTTTGGTAAAAGTTCGGTGGAGGCGTCGAGTTCGAGAGGAGGCCGCTTGTGAGCGGGGAAGGCGGGATGAGATTGCAGATATCTGTCTGTGTTTAAGTCTTAAGGACTTTCGAGGACGAAAGTCATAAAAAGGAGGAATATTGTAACGCCTGAGTTTTCATCCGGTCTTCGAGGTATGCCCCGGGGTATTTTGGTAATTTGGTCGGGCCGTCAGGGGCCGTTTATATATTTTTTCAGTTGCTAAAATTATTGGATGAATTTATGTAAGTTTTGAGGCTTTATGGATGGGTTTGAGCATGGATAGATGCAAAAGTAAAAATAAAGGAAATTATGTTTGTGGTGAGATTCGAACCCGGTCTCAGGAAAGCTGTGAGGATGCGTGCGGTTGAGCTATGGAGAGCTCTTGTTGCTCTTTTCTGCGTCATATTATGGTTATCCTTGGACCTTGGAGTTTGGTGCATTTGGTTAAATGAAAAGAAATTAGGTTTTGTTATGTCTTCTTCTCCAAATGCTCCATGGCCGCCCTAACCCTTCCTTTCCCAAGCCCCAAGCCGATTTTCATTCCCTTTGCGGCCCCGTGGTTCGATCGTCTTTCGGGTAAGTTTCTTCGTCTCTTCGTCTTCTCCGATTTGAGTTCTTGCTTTGGCCGAATGTAAATAGAAGAGTGTGGGTGTGTGTGTGTGTTTGTTTGCACTGCCGAGAGGAGCCCGACCAGCGGCCCACCGTCGCAGCTCCCAGCCCGGCCGGATCGCACCAAAGAGCAAGCCCAGATCGCTGAGTCGCCCGGCTCCATCGCCCCTCTGAGTGCCATCGAGCGCACTGTCGCTCAGCGGCCGAGCGACGCCCGAGACAGCCCAGCCCGCATCGCGGCCCAGCAGACGCCAAGACAGCCCCATCGCGCCCAGATCTCGCCAGCCAGATGCGCCTGCCGAGCCCCGCAGCAGCAGAAATCGCACGTCGAGCGCAGACGTCGTCACCGCGCAAGCCGCGCGCGCGCCCGTCGTCGCCCAGCGCGCGCGCGCGCGCGTGTCCGTCGCGTCCAGCTTGTCCACGCCCGTGCGCTGCGCCGGTACGGCCGTCCGCATGGCGCGCGCGCGCCAGCGCTTTGCCGGCCGCACCACCACGCGCGGCAACACTCGGCCACGTGTCGTCGTGCGTGTGAGTGCCCCCGAGCCGAGCCTACTTGTTTTATTATATTTTTAGGGCTATGATTGTGATTTCTATTGTGTTTGTTAGGTTCTCGTTAGCTAGCTCGGGATCGATCGCAGCTTAGGATTTTTGTGTGTAGTTGCCTCCCGGCCAGGTAAGGATTTCTTACCGGAGTTGTGTGGACCCTGCGATGTTCTATGTGATTGAAGTTGTATGTTTGTTTGTGATTATCAGCATGTATAGTTTAGGTGCTCTGTTCTGATTTCCTGACTGGCATGACTTCGTATGTTGTTCTTTCATGTTAGTCCATGCTAGGTTGTTCCGTTCTAGCATGCTCATATTCATTCTTGTTCCGTAGTACCATGCTAGGTCTGCTGTATTCTTTTGAGCACGTATTGGATTGTTGTTGATTGTTAAGGCAGGTTAGAATTCAGGTAGGTAGCATCATCCGGGCTTGATGCATAAAGTATCTTGCATCCATGGCAGGGATGTCGAGACAGTTCTCCGTCCCTGGACCCCGTTAGGGTTTAGCTAACCCGACCGGTAGGCCCTGCAATCTTGGGTGAGGGTGGCAGACTGTTAAATGCCCCAACGGTCGGGATGATGACTTGGCATTGCCTTGTCCCAGGCAGTCGGCACGTCCTCAGCGTGTTCGGCCGTAGCCCTTGATTGCCACCTGATAGGGCAAGGACGGCTTCCTGGTGTAAGCCTACCACGACCGATTCCTTAGCCTCAGGTGCGGTGGTTCAGGCTGACATAGTTCACGTGTCCAGGTCTCACACCCCTATGTCAGTGACACCGATCCAGAGATTTAGTTAGGCGTGGTGACTGGACATGGGCAACTTGCCACTAGACCCGGCACCCCACATAGTCTGCAGTAGCACGCGGTGCGCGCTTACGCTCATTACAGCGCCGACCGGAGAGCTCCTCGGGATCTTGAGCTAGTGCACCTTTCGTATCGACAGTAGACAGGCTGAGGCCGGGACTCGTTTCTCGTATAGGGCGTATTGTGTGGTGGATTCATTTCCGGACTAAGACCCTGAGTTGGCATCCGAGGTCCAAGTGTGGACTTAAGCTATGTGCTCTATTCTGTGTTTATATTCATAGCTTGCATACACTCATCTAGATGACCATGTGCATCGTATTGTACCCCGGTTGGGGATTCTTACTGAGTAATTCGTTACTCACCCTTATTTTGTGGTTTTCCACAGGTAACCAAGGTGCGAGACAGGATGGCTGAAGGAGGAGCTGTGATCATGGGAACCTGCTGTCATCTCTGACTTTTTATTTCTATGACTCTTGTCTTTTATTTTCCCTTGAATGCATGTAGCCGGGCACGGAGCCCTAGGATGTTTTTCCTGAATGTTTTTATGGATTCCAGCTTTGTTGTATTTGAGGATTGTTTCAAATGTTTTAATAAATCTCTGATCAGAGTATGCGTTTAGAAATGTATTTGCCTTGAAACAGGTGCTTGGAAACAGGGACAGGTTTCAGCAATCTATTTGATTTCTGATTGAATCTCTTTTGTTTTGTTTTAATTGGGAATCCAAAAACTAAATTGCATATTGTGTTTTACTTTGAATGCATGCATTGGGGTAAAGACCTATTTAGAGCCCCTTTTAGGTCGGGTCTTTACAGATGACTTGTTGCATGTATGCTTTGGTGTTGTTATTCACTGTTTGAACTTATTTCTACTCGTGGTAGCTTCAGATCTTGTATAGCTCATAAAAGGTTAAATCTCTCTTGTTGTGTATCTTGTGGTTGTATCATCATTTCTCGATTGTATCTCTGCTTGTATATGTGATGAAGTACTTATCTGTTTAACTTGTTGATTGACTAAGTTGCCTTGGGTTTATGCATGTTCTATGTTGTTGACCCCATCCATGTTTGACTGTATACGTGCTGCCATGATTATATGCTCGATTTGTCTGTTCTTTACCTAAAGGGTTGTCCATATATGTTGTGCTTGGCGTTAGAATAGATAGGTCTGGTTATCGTGTTGACCACCTAGAGGAGCAACTAGCTTATCAATTTTAGGGCTCGAGATTGCATGATCGATATCTTGTTGTTTTTGTGACTCGCTAGTGCCCATTAGAAACCAGCGGGGATATGGATCCTCTTTGCTTCGGAACACGTGGTTGGGCTGCACTAGCCTACGGGTTGACTTTTGAATCCGACCAAGGGGTTGAATCTCATCCACGTGTCACCTTATGTGCGAAACAACCAGTTCCTTGGTTGTTAAGCACACGTTGTGGGTCGCACCAACCCTCGGGTGGGTTGGGTGCCCTTGCCTAGGCTAGGCTAGATCTCGTGTGACTCTAGTGCTAGTTATTATCTCTCTGTGTGTACTTGTGGAACCTCATATGTTGTAAGCATGGTTCCACTAGGTTACCTTCCCAGTACGTTGGGGGGGGGCCGATGATGTCGTGCTTGACCCTAAGACTACTAGAAGAGGCTACTATGATAGATGAATGCGCAGAGGAATGTCTATTGGTGAGCCTGCATGCATTAGTGGAGATGTTGTCTGCAGGCAAGTCGGTCATTTCGCATGCTAGGGGTTAGCAGTTGGCACCTCGAGCCCGAAGTTTAGGAACCCTGCAGTTTTCCTCACTCGTGGCTCTCCCTGACTGGGCCAGGTGATTTTATTTGGAATTGTGTATGCCCTTGCTGACACGACTCATGTGTCACTGTCCCGACTCCAGATTTAAGGATGTTGTGTGTTCCCCTCACTCGTGGTCCTTCCGGATAGGATCGGGTGATTCTTTTGGCATAGGTGTATGCCCTATGAATACGCTAATTGGAGCTGTGCAGTGGAAGGGTGGTGGGTGCCTAGCATGGGCCAGGCTGCCCCGAGACACTAGAGTATGTCTCTACGAGCACAGCGTTGTGGGTCCCTGTAACGACCCAGGTTTTCATCCCGGTCTTCCAGGTATGCCCTAGGGGTATTTTAGTAATTTGGTCGGGCCGTCAGGACCGTTTATGTCTTTTTCCAGTTGCTAAAATTATTGGATGGATTTATGTAAGTTTTTGAGGCTTTGTGGATGTGTTTGGGCATGGGGAGATGCAAAAGGAAAATGGTGTGTTAAAAGTGTGTTTGGTGGGTTTCAACCGTGTGGTCCGAGAAGTCGGTGGGTGGTGTGGTGTGGCGGTTGAGCTATTGAGAGCTCTTGTTGCTCTTTCCGTGTCATTTTATAGTTAGCCTTGGATTTTGGGGTTTTGGTGCATTTGGTTAAATGGAAAAGAAAAGCTAGGTTTTGTTCTTCTTCTCCATCACATCCTCCTAGCCGCCCAAGTTTGTTTCCCCATCTTTCTCTAGCCGAATTTCATCCCCTTGCCGCTCCGTAGTTCGATCATCATTCCGGTAGGTATTCATCTTCTTCATCTTCTCGATAAGTTGTTTGTTTGGCCGAAGGTAAGAGGAGGTGCCCATGTGTGTGTGTGTGTGTTGTTTGCAGTCCGCAGCGCGGATCGCCCACCGTACCGGCCAGACCGCCGGAGCAAAGACGCACCCAGATCGCACTGGGCCGAGCCGGCGCGCGCAGCCAGCGATCAGAATCTGCCGAGCAAAGACGCTCGAACGCGCGTCGGTCAGCCACTCGCTCGCGCCGTCGCACACCAAAGCCGCCCGAACCATCCATCAGACGCCCGGCTTCGCGCGAGCCGCCGTCGCACCGGGCGCGCGCAGCAGCAGATCGCCGAGACCGCGCGCGCGCCGCCCAAAGCCGCCGCCCGCGCGCCGGCCCGCGTCCGCGTCGCTCGTCGCACGCCAGCGCGCGCAGCGCCGCCGCTGCGCCGCCGCCGCGCCAGCGGCCGCGTCCGCGCGCCTCGCTGTCGCCGCGCGCAGCGCCGCGCGCCTTTGCCCGACGCGCTCGCGCGCGCGCGCCTGCGTCCCCTGCGTCTGTGCCGTGCCGTGCAGCGGCAGCAGCCAGCCGCCTGCCCTGCCGTGTCCGCGCGCAGCTGCGCGTTCCAGCGCTTGCCAGCGCCCGGCCGGCCGCACTGACTGCTGCAGAAGCTTTTCGGCCCCGTGTCGTCGCGTGCCGTGTGAGTGCCCCGAGCCGAGCCTGCTTGTTTTATTATATTTTAGGGCTATGATGGTGATTTCTATTGTGTTTGTTAGGTTCCGTTAGCTAGCTCGGGATCGATCGCAGCGTAGGATTTTGTGTGTAGTTGCCTCCCGCCAAGGTAAGGATTTCTTACCAGGAGTTGTGTGGGCCCTGCGGTATATTTGTGATTGTTGTTTTGTATGCTGTGTATGATTATTAGCATGTTTAGCCCTAGGTGCTCTGTTCGAATTCTCGATCGCATGAACTCTTGTATTGTTTCTCATGTTAGCCCATGCTAGGTTGTCCCATTCTCGCATGTTCGTTATCTGTTCTGCCTCGTAGTATCATGCTAGGTTCCTTGTATCTCATTGAGCACGTATTGGGTGCATTGATTGATTTATTATTATTGCTATGGTTTAGAGTTCGTAGGTAGCATCATCCGGGCCCGATGCATAAAGTATCTTGCATCTATGGCAAGGACGTTCGAGAGAGCGATTCTCCGTCCTTGGACCCCGTGAGGGATTAGCTATCCCAACCGGTAGGCCCCGCAATCTTGGGTGAGGGTGGCGATCGTTAAATGCCCCAACGGTCCGGATGATGACTTGGCATTGCCTCGTCCCGGCGATCGGCACGTCCTCGGCGTGTTCGGCCGCCGTAGCCCTTGATTGCCACTGTTAGGCAAGGACCGCTTCGGTGTAAGCCTACCACGACCGGTTCCTTAGCCTCAAAGTGCGGTGGTTCAGGTGACATAGTTCACGTGTCAGTCTCACACCCCTATGTCGGTGACACCGATCCGGAGATTTAGTTAGGCGTGGTGATGGACATGGGCAACTTGCCACTAGACCCGGCACCCCATAGTGCAGAGCACGCGCGATGCGCGACGCTCATTCTGGCGCCGACAGGAGAGCTCCTCGGGATCTTGAGCTAGTGCACCTTTCGTATCGACGGTGAGACGGCCGAGGCGGGACTCGTTTCTCGTATAGGGCGTATTGTGTGGTGGATTTATTTCCGGACTAAGACCACGAGATGGCATCCGAGGTCCAAGTGTGGACTTAAGCTATGTGCTCGTTCGTGTTTGTACTCATAGCTTGCATTCAATCTTCTAGATGATCATGTATATCGTATTGTACCCGGTTGGGGATTCTTCTTGAGTAATTCGTTACTCACCCTTACTTATCTTTCGGGTAACCATGGCGCGAGCGGGATGATCAAGGAGGAGCTGTGATCATGGAATCTTTGTCATCTCTCGATTATTTTATTTATTTATCATGACTCTTGACTTTTGTTATTTCCCGAATGCATGTAGACGGGCACAGAGCCCCAGGATGTTTTCTTACGTTTTATGGATTCCAGCATATTTGTACTTGTGGATTGTTTTAATGGTTTAAATAAATCTCGATCGAGTATGCTTTTAGAAATGTATGTTTTGGTTGTTGAATGTTTCGTTTTTACTTGGGATCCGAAATGTATTTTTCATGATGTCTTTTATTTTCACTACGAGGCATTGGGGTAAAGGCCCATTTAGAGCCCCCTTTGGGTCGGGTCTTCTGATTGGTATCGAGCTCGAGTCATAGATTTCTGAGACTCGACCTTTTGTTGTAGGTCGTTTTTCCATGATCATCAAGACTCACTAGCGGTCATCAGTGCACGCCTAGGTTTACTATTTGTTGTTGAAAAAGGGTTAAGAATTTACAATACACTGTCATCTTGTGTATGCCTTGTGTAGTGTTGTGGAGCGAGACGAGCGGAGTTCTCGACTCGTTGTTGGTTTGGGCTTAGTGAGCCATCATGCCAACTTTCGCAGATCTGAGCGGTTTGTTTAGCGACTTGTTGAGGTATCCAGATAGATTCGGATGCCCGGGACATCGCCCCCGAGGGAGGCGAGCTTAGTCTCCCATTGGCCATTTGTGGCCCAATTGTCGCTTTTCCTCTAGTGAGAGGGTGGAGGTGCTTTGTGCGGATCGCTAGTATGTTGATCGCACCTGAGAGAAGCGGGACGCTTGGCATGTCCGACCGAGGAGTTGGACCGATCGTGTTGATGTTGAGGCGCGTCCCAGGTTGTTAGGCCCGCATGCGATTTGGCCCCGGCAGATTGAGTTGCCTAGAGGAGGGGGTAGAGGCTAGCGGCGCCTGCAGTGAGACTCCTTGAGCAGAGTGTGCTCCGACCATGAGAGATTTGATGGCGTGTCTTTAGCTATCGAGAGAGCGGAGACCAGCGCAGATTTGTAAGCGCGTAGTGAGGAGTCCCGGCACAGATAGCCCCGGTGATGTGAGTTTGTTTGACATTTTTCCCCAGTAGCTTTTTGTAGCCCGGAGGTTCCGGGAGGGCATGATCAGCAGTTTATTCAGATCGGTTTGTTGGCGTTGATGGAGACGCCGTGTTGGCAAATGGATGCCTGTAGAGCTCGATGTTTTAGTAAGTCCTACTTTTGCTAGTAGTAAAGTAGTTGGCCAGTTTGAGTTTAGCATCCGTGTGTGGGATGCCCCCTGCTTTGTCGAGGCCGAGGTGTGCCGTTCTGTCTTTGTTTGGTTCATCGGATGGTGGTGGAAGTCCCTTGTGAGAGGTGGACTAGCGAGTCTCCACCAGTCGCCCGATTGTTTGGCAAGTTGCCGTGTTAGTGGTGGAGCGGATGAAGGGTCATCTTTGCCCCCTTGCGAGCTCCGCCGTTGTTTAATGACCCACTTCCTCGAGATGTGGATTTGGTAGTAGTAGCACTTGAGGTGCATTGGTTGGTGTGCCACTTTGGCACTAAGTCCGGTTCGAGCTTGAGTTTGGCTTGGGCATAGCAGATGGTTCTATGCCGTTCGGAGTTCAGCGTACTCCTTTAGCCTTGGATCTGTTTATGGCGATTGCACCCGTTTAGGTCGTGCGGAGGGCTAGTTCGGTGGTAGTCAATGGACTACAAGCGAAAGGATGCTCGAGAGGAGCCGGAGCCTCTTCCCGGTGTTTACGGAGGTTGAGTAAGTCACAGTTTACGGTTGGTAAATGTTGGTGCGCGTGATTCTCGCGCTAGTGTTAAGGCCAAGAGATTTTCTTTGTGGTTGGTAGTGCGGTCAACTACCTTCGAGTGCCTAAATCGAGGAGAGTTGAGCATTGTAGATGCGAATTTGGTTGGTGAGGACCATGAGTTGGATGCTTATCGGATGAATTTGGATGCCTATGAGGCGAGTTGGATGCTTTTGAGGCGAGATGAGTGATGCCTTGCGAGAGGTTTTGGATGCCTTAGGGGTAAGCACCCTTGGTAGAGGCTTGGTACAAAGTAAGTTTGGTTTGGCATGATTATGCTTTGGTAAAGCAAGGTTGCCTCGATTCGAGTATCGTGCGGAGATGGAACTTTTGGTGTTCCTTGGATTGTTTGTATCGCGCCGGGAGTTATCGTTGCTTTGTGGAAAAGCGCTTGTTAGTCTTGGATCTCTAAAGGAAGGTTGGGAGTTGTGCACACAAGTGTGTTTTGTGTGGTTCGTTACGTGGCGAGAGTTTGAGATCCATGTAGGGTTTTCTTTGGAGATCTCGTGCTCGGTTCCTTGAGAAGTTGGACTCGTGTGGTTGTTGTAAGGCTTTGGTTGAGGTGGTAAGGATACCGTGCTCGTGGTATCAAGTTGTTGCTTAGGCAAGATTTGTTAAGTTGGGCCTAAGCTTGGTTGGCGGATCTTCTTGTTGATCGTTGGTTGGAGTTCGATTGGAAACCGAACAAGAGCGATGGTAGCTAAGCCGCGTGGTTTACGATCGTCATGGCTAAGAGAGTTGTTGGCTCCTTCCTTGGGTAGGAGTTATGTTGTGGCCGATGTTCCGAGTAGGAGGATGACGCATCTGTAGCGTTTTGGGTCCTCTAGGTTCCCAAGGAGTTGGAGTTGGCTAGCATGGTTGGGATGCTTTGGAAATTGGAGTTGTTTGTTCAGCGGTTGTCTGCATTAGATCGTATGCCTTGCAAGCAGTGTGAGTCGAGGGTTGCCGAAGAACCCTAGGTTGTGGAGAGCCTCTCCGAGCTCAGTCAGAGCCCAGCTAGTGAGTTTTGATTGGCTAGCTGGAGGCGTGTAGTTTGTAGCCTCGGTGGAGTTGCTGCAGATCTTGGTAGACTAGCAAGCTAGTGTTTGTTTGGAGTAAAGTCCGGAGTGGTTTCGGTGTGGTGGCAAGTTGGTGCTTGGTGTTGACCAAGGTGTGGATTGGAGTTGCTAGAGTCTAGTTTTGCGTGTGGGGCGAGTGGTTTGTGCCATGTTGGTTGTTTTTCCTGTTTCAGGATGTTGAGTTGCCCCGTTTGGCATTTGGAGGTTCAGTCTGAGATGGACCCTTGTTGTGCCCCGTGAGATTAGGTGTTGTTGCTCTGGTGGAGCAAGACAGTGAGCGTATGAGGAGTTCTCTGTCCGTTGGTTGTCTGCTTGTATGAGCCGTTTCCTTCGGAGAGTTGTCAGGTTACTCCCTTGGTCTTGGAGTTAATGGTGGAAGCGCTAGCTTGAAGGAAAAGTTTGTTGGTCGCTTGGAAGTAGTCGTTTGTCCGATTAAGCGGATTCTTGGATGGTGTTCTAGATTTGTAGTAAAGGTTGTTCTCGCCTCTTGTGAGTGTTTGGCCAAGATTTGGTTCGTTTGTTGTTTCGAGAGCTAGTTCGGTTCTAGCCGAGGGCGTTGCCACGAGGTCTTGTTCCTAGTCAGTAAGTTTTGGGAGTTGACCCCTCCCTCGGCAGTTGAGCAAGTGCTGTTTGTTTCGGTTTGGTGGTCCGATTGGTTGAGTTTTCTCTTGGGTGTTGTTCCAAGAGAGTTGGTTGTTGTTGCCTTGGGTTTGAGCAAGTCGAGCGTGTGTGGAGTTCACGCCCTTTAGGAGTTTGCTTCTTTGGGAAGTCGTTTCCGTTTGGCGGGAGTCACTTAGCTCCCGAGTTGTGTAGTCGATCGAGTAGCGCAATGCGGTCACCCCAAATGAGAGGGTCCTCGCTTTGTGTTGTTAGCAAGCAAGAGTTGTTTGTTCCCGCAAGGCGGAGGCCGGCCAAGAAGAGTTGAGTTGTTCGGCAAGTTGTTGGTTCTTTTGGGGATTGAAGATTTCCCTTTCCTCTAGCCTCTGTGGTGGTTGAGTTGCTCCTTGGATGCCGGCCTCGAGTGTTAGCTTGCGAGGTAGTCTTGCGAATTCGTGTGGCTCGGGATCCGTAAGCTTTGAGGTTGTCGTTACGCTTTTCCTTGTGAGGTTTTGGGAGTGGAGCTTACGGTTGGAAGATGAGTTAGGCTTAGGCTTAAAGGGAAGTCCTTGGAGTAGCCAGTTGGATTTTAAGAGTTGAGTAGTAGCTTGAGGCAGCGTTGCTCGTTATAAGTTTGGGTTGAGTTCTCTTTGAGCAAGCCCTTCTCGGGCTTTGTTCCTAATTGTTGTGAGTTCCCGGTTGGCGTTAGTAGAGCCGCGTTTGAGTGAGTTGCACAGAGGTGCCCGTGGCATTGGTTGGTAAGTCGTTGAGCTGTTTTCCTCAAGGTGTTGTGTCGCAGATAGCTGCGTGATGGTTTAATCCTTGCTTCCCGAGTTTTCCTTGAGAGGAATGTTGGATGTTCCTTGCCTGGCGATTTTCTCCTTAAGATGGTTGCTTAAGTGTTGTGGACGTGTTCTAGTTGGAGAAGTTTGTCTTTTTGGATCGACCGCGATTGGTGGTTCATTTGTATCTCGTTAAGGATGTAGTCAAGGTTTGAGGTTTGTTGGTCTCTTGTGAAGTAAGAGTAGGCCGTTTAGTTTTGGAATCTGGAAGGTTCGCTTGTTTGGCCATTTGTTGTAGGGTTGAGTTTGTTTGTTGACAATTTGTGCAGTGTTTTTATGTATCGATGTTGGGGCGGCAAGATGCCGGACCCATTGCTCATTGTGGACTTTGAGCCCTTGCGGTGATTGAGGGTTTAGGGCTTCGAGGAGAAGCCTGTGAGTATTCTCGGTCTTGAGTCGAAGAGGCGTTGCGTAGAAGTGAGATCCGTTGGTAAAAGTTTAGTGAAGGAGTCCGAGTTTGGAGGAGGCCGCTCGTGAGCGGGAAGAACGGGATGAGATTGCGATTATCGTGTTGTTTCAGTCTTAAGGACTTTCGAGGACGAAAGTCATAAAAAGGAGGAATATTGTAACGACCCCAGTTTTCATCCCGGTCTTCCAGGTATGCCCTAGGGTATTTTAGTAATTTGGTCTGGCCGTCGGGACTGTTTATATCTTTTTCGATTTGCTAAAATTATTGGATGGATTTATGTAAGTTTTGAGGCTTTGTGGATGTGTTTGGGCATGGGGAGATGCAAAAGGAAAATGGTGTGTTAAAAGTGTGTTTGGTGGGTTTCAACCCTGTGGTCCGAGAAGTGGGTGGGTGGTGTGGTGTGGCAGTTGAGCTATTGAGAGCTCTTGTTGCTCTTTCCGTGTCATTTTATAGTTAGCCTTGGATTTTGGGGTTTTGGTGCATTTGGTTAAATGGAAAAGAAAAGCTAGGTTTTGTTCTTCTTCTCCATCACATCCTCCTAGCCGCCCAAGTTTGTTTCCCCATCTTTCTCTAGCCGAATTTCATCCCCTTCTTCGCTCCGTAGTTCGATCATCATTCCGGTAGGTATTCATCTTCTTCATCTTCTCGATAAGTTGTTTGTTTGGCCGAAGGTAAGAGGAGGTGCCCATGTGTGTGTGTGTGTGTTGTTGTTGAGTCCGCCCAGCGCCGGGATCGCCCACCACCGGCTGGATCGCCGAGCAAAGACGCCCAGATCGCACCAGCCAGCCGTCGCGCGCCAGCCAGCGATCCAGATCCGCGAAAAGCACGCTCGAACGCGTCGGTCACCACCGCCGCCGCACACACCAACGCCACCGCCCGAACCGATCCATCGCGACGCCCGATTCTCGCGCGCGAGCCGCCGTCGCACGCGATTCGCGCGCAGCAGCAGCAGATCGCCAGCGCCCGCGCGCCTTGGCCGCGTCCGCGTCGCGCTGTCGCACGCGCCAGCGCCGCGCGCCGCGCCGCTTAAGCTGCTCGCCGCGCGCCAGCCGCGTCGCGTCGCGTCACGTCACGCGCGCGCCGCGCGCAGCGCCTTTGCGAGCGCTGCGCGCGCGCAAGCGCTGCCCTGCCGCTGCCGTGCGTGCCGGCAGCAGCCGGCGCCAGCCAGCCTGCCGTGTCCGCCGCGCGCGCTACGCGTTCCAGCGCTTGCCAGCGCCCGCCAGCGCCAGCCCTGCACCGCACTTGACTCACTCGGCCCGTGTCGTCGTGCGTGCCGTGTGAGTGCCCCGAGCCGAGCCTCGCTTGTTTTATTATATTTTAGGGCTATGATGGTGATTTCTATTGTGTTTGTTAGGTTCCGTTAGCTAGCTCGGGATCGATCGCAGCAGAGGATTTTGTGTGTAGTTGCCTCCCGCCAAGGTAAGGATTTCTTACGAGGAGTTGTGTGGGCCTGCTGCGGTATATTTGTGATTATTGTTTTGTATGCTGTGTATGATTATTAGCATGTTTAGCCCTAGGTGCTCGTTCAATTCTGATGGCATGAACTCTTGTATTGTTTCTCATGTTAGCCCATGCTAGGTTGTCCCATTTCGCATGTTCGTTATCTGTTCTCGCTTCGTAGTATCATGCTAGGTTCCTTGTATCTGTTGAGCACGTATTGGATTGCATTGATTGATTTATTATTATTGCTATGGTTTAGAGTTCGTAGGTAGCATCATCGGGGCCCGATGCATAAAGTATCTTGCATCTATGGCAAGGACGTTCGAGACGATTCTCCGTCCTTGGACCCGTGAGGGATTAGCTATCCCAACCGGTAGGCCCCGCAATCTTGGGTGAGGGTGGCAGATCGTTAAATGCCCCAACGGTCGGGATGATGACTTGGCATTGCCTCGCCCCCGGCGATCGGCACGTCCTCGGCGTGTTCGGCCGTAGCCCTTGATTGCCACTGTTAGGGCAAGGACCGCTTCTCGGTGTAAGCCTACCACGACCGGTTCCTTAGCCTCAAAGTGCGGTGGTTTGGCCGACATAGTTCACGTGTCAGTCTCACACCCCTATGTCGGTGACACCGATCCGGAGATTTAGTTAGGCGTGGTGATGGACATGGGCGACTTGCCACTAGACCGGCAGACCCCATAGTCTGCGCGAGTACGCGCAAAGGCGCGACACGCTCATTCTGGCGCCCACCGGAGAGCTCCTCGGGATCTTGAGCTAGTGCACCTTTCGTGATCGGCGGTGAAGAGATGTGCCGAGGCCGGACTCGTTTTCGTATAGGGCGTATTGTGTGGTGGATTTATTTCCGGACTAAGACCCTGAGATGGCATCCGAGGTCCAAGTGTGGACTTAAGCTATGTGCTCTGTTCTGTGTTTGTACTCATAGCTTGCATTCAATCTTCTAGATGATCATGTATATCGTATTGTACCCCGGTTGGGGATTCTTCTTGAGTAATTCGTTACTCACCCTTACTTATCTTCGGGTAACCATGGCGCGAGCGAGGATGATGATCAAGGAGGAGCTGTGATCATGGAATCCTGCTGTCATCTCTGATTATTTTATTTATTTATCATGACTCTTGACTTTTGTTATTTCCCCTGAATGCATGTAGACGGGCACAGAGCCCCAGGATGTTTTCTTACGTTTTATGGATTCCAGCATATTTGTACTTGTGGATTGTTTTAATGGTTTAAATAAATCTCTGATTAGAGTATGCTTTTAGAAATGTATGTTTTGGTTGTTGAATGTTTCTGTTTTTACTTGGGATCCGAAATGTATTTTTCATGATGTCTTTTATTTTCACTACATGCATTGGGGTAAAGGCCCATTTAGAGCCCCTTTTGGGTCGGGTCTTTACAGTCCCTGATAGGTCAGGCTACCAGAGTCACTCGTGTATGTCTCCTCTGATGCAGTTTGGCGGGTCTCTAGCAAAGGTCAGGCTACCCCGAGATAGTTGTGATTGCCCCTTAGGACAAGATATGAGACGTGTCCGACGGAGGTTTAGGGAACTTGTGTGTTCTCCTCACTCGAGGTCTTTGCTCTGAAGTTGGTCAGATGATTGCTCAGCATTTAGCTGTAACTTGCTCACAACTTGCACGTCGTTGTTTGACATTGTTTCCTCGTGACCGACCTAGGGGCCTGGCACCCATGGGCGAGGAAATTAGCTTCAATTGTCGTTTTGTTTCTATATTGTTTCTGTTTACATGCTTAACCCGATGGTGGGGCTGCTTACTGGGTATATTTCGATATATTCACCCCTTACATTTTTAAGTACTGATCCATTTCGATGTGGCTAGGCATGGAGCTGCATGAGTCAGGACACGATGTCGATATTTCTTTTCCGCATTGTTTACTTGTGTTGAACCATATGTTTCATGATTTAAACCCTATTGAACCGTATTTGTTTTGAACTATCGGGAACCCGAACTATGTTTTTATATTTTTGAACTATCAATACTGTTTTTCATGTTTTATGACGTTTTGTTGGAAAAACACATGTGATTATTAAATTGGTTATGAGGATTTTAAATATGCATGCACCCGTAACACCTTATTAGAGTTTTAGGAAGTCGGACCGTTACACTCTTTAAGAATAATTGGAATGTTTTCCTCAAAATGTGTTGTGTTGTTCATCTTAAAACACATGTCTATATATAGCATGAGAATTGAGTTACATTAAACCTTAAGTTACAATTTATTTATTTTCTAACTGTTGGGTTTTTACTAATAATAATAGATCAACAAATTACCTCTCGTAGCGTGTGTAGTGGAATTCATACAAAAAACCCGAGATGAATAATAGAACGATCAATAGAGAATAATCACGAGGACTATACTCTTTGTTCACAATCTAAATCTTTTTCCTTTTCTAAATGACAAATGGAAATCTTAGAATATTAAAAATGTTTTCCTCAAATTGTGTTGTGTGTCTTCTTCCAAAAACATAATCTATTTATAGACTTGTAAACATACCTTGCCATAATTAAATGTACTTTTGTTTATTTTCAAATAAATAAACAATTAATAATTAATTGTATTAGGTATATACGTTTACAATACGTAATTAATTAAACTACTCATATTTAATTAATTTACTAACATATATAACTTACATCTCCCATTCGCATATAATGTTCTTTCATTATGGGCATATAAGACACAAATCTCCTTCTCATTACTTAAATCAAGGAACATATCCTTTTACATTTGTATCAGAATTCATACAAGAAAATAGGCCGTGTGACCGTCATACTTTTATCTCAAGAGCTCGTTACTTTATAACAGTTAAGTATATAAAGTAACCTTGAATTTGAAGTAGAGTTAGTATGAAGTGCCCTAGATTCATTTGGTCACATTGATCATCACTCAAGATCTCTTTTGATATATTGTATTTACATATTTGGGTATTCACAATTATATCACAAAAATATAATTGGTCGACTAGTGAATACACTATAATGTGACACTTGAAATAACTAGAATTTTAGCACGGCGTTGCACGTGATAATTTATATATATATAATTATAAATTTTTTCTTATATTTTTAGTCTAAATTTAAATCATCAAATAATAATTTTAATATAATATTAAATTTTATAACCATTTTTTCACGTTAGTTAAATTTATTAAAATTCACATTTATGTTAAAAATAGTTAATTATTTATTTTCAGCTTAAAAAATAATAGGTGTTATTATTTATAAAATAATAATAAAATTTATTGAATTAAAATTATTTTTTTTAAAAAAAATCGATGCTCTTTAATTTTTTCTCAATTTATCTATTAATAGACCAATTACTCTTGAATTATAAAATTTATAAGAGTTATATCATTATTATAATTATAAATATAAATAAGCTAAATATATTTATTAGTATACATGTATGAACTTACCTTTAACCTCAAATGATAATTTTATCGTTCTTCAAAAAAACATTCCCACATCTCCAAGTCAACAATTAAGCAACAAAATATCCCTACAAAAATTATTGCAACAAAAGAAAAGTTAGATGAAAGTTAAGGTAAATAATCCAACAAAAATAAGATAGCTAAATTTTTTATTAAAAAAAAAAACCAAGAAAGTAATCCCAAGCAAAAAAAATGTTTCAAATGTGTTTGTCAAACTTTTTTTTCCAGATCTCCAAGTATTTTTTTGAAAGGCAACAATTATGCAAAAAAAATCCCTACAAAAATTATTCCACAAAATAAAAATATGATGAAAGTTAAGGTAAATAATCCAACATAACTTATTATAAAAATAAAAAAAAATAAAAAGAAAAATAAATTCAAACAAACAAAAAGTGTTCTTGTAAACAAAATGTAGACACCTATTGGAAAATTCAATTTATTATTTTAATTAGAATATAAAATGTCAAATAAAATCTATGAGATTTGGTAAAAATATCTTATTTTCTACATGAAAATTTAAATGATATCGTAAATATCTCCATTTGATCGTTGAAATCTCTTATTTTCTAATTTAGTCATAAAATCTATGAGATTTGATAAAAATATCTTATCTTCCACGGATGAAAATCTAAATAATATTGTAAATATCTTGTACGTTATTTGAATTTTGTGGAAAATTCAATTTATTATTTTAATTAGAATATAAAATGTCAAATAAAATCTATGAGATTTGGTAAAAATATATTATTTTCTACCTGAAAATTTAAATGATATTGTAAATATCTCCATTTGATTGTTGAAATTTCTTATCTTCTAATTTAGTCATAAAATCTATGAGATTTGATAAAAATATCTTATCTTCTACAAATGAAAATCTATAAATATCTTCTACGTTATTTGAATTTTTTTTATATTCCAATAAATAACATTTTTGTAATTTAGGGTATGACTTAAAGGATAAAATCGTCTAAAAATGATTTACCCCTCAAGCCACACTTTAAGGTAACTAGAAATTTAGAACGTGCTTTGCACGTGATTTTCTTTCTCATGTCTTCCTCAAATTTGAACGTACAATGCATGCATTTATATTTTAATAAATATATTCTTTTTTAAATCACTTAGTCTTCTCTCTATTATATTTTCAATATAACTTTAAATATGAAAAAAATGTTATCCTACATATTCAAAATTGAAATTCTTTTAAATAAATATTAATGACTATTAACTTTTGTTTTTTTGAAATCAATATCAATAGCTATCTTTCCATAAGAATATTAATAACTATTTTTTTTTTGTTTTTTTGAAATAACTATGGTTCAATAAGAATACGATTACATATTTATATTAAAATGAGGAAGAAAGGAAGAATTTGAATCCCATTTTACTCAACCACTAATAAACAAAATCGTACATGCAACTTTCGATCTATAGTTTCACAATTTTTTTCTTTTTTTAACCAATTATAATTTATGGTTGTCATCTTTATTCTCTCTCCCATCTTCAAAATCGTTTTGAAATTAAGAAAGTTACAAAACCTTTTAATTTTCACCATTAAATATAATTAAAAATATACTCATTAATTTTAAGAATTAAGTTTTAAAAATAAAAAGATACAACTTATCATATTCTAACATTTTCATTTACATTATTTAAAAAAAAACATTTGCATTTACTAATCATTTATATTGAAGATTTAATACGTTAATAAGAAGGTAAGAATATGAAAAGAGGTTAAACAATATACTAAATATAATAATTATTTATAAAATATAATAATGTGATGAAAGTTATAAAATATAATATTAAAACAACATGCAAACTTGAATTTGTGGGTGTAGGTGGATATAAAAGTGCCAAGTTAAATGATAAATTTTAATTCATGTAGGGACATATTTGGATTTTTTAAATTATCATTAGGGCAAATTATTAGTTTAAAAATGATTACACCCTTAGAGTAATAATAAAAAACAAAATTGTGCTATGCAACTAAAGATAGACATATTGACGTTATAGCCAAATGATTTCTCAAATTCCAAACATAATAAAAAAGTGATAGAAGACTGCTAATAAAATTAAATATGAAATAAAACCGGATATAAAGAAGTAAGAAAAATTAAAAGAGATGAAAATTGGATAACATGTATTACAAAAGTTTTATTTGAGAAAGAAATTAGTATTTTAACAAAATATACAATAATGATATGAATACAACAAAAACATAAATAATAACAATATAGAAATATTTGAATCTCAAGTTATACATCATTATCGTTTGAGATGCATGTATTTTTGCTCAACTTTATAAAAGTAAAGTTGACAATCATAAACCGAATTCAAAATATTGATTCTCAACCCTTGATTCACATACAACTCGAATGCAACAACACAACATCTATATAGACTTTGAAGAGTGAAAACATTTGAGAACTTGAGAAAAAATGGAAACAAAACATATTAGATAGGAAGTGAGAATGAAGCCTCATTTTATAGTAGACAATTAGAGTTAATTACAAAAACCTTTTGAATTCTAAAACTTAAAAATTGATTATGAATTCATAAATGGAGAAAATGCATTTTAACTCCACTAGTAATAATTTTATCTATTTATTGAGAGTGGGAGAAAATGGCTTTTAACTCCCAATTGTAACCTTTTATCTATTTATTGAGAGTGGTTAATTTTTAGTTAATGCAAAATCAACTCCACTTACTTATGTATTAATCTGTAAGGACCGACCCGAATGGGGCACTAAATGGGCCCTTACCCCAATGCATGCATTCAAAGTAAATGACATTTAAACAGACATGATTTCATATTCCAATTAAAACAAAACATTCAAAATAACCCCTTTAAAAACTAGACAATTTCCCTGGAACCTGTCCTTATTTCCAAGCACCTGTTCCAAGATAAATACATTTCCAAAGTTTACTCTGATCAGAGATTTACTAAAAACCATTCAAAACCTATTCAGATACAAAATGCTGGAATCCACAAAACATTTACAAAACATCCTAGGGCTCAGGTGCTCTGCCACATGCATGCGTGGGAAACAAAACATAAAGAGTCATAATACAAAAATTAGAGTTGGAAGACTGGGCCCCATGATCACAGCTCCTTCTTCAGCCATCCTGTCTCGCAACTTGGTTACCTGTGGAAAAACCACAGTAAGGGTGAGTAACGAATTACTCAATAAGAATCCCCAACCAGGGTACAATACGATATACATGGTCATCTCGATGAGCGTATGCAAGCTATGAATATAAACACAGAATAGAGCACATAGCTTAGCCCACACTTGGGCCTCGGATGCCAATTTAAGGTCTTAGTCCGGAATAATATCACCACACAGTCCAATACATAAGTCGCCCTATACGAGAAACAAGTCCCGGCCTCAGCCTGTCTACTGTCGACGAAAGGTACACTGGCTCAAGATCCCGATGAGCTCTCCCGTAGGCGCTGTAATGAGCGTAAGCATGTACCACGTGCTACTGCAGACTATGGGGGGTGCCGGGTCTAGAGGCAAGCTGCCCATGTCCAGTCACCACGCCTAACTAAATCTCTGGATCGGTGTCACTGACATAGGGGTGTGAGACCTGGACATGTAAACTATTTCAGCCTGAACCACCGCACCTGGGGCCAAGGAACGGTCGTGGTAGGCTTACACCAGGAAGTCGTCCTTGCCTTAACAGGTGGCAATCAAGGGCTACTGCCAAACATGCTGAGGACATGCCGGCTGCCGGGGACGAGGCAATGCCAAGTCATCATCCCGACCGTTGGGGCATTTAACGATCGCCACCCTCACCCAAGATTGGAGGGCCTACCTGGGTAGGGTTAGCTAATCCTCACGGGGTCAGTGGACGGAACACTGTCTCGACGTCCCTGCCATGGATGCAAGGTACTTTATGCATCAGGCCCGGATGATGCTATCTACCTGCAACTCTAACTTGCCCTAGCAAACAGCAAACAATTCCATAAAATCCAATACGTGCTCAATAAGAATACAACGAGCCTAGCATGATACTACGAGGCAAGGAACAGATACGAGCATGCCAGGAAGGAACAACCTAGCATGGATTAACATGAGAATTAATCAGGAAAAACATGCTAATCGGGAATTCAGAATTTAGTACCTAGCTATACATGTCAATAAACACAAACAAGCAGTTAATCAGCAATCACATATAATATCGCAGGGTCCACACAACTCCGGTAAGAAATCCTTACCTTGGTCGGGGACGATTTAACACAGAAACCTAAATGGCGAACGAACCCTAACTAGCTACCGAGAACCTATCAATCACAACAAAAATCACACAATAGGCCTAAATATAATAAAATAAACGAGGCTCAGCTCGGGAGCAACTCACGAGGCGCGATTTAACGCATTTAACGGGCCGATTGCACGAACGAGGCAAAGAAACGAGGTGGCTAGGAGCTCGGGGCGAGGTCGGAGAGAGCGATGCACAGGCACACGCGCGCGCTGGCGACATTGTGGGGAGAGGCTCTACTGGCGCTGGCGAGCGACGCGACGCGCGAAGCGAGCCGGGCGACACAGGGGCGCTCGGGCGCGGATTGACACCGCGGGCTGCGCAGCGACAGAGCACGAAAACAGGGGCGAACAGGGGCGATGAAGAGGAAACAAATTCGAGCGATCCGAGAGGATTCGACGAGCGATTCTTTGATGGCGAACTCCCCTACACTAGCTACACAAAACCCATACCTCAAATCACCTCGACTCGGCCGGAAAACGAAGCCCAGAAGCAAGGGAGCGACGATCTCGGCGAGATGGCGCGATTCCGGCGACGATGGAGCTTCTACACGGACGAATCCATCTCGGCTAGCTGCACAGAATATCGCACACACACAAATTACTTCGACTCGGCCGGAACACTCGAAATCGGAACAGGGGTGACGGAATTGGGGGAGAAAAAGAAGAAGAAGAAGAAGAAGAAAAGGAAAGCTTACCGGAGGAACGAACGGCGAGAGAGCTCCGGCGAATTTGGAGTCGGCGAGGGAGCAAAACGCGAAGACGCCCTGGTCGGTCGAAGGGAAGGATCGCGAAGACGAAGGAGAAGAGAAGAATTGAAGAAGGAAGCTCGGGCGGAATTTTTCCTTTTAAACCAAAACTCAGCCGAACAAGCTTATATAGATGCTGGCGCGTTTAGAAGCACAAGAGCCCTCAGTGGCTCGATTGGCAGCGACGCTTGCCTAGCTTCCTACGCGGCCCTAGCTCGAATCTCACTCGACGCGCTATTTAATTCCTTATTTATTTCCACATTCTTCCAAGCCCAAATGCCTTCACCAAAATTTCCGATCCCATTCAAATCGACTCATAATTTTTCCGGCAATTAACAAATACAAGACCGGCCCTGTCGGCCCGACCAAAATTACCAAAATGCCCCTGGGCCTCCCGGGAATACCGGGATGAAATTTCTGGGCCGTTACATAATTCCTCTTTTTTTTCTTCTATGTTTAATAATAATAATATTCATGAGTGGCATGTTTGAAATTTTAAAACAATCAATGGACATAATAGTCCAAAAATGATTCTCCTACTCTAGCCACACTTTAAGGTTTTAAGATATTCAGCTTTCTAAAAAAATTTCATTTCAAAACAACTGTTTTCTAGGTAGGTCCCATTAGATCGAATCTTTCATGATCATTGACAACCTCCCTAAGAAAGCTAACATTGAAGTGAAACTTCAAAATTTTAGCTAAAAGGTCATAAGGGTACTTATAGAGATTTCTCGATCTCAAGGGTCTCATACAATGAAGAAGTAGAGATCAATGAAACATATGTTACAGTATTATACTCTTTAGCATCAGAGTGTATGTCTCAACTAAAATTGTACATGTGATAGTATAGATACACTCCGTATCTAACTCGAGTCTACTTCTCTACTTCAATATTCTATCAACAAATGGCTATAGGACTTCCATCTGGCACTCATAGACAGTTTAAGATGAACAATGAGATTTTTCATCTTCGATCATAACATGAACTCATCTTGATCACTTATCAAGGCGATATCTTCTTTTAAGTAATTGCTTTCATTTTATTGTACCATCATAAACATAAAATTTCTTAAAAGTATCTCATTTATAATTGACACATTGGTCATAGAAGCGATTGCTAGTATGAGAAAGTCAATCTACTGTCCCACATACTTTTGATTAAATGTACAAAACATTTGTGTTTATGCATCATAAAGTACACAATTTATTCCATAACTCAAAATAGGCATAATACAATTTCTTAAGGACTACAAAGTCAAAACCTACACAATCCTAGAGATTTAACATGTTTATTAAAAACATCTCTTGGAATAGGTTTCGTTAAGGGGTCTGCAACCATGTTGCTCGTTGAAATGTATTGCACATTCACTTCTTTTTGTGCAACCATGTCCCTCACAAAATTGTATTTAATGTCTATGTGTTTTTGTCTTGGAGTGATATTTGGGAACCTTTGTGAAAGCTATAGCAGCTTGGCTATCACAATTTACTAACATTGAATTAGACATATTTTCTTCAAATCCAAAATGACTTAAGAATCTTTGAAGCCACACTGCTTCTTGTATGGCTGCTGAAATTGCAACAAATTCAGCTTCTATTGTTGATAATGTAATACAAGTTTGTTTCTTACTACTGCATGAAATTGCTCCATTACTCAGTGAGAATGCATATCCTGAGGTAGATTTTCTTTCATTTAAATCTCCTCCCCAATTAACATTTGTATAGCCTTTTAAGCTCAAACCATTTCCTTGGTAGCAAAGTGAATGATCTATGGTTCCATTGAGGTACCAAAGTATTCCCTTCACTACTTTCCAATGGGGTTGTCCTAGATTTACTTGAAATCGGCTTAACATTCCAACAGTAAAACATATGTCTGGCCTTGTGCACATCATGGCATACATGAGGCTCTCAATAGCACTCGAATAAGGAACTTTTCGCATTTGTTCAATTTCTTCAGAAGTCTTTGGACACATTGTCTGGCTCAAGTTATCGCCTTTTGCGATTGCAGTATCAATGGGCTTACAATCTTGCAACTTAAATATTTCAAGAACTTTCTTGATATATTGACTTTCTGACATGGTAAAAATCCTCTTAAAGCGTTCACTTTCAATCTTGACTCCAAGTATATAAGATGCTTCACCCATATCCTTTATTTGAAAATTGGAGGATAACCATTCTTTAATGGTGAATACATACTCCCTATCCTTTCGAGCTAATAGTGTGTCATCCACATATAGTGAAAGAATCACAAACTTATCTTTGTTTGTTATAACATACACATAGTGGTCCTCATCGATCATATGAAAACCATATGAGATGACTACTTGGTGAAACCTAATGTACCACTATCTGGAAGATTGTTTAAGGCCATAAATTGACCTCGCCAATTTACATAATTTATTTTCTTGCCCTTCAGTAACAAAATCGATAGGTTGTTGCATTTAAATTTCTTCTTCCAGCTTACCATTTAGAAATGTTGATTTTACATCCATTTGATGTAATTCCAAATCTAAATCCGTCTCTTCATAATCTATTCCTTCCTATTGTGTCAATCATTTGGCTACAAGCCGAGCTTTATATCTTTCGATTGAGCCATTAGCTCTACGCTTGATTTTAAGAATCCACTTGTTACCAATAGTTTTGCATCCTGTAGGGAGATCAACTAGTTTTTCTTTATTATACTTCATAGACTTCATTTCTTCTTCCATTGCTTTCATCCAATTTTCTCTATTTGAATATTGAAGAGTTTCTTGTACACTATTCGACTCTTCATCATCCTCTGACGTAATCATGTATGCTTCGTAATCAACATGTCATTTTGGTATTCTTCCACGAATACTACGCCTTATTTGTGGTTCTTTTATAATTTGTTTGTCAATCGACTCACGAATTATTTGTGATTCTCTTAAATCACATGCAGTGTTCCAATCTCTTCCACTTGGATGACATATTGTTGGTAGATCATTGAGATTATTCAATGATTGATTTGATAAAACCAAATCGTTTTGATCATTGTTTTCAAATAGAGACATCTAAGTATTGATCTCACATTTCTTTAGAAAATCATTTTCTAAAAATGTTACATCTCGTGATTCGAATTCAACTACATTCTCACTTTCTAGTTCATTAATGAACACATACCATTTTGAATGTTTAATGTATCTTATAAATATACTCTTCTTACCTCTTGGACCTATTTTTCCATATTGATGTTAAGACTCGTGTACATAAGCAACATATCCCCATGGTCTCAAACCATTAAGGTTCGGCTTTCTACCGGTCCATAATTCTTAGGGTGTGGAAGTGACAGACATTGAAGGCACTATATTTAGTATGTATGGAGCAGTCAATAAAGCATCACTCCAAAAGGTGGTTGGCAAGTTTGCCTATGCCATCATTGACCTAACCATTTCCAGCACAGTTCTATTTCTTCTTTCTACTACCCTATTTAGTCGTGGTGTTCTTGGAGTAGTTAGTTGCCTCAATATACTTTTTTTCTCACATAACTGTTTAAACTGATTAGACAGATATTCACTTCCTTGGTCTGTTCTCAAGGCCTTAACCTTTTTATCTAATTAATTTTCTACCATAAATATGTATTTTCTAAAACAATCCAATGCTTCAGACTATGCAAAATTAGATAAACATAACCATAACGTGTAAAATCATCTATGAAAGTGATGAAATATTCCCTTTCATGTCTAGCCTTCACACTCATAGGACCATAAATATTAGAGTGAATTAATTGAAATGGAACGTCAACTCTAGTTCCTTTCCCAAATGGTTTTCTGGCCATTTTTCCTCTAAAATATTTTCACATATAGGTAAGTCAACAATATTAGTTTATCCTAACAAATCTTCTTTAGCTAATCTAGTCATTCTATGTTGACCTTTATAACCTAATCGAGTGTGTCACATAGTCACATCAACATTTGCATCAACAGATGATGTTATAAAGGAAAAATTAGCAGAATCATGAGATATCATATCAATAACATCGATTATCATAAAACCATTGAATAGATATCTAGAACCATTAAGTACATTATTCAATGAAATAGTAAATGAACTACAAGACATATTAAAAGTATAACCAAGTTTTAGAAGGACAGAGACATAAAGAAAATTTCGCCGTATATCAGGTGCATATAACACATCATGCAAAAATAGGGTTCGCCCATTTTGCATGTTCAATTGGCAAGAACCAATTTTTTTAATAGGTACTCGTGCATTGTTTCCAACATAGAGTCATCTTGCTCCTGACGAAATTCGACAAAATTCCACATACACCCCACATTCTTTAGCTACGTGGTTCGTGCCTCAAGAGTCTACAGTCCACAAAGGATGAGAGTCAGCCAAGAAAATGGAACTGGAAACACAACTTTCCAAAATTAAAGAACAAATCTTGAATTTATTGAAAGTTTGTACCTTCTTGGGTTTAGTACACTCACGAGCATAGTGAACCTTCTTTTGGAAATGATAGCACTTGATATTTGCTATCTTTCTTTTAGGACTATAATTGGGATGTTTTCCCTTACTATTATCATTCATATTTTGCTTACTCTTTTTCTGCTTACACCATCATTTTTATTAAAATCTCTCTGATTTTTACGTTTGTAACATTTGTTTCCATGGGAACTAAGTTCAACCATATACACGTCAGCATGGTCAAACCTATTTGCCTCCATGCTATCCTCTTCTAATTCAAGATGACATGCAACATCAATAAGAGTTTTAATTCCTTCATTGTGGGTAATATATGCACTTTCATGTGCTCCCAACTATGGGGAAGAGATCTAATGGCGGCTCGAAATTGCTACTCATCAGTTAGGACATAGCCAACATCATTCAACTCACTAACCATGTTAGACATTTCTCTCATGTGTTGTCGCATATTATGATTAGGGTGTTTCTTATAAGTGTCAAACTTAATAATAAGTTGTCTCACTTTGTGATAGAAGTTTCACCAAATTTCAACTTAAGCGCACCCCACATGTCCTTAGCAAGGTTATAGGAATGAAACTCACACATGACTTCATTGTCCATGCTGTTCAACAAAGTAATGCGAGCTAGTGAGTTTTTCATTTTCCAAGCATCATAAGCCTCACAGTTCTTTCTATGTTGAGCTGAGGTCCCTTCCTCAAGCTCACTTAATACATGGTTCAATACTTTAAAAGCCTCTTTGTAAAGACCCGACCCAAAAGGGGCTCTAAATGGGCCTTTACCCCAATGCATGTATTGAAAATAAAAGACATTATGAAAAATATATTTCGGATCCCAAGTAAAAACAGAAACATTCAACAACCAAAACATACATTTCTAAAAGCATACTCTGATCAGAGATTTATTTAAACCATTTAAACAATCCACAAGTACAAATATGCTGGAATCCATAAAACATAAGAAAACATCCTAGGGCTCCGTGCCCGTCTACATGCATTCAGGGGAAATAACAAAAGTCAAGAGTCATGATAAAATAAAATGGTCAGAGATGACAGCAGGATTCCATGATCACAGCTTCTCCTTCAGCCATCCTGTCTCCCGCCTTGATTACCTGTGGAAAACCACAGAATAAGGGTGAGTAACGAATTACCCAGTAAGAATCCCCAACCGGGGTACAATACGATATACATGATCATCTAGAAGAATGTATGCAAGCTATGAGTACAAACATAGAGCGGAGCACATAGCTAAGTCCACACTTGGACCTCGGATGCCAACTCAGGGTCTTAGTCCGGAAAATACCACAACACACTATACGCGCTATACGGGAACAAGTCCCGCCTCGGCTGTCTCATCGCCGATACGAAAGGTGCACTCGCTCAAGATCCCGAGGAGCTCTCCATCGGCGCTGTAATGAGCGTAAGCGCACCGCATGCTACCGCAAACTCGGGAAGTGCGGGTCTAGTGGCAAGCCGCCTGTGTTCACCACCATGCCTAACTAAATCTGGATCGGTGTCACCGACATAGGGGTGTGAGACACGGACACGTGAACTATGTCACTGTACCACCGCACACCGAGGCTAAGGAACCGGCCGTGGTAGGCTTACACCGAAGCGGTCCTTGCCCTAACAGTGGCAATCAAGGGCTACGCCGAACACGCCGAGGACGTGCCGATCGCCGGGACGAGGCAATGCCAAGTCATCATCCCGACCGTTGGGGCATTTAACGATACCGCCACCCTCACCCAAGATTGCGGGGCCACCGTTAGGGTTAGCTAAACCTAACGGGATCGGGGACGAGTACCATCTCGCACGTCCCCTCGTCGGGGATGCAAGTTACGTTATGCATCCGGCCGGATGATGCTACCTACCGAACTCTAAACCTTAACAATAATAACAATTCATTCAATGCATCCAATACGTGCTCAACAGATACAAGGAACCTAGCATGATACTACGAAGCAAGAACAGATATCGAACATGCGAGAATAGAACAACCTAGCATGGGCTAACATGAGAAACAATACAAGAGTTCATGCCGATCAGAATTGTAACAGAGCACCTAGGGCTAAACATGCTAATAATCATACACAGTGCATACAAAACAACAATCACAAATATACTCGCAGGGCCCACACAACTCGGAAGAAATCCTTACCTTGGTCGGGAGGCTTCTACACACAAATCCTAAGTCGCGGAACAATCCCGAGCTAGCGAGCGGGAACCTAGCAAACCAATAATAATCAGCATCTAAAACGTCTAAACAACAAAAGAACAGCAAGCTCGGCTCGGGGAACTCACGCGGCACGGCGACACGAGCTTGGAGAGCCGGCAAGCCGGCACGGCAGGGTCGGGCGCAGCAGCGCGCTGGCCTGCACGGCAGTGGCTGGCGCTGCACGGTGACGCACGGCACGGATGCACGGCAGGGACGCGCGCGCGGCGAGCGGCTCGGGCGTGCGGCGAGCGGCTTGGCGAAGGCGGCGCGGCGCGCGGCGCTGGCGGCGCAGTTACGCGACGCGGGCTGGCGCGCGGGCGAGCAGCAGCTCGGGCGAAGGCGCGCGCGGCGCTGGCGTGGCGTCTCGCTGCTGCAAGGCGATCGACCGCACGATCGCGAGCGATGGCGCGTCGCGGAGGGCCGCTTCAACGATCTGGGCGACTGGTGAGCGATGGCGTGCGGCAGGCCGCCAACGGATCCGGGCGATCCGTGCGACGGCAGCAGCGGGGCGATCCGTGCGACGGCAGGGGCGATCTCGTGCGACGGCAGGGGCGATCTCGCGCGACGGCAGGGCGATCCGCCGGCTGGACGAGAGACGATGGCTGCTGGCTGGGCTTCTCTCGGCTGGCTGCAATCAACACAAACACACACAACACACCTCTTTTCACTTGGCCAAAAGCACACCAAACGGATGAGAAGAAGAAGAGGAAGATCGATACCTACCCGGAATGATGATGAACAATCCAAGGGAGCTGCAAGGATGAAGAATCGGCAAGGGCTATGGAGAGGGAGAGCTTGTGCGGCCAAGAGGAGATTTGGAGAAGAAGATGGAATAAACCTAATTTCTATTTCATTTAACCAAATGCACCAAAACTCCAAAATCCAAGGCTAACCATAAAATGATGCAGGAAGAGCAACAAGAGCACCTAATGGCTCAATTGGCACACATCTCCACAAGCTTCCCAGGAGACCCGGGTTCAAACCCCAGCTGCAGCACAATTCCCTTTTATTTTTACTTTTGCATCAAACCTTGCCCAAACCAAACCACAAACCCCTCCAAAAACCTACAAAAACCATCCAATAATTTTAGTAACTGGAAAAGACACAAACGACCCTGACGGCCCGACCAAATTACTAAATTACCCTAGGGCATACCGGAAGACGGGAAGAAAAACTCGGGTCGTTACAATATTCCTCCTTTTTATGACTTTCGTCCTCGAAAGTCCTTAAGACCAAAACAGCTCGGGGTAATGCAATCTCATCTCGTCTTCCCGCTCCCAAGTGGCTTCCTCGTAACCCCGACTCTTCCATCGAACCTTTACTAAACGAATCTCGCGATTACGCAACGTCTTGGTCTCAAAGGCAAGGATCCTCACCGCTTCTCCTCGAAGTTCAAATCCTCATTCGGTGCAAAGGCTCAAAGTCCACAATGTGCGACGGGTCCGGCACATACCGCCTCAACATCGATATATGAAAAACACTATGCACCGATAGTGACGGAGGTAGGGCTAACATGTAAGTAACTCGCCAATCCTCTCTAGGATCTCAAATGGACCAACAAAACGGGGACTCAACTTCCCACGCTTACCAAACCTCGAACACCTCGTGATCGGAGCAACCTTAAGGAACACATGCCGACCAACCTCAAACTCCAAATCTCGACGCCGAACATCGGCGTAACTCTCTCGCCGCTCTGCTCTTTGTCAACATATGAGCTCTAATCTTCTCGTGACCGCACCATTGGTCAACTGCAGAACTCGGGACCCAAAACCCGCCTATCACCAACCTCTTCCCCAGAACACAGGGACCGATAACGCTTACCATACAAAGCCTCGAATGGAGCCATCCCAATCGCCGATCGTAATCGTTGTTATAGGCAAACTCCATCAAGTACAGATCATCGGTCCCAATCGCTCGGGAAATCCAACACACAAGCCCTCAACATATCCTCGAGAATCGATTCACTCTCTCTCACCGACCATCCGTCTCGAGGGTGAAAAGTCAGTGCTAAATCGCACTCTGTGCCCAAACCCTTATGGAGCGCTCTCCGAAACGAGAAGTGAACCGCGAGTCACGATCGGACACAATCCTCGCAGTACACCATGATAACGGATGATTCGCTCCAAAAACAATCTGCGCCCATCGCTTTCCACGGTATAAGTGTCTATACCGGGAATGAAGTGTGCGCTCTTGGTCAAACGGTCGACTATCACCCAAATCGAGAGAACTTCCTGAGTCCTTGGCAAACCAGAGATAAAGTCCATGGAGATCTCTTCCCATTTCCACCGGGTACACTCGGTGGTTGCAACAAACCAGTGGCCTCTGCTCGGGTGCCTTCACTTTGTCGACAAGTGAGACACCTACCGACAAACTCGCCACATCTCTCTTCATTCCCATCCACCGTAAGGTCCGCTAAGGTCTCGATACATCTTGGTACCCGGGGTGCCAAGAAAAAGGGGAACTGTGGGCCTCGAGAGCAACTCGCTCGCAAACTCGCAATATCCGGAACGCACAACCGCCTCTATAAGTCAACCCCTTTCGTCCGTGAATATACAAAGTCAAAGTCACCACAAGACTAACTCACAACCAATCTCTTAAGTGCGGGTCACCTAACTGGTTGTTTATAATCCACGCTTAATCGACGGTGAGCAGTCCAATCGAGCTACTCGGCGGTAACCTCACCCAACAACACCGCAACCTCGGCCCGCTCAAACTCTCTCCGCAAACTGGTTGGGAACTCAACAACGCCGCAGAGTGCGACGTCTTTACTACTCAAAGCATCGGCCACTACATTGGCTTTACACGGATGGTACAAAATCTCGCAGATCATAATCCTTTACCAACTCTAACCATCTCCTCTCGCCTCATATTCAACTCCTTCGAGTAAACAGATACTTGAGGCTCGGTGATCGGTAAACATCTCGAATCCGCTCACCATACAGTGTAATGCCTCCAAATCTTGGTGCAAACACCATCGCCGCCAACTCCATATCATGAGTCGGGTAGTTCTCGCTCATGACTTCGGTGACGGGAAGCATAGGCAATGACCTTCCCGTCTTTGCATCAACACACAACCTAATCCAAACTTGGAAGCATCATCAGAGACCACGAAACCACCTGTCCCCTCCGGATCGCCAACACTGGTCTTTGAAGTCAAATCGCGCTTGAGCACGGCAAAGCTCTCATCACACCTCTTTGTCCCAAACAAACTCGACACCCTTCCTCGCCGACGAGTGAGGGGCGAGGCTAAAGCAGAAAAAGTCCTTGACGAACCGACGGTAGTAACTCGCCAAACCCAGAAAAGCTGCGAATCTCGGAATCAATCGAAGTCGGCTTGGCCCATGAACTCACGGCCTCAATCTTCGCGGGTCCACGGCTATACCATCTCTCGAAACCACGTGGCCTAGGAAGGCCACCGCTCCAACCAGAATCACATTTGGAAAACTTCGCATAAAAGTGGTTTTCCTCAAAGCCGCCAATACTCGCCTCGGATGCTCTGCATGGTCTTCTTTAGACCTCGAATAAATCAGAATATCGTCAATGAACACGATGATGAAGCTGTCCAAAATGATTTGAACACCCTATCCATCATGTCCATGAACGCACTGGGCATTGGTCAATCCAAACGACATGACCACAAACTCATAGTGACCATATCTAGACTCAAAGTCGTCTTAGGAATGTCGGCATCCCCGATCCGCAGAATCGATGGTAACCGGATCTCGGATCTATCTTGGAGAACACGAAGCTCCTCAAGCCGATCGAACAAATCGTCGATACGGTGCAACGGATACTTATTCTTCATCGTCACCTTATTAAGCTCGCGGTAATCAATACATAAGCGCATAGAACCATCCTTCTTTTCACAAACAGAATCGGTGCTCCCCACGGGACACACTCGGATGGATGAACCCTCGATCTAACATCTCCCGCAGAATCGAATCTTCGCCTTTAACTCACTGGCGCCATACGATACGGAGCCTTCTAGATAGGGAGGGTCCCGGCTCGAGCTCAATTGTGAAGTCAATCTCTCTATTCGGGGCAACCCCAGTAACTCCTCAGAAATACGTCCGCAAACTCCTCGCAAGACCGGCACGACCAACAGATGAATGAGGGGCGGCTCTTCCCGCATAACTTGGCTAGATAGCCCCAAGCTCCATGAGCTAGCAAACGACGAGCTTTCACGGTGACACCATCGGCGGGCAAGCTCCACCTCGACTCCACGAAACTTGAAGTTGGGCCGACTGGCGGGCTGAACACTACTTCTTTCCGGTGGCGGTCAATCAACGCGTGGTTAGCAAAGCTAACCACTCCATACCAAGAATCACATCAAAACCGCTCATAGGCGTAACTATGAGCGTAGCCACAAGCAACTCTCTCGGATATCTCGATCCGGCCATCCCTAAGCTTATCTCTAGCCAACATATTAACTCCCGAAGGAGTTGCAACAGATAACTCGAATCCTAGAGGCTCTAGTCTTAACTTAGCATGCTCAAAGAAACAACACGAGATACAAATGAATGCGTAGAACCAGAATCAAACAAGACAAATGCGCAGTGATCTAAAACAAGAAGAGTACCGCCACAGCGGCATCCGTGACGCTCGGCCTCCCGACGGGTCGTAGCAAACACTCGACTGCCGCCGCTGCGGCTGGCCGAGCCGCCATAGCTGGCCGATCTCAAAAACGGGCCATGAGCCCTCTCTACCACAACGGAAGCACAATCTAGGTCCGGTCGACAAGCTCCGGCGTGGACTTTCCCACAAGTAGCACAAGCGGGAACTCGCCTGGTCCTCCTGCTGTCGGGCCGGAAACAGATCGAGCTCTCCGCAGATCTCGCTTCAAATCGCCTTGGCGGCGCGCCGCCGCCCGAAAATCAAACTTCCTCTTACGCCCCACACTGCCGGGACAGACGCTGAACAGAGCGGCAACAACCCGCTCAGCAGGATACTTCCCATTATAGATCGTGGCTAATCGGGACAGCCCTAGCATAAGTGTCGTGGGCCCGAGCCTCGACATCTCGGGAAACACCCGCTCAATCCAGATATGAACTTCCGAATCTTCACTCCCGGTGGCAATCAAGCGTGGAGCAAAATATCCATACTCGAGAACTTGCGCTCATATTCCTCAATGGAATCGTAACCACGCTCAGTTCGGAAGAGCTCCACCATCTTCTCTTGAGCCTCATCATCGATGAACTTTACCTTGAACTCGGCCTTGAAGAACTCCCAAGTAGCGGGTGGAGACCCGGTGGTCTCTCGCTCAAGGTGGACTCCCACCACCATCTCATTGCTGTGCCTCCCAAAGACATGAGCCGCACACCTCGGCCTCTAAATATCGGGGCACACCATGATCGGGAAGGTGTACTCCAAATGGGCAATCCACACTGGCCGCCGCTAACGCATCACCGGTGGCATCAAACTTCTCGGAGCTTCCACTTCACAAAATCCTTCACCACCTACCCAACTCCTCGGCACCCTCCGCCATATCCGCCTCTAGGGCTACTTGCTCCTCGTGGAGCCTGGAGGTGCTACTCGAGCTCACTGAACCAATCGAGTCACCGCTCGATCCGGGCTCGGGACTCTTTCCCGCCATACGCTAACAAGGCCTGGGTCTCGCCCTCGGTCACTCAACATGTCGACCATAAAAGCCCTCATAGAGACTCAGCAAACTCGCTCCAGGAGGCGATCTCACGCGCTTCGATCGCCTCAACGCCCGCTCTAGGCGTAACAGAGGAGCTCGCCGGTGGAATGCCATCGATCTCGGCTTGGGACGATGTCCCCGCGAGATCGATCCGATCCTAATACCTCGACCGCTCTCGAACCTCCTCTCCAGTGCACGGGTGATCGGCATTTGGCGATCTACATCCAAACCAACAACGAATCAAAACTCGTCTGTCACCATTCCACAACACCAAACAAGGCATACACTAGATGATAGGTATTGTAAATTCTTAACCCTTTTTCTTTCTAAAACGATAAACCTAGGCGCACTGATGACTATCGGAGTTTGGTGATCATGGAAGGATGACCTACAACAAAAGGTCGGTCTCACAGAATCTATGACTCGAGCTCGATACCAATCAGTAAAGACCCGACCTGTAAGGGGCTCTAAATGGGCCTTTACCCCAATGCATGTATTGAAAATAAAAGACATTATGAAAAATATATTTCGGATCCCAAGTAAAAAGAAACATTCAACAACCAAAACATACATTTCTAAAAGCATACTACGATCAGAGATTTATTTAAACCATTTAAACAATCCACAAGTACAAATATCTTTGGAATCCATAAAACATAAGAAAACATCCTAGGGCTCCTTGCCCGTCTACATGCATTCTGTGGGAAATAACAAAAGTCAAGAGTCATGATAAAATAAAATGGTCGAGATGACAAAGCAGGATTCCATGATCACAGCTTCTCCTTCACCATCCTGTCTCCCGCCTTGATTACCCGTGGAAAACCACAGAATAAAGGTGAGTAACGAATTACCCCAAGAAGAATCCCCAACCGGGGTACAATACGATATACATGATCATCTAGAAGAATGTATGCAAGCTATGAGTACAAACATAGAGCGGAGCACATAGCTAAGTCCACACTTGGACCTCGGATGCCAACTCGTGGTCTTAGTCCGGAAAATACCACAACACACTATACGCGCTATACGGGAACAAGTCCGGCCTCACTGCTCATCGTCGATACGAAAGGTGCATCGCTCAAGATCCCGAGGAGCTCTCCGGTCGGGCGTGTAATGAGCGTAAGCGCACCGCATGCTACCGCAAACTCGGGGTGCCGGGTCTAGTGGCAAGCCGCCCGTGTTTAGTCACCATGCCTAACTAAATCTCGGATCGGTGTCACCGACATAGGGGTGTGAGACTGACACGTGAACTATGTCACTGTACCACCGCTTTGAGGCTAAGGAACCGGCCGTGGTAGGCTTACACCAGGAAGCGGTCCTTGCTCTAACAGGTGGCAATCAAGGGCTACGGCCGAACACGCTGAGGACGTGCCGACTGCCGGGGACGAGGCAATGCCAAGTCATCATGTAACGACCCAGGTTTTCATCCCGGTCTTCCAGGTATGCCCTAGGGGTATTTTAGTAATTTGGTCGGGCCGTCAGGACCGTTTATGTCTTTTTCCAGTTGCTAAAATTATTGGATGGATTTATGTAGGTTTTTGGAAGGATTTGTGGTTTGGTTTGAGCAAGGTTTGGTGCAAAAGTAAAAATAAAGGAAATTGTGCTGCAGCTGGGGTTTGAGCCCGGGTCGCCTGGGAAGCTTGTGGGGATGTGTACCAATTGAGCCATTAGGTGCTCTTGTTGCTCTTTCTGCATCACATCTTAGTTAACCTTGGATCTTTGGTGTTTGGTGCATTTGGTTAAATGAAATAGAAATTAGGTTTGTTGTGTTTTCTTCTCCAAAAGAGTTGTGGCCGCCCAAGCTTTCTCCCAAGCTCTCCTTGCCGATTCTTCATCCTTGCAGTCCCTTGGATCGTTCATCATCATTCCGGGTAGGTATCGATCTTCCTCTTCTTCTTCTCATCCGTTTGGTGTGCTTTTGGCCAAGTGAAAAGAGGTGTGTTGTGTGTGTGTGTGTGTTTGTTGCAGTCGCCCAAAGATGCCCAGATTCGCCAAAGAAGAAGCCCAAAGCCGCCCAGATCGCCTAGCAAAGAAGCCCCAGCTGCCCAGATCGCGCAAAGAGCAGAGCACCAGCCGCCCATCGCCAGCACTGTCGCAGCCCGTCGCGCGCGCACGGTGAGCGCCGCCGCGCCGCGCGCGCCCGCCTCGCGCCGCTGCGCGCGTCGCGCCGATCGCGTCGCCTTCCTCGCGCCAGCGCGCGCTCGTCTCGTCCGCTTGCCCGCGTGCGCAGCCTGCGCCGCCTCGCGCCGTCGGCGCGCCCGCAAGCAGCGGTCCTCGCCGCCATCAGCCCCCTCTTCGCGCTTCGCGCCAAAGCAAAGAAGCAGCCGCCTGCGTCTTTGCCTCCCCGTCCGCGTGTCGCCCGAGCGCGTGAGTTGCTCCTTGAGCCGAGCCTTGTTTATTTTATTATATTTAGGCTTATGGATTATGATTATCATTGTTTTGTTAGGTTCTCGTGAGTTAGCTCGGGTTCGTTCGCAGCTTAGGTTTTGTGTGTAGTTGTCCCGCTGTAAGGATTTCTTACCGGAGTTGTGTGGACTCCCGCGATGTTCTATGTGATTGTTGTTTGTATGTTTGTTTGTGATTATCAGCATGTATAGTTTAGGTGCTCGCTCAATTCCTCGACTATCATGACTTCGTATGTTGTTCTCTCATGTTAGTCCATGCTAGGTTGTTCCGCTCGCATGCTCATATCTATTCTTGCTTCGTAGTACCATGCTAGGTTCCTTGTATCTCATTGAGCACACGTATTGGACCGCATTGATTGAATTGTTATTATTGCTATGGTTTAGAGTTCAGGTAGGTAGCATCATCCGGGCCGGATGCATAACGTAACTTGCATCCCCGACAGGGACGTACGAGATGGTACTCCGTCTTTGATCCCGTTAGGGTTTAGCTAACCCTAACGGCTGGCCCTGCAATCTTGGGTGAGGGTGGCAGACTGTTAAATGCCCCAACGGTCGGGATGATGACTTGGCATTGCCTCATCCCCGGCAGTCGACACGTCCTCAGCGTGTTCGGCCGTAGCCCTTGATTGCCACCTGATAGGGCAAGGACGGCTTCCTGGTGTAAGCCTACCACGACCGATTCCTTAGCCTCAGGTGCGGTGGTGTAAAGACCCGACCCAAAAGGGGCTCTAAATAGGCCTTTACCCCAATGCATACATTCAAAGGAAAGGATAATATGCAAATAAGTTTTTAGATTCCCAATTAAAACAAAACAATCAAGGTTCAATCAGAATCAATATAGTTTGCTGAAACCTGTTTCAAGGCAAATACATTTCCAAAACGTACACTCTGATCAGAGATTTATTAAAACATTTGAAACATCCTCAAATTCAATAAAGCGGGAATCCACAAAATCATTCAGAAAACATCCTAGGGCTCCGTGCCCGGCTACATGCATTCAGGGGAAAATGAAAGACAAGAGTCATAGAAATAAAAAGTCGAGACGACAAAGACGCGTTCCCATGATCATAGCTCCTCCTTCACCATCCCGCCTCGCGCCATGGTTACCGAAAGATAAGTAAGGGTGAGTAACGAATTACTCAAGAAGAATCCCCGATCGGGGTACAATACGATGCACATGGTCATCTAGATGAGTGTATGCAAGCCGTGAACATAAACACATAATAGAGCACATAGCTTAAGTCCACACTTGGACCTCGGATGCCAACTCGTGGTCTTAGTCGGAATAATCCACACCACACAATACGCCCTATACGAGAACCAAGTCTCGGGCCTCGGCTTCATCGTCGACACGAAAGGTACACTAGCTCAAGATCCCGAGGAGCTCTCCGGCCGGGCGTCAGTAATGAGCGTAAGCATGCACCGCGCGCTACTCGCAGCACTATGGGGTGCGGGTCTAGTGGCAAGCCGCCCATGTCCGACCACCACGCCTAACTAAATCTCCGGATCGGTGTCACCGACATAGGGGTGTGAGACACGACACGTGAACTATGTCGGCTGAACCACCGCACTGAGGCTAAGGAACCGGTCGTGATAGGCTTGCACCGTGAAGCGGTCCTTGCCCTAACAGTGGCAATCAAGGGCTACGGCCGAACACGCCGAGGACGTGCCGATCGTCGGGACGAGGCAATGCCACGTCATCATCCCGACCGTTGGGGCATTTAACGACCGCCACCCTCACCCAAGATTGCGGGCCTCACCGGTCGGGTTAGCTAAACCCTAACGGGTCCAGGGACGACGAGAATCGTCTCGACGTCCCTGCCATGGATGCAAGATACTTTATGCATCAGGCCCGGATGATGCTACCTACCTACACTTTAACCTATCATATCAATAACATACAATCCAATACAATCCAAAACGTGCTCAACAGATACAACGAACCTAGCATGGTACTACGAAGCAAGAACAGAGATATGAGCATGCTAGAACGGAACAACCTAGCATGGGCTAACATGAGAGAACAACATACGAAGTCATGCTAGTCAGGAATTCAGAACAGAGCACCTAAACTATACATGCTGATAATCACAAACAAACATACAAACAACAATCACATAGAACATCGCAGGGTCCACACAACTCCGGTAAGAAATCCTTACCTTGGCCGGGGGCAACTACACACAAAATCCTACGCTGCGATCGATCCCGAGCTAGCTAACGAGAACCTAACAAACACAATAGAAATCACAATCATAGCCCTAAAAAATATAATAAAACAAGCAGGCTCGGCTCGGGGCACTCACACGGCACGACTGACACGCGGACGGGCAGGCAAAGACGGGGGGCTGGCTGGCCGCTGGCGCGACGGGCGCAGAAGGGGCTGATGGCGCGCGAGGACCGCACACCGGGCGCGCCGACGGGCGGCAGGAGGCGGCGGGGCGCGCGCGCGCGCGCGCGACGCATGGCCTGGCGCGCAGCGCGCGGCGCGCGGCAAGCGGACGAGCGAGCCTTGGCGGGCGCGAGGCGCGCGGCGCGCGCGACGGCGCAGCGCGCGAGCGCGCGCGCGCGCGCGCGCGCGCGCGCGCTGGCCGCTCGATGGAGGTGCGCGCGACGGGCTGCGACGGGTGGCGGTTCGGGCGGCTCGTGCTCGCTCGCTCGCTGCGATCCGGGCGGCTGGGCTTCTTGCCGCTAGGCGATCTGGGCGGCTCGGGCTGCTTCTTTGGGCAGATCTGGGCATCTTTGGGCGACTGCTACAAACACACACACACACAAGCTCTTCTCCTTACCTTCGGCCAACAAGAACACCCAATCGAGAAGATGAAGAGGATGAAGACTTACCCGGAGTGATGATGAACGATCCAAGGAGCCTGCAAGGATGAAGAATCGGCAAGGAGAGCTTGGGAGAAAGCTTGGGCGGCCACAACTCTTTGGAGAAGAAAACACAACAAACCTAATTTCTATTTCATTTAACCAAATGCCCCAAACACCAAAGATCCAAGGTTAACTAAGATGTGAAGCGAAAGAGCAACAAGAGCACCTAATGGCTCAATTGGCACACATCTCTACAAGCTTCCCAGAGACCGGGTTCAAACCCCACTGCAAAGACAATTTCCTTTATTTTTACTTTTGCATCTACCCATGCTCAAACCAAACCACAAAGCCTAAAAAACCTTCATAAATCCATCCAATAATTTTAGCAATCGAAAAAGATATAAACGGCCACGACGGCCCGACCAAATTACTAAAATACCCCTAGGGCATACCTGGAAGACTGGGACGAAAACCTGGGCCGTTACAGGTGGTTCAGGCTGACATAGTTCACGTGTTCAGGTCTCACACCCCTATGTCAGTGACACCGATCCAGAGATTTAGTTAGGCGTGGTGGACTGGACATGGGCGGCTTGCCACTAGACCCGGCACCCCTCATAGTTCTGCGCAGAGAGCACGCAAAGGCGCGCTTACGCTCATTACGGCGGCGACCGAGAGCTCCTCGGGATCTTGAGCTAGTGCACCTTTCGTATTGATGATGAGATGCAGCCGAGGCCGGGACTCGTTCTCGTATAGGGCGTATTGTGTGGTGGATTTATTTCCGGACTAAGACCCCGAGTTGGCATCCGAGGTCCAAGTGTGGACTTAAGCTATGTGCTCTATTACGTGTTTATACTCATAGCTTGCATACATTCTTCTAGATGATCATGTATATCGTATTGTACCCGGTTGGGGATTCTTCTTGAGTAATTCGTTACTCACCCTTATTCCGTGGTTTTCCACGGGTAACCAAGGCGGGAGACAGGATGGCTAAAGGAGGAGCCGTGATCATGGAATCCTGCTTGCTATCATCTCGACCATTTTATTTTATCATGACTCTTGACTTTTGTTATTTCCCCGAATGCATGTAGACGGGCACGGAGCCCTAGGATGTTTTCTTATGTTTTATGGATTCCAAAGATATTTGTACTTGTGGATTGTTTAAATGGTTTAAATAAATCTCCGATCGAGTATGCTTTTAGAAATGTATGTTTTGATTGTTGAATGTTTCTGTTTTTACTTGGGATCCAAACTTATTTTTCATAATGTCTTTTATTTTGAATACATGCATTGGGGTAAAGGCCCATTTAGAGCCCCTTTTGGGTCTGGTCTTTCTGATTGGTATCGAGCTCGTGAGTCATAGATTCTCAGAGATCGACCTTTTGTTGTAGGTCGTTTTTCCATGATCATCAAGACTCTGGCGGTCATCAGTACGCCTAAGTTTACTATTTGTTGTTGAAAAAGGGTTAAGAATTTACAATACTGTCATCTTGTGTATGCCTTGTGTAGTGTTGTGGAGCGGAGACGAGCGGTGTTTCGACTCGTTGTTGGTTTGGGCTTAGTGAGCCATCATGCCAACTTTCGCAAAGTCGCAGCGGTTTGTTTAGCGGCTTGTTGAGGTATCCAGATAGATTCGGATGCCCCCGGGACATCGTTCAGGGAGGCGAGCTTAGACTCCGTTGGCCATTTGTGGCCCGATTCTTTCGCTTTTCCCCTAGTGAGAGGGTGGTGGTGCTTCGTGCGATCGCCGATATGTTGATCGCACCTGCAGGAGCGGGACGCTTGGCATGTCCGACCGAGGAGTTGGACCGATCGTGTTGATGTTGAGGCCGCGTCCAGGGTTGTTAGGCCCGCATGCCAGATTTGGCCCCGGCAGTTGAGTTGCCTAGAGGAGGGGGTAGAGGCTAGCAGCGCCTCAGAGTGAGACTCCTTGAGCAGAGTGTGCTCCAACCATGAGAGATTTGATGGCAGGTCTTTAGCTATCAGAGAGCGGAGACCCAGCGTGATTTGTAGCGCGTAGTGGCGAGTCCCGGCACAGATAGCCCGGTGATGAGTTTGTCTCAAAGCATTTTCTCCCAAGAGTTTCTTGTAGCCCCGGAGGTTCCGGGAGGGCATGATCAGCAGTTTATTCGGATGAGTTTGTTGGCGTTGATGGAGACGCCTGTGTTGGCAAATGGATGCTGCAGAGCTCGATGTTTTAGTAAGTCCTACTGCTAGTAGTAAAGTAGTTGGCCAGGTTTGAGTTTAGCATCCGTGTGTGGGATGCCCTGCTGTTCAGAGGCCGAGGTGTGCCGTTCCTGTGTTGTTTGGTTCATCAGATGGTGGTGGAAGTCCCTTGTGAGAGGTGGACTAGCAGAGTCTCCACCAGTCGCCCGATTGTTTGGCAAGTTGCCGTGTTAGTGGCTTGAGGCAGATGAAGGGTCATCTTTGCCCCCTTGCGAGCCTCGCTGTTGTTTAATGTTGACTTGACTTCCTCAGATGTGGATTTGGTAGTAGTAGCACTTGAGGTGCATTGGTTGGTGTGCCACTTTGGTACTAAGTCTGGTTCAGGCTTGAGTTCGGCTTGGGCATAGCAGATGGTTTTATGCCGTTCGGAGTTCAGCGTACTCCTTTAGCCTTGGATCTGTTAATGGCAGTTGCACCCGTTTAGGTCGTGCCAGAGGGCTAGTTCAGTGGTAGTCAATGGACTACAAGCGAAAGGATGCTCGAGAGGAGCCGGAGCCTCTTCCCAGTGTTTCTGGAGGTTGAGTAAGTCGCAGGTTGCCGGTTGGTAAATGTTGGCGCGCGTGAGTCTCGCGCTAGTGTTAAGGCCAAGAGATTTTCTTTGTGGTTGGTAGTGCGGTCAACTACCTTCGAGTGCCTAAATCGAGGAGAGTTGAGCATTGTAGATGCGAATTTGGTCGGTGAGGACCATGAGTTGGATGCTTATCGGATGAGCTGGATGCTTATGAGGCGAGTTGGATGCTTTTGAGGCGAGATGAGTGATGCCTTGCGAGAGGTTTTGGATGCCTTAGGGGTAAGCACCCTTGGTAGAGGCTTGGTACAAAGTAAGTTTGGTTTGGCATGATTATGCTTTGGTAGAGCAAGGTTGCCTCAGCTTCGAGTATCGTGTGGAGATGGAACTTTTGGTGTTCCTTGGATTGTTTGTATCATTGCCGGGAGTTATCGTTGCTTTGTGGAAAAGCGCTTGTTAGTCTTGGATCTCTAAAGGAAGGTTGGGAGTTGTGCACACAAGTGTGTTTTGTGTGGTTCGTTCCGTGGCGAGAGTTTTGAGATCCATGTAGGGTTTTCTTTGGAGATCTCGTGCTCGGTTCCTTGAGAAGTTGGACTCGGTGGTTGTTGTAAGGCTTTGGTTGAGGTGGTAAGGATACCGTGCTCGTGGTATCAAGTTGTTGCTTAGGCAAGATTTGTTAAGTTGGGCCTAAGCTTGGGTGGCGGATCTTCTTGTTGATCGTTGGTTGGAGTTCAGATTTGGAAACCGAACAAGAGCGATGGTAGCTAAGCGCGCGTGGTTTTACGATCGTCATGGCTAAGAGAGTTGTTCGGATCCTTCCTTGGGTAGAAGTTATGTTGTGGCCGATGCTTTGAGTAGGAGGATGACGCGTCTCGTAGCGTTTGGGTCCTCTAGGTTCCCAAGGAGTTGGAGTTGGCCAAAGCATGGTTGGGATGCCGGAAATTGGAGTTGTTTGTTCAGCGGTTGTCCTGTTAGATCGTATGCCTAATAGTGTGTGTGTCGAGGGTTGCCGAAGAACCCTAGGTTGTGGAGAGCCTCTCTCGAGCTCGGTCGAGCCCAGCTAGTGAGTTTCAGTTGGCTAGCTTTTGGAGGCGTGTAGTTTGTAGCCTCGGTGGAGTTGCTAGCGATCTTGGTAGACTAGCAAGCTAGTGTTTGTTTGGAGTAAAGTCCGAAGTGGTTTTGGTGTGGTGGCAAGTTGGTGCTTGGTGTTGACCAAGGTGTGGATTGGAGTTGCTAGAGTTTAGTTTTGCTCGTGGGGCGAGTGGTTTGTGCCATGTTGGTTGTTTTTCCTGTTTCAGGATGTTGAGTTGCCCCGTTTGGCATTTGGAGGTTCACCGAGATGGACCCTTGTTGTGCCCCGTGAGATTAGATGTTGTTGCTCTCGTGGAGCAAGACGGTGAGCGTATGTGGAGTTCTCTCTCGTCCGTTGGTTGTCCGCTTGTATGAGCCGTTTCCTTGGAGAGTTGTCGTTACTCCCTTGGTCTTGGAGTTAATGGTGGAAGCGCTAGCTTGAAGGAAAAGTTTGTTGGTCGCTTGGAAGTAGTCGTTTGTCCGATTAAGCGGATTCTTGGATGGTGTTCTAGAGGCCGCAGATAAAGGTTGTTCGCCTCTTGTGAGTGTTTGGCCAAGAGTTGGTTCGTTTGTTGTTTCGAGAGCTAGTTCGGTTCTAGTGGAGGGCGTTGCCCGAGGTCTTGTTCCTAGTCGGTAAGTTTTGGGAGTTGACCCTCCCTCAGCGATTGAGCAAGTGCTTTGTTTGTTTCGGTTTGGTGGTCCGATTGGTTGAGTTTTCTCTTGGGTGTTGCTTCCAAGAGAGTTGGTTGTTGTTGCCTTGGGTTTGAGCAAGTCGAGCGTGTGTGGAGTTCACGCTGCCCATGGAGGTTGCTTCTTTGGGAAGTCGTTTCTCGTTTGGGTGAGTCACTTAGCTCCCTGAGTTGTGTAGTCGATCGAGTAGCGTGATCGTCACCAAATGAGAGGGTCCCTGCTTTGTGTTGTTAGCAAGCAAGAGTTGTTTGTTCCCGCAAGGGCGGAGGCCACCAAGAAGAGTTGAGTTGTTCGGCAAGTTGTTGGTTCTTTGGGGATTGAAGATTTCCTTTCCCTCTAGCCTCTGTGGTGGTTGAGTTGCTCCTTGGATGCCACCTCGAGTGAGTGATAGCTTGCGAGGTAGTCTTATGGATTCGTGTGGCTCGGGATCCGTAAGCTTTGAGGTTGTCGTTATCCGTTTTCCTTGTGAGGTTTTGGGAGTGGAGCTTCGGTTGGAAGATGAGTTAGGCTTAGGCTTAAAGGGTAAGTCCTTTGAGTAGCCGTTGGTTTTTAAGAGTTGAGTAGTAGCTTGGAGGCGGCGTTGCTCGTTATAAGTTTGGGTTGAGTTCACGAGCAAGCCCTTCTCGGCCTTTGTTCCTAGTTGTTGTGAGTTCCCAGTTGGCGTTAGCAGAGCCGCGTTTGAGTGAGTTGGCACAGAGGTGCCGTGGCATGGGTTGGTAAGCTGTTGAGCTGTTTTCCTCAAGGTGTTGTGTAGCAGATAGCTGCGTGATGGTTTAGTCCTTGCTTCCCGAGTTTTCCTTGAGAGGAATGTTGGATGTTCCTTGCCTGGCGATGTTCTCCTTGGTCGGTTCTTTGGTAGGTGTTCGTTGGAAAGTTTGCGTTCGGCCGATGAGGAGTTCTAGTTTGTTGGCTTGGCCGAGTGGAGTCGTGCTTGGCCCTTGTTTTTTTTTAGGTGGCCGAGTGAAGTTTCAGCTGGTGTGAGTATTGTTAGCCGTCTGGTGTACCAGGATGGTGCCCCTTGCCTTTGGTTCGGCGATTTCTCCTTAAGATGGTTGCTTAAGTGTTGTGGTCGTGTTCTAGTTGGAGAAGTTTGTCTTTTTGGATCAGTCGCCAGTTGGTTGTTCGTTTGTATCTCGTTAAGGCTGTAGTCAAGGTTTGAGGTTTGTTGGTCTCTTGTGAAGTAAGAGTAGGCCGTTTAGTTTTGGAATCTGGAAGGTTCGAGTTGTTTGCTTGATTTGTTGTAGGGTTGAGTTTGTTTGTTGACAATGTGTGTGCAGTGTTTTTATGTATCGATGTTGGGGCAAAGATATGCCGGACCCATTGCTCATTGTGGACTTTGAGCCCTTGCGGTGATTAAGGGTTTAGGGCTTCGAGGAGAAGCCTATGAGTATTCGGTCTTGAGTCGAAGACGTTGCGTAGAAGTGAGATCCGTTGGTAAAAGTTTAGTGAAGGAGTGCGAGTTCGGAGGAGGCGCTCGTGAGCGGGAAGGACGGGATGAGAATGCGATATCTGTGTTGTTCCAGTCTTAAGGACTTTCGAGGACGAAAGTCATAAAAAGGAGGGAATATTGTAACGACCCAGGTTTTCATCCCGGTCTTCCAGGTATGCCCTAGGGTATTTTAGTAATTTGGTCGGGCCGTCAGGATCGTTTATGTCTTTTTCCAGTTGCTAAAATTATTGGATGGATTTATGTAGGTTTTGGAAGGATTTGTGGTTTGGTTTGAGCAAGGTTTGGTGCAAAAGTAAAAATAAAGGAAATTGTGCTGCAGTTGGGTTTGAGCCAGTGTCGCTGGGAAGCTTGTGGGGATGTGTACCAATTGAGCCATTAGGTGCTCTTGTTGCTCTTTCTGCATCACATCTTAGTTAACCTTGGATCTTTGGTGTTTGGTGCATTTGGTTAAATGAAATAGAAATTAGGTTTGTTGTGTTTTCTTCTCCAAAAGAGTTGTGGCCGCCTAAGCTTTCTCCCAAGCTCTTCTTGCCGATTCTTCATCCTTGCAGCCTCCCTTGGATCGTTCATCATCATTAGGGTAGGTATCGATCTTCCTCTTCTTCTTCTCATCCGTTTGGTGTGCTTTTGGCCAAGTGAAAAGAGGTGTGTGTGTGTGTGTGTGTGTGTTTGTTGCAGTCGCCAAAGATGCCCAGATCCGCCAAAGAAGAAGCCCAAAGCCGCCCAGATCGCCTAGCGGCAAGCCCAGCTGCCCGATCATCGCAGCAGCGAGCACCGAGCCGCCTGACCGCCGGCCCCGTCGCGGCCGTCGTCGCGCGCACTAGGTGAGCAGCAGCGCGCGCGCGTCGCGCGCGCGCGCGCGCCGCGCGCTCGCGCCGCGCGCGCCGCTCGCGCTGCGCCGTCGCGCGCGCATCGCGTCGCGCCGCCGCGCAAGGCCAGCGCGCTAGTCTCGTCCGCTTGCTTGCGCGCGCGCTGCTGCAGCCCCGCCGCCGCCTCGCCGCCCGTCGGCGCCCGGTGTGCGGTCCCCGCCGCCCATAAGCCCCCCTTCTACGCTGCGTCGGCGCCAGCAGCCTCGCCGCCGCCGCCTGCCCGTCGCGTGTCGAGCGAGCGCGTGAGTTGCTCCGAGCCGAGCCTTGTTTATTTTATTATATTTAGGCTTATGGATTATGATTATCATTGTTTTGTTAGGTTCTCGGTAGCTAGCTCGGGTTCGTTCGCAGCTTAGGTTTTGTGTGTAGTTGTCCGGCTGTAAGGATTTCTTACCGGAGTTGTGTGGACCCTGCGATGTTCTATGTGATTTTTGTTTGTATGTTTGTTTGTGATTATCAGCATGTATAGTTTAGGTGCTCTCTTTTGAATTCCTGACTATCATGACTTTGTATGTTGTTCTCTCATGTTAGTCCATGCTAGGTTGTTCCGTTCTGGCATGCTCATATCTGTTCTTGCTTCGTAGTACCATGCTAGGTTCCTTGTATCTGTTGAGCACGTATTGGACTGCATTGATTGAATTGTTATTATTGCTATGGTTTAGAGTTCGTAGGTAGGTAGCATCATCCGGCCGGATGCATAACGTAATCTTGCATCCCGAAGCAGGGACGCACGAGATGGTACTCGTCCCGATCCCGTTAGGGTTTAGCTAACCCTAACGGGTGGCCCCGCAATCTTGGGTGAGGGTGGCGGATCGTTAAATGCCCCAACGGTCGGGATGATGACTTGGCATTGCCTCATCCCCGGCGATCGACACGCCCTCGGCGTGTTGGCCGTAGCCCTTGATTGCCACCGATAGGGCAAGGGCGGCTTCACGGTGTAAGCCTACCACGACCGATTCCTTAGCCTCAGTGCGGTGGTTCGGCCGACATAGTTCACGTGTCGAGTCTCACACCCCTATGTCGGTGACACCGATCCGGAGAATTAGTTAGGCGTGGTGGACTGGACATGGGCGGCTTGCCACTAGACCCGGCACCCCATAGTCTCTGCGAGAGCACGCAAAGGCGCGCTTACACTCATTACTGGACGCCGACCGGAGAGCTCCTCGGGATCTTGAGCTAGTGCACCTTTCGTATCGACGAGAGACAGCGCCGAGGGCGGGACTCGTTCTCGTATAGGGCGTATTGTGTGGTGGATTTATTTCCGGACTAAGACCACGAGTTGGCATCCGAGGTCCAAGTGTGGACTTAAGCTATGTGCTCTATTCTCGTGTTTATACTCATAGCTTGCATACATTCTTCTAGATGATCATGTATATCGTATTGTACCCGGTTGGGGATTCTTCTACTGAGTAATTCGTTACTCACCCTTATTCTGGGGGTTTTCCACAGGTAACCAAGGCGGGAGACAGGATGGGTGAAGGAGGAGCTGTGATCATGGAATCCTGCTGTCATCTCTGACCATTTTATTTTATCATGACTCTTGACTTTTGTTATTTCCCCTGAATGCATGTAGACGGGCACGGAGCCCTAGGATGTTTTCTTATGTTTTATGGATTCCAGCATATTTGTACTTGTGGATTGTTTAAATGGTTTAAATAAATCTCACGATCAGTATGCTTTGAGAAATGTATGTTTTGATTGTTGAATGTTTCTGTTTTTACTTGGGATCCGAAACTTATTTTTCATAATGTCTTTTATTTTGAATACATGCATTGGGGTAAAGGCCCATTTAGAGAGCCTTTTGGGTCGGGTCTTTACACATCATCCCGACCGTTGGGGCATTTAACAGTCTGCCACCCTCACCCAAGATTGCAGGGCCAGCCGTTAGGGTTAGCTAAACCCTAACGGGATCAGGGACGGAGTACCATCTCGTACGTCCCTGTCGGGGATGCAAGTTACGTTATGCATCCGGCCCGGATGATGCTACCTACCTGAACTCTAAACCTTAACAATAATAACAATTCATTCAATGCAGTCCAATACGTGCTCAACAGATACAAGGAACCTAGCATGATACTACGAAGCAAGAACAGATATCGAACATGCCAGAATAGAACAACCTAGCATGGGCTAACATGAGAAACAATACAAGAGTTCATGCCATCGAGAATTGAACAGAGCACCTAGGGCTAAACATGCTAATAATCATACACAGCATACAAAACAACAATCACAAATATACCGCAGGGCCCACACAACTCCGGTAAAAAATTCCTAACCTTGGTCGGAAGGCTTCTACACACAAATCCTAAGTGCGGAACAATCCCGAGCTAGCGAGCGGGAACCTAGCAAACCAATAATAATCAGCATCTAAAACGTCTAAACAACAAAAGAACAGCAAGCTCGGCTCGGGAACTCACGCGGCTCGGCGACACGAGCTTGGAGCTGCCGCAAGCCAGCACGCAGCAGTGGCGGCGCGCAGCCGCGCGCTGCAGCGGCAGGCTGGCTTTGGCGCGCGCTGCGCGGCTGCACGCGGACGGCGACGGATGCACGGCAGGGACGCGCGCGCGCCGGCGAGCGTCTGGGCGTGCGGGCGAGCAGCGGCCAGCGCGCGGCGCTTGTGGCGCTGGCGCGCGGCGGCAGCGACGCAGACGCTGGGCTGGCGCGGCGGCGAGCAGCTTCGGGCGCGCGGCGCGCGGGCGGCGTCTGGCGTCTCGCGCTGCAAGGCGCGCACGACCGCGATTCGCGGCGATGGCGTGCGGGAGGGCTGCTTCAACAGATCTGGGCGACCTGGTGAGCGATGGCGTGCGGCAGGGCTGCTCAACGGATCTGGGCGATCTCGTGCGACGGCAGGGGCGATCTGGTGCGACGGCAGGGGCGTCTGGTGTGTGACGGCGCAGGGCGTCGCGGCAGCGGCAGGGGCGATCGATCGGCTACTGGACGAGCGACGATGATGTCTGCTGGCCGGGCTTCTCTCGGTGGCCGCAATCAACACAAACACACACAACACACCTCTTTTCACTTGGCCAAAAGCACACCAAACGGATGAGAAGAAGAAGAGGAAGATCGATACCTACCCGGAATGATGATGAACGATCCAAGGGAGCTGCAAGGATGAAGAATCGGCAAGGGCTATGGAGAGGGAGAGCTTGTGCGGCCAAGAGGAGATTTGGAGAAGAAGATGGAATAAACCTAATTTCTATTTCATTTAACCAAATGCACCAAAACTCCAAAATCCAAGGCTAACCATAAAATGATGCAGGAAGAGCAACAAGAGCACCTAATGGCTCAATTGGCACACATCTCCACAAGCTTTCCCAGAGACCGGGTTCAAACCCCAGTGCAAAGACAATTCCCTTTTATTTTTACTTTTGCATCAAACCTTGCCCAAACCAAACCACAAACCCCTACAAAAACCATCCAATAATTTTAGTAACTGGAAAAGACACAAACGACCCTGACGGCCCGACCAAATTACCAAATTACCCCTAGGGCATACCTGGAAGACCGGGAAGAAAAACCTGGGTCGTTACACTCTTGCTCTTCTAGAACATATTGTATTTTCATTGACCATATGTCATAATTATTCCCATTCAACTTTTCTTCTTTGTTGACTTCAACAATTATGTTCATAGAAGTAGATGTCATTTTATTGAGTCTCTCTAACACATTTTGTAAACACAATAGATCAATTCAAATTTCATTATGAAATTTGAACCCATAACTTATTACAACTTAATAAACAATAGGTTATGGGTTCAAATTTCACTATGTCCCACTTAAATTTTTTATTTTTTTTTTGTTTTAATCAATCCAGAAAATGCACATCAAAATCTAAATTTCAAATGTTCATAACTTGTACTCAAAAAATAAATGTTCATAACTTTGTCAATTCTCAGCCAAATTAGGCTTCTAATATATCAATACAAAGCTCTTGATATGTACTACATGTTCCACCAATAATCACATTTGAAATTCAAGTATTTAGAGAGATATTTGAAGTCAAGCAAATCTGGTTTAAATATACTTAACAAATTGTGACTTTTGAAATACTTATAAAAAATATCATAACACTTTGTAGGAACATTCTTAAACACGTTCCTTAATAGATATGCAAAATTTTATATCAATTTGATAAGTATACGGAAAAGTTTGAAGGATTCTAAGCATTCATATTGCAACTTTTTAAAATTGAGAAAAAATATGCAAGTAACCTTAATATAGGCTTTGATACCAATTTTGGGTTTTTACTACTAATAATAGATCAACAAATTACCTCTCGTAGCGTGTGAAGCAGAATTCACACAAAAAAACTCGAGATGAGTAGTAGAACGATCAATAGAGAATAATCATGAGGACTATACTCTTTGTTCATCGCCTATATCTTTTTTCTTTTCTAAATGCCAAATGAAAATCTCACTTAGAGAATATTGAAAATGTTTTCCTCAAATTGTGTTGTGTGTCTTTTTTTGAAAACAAAGTCTATTTATAGATTTGTAAACATACCTTGCCATAAGTAAATGTACGTTTGTTCATTTACAAATAAATAAACAATTAATATTTAATTAATTAAAAACATATATTTGTCCCCCTCCCCTAATATGTACTTGTTGTGGCAGATTCCAAACACACGAGTTTAAGAAAATGATAATTATAGAAGAATGATGATGTGGCTTGTTCAAGGTAATCAACCAATCTACATTAGGCGAACCTTATCTCTAAGAGTTCTTTAATTCACAAGCAATCTTATCTCAAGCAAGCTTGACAGTCCTAATGTCCTGTCATGCGAGTTCACTCTATTTCTATTCTCTCGTATGCAAAACAAAGACTTACACAATGTGGATCAGACAAAATGTATTTAAAATTCAACACAACATGCATAATAGTTTAACATCTCGCTATAGCTTCGCTTAGGCGAACTTCTCCTACTTGCCTACTTCCTTCCAATGACAAACTTAGCTGCTCATGACAATGATTAAATCAAATGCAATGCAAATGCCAAAGTTCACCTTCATTAAAACACCAAATAACAACGTTTTCTACAACAAAAATAATGCTAAAAAGAAAACATAAGCAATTAAAGGAGAAAAAAGTTAAGAAGAAGCCTGGTCGAATCATAAAAACAACAACTCTGATTTGGCTCCGACGAAGTCTTTGCAACTCCAGCTAACTACAACTATGCTGAAGTTAAACTATGTAACAGTGGAAATGGGAAAAACAACTAAACTACGGCTAAAACTAAGGAATTTTGATCGAAATTTTAATCAGTAATGAAAGCTATGACGATGGACGACCCCAGAATGGGCGGCCCTTTGCTCTGAAGGAGAAGACATGTAAAGACCCGACCCAAAAGGGGCTCTAAATGGGCCTTTACCCCAATGCATGTATTCAAAATAAAAGACATTATGAAAAAATAAGTTTCGGATCCCAAGTAAAAACAGAAACATTCAACAATCAAAACATACATTTCTAAAAGCATACTCTGATCAGAGATTTATTTAAACCATTTAAACATTCCACAAGTACAAATATGCTGGAATCCATAAAACGCAAGAAAACATCCTAGGGCTCCGTGCCCGTCTACATGCATTCAAGGGAAATAACAAAAGTCAAGAGTCAAGATATAATAAAATGGTCAGAGATGACAGCAGGATTCCATGATCACAGCTCCTCCTTCAGCCATCCTGTCTCGCGCCTTGGTTACCTGTGGAAAACCACAGAATAAGGGTGAGTAACGAATTACTCAGTAAGAATCCCCAACCGGGGTACAATACGATATACATGATCATCTAGAAGAATGTATGCAAGCTATGAGTATAAACACAGAATAGAGCACATAGCTTAAGTCCACACTTGGACCTCGGATGCCAACTCGGGTCTTAGTCCAGGAAATAAATCCACCACACAATACGCCCTATACGAGAAACGAGTCCGGCCTCGGCCGCTTCATCATCAATACGAAAGGTGCACTAGCTCAAGATCCCGAGGAGCTCTCCGGTCGGCGTTGTAATGAGCGTAAGCGCGCCGCGCGTGCTACTGCAGAACTATGGGGTGTGGGTCTAGTGGCAAGTCGCCCATGTCCGATCACCACGCCTAACTAAATCTCCGGATCGGTGTCAGCGACATAGGGGTGTGAGACTCGACACGTGAACTATGTCACTGAACCACCGCACCGAGGCTAAGGAATCGGCCGTGGTAGGCTTACACACCGAAGCCGTCCTTGCCCTATCGGTGGCAATCAAGGGCTACGGCCGAACACGCCGAGGGCGTGTCGATCGCCGGGGATGAGGCAATGCCAAGTCATCATCCCGACCGTTGGGGCATTTAACGACCGCCACCCTCACCCAAGATTGCAGGGGCCACCGTTAGGGTTAGCTAAACCCTAACGGGATCGTGGGACGAGTACCATCTCGCACGTCCCCATCGGGGATGCAAGTTACGTTATGCATCCGGCCGGATGATGCTACCTACGAACTCTAAACCATAGCAATAATAACAATTCAATCAATGCACCCAATACGTGCTCCATGAGATACAAGGAACCTAGCATGGTACTACGAAGCAAGAACAGATATGAGCATGCCGAAGCGGAACAACCTAGCATGGACTAACATGAGAGAACAACATACGAAGTCATGATAGTCGAGAAATTGAGCAGAGCACCTAAACTATACATGCCGATAATCACAAACAAACATACAAACAACAATCACATAGAACATCGCAGGTCCACACAACTCCGTAAGAAATCCTTACTGGCCGGGCAACTACACACAAAACCTAAGCTGCGAACGAACCCGAGCTAGCATCGAGAACCTAACAAAACAATGATAATCATAATCCATAAGCCTAAATATAATAAAATAAACAAGGCTCGGCTCAAAGGAGCAACTCACGCGCTCTACCGACACGCGGGCGGGCAGCAAAGACGGCGAAGCGGCTCTTTGGCGCCGACCCAGCGCAGAGAAGAGGCTGATGGCGGCGGACCGCTGACGCCTGGCGCTGACGCGCGGCAGCAGGAGGAGGCGGCAGCAGCGCGCGCGCGCGCGCGCGGCTGGCCTTGGGCGCGCAGCGCACGCGCGCGGCAAGCGGATGGGACGAGCGCGCTGGCGCGAGGCGGCGACGCGACGCGATGCGCGCGCGCGAGCGAGAGCGGCGCGCGGGAGCGCTGGCTGCTCGGTGGTGCTGCGCGACGCCGCGCGCGACGGGCTGGCGGTGCTGGGCGGCCTTGTGCTCTTCTTCTTTGTGCGATCTAGGCGACTGGGCTTCTTTGCTAGGCGTCCGGGCGGCTGGGCTTCTGCTTTGGCAGATCTGGGCATCTTCGGGCACTGCAACAAACACACACACACACAAGCTCTTCTCCTTACCTTCGCCAACAAGAACACCCAATCGAGAAGATGAAGAGGATGAAGACTTACCCGGAATGATGATTGAACCAAGAGAGCTGCAATGATGAAGAACTCGGCAAGGCAATGGAGAGAAAAGCTTGGGCGGCCACACACTTTGGAGAAGAAGATGAGACAAACCTAATTTCTATTTCATTTAACCAAATGCTCCAAAACTCCAAAAATGCAAGGCTAACCATAAAATGATGCAGGGAGAGCAACAAGAGCACCTAATGGCTCAATTGGTACACATCCCCACAAGCTTCCCAGAGACCGGGTTCAAAACCCACTGCAAAGATGATTTCCTTTATATTTACTTTTGCACCAAACCTTGCTCAAACCAAACCACAAATCCTTCCAAAAACCTACATAAATCCATCCAATAATTTTAGCAACTGAAAAAAGACATAAACGGTCCTGACGGCCCGACCAAATTACTAAAATACCCCTAGGGCATACCTGGAAGACCGGGATGAAAACCTGGGTCGTTACAAGACATCTATTTATATTCCAACTCTCAGCGACAAGGCCTACTCCATGATCCTGGCAATGTTTAAAGCTACTCTGCAATCGCTTTTCAGTCGAAGGACTACTTTATTATGACATCTTTGTTCCACGATCCGTATTGTCGGTTGTCAGAGTGTCTTTGTAAAGACCCGACCTGAAATACGGTCCTAAACCTAGGTCCTTACTCAGCATGCATTTGAAAAGCATAAACAACACAGTTCAGAAAACCAATTTAAAACTTTTCAAACATCAAGAGTGGGGAACATTTAAATCAAAACCAACTAATCATTAAGCAAAGCAATCAGTACTTTTCTTTAAAACATAAAAAACAGTTCGCAACAACAGTAAACAAGTTTTCCCCTAAGGACTCATGTCAAACTACATGCTGAATCAAATAAATGCAAATAAGACACGACAGAGTGTCAGCAGCTTCCATGATCTCCCAGCTCCCTCCGCTGGCCGCCCTAGTGTTGTCCCAAGTTACCTGGTGGAAAAAGCACAGAAAGGGTGAGTACAACATACTTAGTAAAAATCCCCAACTGGGGTACGATACGATGCAATCAATCATCTAGCAACCTAGTACACATGCATACAGTTACCAACACAGATCTTAGCTCAACGAGCTTACAAGGCAAAATCCAGAATCCTCGAAAGTTTCCTGCTTCCGGCCTAATGATTGTTTCTCATAACTAATCCCGTGACATCCCCGAGGGTCTTTCTCCCTCAGCCAAATGATCAGCTCAAAAACTGATCCTAATAGATGTCAGACACCCTCGAGGGTCTTTCTCCCTAGACCGTATGATCAGCTAAAAAACCAATCCCAAATGGGTGTCCTCGAGGGCCTCTTACCCTCGGCTAGATAAACTGGACTAACGGGAGAGTACCCGAAGTCTGGCTCTAAACTGGAACGGAAGTGGTGTACTCACGAACATTAGCCAGGGGGTGCTCTCCGAACCGGCGACTAACGCGTGTGCGCGCACATGTAAAGACCCGACCCAAAAGGGGCTCTAAATGGGCCTTTACCCCAATGCATGTAGTGAAAAATAAAAGACATTATGAAAATACATTTCGGATCCCAAGTAAAAACAGAAACATTCAACAACCAAAACATACATTTCTAAAAGCATACTCTGATCAGAGATTTATTTAAACCATTAAAACAATCCACAAGTACAAATGTGCTGGAATCCATAAAACGTAAGAAAACATCCTGGGGCTCTGTGCCCGTCTACATGCATTCAGGGGAAATAACAAAAGTCAAGAGTCATGATAAATAAAATAGAATAATCGAGATGACAAAGCAGCAGATTCCATGATCACGGCTCCTCCTTCACCATCCTGTCTCCCGCCTTGATTACCTCGTGGAAAACCACAGAATAAGGGTGAGTAACGAATTACCAGAAGAAGAATCCCCAACCGGGGTACAATACGATATACATGATCATCTAGAAGAATGTATGCAAGCTATGAGCACAAACATAGAGCGGAGCACATAGCTAAGTCCACACTTGGACCTCGGATGCCAACTCGGGGTCTTAGTCAGGAAAATACCACAACACACTAAACGCGCGCTATACGGGAACAAGTCCCGGCCTCGGCTGACCATCGTCGATACGAAAGGTGCACTAGCTCAAGATCCCGAGGAGCTCTCGGCCGGGCGCGTGTTGTAATGAGCGTAAGGATGCACCGCGTGCTTCTACAGACTATGGGGTGCGGGTCTAGTGGCAAGCCGCCCATATCCGGATATCACGCCTAACTAAATCTCCGGATCGGTGTCACCGACATAGGGGTGTGAGACACGGACACGTGAACTATGTCACTGTACCACCGCACTTTGAGGCTAAGGAGCGGGTCATGGTAGGCTTACACCAGAAGCCGCCCCTTACCTTAACAGTGGCAATCAGGGCTACCGCCGAACACGCGCCGAGGACGTGTTTGCCGGGGACTAGGCATTGCCAAGTCATCATCCCGACCGTTGGGGCATCGCTTAGACTACCACCCTCACCCAAGATTGCGGGGGCCTACCGGTTGGGATAGCTAATCCCTCACGGGGTCCAAGGACGGAGAAACTGTCTCGAACGTCCTTGCCATAGATGCAAGATACTTTATGCATCGGCCCGGATGATGCTATCTACGAATTCTAAACCTTAACAATAATAACAATTCAATCAATGCGGTCCAATACGTGCTCAACAGATACAAGGAACCTAGCATGATACTACGAAGCAAGAACAGATATCGAACATGCTAGAATAGAACAACCTAGCATGGGCTAACATGAGAAACAATACAAGAGTTCATGCCAGTCAGAATTGAACAGAGCACCTAGGGCTAAACATGCTAGTAATCATACACGAGCATACAAAACAACAATCACAAATATACCGCAGGTCCACACAACCCGGTGAAGAAATCCTTACCTTGGTCGGAAGACTTCTACACACAAATCCTAAGGCTGCGGAACAATCCCGAGCTAGCGGCGGGAACCTATCAAACCAACAATAATCGGCATCTAAAATGTCTAAACAACAATAGAACGACAAGCTCGGCTCGGGGAACTCACGCGCACGACACGAGCTTGGGGCCGCGGCAAGCCGGGCACGGCAAGGTGGCGGGCGGCGGCCGCTATGCTGCACGGCACGCAGCAGGACACGGGCCGGCCGCGCGTCTTTGCACGCGCACGGCAGGGACAGGCGCTGCGCGGGCGAAGGCGTCGGCTGAAGCGCGCGGCGCTGGCGTGGCGATGCGGACACGCGGCGGCTCAGCAGCGTCGCGCGCGCGCGCGGCGAACGTCTCGGCGCGGCGCGCGGCGGCGGCAGGGCGCGCGACAGCGACGCGACGGCGGCCTGGGCGCGCGCGGCGAGCAGCTTCGGGTGAAGGCCTCTGGCGCGCGAGCGATCGGCGAGCGGCTTCGGCGAAGGCCTCTGGCGCGATCGGCGCGGCGAGCGATCGAGCGATCTGTCTTTGTTGACGGACACGGCAAAGGCTGCTAGGACAGATCTGGGCGTCGCGGCGAGCGATCGGGCGATCTGTCTTCTTTGGACGAACGGCAAGGCTGCTAGGACAGATCTGGGCGTGCGAAATGGTGGCCGGTGGACGCGTGACGACAGCGAGGCGTCAGGTTCTGGCCGGGCTTCACTCACTCGGTGGTTTGCAATCAACACAACACACACAACACACCTCTTTTCACTTGGCCAAACGCACACCAAATGGATGAGAAGAAGAAGAAGAAGATCAATACCTACCGGAATGATGATGATCGAACCCAAGGAGATGCAAGGATGAAGAATCGGCAAGGCTATGGAGAGGAGAGCTTGGGCGGCCAAGAGAGGATTTGGAGAAGAAGATGGAATAAACCTAATTCTATTCCATTTAACCAAATGCACCAAAACACCAAAATCCAAGGTTAACTAAGATGTGATGCAGAAAGAGCAACAAGAGCACCTAATGGCTCAATTGGCACACATCTCTACAAGCTTCCCAAAGAGACCAGGGTTCAAACCCATTTGCAAAGACAATTTCCTTTATTTTTACTTTTGCATCAAACCTTGCTCAAACCAAACCTCAAACTCCTCCAAAAACCTACATAAAACCATCCAATAATTTTAGTAATCGAAAGACACAAACGACCACGACGGCCCGACCAAATTACCAAATTACCCCTAGGGCATACCGGAAGACCGGGAAGAAAAACACTGGTCGTTACAATATTCCCTCCTTTTTATGACTTTCGTCCTCGAAAGTCCTTAAGACAGAAAATTGACTCAGGGTAATGCAATCTCATCTCGTCTTCCCGCTCCCAAGTGGCTTCCTCGGAACCCGATTCTTCCATCGAACCTTTACCAAACGAATCTCACGATTACGCAACGTCTTGGTCTCAAAGGCAAGGATCCTCACCGGCTTCTCCTCGAAGTTCAAATCCTCATTCAGTGCAAAGGCTCAAAGTCCACAATGTGCAGCGGGTCCAAGCACATCTTGCCTCAACATCGATACATGAAAAACACTATGCCGCACGATAGTGACGGAGGTAGGGCTAACCTGGTAAGCAACTCTCGCCAATCCTCTCTAGGATCTCAAATGGACCAACAAAACGGGGACTCAACTTCCCACGCTTACCAAACCTCAGAACACCCTCGCATCGGAGCAACCTTAAGGAACACATGCGACCAACCTCAAACTCCAAATCTCGGACGCGAACATCGGCGTAACTCTTCTCGCTCGCTCTCGAGTTTGTCAACATACGAGCTCTAATCTTACGTGATCTGCACCATTGGTCAAGCGGTAACTCGGGACCCAAAACTGTCTATCACCAACCTCTTCCCGAGAACACGGGGACCGATAACGCTTACCATACAATGCCTCGAATGGAGCCATCCGAATCGTCGATCGTAATCGTTGTTATAGGCAAACTCCATCAAATCTGAATGGTCCCAATCGCACGGGAAATCCAACACACAAGCCCTCAACATATCCTCGAGAATCGATTCACTCTCTCGGTCGACCATCCGTCGAGGGTGAAAAGTCATCTTTGAAACCGCACTCTGTGCCCAAACCCTTCTCGAGCGCTCTCGAAACGAGAAGTGAACCGCGAGTCACGATCGGACACAATCCTCACCGGCACACCATGATAACGGATAATCGCTCCAAAAAGCAAGCTGCGCCACTGTTCCACGGTATAAGTGTCTCTACAGGGAATGAAGTGTGCGCTCTTGAATCAAACGGTCGACTATCACCCAAATCCGAGAGAACTTCCTGAGTCCTTGGCAAACCGGATATAAAGTCCATGGAGATCTCTTCCCATTTCCACTGGGTACACTCTCGGTGTTTGCAACAAACCAGTGGCCTCTGCTGCTGGTGCCTTCACTTGGCGACAAGTGAGACACCGGTGACAAACTCTGCCACATCTCTCTTCATTCCCATCCACGGAAAGTGCGCTAAGGTCTCGATACATCTTGGTACCAGGGGTGCCAAGCAAAAAAGGGGAATGTGGGCCTCAGAGAGCAACTCGCTTCGCAAAACCGCAATGTCCGAACACACACCCGGCCTCTATAAGTCAACCCACATGCGGTGCATACACAAAGTCAAAGTCACGTCACAAGATCGACTCTGTCAACCAATCTCTTAAGTGCGGGTCACCCAACCATTTGTCTATAATCCATTGCCGAATCGACGGTGAGCAGTCAATCGAGCTACCACGGCGGTAACTTCTCCCAACAACACTGCAACCTCGCCCGCTCGAACTCTCTCGCAAACTGGGTGGGAACTCAACAACGCCGCAGAGTGCGGCGTCTTTTTCGCTCAAAGCATCGGCCACTACATTGGCTTTACCCGGATGGTACAAAATCTCGCAGATCATAATCCTTTACCAACTCTAACCATCTCCTCTGCCTCATATTCAACTCCTTACGAGTAAGCAGATACTTGAGGCTCGGTGATCGGTAAACATCCGAATCCGCTCACCATACGGGTAATGCCTCCAAATCTTGATTGCAAACACCACTGCCGCCAACTCCATATCATGAGTCGGGTAGTTACGCTCATACGGCTTGGTGGACGGGAAGCATAGGCAATGACCTTCCGTCTTTGCATCAACACACAACCTAATCCAAACTTGGAAGCATCACAGAGACCACGAATCCACTGTCCCCTCGGGATCGCCAACATCTGTCTTTGAAGTCAAACTACGCTTGAGCTGGCAAAGCTCTCATCACACTGGCTTTGTCCCAAACAAACTCGACACCCTTCCTCGTCGGGCGAGTGAGGCGAGGCTAAAGCAGAAAAGTCCTTGACGAACCGACGGTAGTAACTCGCCAAACCCGAGAAAGCTGCGAATCTCGGCAAGAAGCTGAAGTCGGCTTGGCCCATGAACTCACGGCCTCAATCTTCGCGGGGTCCACGGCTATACCATCTCTCGAAACCACGTGACCTAGGAAGGCCACCTGCTCCAACCAGAAATCACATTTGGAAAACTTCGCATAAAGTCGGTTTTCCTCAAAGCCGCCAATACTCGCCTCAAATGCTCGCATGGTCTTCTTTAGACCTCGAATAAATCGAGAATATCGTCAATGAACACGATGATGACGGTTGTCCAAAAATGATTTGAACACCCTATCCATCATGTCCATGAACGCGGTGGGGCATTGGTCAATCCAAACGACATAACCACAAACTCATAGTGACCATATCCGACTGAAAAGTCGTCTTAGGAATGTTGGCATCCACGATCCATGGCCCGATGGTAACCGGATCTCGAGATCTATCTTGGAGAACACGAAGCTCCCCTGAAGCCGATCGAACAAATCATCGATCACGGGCAGCGGGTACTTATTCTTCTTCGTCACCTTATTAAGCTCGCGGTAATCAATACATAAGCGCATAGAACCATCCTTCTTTTTTCACAAACAGAATCGGTGCTCCCCACGGGACACACTCGGACGGATGAACCCTCGGTCTAACATCTCCCGCAAGCCGAATCTTGATTCCTTTAACTCACTTGGCGCCATGCGATCACGGAGCCTTCGAGATAGGAGGGTCCGGCTCGAGCTCAATAATGAAGTCAACTCTCTCTTTGGGGCAACCCCGTAACTCCTCGAGGAAACACATCCGCGAACTCCTACACGGCCGGCACTGATCGACAGACATGAGGGGCGGCTCTTCCTGCACAACTTGGCTAGATAGCCCCAAGCTCCATGAGCTAGCAAACGACGAGCTTTCACGGTGACACCATCGGCGGGCAAACTCCACCCTGGACTCCACGAAACTTAAAAGGCTGGGCCGACTGGCGTCGAACACTACTTCTTTCCGGTGGCGGTCAATCAACGCGTGGTTAGCGACTAACCACTCCATACCAAGAATCACATCAAAACCGCTCATAGCGCGAACTATGAGCGTAGCCACAAGCAACTCTCCGGATATCTCGATCCGGCCATCCCTAATCTTATCTCTAGCCAACATACTAACTCCCGAAGGAGTTGCAGTGAGATAACTCAAAACCTAGAGGCTCTAGTCTCAACTTAGCATGCTCAAGCAAACAACACGAGATACAAATGAATGCGTAGAACCAGAATCAAACAAGACAAATGCGCAGTGATCTAAAACAAGAAGCGTGCACCCGCCACGCGGCATCCGTGACGCTCGGCCTCTGACGGTCGTAGCAAACACCCGACCTGCTGCTGCTTGCTGGCCGAGGACGAAACGGATCATATGACCCTCTTTACCACAACGAAAACACACTCGGGCCCCCGCTCGCAAGCTCCGGTGTGGGTCCTCCCCAAGAAGCACAAGCGAGGAACTCGCTGGGACCGCCCGCCTGGCCGCGAGGCGGAAAGCGGATCGGGGCCCTATGCCGATCCGGTTTTGAATCGCCCTTGGCGACGCGGCCGCCACCCCTAAACTCAAACTTCCTCTTACTCGCCCCACCGCACCGAGCAGACGCCGAAGCAGAGCGGCGACAATCCGCTCAACAGATACTTCCCATTATAAATGGTGGCTAATCGCACCGCTCTAGCATAAGTGTCGGGGCACGAGCCCGACATCTCGGGAAACACCCGCCTCAATCCGGATATGAACTTCCGAATCTTCACTCTGGGGTGGCAATCAACCGAGGAGCAAAATATCCATACTCGAGAACTTGCGCTCATATTCCTCAATGGTATCGTAACCCCGCTTCAGTTCCGGAAGAGCTCCACCATCTTCTCTTGAGCCTCATCACCGATGAACTTTACCTTGAACTCGGCCTTGAAGAACTCCCGTGTAGCGGGTGGAGACTCCACTGTCTCTCGCTCAAGGTGGACTCCCACCACCATCTCATTGTGCCTCCCGGCACATGAGCCGCACATCTCGGCCTCTGAATATCGGGGCACACCATGATCGGGAAGGTGTACTCCAAATGGGCAATCCACTGGCTGCCGCTAACGCATCACCGGTGGCATCAAACTTCTCGAAGCTTCCACTTTACAAAATCCTTCACCACCTACCCAAATCCTCGGCACCTCCGCCATATCGCCTCTGGGGCTACTTGCTCTCGAGGAGCTGGAGGTGCTATCGAGCTCACTTTGAACCAATCGAGTCACCGCTCGATCTGGGCTCGGGACTCTTTCATTTGCGGCGCCAACAAGGCACAGGTCTCGCCCTCTGGTCACTCAACATGCCGACCATAAAAGCCCTCATAGACTCAAAGCAAACTCTGCTCCAGAGCGATCTCACGGCGCTCGATCGCCTCAACGCCCGCTCTAGGCGTAAGAGGAGGAGCTCTTTGGTGGAATGCCATCGATGTCGGCTTGGGACGATGTCCCTGCAGATATCGAGATCCGATCCCGATACCTCGACCGCTCTCGAACCTCCTCTCGATGACGGGTGGTAGCGCATTGGCGATCTACATCCAAACCAACAACGAATCAAAACTCGCTGTCACCATTCCACAACACCAAACAAGGCATACACTAGATGATAGGTATTGTAAATTCTTAACCCTTTTCCTTTCTAAAACAATAAATCTAGGCGTACTGATGACCGCTTGAGTCTTTGGTGATCATGGAAAAACGACCTACAACAAAAGGTCGATCTCACAGAATCTATGACTCGAGCTCGATACCAATCAGTAAAGACCAGACACCAAAAGGGGCTCTAAATGGGCCTTTACCCCAATGCATGTAGTGAAAATAAAAGACATTATGAAAATACATTTGGATCCCAAGTAAAAGCAGAAACATTCAACAACCAAAACATACATTTCTAAAAGCATACTACGATCAGAGATTTATTTAAACCATTAAAACAATCCACAAGTACAAATGTCTTTGGAATCCATAAAACGTAAGAAAACATCCCGGGGCTCTGTGTGCTGCGTCTACATGCATTCAGGGAAATAACAAAAGTCAAGAGTCATGATAAATAAAATAGAATAATCACGGATGATGACAGCAGATTCCATGATCACGGCTCCTCCTCCTTGACCATCTGTCTCCCGCCTTGATTACCGTGGAAAACCACAGAATAAGGGTGAGTAACGAATTACCCCAAAGAAGAATCCCCAACCGGGTACAATACGATATACATGATCATCTAGAAGAATGTATGCAAGCTATGAGCACAAACATAGAGCGGAGCACATAGCTAAGTCCACACTTGGACCTCGGATGCCAACTCGGGGTCTTAGTCAGGAAAATACCACAACACACTAAACGCGCTATCACGGGAACAAGTCCGGCCTCACTGACTCATCGCCGATACGAAAGGTGCACTAGCTCAAGATCCCGAGGAGCTCTCCGGCCGGGTTTGTAATGAGCGTAAGGATGCACCGCGTGCTTCTACAGACTATGGGGGGGTGCCGGGTCTAGTGGCAAGCTGCCCATATCCGGATATCACGCCTAACTAAATCTTTGGATCGGTGTCACTGACATAGGGGTGTGAGACCTGGACACGTGAACTATGTCAGCCTGTACCACCGCACCTGAGGCTAAGGAACGGGTCATGGTAGGCTTACACCAGGAAGCCGTCCTTACCTTAACAGTGGCAATCAAGGGCTCTGCCGAACACGCCGAGGACGCGTGCGGCTGCCAGGGACTAGGCATTGCCAAGTCATCATCCCGACCGTTGGGGCATCGCTTTGACTACCACCCTCACCCAAGATTGCAGGGCCTACCGGTTGGGATAGCTAATCCCTCACGGGGTCCAAGGACGGAGAACTGTCTCGAACGTCCTTGCCATAGATGCAAGATACTTTATGCATCGGCCCGGATGATGCTATCTACCTGAATTCTAAACCTTAACAATAATAACAATTCAATCAATGCAGTCCAATACGTGCTCAACAGATACAAGGAACCTAGCATGATACTACGAAGCAAGAACAGATATCGAACATGCTAGAATAGAACAACCTAGCATGGGCTAACATGAGAAACAATACAAGAGTTCATGCCGATCAGAATTGCAAGCAGAGCACCTAGGGCTAAACATGCTAGTAATCATACACGGGCATACAAAACAACAATCACAAATATACCGCGAGAGGTCCACACAACCCCGGTAAGAAATCCTTACCTTGGTGGAAGACTTCTACACACAAATCCTAAGGCTGCGGAACAATCCCGAGCTAGCGGAAGGAACCTATCAAACCAACAATAATCAAGCATCTAAAATGTCTAAACAACAATAGAACAAACAAGCTCGGCTCTCGGGGAACTCACGCGCACGCACGACGACACGAGCTTGGGGCACGCAAGCCGGGCGGCACGGCAAGGTTGGCGCTGCTGTGTGGCACGCACACGCGCAGGGGACACGCTACCGCCGCTGCTTGCACGGCAGACGACTGCAGCGGACGCTGTGGCGCGGCGCGTCTCGGGATAAGGCGCGCGGCGCGGGCGTGCGATGCGGAACTGGCGAGCGGCTCGGCAGGGCGCGCGCGAAGCGTAACGTCTGCGGCGGCGGCGCGCTGGCGCGCTGGCGCGGCGACAGCGCGACGCGACGCGGCTGGCGCGTATGGCGAGCGGCTCGGTGTGAAACCTCTGGCGCGCGAGCGACGGCGAAAGCGGCTTCGGGCGAGGCCTCTGGCGCGATCGGCGTCGCGAGCGATCCAGGCGATCTGTCTTCTTTGGACGACGGCAAAGGTGCTAGAGACAGATCTGGCGGGCGTGCGGTGACCGGTGGACGTCGCGACGACGAGCGGGCGATCTGGCTGGCTGGCCGGCTTCACTCACCGGGTTGCAATCAACACAACACACACAACACACCTCTTTTCACTTGGCCAAACGCACACCAAATGGATGAGAAGAAGAAGAAGAAGATCAATACCTACCGGAATGATGATGATCGAACCCAAGGAGATGCAAGGATGAAGAATCGGCAAGGCTATGGAGAGGGAGAGCTTGGGCGGCCAAGAGGGGATTTGGAGAAGAAGATGGAATAAACCTAATTCTATTCCATTTAACCAAATGCACCAAAACTCCAAAATCCAAGGTTAACTAAGATGTGATGCAGAAAGAGCAACAAGAGCACCTAATGGCTCAATTGGCACACATCTCTACAAGCTTCCCAAGAGACCCGGGTTCAAACCCCGGCTGCAGCACAATTTCCTTTATTTTTACTTTTGCATCAAACCTTGCTCAAACCAAACCTCAAACTCCTCCAAAAACCTACATAAAACCATCCAATAATTTTAGTAGCTGGAAATGACACAAACGACCCTGACGGCCCGACCAAATTACCAAATTACCCCTAGGGCATACCTGGAAGACCGGGAAGAAAAACCTGGGTCGTTACAGCACACCACATGCTGATGCAACCGGCGTAAATGTGGGGGCCTAGGGACAAACTATGCGAGCCAGGTACGCATGCCTAAAGGTGCGGGCCAGGTACGCAGGCTACAAACTAGGCTTATGCCTACGCGGGAGCAAATCCGCATCGGCTGCTGGGGTAGAAGCAGTGTACGTTATGCTTCGCTCTGAATCCCGACCGGTGGGGACAACGTACGTTATATCCACTCTCAGTCTCTAGATGATGACAAACCCTACTGCTCTAACTACGAGTACATAATAATTGATTCCTGGATAGACATACATTTCAACATCATTCACACATAACCTAGAATCATACTACGAACATAAAGCAGGAATCTTAGGCATGCTGGAAGAACAAACCTAGCATGTCACTAACATGTACAAACAGACAAACATACTAGCAAGAAATTAAACACAAGCTGTCTTATCCACTAACATGCTCATAAAAGTAAACAGGCATACAAGGCATAATCAAGAAAACATCGCAGGGTCCACACAACCCCGGTAAGGAACCCTTACCTGGAAACAAGCAGAAAATAACTATAATGCTCTTTAAGCTACAGAAACACACGACATAGAAAAAAAAAACCGAAATACATTAACATCTCTAACTAGCGAACCCTAACTACAAACCAAGAGAAACAAGAGTCGAGAAACTACCTAACTAGTCCCACAAGCTCTTGGCCAAGCTCGGCTTTCGACCTTCACACACAACAACTTCCTAGAACTTGTTCTGCTTCACCTCAACAGGAAAGAACACAAGTTAGCTAACCGGGAAATCAAACAACACACTCATACATACCCCATCATGCTCTCGGCTAGGATGGAGATTTTACCTTGGGATTGTGCTCGGCTTGGCTACTGCTCACGGCTTCTAGGGTTAGCTGTGGGAACTCTTTCGGCTTCGATCGGAGTTTGCAAAACAAAGGAGAAAGCACTTAGGAAACCACCAACCAGCAACCTTAGGCTCTCAGCCAAGGGAAGGAGAACTCACCTCAACAATAATCGGCTCCAAGAAAGCTTGAGAGAAAGGTGTGGCTATAAGGCTTCACTTAGACGGAGTTTTCAGCAACAACACTTCCTACTAGGGCTTGCGGAACACTTCCAGGGCAACCTTCTTGAACCAATCTTGCGGCTATTCAAGAAGAAGAACCAAGGGAGGTCTCGGTTAGGGTTTGCACAAACAACAAGGGTTAGGGTTTCGGCAAGGAGAAGAAACGAAGAGAACTCACCTCTCGACTCTTGGTTCTTGAGCTAAGCTTGCGGCTACACCAAGGAATGAACAAGAAGACAATCGACACCACATGAATGGAACCTCAAGGCTCGAAAACTCCAAAGAAGCACCAAGAGGGTCTTGGCTACAAGGAAACATAAACTTCTCGGTTAGGGTTTTGCCAAACACCAAAGGGAACAATTTCGGCTTTGTAGAATAGAAGGAGAAGAGGAAAACTTACATGATTCTTTATCTTGTTTCTTGATCTTGATGGAACGACAAGGAGATGGGAAGGAGGATCAAGAATTCGGCAAGAGGGAGAGAGAGAGAGAGAGAGAGAGAGATGCGTGCGGCAAGTCCAAAGGGATCAAATTCTTTTTTTTTTCTTTTCCTTTTCCTAATTTAATTAGGTTTGGCGACAAAAGCCCCTTCCCAGGCTTTCCCCCTTAGGGTCCCAGCTGACGCATCTATTTTACACAATTAAATCCAAGGCTTCAAACCCCCTTGAGGACAGGGGTTTGAATCCTCCAGGAAACACTTTTAAAATCCTTATTTTACAAATAACCGGAAGGCTTCCAGAAACCCTAAACAACTTCAACATCTCTTGGAAACCTACATCAACAACCTAACCAACCTTAGCAAAGGTCAGAAACAGCCTCGAAACCCTAAGATCCCATAAGGCCAGCCCTAAGAGCAAAATGACCAAAGTGCCCTTCAGGGTTAAAAAGCCCTAATGGCCCAACCTAACAACCGAATACTGAACCAAACATACCTGGGGAACCGGAACGAAAGTCTAGGCCGTTGCAATACTCCCTCATTTTAAGACTTTCATCCCCGAAAGTCCTTAGACTGAAACAGCTCTGTGTAATGAGTCCTCATCTCATCCTCTAGGTCCCATGTCGCTTCATCTGCCCTATGATGTCTCCACAGGACCTTTACTAAGCTTATTTCCAGGTTGCGCAAAACCTTGCGCTCTCGGGCCAAAATTTGCACAGGCTTCTCCCCCAAGGTCAAATCTTTACTCAACTCCAAAGGCTCATGATCTAGCACATGTGTCGGGTCTGCCACGTACTACCTCAGCATCGAGACGTGGAACACATTATGCACTGCTTCCACAAACGGAGGTAAAGCTAGCTGATAGGCCACTGCTCCGATCCGCTCAAGGATCTCAAAAGGCCCTACAAACCTGAGGCTCAACATACCTCGCTTTCCAAACCTTAACACACCATGCATCTGTGCTACCTTTAGAAAAACATGTTGACCAACCTCGAACTCCAAATCCCTATGCCTCACATCGGAGTAATTGTTTTGCCTACTCTGAGTTGTCAACATGCGAGCCCTGATCTTCTGCACTGCGTCGTTAGTCATCTGAAGTAACTCGGGACCTAGAACCTGTCTATCACCGACCTCCTCCTAGAACACTAGGGACCTACATCGCTTACCATACAAAGCCTTAAATGGAGCCATCTGAATAATCGACTGTTAAATATTATTGTAAGCGAATTCCATCAAATACAGGTACTGGTCCCAACTGCCTGGAAAGTCCAAAACACAGGCTCTCAACATATCCTCAAGAATATGATTCACCCTCTCGGTCAGACAATCTGTTTGAGGGTGAAAAGCAGTACTTAAACTGCACTCGGTTCCCAAACCCTTCTAGAGCGCTCTCTAGAAGCGAGATGTGAACCGAGAATCCCGATCTGACACTATCTTAGCTGGTACCCCATGGTACCGAACAATCTGCTCCAAGAATAACTGTGCCCACTGTTCCACGGTATAATTAATCCTACCGGGAATAAAGTGTGCACTCTTAGTCAGCCTGTCCACTACTACCCAGATCTGAGTAAACCCTCTCGGCGTCCTCGGCTACCCAGAGATATAATCCATCGAAATCTTGTCCCACTTCCACTGTGGAACACTCAACGGCTGTAATAAACCTGCCGGCTTCTGTCTGGGAGCCTTCACTTGCTTGCAAGTGAGACACTGGCTAACAAACTCAACTATATCTCGCTTCATACCCATCCACCAAAATGTCTGCTTGAGATCCTGATACATCTTGGTACCTCCTGGGTGCCAAGTAAATGGGGAACTATGCGCCTCAGTGAGCAACTCAACTCGAATCCCTGCGTCGTCCCGGATGCACAACTGACCTCTGTATCTCAAACCTCCGTCTGGTGCTACGACAAAGTCAAAATCGCCATCAGCCTCAACTCTCTCGAGCAATCTTTTCAACTTGGGATCACTCAGCTGGCTGTCGATGATCCTCTGCCTAAGCGACGACTGAACTGTCAACTGGCCTACCCTGAAGATAACCTCTCCCAACAAAACTGCGATACCGGCTCGCTCAAACTCTTTCCGCAATTCAACCTGCGAGCTCAACAAAGCTATGGAATGCGACGTCTTCCTACTTAGAGCATCAACCACAACATTGGACTTTCTGGGGTGATACAAGATTTCACAATCGTAATCCTTTACTAACTCTAGCCACCTTCTCTGCCTCATGTTCAACTCCTTCTGAGTGAAGAAATACTTAAGGCTCTGGTGGTCCGTGAACAATTGAATCCTTTCACCATACAAATAGTGCCTCCAAATCTTTAGGGCGAAAACAACTGCAGCCAACTCCATATCATGGATCGGATAATTCTTCTCATAAGGCTTCAACTGCCGGGAAGCATAAGCTATCACCTTCCCATGCTGCATCAACACATAGCCCAACACTGTAGACTACAAAACCTCATGTTCCCTCAGGAACTGCAAACACTGGTGTTGTCGTCAAACTGAGCTTAAGCTGGGCAAAACTTTCCTCGCAACTAGCATCTCAAACAAAGTCAACACCTTTTTAAGTCAAACGAGTTAGGGGTGCTGCCTTAGCGGAAAAGTCTTTCATGAAATGCCGGTAATACCCTACCAGATCTAGAAAGCTGCGAATCTCGGCGACCGACGTCAGTCTGGCCCACGAACTAACTGCCTTTATCTTTGCGGGGTCCACCACTACTCCATCTCTGGATACAATATGCCCAAGAAAGGCTACTTTCTCTAGCAAGAAGTCACACTTAGAAAACTTCGCATACAGCTGATTTTCTCGCAATGCTGCCAAAACCTAATGACAAAGTTGTCGAAGAATGCCTTGAACACCATGCCCATCATGCCCATAAACGCTGCATGGGCATTCGTCAGTCCGAAATACATGACCACGAACTCATAATGACCATATCTCGATCTAAACGCTGTCTTAGGAATGTCTGCATCCCGAATCCTCAACTAATGGTACCTTGACCTCAAGTCGATCTTGGAAAACATCGAAGCTCCTTGAAGATGGTCAAACAAATCGTCAATATGCTATAGGGGATACTTATTCTTCACTGTGACTTTATTCAACTCTCTATAGTCTATACACAAGCGCATGGATCCATCCTTCTTTTTAACAAACAGGACAGGTGCTCCCCACGTGGACACGCTCGGTCGGATGAAACCTCGATCCAGCATCTCCTGCAACTGCACTTTGAGTTCTTTCAACTCAGCCGGCACCATACGATACGGAGCTTTAGAAATAGGAAGAGTCACTGGTTCCAGCTCTCTCTTTGGGGGTAAACCCGGTAACTCCTCATGGAAAACATCTGCAAACTCTTGCACCATAGGGACCATGTCAACAGACAACGCGGTACAACTATCTCCTGACAGCTTTGCCAAGAAGCCCCAAGCTCCTCGAGCTATGAACCGACGGGTTTTCACTGCTGAAATCAACGGCGGACACACTTTGCCCTAGACACCGTGAAACTTGAAGCTTGGCTTCTGAGGTGGCCTAAACACGACTTCTTTCCGGCGGCAGTCTATCAAAGCATGGTTCTCCACCAACCAATCCATACCAAGGATCACATCAAAACCGCTCATAGACAAGACTATGAGGGTAGCCTCTAAAATCTCATCGGATATCTGTATCCGACCACTCTTAACTCTACTGCTAGCTAACATACTCACTCCCGAAGGAGTGGCAACACACAACTCAAACCCTAGAGGTTCGAGTTCCAAACAAGCTTGTCTAGCAAATGCATCAGAAACAAAAGAATGGGTCGAGCCCGAATCGAACAATACAAGTGCATAATGATCTAAGACAAGCAGTGTACCTGCAACTCCATAATGATCTAAGACGTCCATATAGTGTTCAACTAGGTCAGAAAATATCATTAACATGCATCGCTGAAATGTAGCAAGTGTGTTACGAAGGCCAAAGGGCATTCACCTAAAGGAGAATATCGCATATGGGCATGTGAAAGTTGTTTTTTCCTGATCTTGTGGGTCGATGGTTATCTGGTTGTAACCTGAGTATCCATCTAAAAAACAATAGTACTCTTGCTCAACACTTTATCAAGCATTTTATCTATGAAGGGTAAGGAGAAATGGTCTTTTTCGTCGTAGCGTTTTAATTTCCTATAGTCTATGTAGACTTGCCAACCAGTGATGGTTTGCGTAGGAATTAACTAGTTTTACTCATTGGCGACAACTATCGTGCCCGATTTTTTGGTAAATACTGTACAGGGCTGACCTATTTACTGCCTGCAATGGGGGTAGATTACCCCAGCATCCAACCACTTAACAATTTCCTTCATAAAACACCTCCTTCATTGCCAAATTGAGCCTTCCCAGAGCTTCGATTGTTCAAAACTCCTCATCTTTTAACTTTATTTTATGCATGCAGTAGGACAAGAATTAAGAAAACTTCTCGATTAAGTTAAGAAAACGGTTACAATAGAAAGTTACGAACTGAATAAACTAAGGAAAGTGGTAAAATATCATTAGCGAAATAACTTCAGTGGCCTAAAACCTAAATGTGAACGACTAAGGGAATTTCTAATCTTCTAAGAAAAGCTAAAGAAAAAAAATGGTGTTCTCCGATTCAGAAGGCAAGCTTGGCAATTTATAGACACTTCAACTGATAACTTTCGTGATAATTCTACTCCACATTCTTTGCTCTGCCAAAAGCTACTTTGCTATCTTACATTCCTGCTCCACGATCCTCTTTGTCAGCATGGCTGATTGTGGCCAGAGCGACGGTTGCGATTTCACCTGGAACCTTTAGATCTTTGCCACGTGCCCCTGGCAGAAATGTATCTATGTGTATCTTCACTGGTTTGGAGTCCTTTTGTAACGGCCCAGGTTTTCGTCCCAGTCTTCCAGGTATGCCCTAGGGGTATTTTAGTAATTTGGTCGGGCCGTCAGGGCCGTTTATGTCTTTTTCCAGTTGCTAAAATTATTGGATGGATTTATGAAGGTTTTTTAGGCTTTGTGGTTTGGTTTGACATTGGGTAGATGCAAAAGTAAAAATAAAGGAATTTGTGCTGCAGCCGGGGTTTGAACCCGGGTCTCCTGGGAAGCTTGTAGAGATGTGTGCCAATTGAGCCATTAGGTGCTCTTGTTGCTCTTTCTGCATCACATCTTAGTTAACCTTGGATCTTTGGTGTTTGGTGCATTTGGTTAAATGAAATAGAAATTAGGTTTGTTGTGTTTTCTTCTCCAAAAGAGTTGTGGCCGCCCAAGCTTTCTCCCAAGCTCTCCTTGCCGATTCTTCATCCTTGCAGCTCCCTTGGATCGTTCATCATCACTCCGGGTAAGTCTTCATCCTCTTCATCTTCTCGATTGGGTGTTCTTGTTGGCCGAAGGTAAGGAGAAGAGCTTGTGTGTGTGTGTGTTTGTAGCAGTCGCCAAAGATGCCCAGATCTGCCCAAAGACAAGCCCAGCCGCCCGGATCGCCTAGCGGCAAGCCCAGTGCCCAGATCGCGCGAAGCAGCGAGCACCGAGCCGCCCAGACCGCCCGCCCGTCGCGCGCGGCCGCGCGCGCACTGCTGAGCAGCCGCGCGCGCCCGCGTCGCGCGCGCGCGCGCCGCTCCTCGCTGCGCTGCGCGCGCGCGCATCGCGCGTCGCCGCCTCGCGCCAGCAAGGCTGTCTCGTCCGCTTGCCCGCGCCGCGTGCGCTGCGCCCAGCCAGCCGTCCGCGCGCATTGCGCGCGGCAGCCGCCGCCGCCTCGCCGCCCGTCGGCGCCCGGTGTGCGGCGTCCTCGCCGCCATCAGCCTTCGCGCGCGCGCGCCGCGTCGCGCAAAGAAGCCCCGCCGCCGTCTGCGCCTGTCCGCGTGCCGGGTCGTGCGTGTGTGAGTGAGTGCCCGAGCCGAGCTCGCTTGTTTTATTATATTTTTAGGGCTATGATTGTGATTTCTATTGTGTTTGTTAGGTTCTCGTTAGCTAGCTCGGGATCGATCGCAGGCGTAGGATTTTGTGTGTAGTTGCCCCGGCCAAGGTAAGGATTTCTTACCGGAGTTGTGTGGACCTGCGCGATGTTCTATGTGATTGTTGTTTGTATGTTTGTTTGTGATTATCAGCATGTATAGTTTAGGTGCTCTGTTGCGAATTTCGACTAGCATGACTTCGTATGTTGTTCTCTCATGTTAGCCCATGCTAGGTTGTTCCGTTCTAGCATGCTCATATCTCTGTTCTTGCTTCGTAGTACCATGCTAGGTTCGTTGTATCTGTTGAGCACGTTTTGGATTGTATTGGATTGTATGTTATTGATATGATAGGTTAAAGTGTAGGTAGGTAGCATCATCCGGGCCTGATGCATAAAGTATCTTGCATCCATGGCAGGGACGTCGAGACAGTTCTCCGTCCCTGGACCCCGTTAGGGTTTAGCTAACCCGACCGGTAGGCCCCGCAATCTTGGGTGAGGGTGGCGATCGTTAAATGCCCCAACGGTCGGGATGATGACGTGGCATTGCCTCGTCCCGACGATCGGCGCACGCCTCGGCGTGTTCGGCGTAGCCCTTGATTGCCACTGTTAGGGCAAGGACCGCTTCTGGTGCAAGCCTATCACGACCGGTTCCTTAGCCTCGGTGCGGTGGTTGGTGACATAGTTCACGCGTGTCGAGTCTCACACCCCTATGTCGGTGACACCGATCCAGAGATTTAGTTAGGCGTGGTGGATTGGACATGGGCGGCTTGCCACTAGACCCCGCACCCCATAGTGCAGAGCACGCGGTGCATGCTTACGCTCATTCTGGCGCCGACCGGAGAGCTCCTCGGGATCTTGAGCTAGTGTACCTTTCGATCGCGAGAGAGGCAGCCGAGGCCGAGACTTGGTTCTCGTATAGGGCGTATTGTGTGGTGTGGATTATTCCGGACTAAGACCACGAGTTGGCATCCGAGGTCCAAGTGTGGACTTAAGCTATGTGCTCTATTATGTGTTTATGTTCACGGCTTGCATACACTCATCTAGATGACCATGTGCATCGATTGTACCCCGATCGGGGATTCTTCTTGAGTAATTCGTTACTCACCCTTACTTATCTTCGGGTAACCATGGCGCGAGGCGGGATGGTGAAGGAGGAGCTATGATCATGGGAACGTCGTTGTCGTCTCTCGACTTTTTATTTCTATGACTCTTGTCTTTCATTTTCCCTGAATGCATGTAGTAAGGCACGGAACCCTAGGATGTTTTCGAATGATTTTGTGGATTCCCGCTTTATTGAATTTGAGAATGTTCCAAATGTTTTAATAAATCTCGATCGAGTGTACGTTTTGGAAATGTATTTGCCTTGAAACAGTTTTTAAAACAAACTATATTGATTTACGATTGAACCTTGATTGTTTTGTTTTAATTGGGAATCTAAAAACTTATTTGCATATTATCCTTTCCTTTGAATGTATGCATTGGGGTAAAGGCCTATTTAGAGCCCCTTTTGGGTCGGGTCTTTACACCTTTCGCTACGACAAATAGGAGCTCATTCTATTTTTCTTAGAGTGGCTTCGCTTTGGCTAGCATCAATTCTTCATGCTTTGCTCTATTGAAGAGTGTTGCAAACAAACTAAAGAGATATAAGTTCTTTTTGGCATACTTAATGGTTTACAAACATTCATGCGTATTTCGCTAGAGCAACTTCCTAAAACACTTGAAATCAAAATTTAGTGAATATTTTCCTTTTTTGCTTCGCTTTACAATAAGGCAGCAAAATCATTCTCAAATTCAATTTGTTTTAGCAAAATTCTATGTTCTTTATATCTTATTAAGCTATTTTAACTCTCAACTCTTGAGAGTTATCAAAATGATTTAATGATATTCTATGATATTGTTATTATCTACTATAGAAGACTTACCATGATGAGGGATACTATGATGGAGTAAACATGTAGACATAATTGTTATAATAAGTCAATTATGATAATTAAAAACTGTCATAGAAGACGGAAATTGAGTAGTGAATTTTGATTCAAAATCAAATAGGACGACTTTTAGTCTAATTAGTTTTGAAAAATATTAATTTATAATCGGCCTAAATTTTTATTTTATTTCACCAAAAATATATAATATGAAGAAATTTCCAATTTCTTTGCCAACCGTGTAAAAACTACATAAAAGTGTAATTATTTTATTATAATTTCTATTTATTTATTTACAAATTAACAATAGCTCAAACTAAGTAATTACTTATCTTTTATAAATAAAAGACTAGTTAATTGGTTATGCACAAACAATTAAATGATGAATATGGAATCAATTCAACAAGAAGTTGTTAAAACTATAATGCTAAAATTATATTTACATTGAAGCATAATCAATGGCAAAATATGGATCTCTATCAAAAATGGAAACAAATTAAATTAGTTGTATAGAGATTTATGCAATGTTTACTATTTAAGAAATTAGTGTCCTTCTTAATTTTCAATCTCAAAAAATGGCTTCCTCCCCTGTCAATCAATCTTCATTCCTCTTCATCCATTGTATTGTTTTTCTTCTCCTCGCTGGTAATGACATCTTTATTCCCACCTATGCAACCTTTTCTTCTTTCTTTACTATTTCATCATAAATTTTGGGTTCATGTTTATAAGCTTTCATCTTTAATTTTCCTTTTCTTTACTATTTATCTATACAAAATTTAAGGGAAAAATATTAGATAAAAGACATGAACTTTTCGATACTCAACTTGTGTAACAATGAACATGTATTTATTTGACTATCATGAAACATTTTTAATATTCGCTTTTGACTTGAGGATCCCAAAATCCATATTTAGAGGTTTTATGAAGATTTTCTTTTTTTCCTTACAAAAATTAGTAATGTTTTGTAGAATTTTTCAAGATTATAAATATTTGACATTTGATTTGGAAAAGTAGTGCTTATAAAACTATGTTTTTATAAATTTCTTTTTTAAGATCACCCTCAACATACGATATTGAGAAAGTTGATATGCTCCATAACTATAAATTATTTATCATTTGAGAGAGTTTAAAATATGTATTCTTAGGTAGTCATTTATAATCTAGGACAAATAGACTTTTATTTATTTAACTATAATAAAGATATTGTTGAAAAGCCATTCTTAATTTTTGTTGTCATTGTGTAGGATTAGGGCCAAGGCAAGGAAATGCCATAAGTTTACCATTGGTGTGTTTGGGAGCATGCTCAAGTTTCCCAAATTGTACCAAAGCTTGCATCATTAAAGGATTTGTGAAAGGTGGGGATTGTTTGGGCTTCTCTGGACACTCTCCTACTACTTGTTGTTGCAACAACACTAATTAATCATATATATATATATATATATATATATATGATCAGCTTGACGCTTTTAATTAAATAAAACTACTTGTTACATTTCTTATCAATATTATATGTATGTCACTAAGACTATGAGAATGATAATATGAAAACTATGCCTCTTTTTTATATCCATGTGTGTCTCGACTAATTTACGTGTACTTTAACTATTTCTACGAGATAATCGTCTAATTTTACTATATATTTCATTATCAAGAAAACTCGTATAAAATAAGTTTTCAAATAAGTTAATCACATGAATTATACACATTTTCTCTTAATTATGTATTTTTTTTAATATAAATCGAGTAAAAATTGTATTGAATAATAAGATTTTGGAAAATATTTACAAATATAGAAATCGGCAAAGTAATTTTACAATTATTAGTTAATAATAATTTTCAATAATGGCAAATCAACCCACATTTAGTAATTAGATTTTTTTTCGAATGAGTCGATGGTACGATTGGTTATGTGGTTTGGTGCTAATCTATTTCCACTCTACGATTATCGGTTCGATCCCTAGAATCGGTATTTATAACCCCCTTCCCCTAACTTGTACTAAAAAAATAAATAAAAATAATTAGACTTTCCGTAAGTTTTGATTTGCAATAATGACCATCAGAATTTTAATACCCAAACTGTGATTTGCTCCGCCATGGATGAACTCGTAATTTCCCAAGCCCTGCCTCACCATAATTTTCTCGTCGTAATTTCATTGTTCATAACTTCCTGTCATGGATATTAAGCTTTCAAGGTTAAAGACATGTTTCATCAAAGTCTAGCAAATCAATATCGAAGGATCGTTATTTTTTTCACAAGAGAAGAGTACTTTTTCATGCCATAATCATGTATCTATCGATTGAAGCTTGAAACATACATGATTTGTTCGTCGTTTCATTCAACACCGACTAAATTGTTTCATTCTTTTAGTTGTTTATTATTTTAGATTGGGTCTAATTTTGTTTGCACTTTATTGTAAAATCGATTTACATATCATGGTATAATCAATTTTCTATCAATGAGTAGTCGTCTTGAGAGAAAATCCATTGATCTTGTTTGGTTTTCTACAACTCCATTAACTATTGATAAGGATCATGGAGTTCCACAAGTTTTACTTGGACCTATTATACGATCCAAAGCAAAGAAGATTCAACAAGTATTCATTCTTCACCTTCGACAGTGGATAGCCTCAATTCAAAATCCATTTCATGTGCTAGAGACCATTTCAAGGGAAGAGGAACCATTTGATGCTTTGGAAGTAAATGTATGCAAGATTGAAGTTGTAACGGCCCGTAAATTTCATCCCGGTCTTCCCGAGAGGCCCAGGGGCATTTTGGTAATTTTAGGTCGGGCCGACAGGGCCGGTTTCGAAATTATAAATTGCCGGAGAAATTATGAGTCGATTTGAATGGGATCGGGAATTTTGGTGAAGACATTTGGGCTTGGGAAAGAGTAAAAATAAATAAGGAATTAAATAGCGCGTCGAGTTAGATTCGAGCCAGGGACTTGTCGCGTGCTAGGCAGGGGACGCTGCCAGCCGAGCCACTAGGTGTGTTTGTTAAACTAAATAAGGAATTAAATAGCGCGTCGAGTGAGATTCGAGCCAGGGACTTGTCGCGTGCTAGGCAAGGGGCGCTGCCAGCCGAGCCACTAGGTGTGTTTGTTAAACTATGCGCGCGATCTGGTATATATGCCGTGCGCAGTGGGATTTTTATATAAAAGCAGAATTTCGCCCGATTCCTTCCCCATTTCTCTTCTTCTTCTTCGCGACTCTTCTCCGACCGACGAGCGACCTCTCCCTCGTCGGCCGGTCATTTCGAGCTCTTCTTCTCGATTCGAAGCCCATTCTTTCCCCGAGCAAAGCAGTACTTCTTCTTTTTCTTCTCCTTCAAAATTCGAGTTCTTCACCCATGTTTCTGGCTTCGCCATTTCCGGCCGAGTCGAGGTAACTTGAAGTATGGGTTTTGTGCAGCTAGTGTAGAAGAGTTCGCCATCAAAGAATCGCTCGTCGAATCCTCGTGGATCGCTCGAATTCGGATTTTCTCTTCGCCCCTATTTGAGCGAAAAAAGAGCTCGTTGCCGAGCCGCGCGCAGATCGCTCGCGCGCGCGCGACGCCCGCGCCAGCTCCGTGTCACGCGCGCGCTCGCCGCGCGCGCCGCCTCGCCTGCTGCATCGCTCGCGCGCGCCGCGTCGCCCCCAACGCACCTGTTCGTCGCGCTTGCGCGCGCTGCCAGCGCTCATCCGCGCCCAGCGCGCGCCCCTCCTGCGCCCAGCGTGCCCGGCCAGCCCGTTCTTTGCCCGTTAAATGCGTTAAATCGCGCCTCGTGAGTTGCTCTCGAGCTGAGCCTTGTTTATTTTATTATATTTAGGCCTATTGTGTGATTTTTGTTGTGATTGATAGGTTCTCGATAGCTAGTTCGGGTTCGTTTGCCACCTAGGTTTTCGTGTCAAATCGTCCCCGACCAAGGTAAGAATTTCTTACCGGAGTTGTGTGGACCCTGCGATATTATATGTGATTGCTGATTGATTTGCTTGTTTGTGTTTATTGACATGTATAGCTAGGTACTCAACTCTAAATTCCCGATTAGCATGTTGTTCCTGATTAATTCTCATGTTAATCCATGCTAGGTTGTTCCCTTCTAGCATGCTCGTATCTACTCCTTGCTTCATAGTACCATGCTAGGCTCGTTGTATTCTTATTGAGCACGTATTGGATTTTATGGAATTGTTTGCTGTTTGCAAGGGCAGGTTAGAATTGCAGGTAGATAGCATCATCCGGGCCTGATGCATAAAGTACCTTGCATCCATGGCAGGGACGTCGAGCAAGTCATTCCGTCCCTGGACCCCGTGAGGGATTAGCTAACCCAAGCGGTAGGCCCTGCATTCTTGGGTGAGGGTGGCAGACTGTTAAATGCCCCAACCGTCGGGATGATGACATGGCATTGCCTCGTCCCCGGCAGTCGGCACGTCCTCAGCGTGTTCGGCCGTAGCCCCTGATTGCCACCTGTTAAGGTAAGGGCGGCTTCCTGGTGTAAGCCTACCACGACCCGTTTCCTTAGCCTCAAAGTGCGGTGGTTGGTTGCCGACATAGTTTACGTGTCCAGGTCTCACACCCCTATGTCAGTGACACCGATCCAAAGAATTAGTTGGGCGTGGTGACTGGACATGGGCAGCTTGCCACTAGACCCGACACCCCCAATAGTCTGCAGTACACGCGGTGCATGCTTACACTCATTACTGGCGCACGACCGGAGAGCTCCTCGGGATCTTGAGCGAGTGTACCTTTTCGTCGCCGATGAGCAGTGCCGAGGCGGGACTTGTTTCTCGTATAGGGCGACTTATGTATTGGACTGTGTGATGATATTATTCCGGACTAAGACCTTAAATTGGCATCCGAGGCCCAAGTGTGGGCTAAGCTATGTGCTCTATTCTGTGTTTATATTCATAGCTTGCATACGCTCATCGAGATGACCATGTATATCGTATTGTACCCCGGTTGGGGATTCTTCTTGAGTAATTCGTTACTCACCCTTCACGTGGTTTTTCCACGGGTAACCAAGTTGCGAGACAGGATGGTGAAGGAGGAGGCTGTGATCATGGGGCTCAATCATCAAACTCGATTTTGTGTTATGACGCTTTATGTTTTATTTTCCCTGAATGCATGTAGCAAGGCACTGAGCCCTAGGATGTTTTACGAATATTTTGTGGATTCCAGCATTATTGTATCTAGACATATTTTGAATGATTTTAAGAAATCTCTGATCGGAGTATACTTTGGAAATGTATTTATCTTGAAACAGGTGCTTGGAAACAGGGACAGGTTCCGGGGGAAATTGTCTAGTTTTTAAAGGGGTTATTTTGAATGTTTTTGTTTTAATTGGAATCCGAAATCATGTCGGTTTAATATCCTTTACTTTGAATGCTTGCATTGGGGTAAGGGCCCATTTAGTGCCCCATTCGGGTCGGTCCCTTACAGTTGGTATCAGAGCTCAGAGTCATAGATTATGTAGATTGACCTTTTTATTGTAGGTCGTTTTTCCATGATCACTAGCACTCCGACAGTCATCAGGTACGCCTAAGTTTACTATTTGTTGTAGAAAAAGGGTTAAGAATTTACAATACCAGTCATCTAGTGTATGCCTTGTGTAGTGTTGTGGAGCGTAGACGAGCAGGTTCTGACTCGTTATTGGTTTGGGTTTAGAGCGCCATCATGCCAACTTCCCGCAGTGTGTGATGTATGTTGTGGCTTGTTGTGGTATCCAGGTAGGTTCGGTTGCCCTGGGACATCGTTCCAGAGGGAGGTAGAGATTGGACTCCCATAGGCCAACTGTGGCCCAGTTGTTGGTTTTTCCCTAGTGAGAGGGTGGAGGTGCTTTGCCTTGGAATGCCACTCCAAGAGAGAAGTTAGCTATGGTTGTGCTGATGTGGATGCTTGTGGAGCAGGTCCTCGTGTGGACTAGCCTAGGTAGCTCAAGTGTTGATCTTGAGCCTTGATAGATTATTTGGTTGCCCAGAGAGTGGTTGCAAAGTTGGTAGCCTTCGAGGAGGTTGATGAGGCATCTTTGTGCTTCTGTGAAGTGTGGTTGTTTGCAGCCAGTAAGCCAGAACCCTGTGTGTAAGGGTGCAGCAAGCAGTGTTCTCTACGGACTGGATCCGTTGGTGGTTTCCTCAGTTGTTTGGTAAAAAAAAAAAAGAACACTCTTCTTTTGGTAAGCCCTAGAGTAGGGCTAGCTGCTGCATGTTGAGAGAGCCGGCCAGAGTTTGTTGAGCATCATGTGGAGATGCAAGAGTAGGCTGTGAGCCTTCAGCTTGATGAGATGCCTTAGGCATGGTTGTTGGAGTTGAGCCCTTGTATGCCGAGCCAGAGTTCGTGTCACTTGAGTTTGTGACCTTGTTGGCCCCGTTGTAGTAAGATGTGGATTTGGTAGTAGTGGCACTTGAGGTGCATTGGTTGGTGTGCCGCTTTGGCACTAAATCTGGTTCAGGCCTGAGTTTGGCATGGGCATAGCAGATGGTTCTATGCCGTTCGGAGTTTAGCGTACTCCTTTAGCCTTGGATCCATTTATGGTAGTTGCACCTGTGTAGGTCGTGCAAAAAGGGCTAGTTCAGTGGTATTCGAAAGACTTCAAGCGAAAGGATGTTCGAGAGGAGCCGGAGCCTTTTCCCAGTGTTACTGGAGGTTGAGTAAGTCAAGCAGGTTGGCGGTTGGTAAGTGTTAGTGCGCGTGCATCTCACGCTAGTGTTAAGGCCAAGAGATCTTTGTGGTTGGTAGTGCGGTCAACTACCTTCGAGTGCCTAAACCTCAGGAGAGTTGAACATCGTAGAAGCAAGTTGGGTCCAGTTGAGGGACCATGAGTTGGATGCCTATGAGGTAAGTAGGATGCCTTGTGAGAGGAGTTGGATGCCTTATGGGTAAGCACCCTTGGTAGAGGCTTGGTATAAAGTAAGTTTGGTTTGACGTGGTTATGCTTTGGTGGAGCAAGGTTGCCACAGCTTCGAGCATCGTGTGGAGATGGAACTTTGGGTGTTCCGTTGATTGGTTGTATCTCTGCCAGGAGCTAGTGTGGCTTTTGGGAAAAGCATTTGTTAGACTTGGATCGCTAAATGAAGGTTGGGAGTTGTGCACACAAGTGTGTTTTGTGTGGTTCGTTCTGTGGCGAGAGAGTCAGATCCATGTAGGGTTTGCTTTGGGGATCTGGTGCTCAGTTTTTGGAAAAGTTGGACTCCAGGTGGATGTTGTAATACTTAGTGAGGTGGTAAGGATACCATGCTCGTGGTATCAGGTTGTTGCTTAGGTGAGATTGTTAAGTGGACCTAAGCTTGGTTGGCGGATCTTCTTCTTGATCGATCGCCATGAGAGAGTTGTTCGGATCCCTCCTTGGGTAGGAGTTATGTTGTGGTTGAGGTCTGAGTAGGAGGATGACGCACTCGGTAGCATTTCGGGTCCTCTTGGTTCCCAAGGAGTTGGAGTTGGCCAGCATGGTTGTGTTGCTGGAAAAAGGAGTTGTTGTTGTGCAGGCAGTTGGTTGTAGGCAGTTAGTTGGCAGTGGGTGTCGAGGGTTGTCGAAGAACCCTAGGTTGTGGAGAGCCTCTCTAGAGCTCAGTCAGGCCCAGGTAGGGAATTTCGGTTGGCAAGTGGGAGCCGTGTAGTTTGTAGCCTCGGGGAAATTGGCAATCTTGGTAGCCTAGCAAGTTAGTATTTGTTTGGAATGGAGTCCGGATTGGTTCCGGTGTGGGGACAAGTTGATGCTTGGTGTTGACCAAGGTGTGGATTGAAATTGCTAGAAGTCAGTTTGCTCGTGGGGCGAATGGTTCGTGCCCTGTTGGTTGTCTTCCTGTTTCCAGGAAGTTGAGAGTTGCCCGTTGGTATTTGGAGGTTCAGTCCGTGGTGAACCCCTGTTGCTACCCCGTGAGATTTTGATTTTGTGTATTCACCAGACACTGGGCTGACGCATAGAGGCCGGTTGTGTGTTCCGGATGTCGCAGGATTGCGAGCAGAGTTGCTCTCAGAGGCCCACAGTTCTCCGTTTGCTTGGCACCCCGGGGGTACCAAGATGTATCAGGATCTTAAGCAGACATTCTGGTGGATGGGTATGAAAAGAGATGTTGCGGAGTTCGTCAGTCGATGTCTCACTTGTCAGCAAGTGAAGGCACCCAGGCAGAGACCAGCCGGTTTGTTGCAGCCGCTGAGTGTACCTCAGTGGAAGTGGGAAGAGATCTCCATGGACTTTATTTCTGGCTTGCCGAGGACTCCGAGAAAGTTCTCTCAGATTTGGGTAATAGTCGATCGATTGGCTAAGAGCGCACACTTCATTTCTGGTAGAGACTCTTATACCGGGGAACAGTGGGCGCAGTTGTTTTGGAGCAGATCATTTGTTATCACGGTGTGCCTGTGAGGATTGTGTCTGACCGTGATTCGAGGGCTTGTGTGTTGGATTTCCGGCGGTTGGGACCGATGACACATGATATCGATGGAGTTTGCATATAACAACGATTATCGATCGGCGATTCGAGATGGCTCCATTCGAGGCTTTGTATGGTAAGCGTTGCCGATCTCACGTGTTCGGGAAGAGGTTGGTGATAGGCAGGTTTTGGGTCCCGAGTTGCTGCAGTTGACCAATGGTGTCGTGCTGAAGATTAGAGCTCGTATGTTGACAGCTCAGAGCAGACAGAAGAGTTATGCCGATGTTCGGCGTCGGGATTTGGAGTTTGAGGTTGGCCAACATGTATTCCTAAAGGTCGCACCGATGCGAGGTGTTTTGAGGTTTGGCAAGCGTGGAAAGCTGAGTCCCCGTTTTGTTGGTCCGTTTGAGATTCTGGAGAGGATCGGCAAGGTTGCTTATCGATTAGCCTTGCCACCTCCATTGTCAGCGGTTCACAGTGTTTTCCATGTTTCGATGTTGAGACAGTACGTGCCGGACCCGTCGCACATTGTCGATTTTGAGCCTTTGCAGTTGAATGAGGATTTGAGCTTCGAGGAGAAGCCAGTGGGGATCCTTGCCCTTGAGACCAAGACATTGCGTGATCGTGAGATCCGTTTGGTAAAGATTCAGTGGAGGAGTCAGAGTTCAGAGGAAGCCACTTGGGAGCGGGAGGATGAGATGAGATTGCAGTATCCCGAGCTGTTCCAATCTTAAGTGACTTTCGAGGACGAAAGTCTTATAAGGGGGGAATATTGTAACGGCCCGAAAATTTCATCCCGGACTTCCCGGGAGGCCCAGGGGCATTTTGGTAATTTTGGGTCGGGCCGACAGGGCCGGTTTCGAAATTATAAATTGCCGGAGAAATTATGAGTCGATTTGAATGGGATCGGGAATTTAGGTGAAGACATTTGGGCTTGGGAAAGAGTAAAAATAAATAAGGAATTATAATAGCGTGTCTAGTGAGATTCGAGCTAGGGACGTGTCGCGTGCTAAGCGGTGGCGCCGCGGTGAGCCATCGGGCGTGTTTGTTAAACTATGCGCGCGATCTGGTATATATGCCGTGCGCAGTGGGATTTTTATATAAAAGCAGAATTTCGCCCGATTCCTTCCCCATTTCTCTTCTTCTTCTTCGCGACTCTTCTCCGACCGACCAGCGACCTCTCCCTCGTCGACCGGTCATTTCCGAGCTCTTCTTCTCCAGTTCGAAGCCCATTCTTTCCACCGAGCAGCAGGTACTTCTTCTTTTTCTTCTCCTTCAAAATTCGAGTTCTTCACCCATGTTTCTGGCTTCGCCATTTCCGGCCGAGTCGAGGTAACTTGAAGTATGGGTTTTGTGCAGCTAGTGTAGAAGAGTTCGCCATCAAAGAATCGCTCGTCGAATCCTCGTGGATCGCTCGAATTCGGATTTTCTCTTCGCCCCTATTTCGCGCAGAAAGCAGAGCTGTTCATTGAGCCGCGCGCGCGCGCACAGATCGCCTCGCGCGCCACGCACGCCTCGCCCGAAGAATGGTACTTCTTCTTCTTCTTCTTCAAAATTCGAGTTCTTCACCCATGTTTCGGGCTTCGCCATTTCCGGCCGAGTCGAGGTAATTTGAAGTATGGGTTTTGTGCAGCTAGTGTAGGGGAGTTCGCCATCAAAGAATCGCTCGTCGAATCCCCGTGGATCGCTCGAATTCGGGTTTTCTCCTCGCCCCTATTTCGCGCAGAAACAGAGCCTGCTGCCGAGCCGCGCCGCGCATCGCCTCGCCCAACTCCGTGTCACGCCGCTCGCCCGCGTGCGCCCTCGCGCCTCTGCATCGCTCGCGCGCCCTCGTCTGCGCCCAACGCCCTGTTCGTCCGCGCACAGCTCGCGCCCCAGCGCTCGTCCGTGCCCCAGCACGCCCACTCCTGCGCCCCAGCGCGCCAGCCAGCCCCGTTGCTGCCCGGTTCGTGTAGTCGGCCCGTTCTTGCGTTCGTCGCGCCTCGTGAGTTGCTCTCGAGCTGAGCCTTGTTTATTTTATTATATTTAGGCCTATTGTGTGATTTTTGTTGTGATTGATAGGTTCTCGATAGCTAGTTCGGGTTCGTTCGCCACCTAGGTTTTTATGTCAAATCGTCCCCGACCAAGGTAAGGATTTCTTACCGGAGTTGTGTGGACCCTGCGATATTATATGTGATTGCTGATTGATTTGCTTGTTTGTGTTTATTGACATGTATAGCTAGGTACTCAACTCTGAATTCCCGATTAGCATGTTGTTCTTGATTAATTCTCATGTTAATCCATGCTAGGTTGTTCCCTTCTAGCATGCTCGTATCTGCTCCTTGCTTCATAGTACCATGCTAGGCTCGTTGTATTCTTATTGAGCACGTATTGGATTTTATGGAATTGTTTGCTATTTGCTAGGGCAGGTTAGAATTGCAGGTAGATAGCATCATCCGGGCCTGATGCATAAAGTACCTTGCATCCATGGCAGGGACGTCGAGCAAGTCATTCCGTCCCTGGACCCCGTGAGGGATTAGCTAACCCAAGCGGTAGGCCCTGCAATCTTGGGTGAGGGTGGCTGTAACGGCCCAGGTTTTCATCCCGGTCTTCCAAGTATGCCCTAGGGGTATTTTGGTAATTTGGTTGGGCCGTCAGGGCCGTTTATGTCTTTTTCCAGTTGCTAAAATTATTAGATGGTCTTATGTAAGTTTTGAGGCTTTGTGGTGGTGTTTGGGCATGGGGAGATGCAAAAGAAAATTAGGAGTTAAAGATGTGTTTGGTGGGTTTGAACCCAAGTAGTGCAGGAAGTCGGGTGGGTGGTGTGGCGGTTGAGCCACGGTGTTCTTGTTACTCTTTCGCGTCATATCTTAGTTACCCTTGGATCTTTGGAGTTTTGTGCATTTGGTTAAATGAAAAGAAATTAGGTTTTGTGTTTTCTTCCCCAAAACACCATGGCGCGCCCAACCCTCTTCTCTCCCAAGCCCCTTGCCGTGATTTTCTTCCCTTTGCGCCCCGAGCGCCGTTAAAGCCAGCCAAGCGACCACCGAGCAGCGGCGGTCGAGCGCCCAGCCAGATCGCGCAGCGGCCTAGCGCCCAACAGCAGTTGCGCGCGCCAGAGCGCCAGCGCGCCAAAGAAGACGCAGCGCTAAGCGCCGTCGCAGCCGCCAGCAGTGGCGTCGCGGCACCGATCCGCGCGTCGCGTCGCGTCGCGTCGCCGCCGCCGCATCGCACCGCTCGCCGCCGCGCGCCAGCGCCTCGCCATCGCCACCGCCCGAGCTCGCGTCGCGTCTGCGTCGCGGCCAGCGCCCGTCGTCCGCGTCGCGCGCCGCGCGCCCCGCCAGCGTCTGCGCCCGTGCCGTCCGCGTGCCGCCCCAGCCAGCGTCCGTGCCTAGCGCGCCATCCGCGCCCAGCGCGCTGTCCGTCGCGCGGCAGCGCCCGATGTGCGCCCATTTGCCGCCCATCGGCTCCCATCGCGCCCAGCAGCAGCCGCCGCCGTCTTTGCCGCGCCCGTCGCGTGTCGGCCGCGTGCGTGAGTTGCTCCGAGCCGAGCCCTATTTATTTTATTATATTTAAGCCTTTAGAGTGTGATTATCATTGTTTTTGTTAGGTTCTCGGTAGCTATCTCGGGTTCGATCGCGACTTAGGATTTTGTGTGTAGTTGCCTCCCGGCGAGTAAGGATTTCTTACCAGGAGTTGTGTGGACCTGCGATGTTCTATGTGATTGATGTTGTATGTTTGTTTGTGATTATCGGCATGTATAGTTTAGGTGCTCTGCTCTGAATTCTCGATGGCATGACTTCGTATGTTGTTCTTTCATGTTAGTCCATGCTAGGTTGTTCCGTTACGGCATGCTCATATTCATTCTTTTTCGTAGTACCATGCTAGGTCTGGCTGTATTCTTTCGAGCACGTATTGGATTGTTTCTTTGATTGTTAAGGCGGAGTTATAATTGGTAGATAGCATCATCGGGCCCGATGCATAAAGTATCTTGCATCCATGGCAGGGCGTTCGAGACGATTCTCGTCCTTGGACCCCGTGAGGGATTAGCTATCCCAACCGGTAGGCCCCGCAATCTTGGGTGAGGGTGGTAGTCTAAGCGATGCCCCAGCGGTCGGGATGATGACTTGGCAATGCCTAGTCGAGCAGCGGCCGCACGTCCTCAACGTGTTCAAAGTGTAGCCCTTGATTGCCACTGTTAAGGTAAGGGCGGCTTCACGGTGTAAGCCTACCACGACCCGTTCCTTAGCCTCAAAGTGCGGTGGTACAGGTGACATAGTTCACGTGTCCGAGTCTCACACCCCTATGTCGGTGACACCGATCCGAGAGATTTAGTTAGGCGTGGTATCCGGATATGGGCGACTTGCCACTAGACCGGCACCCCATAGTCTGTAGAAGCACGCGGTGCATCCTTACGCTCATTACAGCGCCGTGGAGAGCTCCTCGGGATCTTGAGCTAGTGCACCTTTCGTATCGACACAAGAGAGAGGCTGAGGCCGAGACTTGTTTCTCGTATAGGGCGTATTGTGTGGTGTGATTTATTTCCGGACTAAGACCCTGAGTTGGCATCCGAGGTCCAAGTGTGGACTTAAGCTATGTGCTCTATTCTGTGTTTATATTCATAGCTTGCATACACTCATCTTGATGACCATGTGCATCGTATTGTACCCCGGTTGGGGATTCTTACTGAGTAATTCGTTACTCACCCTTATTTTGTGGTTTTCCACAGGTAACCAAGGTGCGAGACAGGATGGTTGAAGGAGGAGCTGTGATAATGGGAACTGCTGTGTCCTCTACGATCTTTTATTTCTATGACTCTTGTCTTCTATTTTTCCCCTGAATGCATGTAGTCGGGCACGGAGCCCTAGGATGTTTTCTGAATGTTTTGTGGATTCCCGCTTTATTGAATTTGAGGATGTTTCAAATGTTTTAATAAATCTCTGATCAGAGTGTACGGTTTGGAAATGTATTTGCCTTCAAGCAGTGCTTGGAGAGAGGGATGAGTTTAAACAAACCATCTTGATTTCTGATTGAATCTCTTTTGTTTTTAATTGGGAATCCAAAAACCTATCTGCATATTGTTCTTTACTTTGAATGCATGCATTGGGGTAAAGAACTATTTTGAGCCCTTTTTGGGTCGGGTCTTTCTGATTGGTATCGAGCTCGAGTCATAGATTCTGTAGGACCGACCTTTTTGTTGTAGGTCGTTTTCCCATGATCATCGGCACTCAAGCGGTCATCAGTGCACGCTTAAGTTTCTTGTTTTAGAAAAGGGGTTATGAATTTACAATACCTTTTATCTAGTGTATGCCTTGTTTTGTGTTGTGGAGCGGAGACGCAGCGAGTTCGACTCGTTGTTGGTTTGGGTTTAGAGCGCCATCATGCCAACTTCCCGCGAGTGTGTGATGTATGTTGTGGCTTGTTGAGGTATCCGAGATAGATTCGGATGCCGTTGGGACGTCGTCCCCAGGGAGGCGAGCTTAGTCTCCCATTGGCCATTTGTGGCCCAATCGCTTTCCCCTAGTGAGAGGGTGGAGGTGCTTTGTGCGGATCGCTAGTATGTTGATCGCACCTGGAGGAGCGGGACGCTTGGCATGTCCGACCGAGGAGTTGGACCGATCGTGTTGATGTTGAGGCGCGTCCGGGGTTGTTAGGCGATTGGCGAGTTGGCCCCTGGCGGTTGAGTTGCCTAGTGGTGGGGGTAGAGGCTAGCGGCGCCTCGAGTGAGACTCCTTGGCGAGTGTGCTCCGGCCATGAGAGATTTGATGGCGAGTCTTTAGCTATCGAGAGCGCGGACCCAGCGCGCTTTTGTAGCGCGTAGTGAGGAGCCACGGGCACGGATAGCCCGGTGTGAGAGTTTGTTTCAGCATTTTCCCCAAAGTAGCTCTTGTAGCCCCGGAGGTTCCCAGGAGGGCATGATCAGCAGAGTTTATGCCGATGAGGATGCTTGTGGAGCAGTCCCCATGTGGACTAGCTGTGTAGCTCAAGTGTTGATCTTGAGCCTTAGCCGATTGTTTGTTTGCCCAGTGAGTAGCTGCAGAGTTGGCAGCCTTGAGGAGATTGTTGAGGCATCTTTGTGCTCCTGTAAAGTGTTGTTGTTTGCGGCCCGATGGCGGAACCACGTGGTTAAAGTGCAGTGAGCGATGTTCCCTCGGATTTGATCCGTTGGTGTTTTCCTCAAATGTTTGGTAGAGTTGAGCACTCTTCCTTTGGTGAGCTCTGGAGTGGAGCTAGGCGATGCATGTTGAGAGAGCCGACTGAGTTTTGTTGAGCATCATGTGGAGTGCGGGGGTAAGGCTGTGAGCCTTCGGTTTGATGAGATGCCGTAGGCATGGTTTTTGAGTTGGAGCCCTTGTATGCCTAGCCAGAGTTCTTGTCACTTGAGGTTGTGACCTTGTTGGCCCCATTGGTAGTAAGATGTGGTTTTGGTAGTAGTGGCACTTGAGGTGCATTGGTTGGTGTGCCGCTTTGGCACTAAGTCTGGTTCAGGCTTGAGTTTGGCTTGGGCATAGCAGATGGTTCTATGCCGTCCGGAGTTCAGCGCACTCCTTTAGCCTTGGATCCGTTTATGGTAGTGGCACCTGTTTAGGTCTTACCAGAGGGCTAGTTCAGTGGTAGTCGATGGACTACAAGCGAAAGGATGCTCGAGAGGAGCCGGAGCCTCTTCCCAGTGTTTCTGGAGGTTGAGTAAGTCAGCAGGTTGCCGGTTGGTAAATGGTTGTGCGCGTGAGTCTCGCGCTAGTGTTAAGGCCAAGAGATTTTCTTTGTGGTTGGTAGTGCGGTCAACTACCTTCGAGTGCCTAAATCTGAGGAGAGTTGAGCATTGTAGATGCGAGTTTGGTCCAGCTGAGGGACCATGAGTTGGATGCTTTTGAGGCGAGATGAGTTGATGCCTTGCGAGAGGTTTTGGATGCCTTAGGGGTAAGCACCCTTGGTAGAGGCTTGGTACAAAGTAAGTTTGGTTTGGCATGATTATGCTTTGGTAGAGCAAGGTTGCCTCAACTTCGAGTATCGTGTGGAGATGGAACTTTTGGTGTTCCTTGGATTGTTTGTATCGCTGCCAGGAGTTAACGTTGCTTTGTGGAAAAGCGCTTGTTAGTCTTGGATCTCTAAAGGAAGGTTGGGAGTTGTGCACACAAGTGTGTTTTGTGTGGTTCGTTCCGTGGCGAGAGTTTCAGATCCATGTAGGGTTTGCTTTGGAGATCTCGTGCTCAGTTCCTTGAGAAGTTGGACTCCAGGTGGTTGTTGTAAGGCTTTGGTTGAGGTAGTAAGGATACCGTGCTCGTGGTATCAAGTTGTTGCTTAGGCAAGGTTTGTTAAGTTGGGCCTAAGCTTGGTTGGCGGATCTTCTTGTTGATCGTTGGTTGGAGTTCAGTTGGAAACTGAACAAGAGCGGTGGTAGCTAAGCCGCGTGGTTTCTGATCTTCATGGCTAAGAGAGTTGTTCGGATCCTTCCTTGGGTAGAAGTTATGTTGTGGCCGATGCTTTGAGTAGGAGGATGGCGCGATTCAGTAGCGTTTCGGGTCCTCTAGGTTCCCAAGGAGTTGGAGTTGGCGGCATGGTTGGGATCTTTGGAAATTGGAGTTGTTTGTTCAGCGATTTCTGCATTAGATCGTATGTCGGCGGTGTGTGTGTCGAGGGTTGCCGAAGAACCCTAGGTTGTGGAGAGCCTCTCCAGAGCTCGGTCGAGAGCCCGGCTAGTGAGTGAGGTTGGCTAGCTGGAGGCGTGTAGTTTGTAGCCTCGGTGGAGTTGCTAGCAGTCTTGGTAGACTAGCAAGCTAGTGTTTGTTTGAAGTAAAGTCCGGAGTGGTTTCGGTGTGGTGGCAAGTTGGTGCTTGGTGTTGACCAAGGTGTGGTTTTTGAGTTGCTAGAAGTTAGCCTTGCTCGTGGGGCAAGTGGTTTTGCCACAGCGGATGTCTTTCTGTTTCGAGTTTGAGAGTTTTTTTTTTTTTTTTTTTTTTTGGTGTTTGGGGTGAGTCTTCTCTTGTTCGTGGTTGGCGGTCCAGTCTGTGGTGGACCCCTTGTTGTTGCCTCTGGGAGAGTTGGATGTTGTGCTTAGCAGAGCAAGACAGCGAGCGGTTGTGAAGCTCTCTGTCCTTCTGATGTCTGCTTGTAAGGACCTGTTTCTCCTTGGGAGTTGTCAGGTTATTCCTTGGTCTTGGAATTGGTGGTAGTGGTGCTAGTAGGAGGAAAAGTTTGTTGGTTGCTTAGAAGCGCTTGTTTGTCGATTAAAGCGGACTCGTGAGTGGTGTCTGGAAGTTGCGATAGGGTTGTTACGCCTCCTATGAGTGTTTGGCCTAGTTGGTTAAGGTTTTGAGTGTTGGCTTGGAAAGCTGTTGCACCTTTGTAGTTGAAGGCCCCTTTGTTTTGATTGTGGATGAGGTTGCACCTTTGTGGTGGATTAGGATCTGGACCTATTGAGGATCCTTCTTTGGTTAGTGTAGCTTGCACTCTGCCCGACCATTGTTGGTATTCTTGTTCTTGGTAGTTGGTGTTGACACTGGTAGTGGAGTTCCGTTTATGAAGTTTCGGTGGGAAGGTGCATTAAGCCTAAGCTTGAGGGTTAAGCTTTGTATGTGTTATCGTTTGGACTTGTGAGATGTGTTTCATGTTTGAGGCAAGCTTCGTTCCGTTGCTTGCATGGAGGTAAGTTTGGTGGAGGGAGCCCTCCGGGGCCAGGTTTTTGGCAGGCTGACTTGTCCAGCCAGTGATTTGAGTCGAGCTAGAGATGAGTGGATTGCATAGCTATGCAAGTTTGTAGTTGTTTGAGCTTCCGAGTTCGTAGCACTCAAGTTGTTGGATTGTAAGTTTCCGTGTGGGAGTGTCGATTAGTTGAGGTTGTTGTGCGAGAATAGATTTTTTTGAAAGATTGGTTTGATGAGCTAGAGCTCGCACCTCGTTTCGTGTGCGATTGCCATTTCTATGGAGTAGAGTCATGTCGATTTCAGTCTGGAGTTGTTGTCACGGTGTGGCAACAAAGGTTTGTTCTAGGCAAGTGCATGGATGAGTGTGGTTACGGAGGCGTGGTTAAGAGGCTTATGAGCCGAGTGTGCGATTTTTCGTAGTGTTTTCACCCTCGACCGATGGTCTTTTGGGAGGAGTGATCAGAACCTTTGGAGCTTGTTGCGAGTTGGTGTTTCCGTGATTAGGCGGCGGAAGACTAGAGTGGTTTTATGAGGTTGCATTTGGTTGCGTTCTCGTGATCGATTCTTGTGGTTCCATTGAGGCATTGCAAGGTAAATCTGCAGATTCAAGTGTTCGGGAAAAGGTTGGTGGCCATCAATTTTGTTTTGGGTCTGAGTTTTTGCATTTGACCGAGGAGGTGATGTGCAGGAGTTTAGAGCTAGTGTTGTTAGCTCAGAGCGGCGAGAAAAGTTACGCCGATGTTGGCGTCGAGTTTTAGAGTTTGAGGTTGGACAATGCGTAGTTTAAAGTTGTGCCGTTGTGAGTTGTGTTGAGGTTTTGTAAGCGAGGAAGTTGAGTCCCCGGTTGTCGGTCCGTTTTGAGATTCTCGAGAAGATTGGGCGAGTTGCTTATCGGTTAGCGATTCACTGTCATTGGCAGTGTGTGCCTGATGTTTTTATGTATTGAGGTTGGGGCGGTATGTGCGGACCCCTTTGCTTATTGAGGACGTTGAGCCTTTGCGGTGAGTGAGGGTTTGAGCTTGAGGAAGCATGTGAGTATTTCGGTCTTGAGGCGAAGGCGTTGCGGCCGTAAGATCCGTTTGGTAAAAGTTCGGTGGAGGAGTCGAGTTCGAGAGGAGGCGCTCGTGGCGGAAGGGGCGGGATGAGATTGCGATATCTTGAGTGCTTTTGAGTCTTAAGGACTTTCGAGGACGAAAGTCATAAAAAGGAGGGAATATTGTAACGGCCTGAGTTTTCATCCGGTCTTCCAAGTATGCCCTAGGGGTATTTTGGTAATTTGGTTGGGCCGTCGGGGCCGTTTATATCTTTTTCAGTTGCTAAAATTATTAGATGGTCTTATGTAAGTTTTGAGGCTTTGTGGTGGTGTTTGGGCATGGGGAGATGCAAAAGAAAATTAGGAGTTAAAGATGTGTTTGGTGGGTTTGAACCCAAGTGGTGCAGGAAGTCGGTGGGTGGTGTGGCCGGTTGAGCCACCGGTGTTCTTGTTACTCTTTCGCGTCATATCTTAGTTACCCTTGGATCTTTGGAGTTTTGTGCATTTGGTTAAATGAAAAGAAATTAGGTTTTGTGTTTTCTTCCCCAAAACACCATGGCGCCCAACCCTCTTCTCTCCCAAGCCCCTTGCCGTGATTTTCTTCCCTTGCGGCCCGGCGCCGTTCCGGCCAGCCAAGCGACCAGTAAGCGGCCGGTCGAGCGGCCAGCCAGATCGCACCAGCGGCAGCGCCAAGCGCCCAAAGAAGGCGCCCAGCGCCCAGCGCCCGCCAGCGACAGCCAGCAGCGCCGAGCCGTCGCCGCGCCGCCAGCAGAGGCGTCGCGGCACCGATCCGCGCGTCCGTCGCGTCGCGGCCGCCGCCGCGATCGCACCGCTCGCGCGCGCGCCGCGCCGCGCCTATCGCCATCGCCAGCCGAAGCTCGCGTCTGCGTCGCAGCCAGCGCCGCGCGTCGTCCGCGTCGCGCGCGCGCGCCCTCCGCGTCTGCGCCGCGCCGTCGTCGCGTGCCGTCCCAGTAGCGTCCGTGCCTAGCGCGCCATCCGCGCCCGCGCCAGCGTCTGTCGTGCGTGCAGCCAGCGCCAGATGTGCGCCCATTTGCCGCCATCAGCTCCCATCCGCGCCCAGCAGCAGCCCGCCGTCTTTGCTCGCCCGTCCGCGTGTCGTCACCGCATTGCGTGAGTTGCTCCGAGCCGAGCCCTATTTATTTTATTATATTTAAGCCTTTAGAGTGTGATTATCATTGTTTTTGTTAGGTTCTCGGTAGCTATCTCGGGTTCGATCGCGACTTAGGATTTTGTGTGTAGTTGCCTCCCGGCTGTGGGATTTCTTACCAGGAGTTGTGTGGACCCTGCGATGTTCTATGTGATTGATGTTGTATGTTTGTTTGTGATTATCGGCATGTATAGTTTAGGTGCTCTGCTCTGAATTCTCGACCGGCATGACTTCGTATGTTGTTCTTTCATGTTAGTCCATGCTAGGTTGTTCCGTTCGGCATGCTCATATTCATTCTTTTACGTAGTACCATGCTAGGTCTGCTTTGTATTCTTTCGAGCACGTATTGGATTGTTTCTTCGATTGTTAAGGCGAGTTATAATTCGGTAGATAGCATCATCCGGGCCCGATGCATAAAGTATCTTGCATCCATGGCAAGGGCGTTCGAGACGATTCTCCGTCCTTGGACCCCGTGAGGGATTAGCTATCCCAACCCGTGTAGGCCCCGCAATCTTGGGTGAGGGTGGTAGTCTAAGCGATGCCCCAGCGGTCGGGATGATGACTTGGCAATGCCTAGTCGAGCGGTAAGCACGTCCTCAACGTGTTCAAAGATAGCCCTTGATTGCCACACTGTTAAGGTAAGGGCGGCTTCTGGTGTAAGCCTACCACGACCCGTTCCTTAGCCTCAAAGTGCGGTGGTACAAGGCGACATAGTTCACGTGTCGAGTCTCACACCCCTATGTCGGTGACACCGATCCGAGAGATTTAGTTAGGCGTGGTATCCGGATATGGGCGACTTGCCACTAGACCCGGCACCCCATAGTGCTGTAGAAGCACGCGGTGCATCCTTACGCTCATTACTGGGCGCGACGGAGAGCTCCTCGGGATCTTGAGCTAGTGCACCTTTTCGTGATCGGCGATGAGATGCAGTGAGGCCGAGACTTGTTTCTCGTATAGGGCGTATTGTGTGGTGTGATTTATTTAGGACTAAGACCACGAGTTGGCATCCGAGGTCCAAGTGTGGACTTAAGCTATGTGCTCTATTCTCGTGTTTATATTCATAGCTTGCATACACTCATCTTGATGACCATGTGCATCGTATTGTACCCGGTTGGGGATTCTTCTTGAGTAATTCGTTACTCACCCTTATTTTGTGGTTTTCCACAGGTAACCAAGGTGCGAGACAGGATGGTGAAGGAGGAGCTGTGATCATGGGAACTGCTTTGTCGTCTCTACGATCTTTTATTTCTATGACTCTTGTCTTCTATTTTCCCCTGAATGCATGTAGTCAGACACGGAGCCCTAGGATGTTTTCTCGAATGTTTTGTGGATTCCGCTTTATTGAATTTGAGGATGTTTCAAATGTTTTAATAAATCTCTCGATCGAGTGTACGGTTTGGAAATGTATTTGCCTTGAAAGCAGTGCTTGGAGACAGAGGGCGAGTTTCAAACAAACCATCTTGATTTTCTGATTGAATCTCTTTTGTTTTTAATTGGGAATCCAAAACCTATCTCGCATATTGTTCTTTACTTTGAATGCATGCATTGGGGTAAAGACCTATTTTGAGCCCTTTTTGGGTCGGGTCTTTCTGATGGTGATGTTAAATGCCCCAACCGTCGGGATGATGACTTGGCATTGCCCTCGTCCCCGACGGTCGGCGCACGTCCTCGGCGTGTTCGGCCGTAGCCCCGATTGCCACTGTTAAGGTAAGGGCGGCTTCACGGTGTAAGCCTACCACAACCCGTTTCCTTAGCCTCGGTGCGGTGGTTCAGGTGACATAGTTTACGTGTCAGTCTCACACCCCTATGTCGGTGTGACGATCCAAAGAATTAGTTAGGCGTGGTGGATGGACATGGGCAGCTTGCCTCTAGACCCGGCACCCCCATAGTTTGCGAGCACGCGGTGCATGCTTACGCTCATTACTGGCGTCGACCGGAGAGCTCCTCGGGATCTTGAGCGGTGTACCTTTCGTCGACGAGACAGCCGAGGCGGGACTTGTTTCTCGTATAGGGCGACTTATGTATTGGGTGTGTGATGATATTATTCTGGACTAAGACCTTAAATTGGCATCCGAGGCCCAAGTGTGGGCTAAGCTATGTGCTCTATTCTATGTTTATATTCATAGCTTGCATACGCTCATCGAGATGACCATGTATATCGTATTGTACCCTGGTTGGGGATTCTTCTTGAGTAATCCGTTACTCACCCTTACGTGGTTTTTCCACAGTAACCAAGTTGCGAGACAGGATGGGTGAAGGAGGAGAATTTGTGATCATGGGGCTCAATCATCAAACTCTGATTTTGTGTTATGACGCTTTATGTTTTATTTTCCCCTGAATGCATGTAGCCGGGCACGGAGCCCTAGGATGTTTTCTGAATATTTTGTGGATTCCAGCATTATTGTATCTAGACATGTTTTGAATGATTTTAAGAAATCTCTGATCGGAGTATACTTTGGAAATGTATTTATCTTGGAACAGGTGCTTGGAAACAGGGACAGGTTCCGGGGGAAATTGTCTAGTTTTTAAAGGGGTTATTTTGAATGTTTTTGTTTTAATTGGAATCCGAAATCATGTCGGTTTAATATCCTTTACTTTGAATGCATGCATTGGGGTAAGGGCCCATTTAGTGCCCCATTCGGGTCGGTCGCTTACAGAAGTTGTCCATGGAATTAATGACATTTGACTTGATGTAAATGTCTTAATCATTCCACAAAGAGAAATAAAAATGTTAGAATTGGCAACACAAACATCAATTTTCAAATTTTAGGAGCTTTTATGCAATTTTATGTTTAAAATCTTGTTTTTAATGTTTTAGGTTATATTTTGCAACAATGGCATTATGGTAATTATGTTGGTTTCTTTATTTTAGGTTTAACTTTCATAGGCTATAAATAGTCATGAAGTAAGTTGTAAAACTCACATTTTGAATGAATGAAAATTAGCTCTCCACAAGAGATCATTTTCTTAGAATTTTAGGGCATAGTCTTTGTCTTTTTTCTAAGTTTCCCTTGCAATCTTGTGATAGAATGCATTTGAGCCATTCAATCCAGCCTTGATCAAGCTTGATTGTGGAGTGACTCAATCTAGAACAAGATCTTCCATATCTTGCTTCTAGATCATTGATCTTAAGAGGTAATCAAATTCTAGCCTTTTCTCTTGGTTGTTCCCAAACCTATAAGGAGGCGTTAATCTATTAATTCAAGAGTTCTTGCTTCATCATAAGCTTGGATCTTTGGGTTGAGAATTAGGGTTTCCTTATCGACTATACTCATATTACCACTATTACTATTATTATTATAATTATTCATTAATATCAGTATTATAACTAATACAATTCAATAATGTATTATGAATACTCATTAAAATGAGTATTATAATAAATACGTATTAATATTGTATTCTAAATACTCAATAATTTTGTATTTTAATAAATACGTTTTAATAGTGTATTATAAATATAAGCAATACATCTTAATAGTGTATTATAAATATGCATTAAAACTTTACTACAAAAAATACAATTTAATATTGTATCATAAATACTATTTGATACCACTATTATAATAAAATATGTGACAATATTCATTTAGTCGAGTATTATAAGAAATACGTCTTAACATTATATTATAAGTACGCATTAAAACTGTATTATAAGAAATGCATTTTAATATTGTATTATAAGAAATATAGTTTAATATTGTATAATAAGTACTATTTGATACCACTATTATACAAAAGTATGTGACAATTTATTAATACCAATAATATAATAAATAAGTCCTAATACTATATTAAATACACATTAAAACTAAGTATGTGACAATGTTTATTAATACCAGTATTATAAGAAATACGTCTTAATAATATATTATAAATACAAATTAAATTTGTATTATAAGAAATGCATTTTAAATTGTATAATAAGAAATATAGTTTAATATTGTATTATGAATAGTCTTTGATACCACTGGTGTACTAAAATGTGTGACAATATTCATTATTACCAATAATATAAAAAAATAAGTCTTAATACTATATTAAATACGCATTAAAACTATATTATAAGAATTTTTTTTAATATTGTATTATAAGAAATACAGTTTAATATTATACTATTATTTTTATAAATTGTTTAATATTGTATTATAGATACTCTTTGGTACCACTATTATAATAAGTATGTGACAATATTCATTAATGCCAGTATTATAAGAAATACATCTTAATACCATATAATATAAGTACGCATTAAAACGATATTATAATAAATGTGTTTTAATATTGTATTATAAGAAATACGTTTTAATAATATACATATTCATATATTTTAGTATTATAAGAAAGTATGCGACAATAATCATTAATACTATCATTTATATCTAACACTATTTACATTTATAAGTATGTATTTATTATTATTAATACGATTAATATGAATTTAATACACAATATAACAGTATTTTTGTAAATAAAATCATCTTCAATCTTAATTTTGTTTTTCGTTCTGTTGTCTTGTTGCCGATCACCATCACATAGCACTACAAGTTATTGGATTAACCATTTACTTAATTTTCGTGTAGGATTGATCGGTGTATTTTCAAAGAGGAAAAATGAAAGAAACCTGAGCTAATACCTCGAATGTGGGTTTCATTTTGGGAATTTCTTTTTTTTATTAAAGTGTGAGTGTATTCTTGTCTTTAAACATAAAATCAAAATTTTAAATTGAAATGTAAATGGAAAACAATAACTTCATTTGTTAATTTTCAAAATATGACCATATTTGTAATTACTTTCTAGATTTGGTTTAGTCTTGTAACTTTCATGCTAAATTAGATTACCACCAAAAAATGAAACTAAGAGACCACCAACCTTATGTTCAAAAAAAAAAAAAAAAGAGACCACCAATTTTTTCGACTATACTATCTTAATTTCAATATATTAACAAATGGAGGTTATTTTAATTGTGATTGAGCTTAACTTTTTTTTTTAAATAACAACTATAAAAGAAATTAAAAAAAAAACATACACAAACTAAAATCGATCAACCCCAACTCAAAACATAAATGTTGAGTTGGATTATAAATTTATTTGGATTAAGTTATAATTTTGTTGGATTTGGTCTTTTTTTTTTGTTCACATATTTTTTATTCGATTAAACTCTATTTAACTTTTTTAAAGCCAAATTATTCATTAATAACAATAGAAAAGTATGAAGACACACTCCCCACTAATAGGGAACAAATGACAAGAATCATAACACAACGTACAAAATTAAAAGAGCCACAAGTTAAGAAATTCTTATCTCCACAAGCAGCAGGTTGACCATCGAGTCAAACTGTAGGGTCTTATAAAAGGATCTGTGTAGCCAACTGCAGTCAGGGGTCCTACAGTTCATTCTGATACTTAGAGAGTTACTTTAAAAAGATAGCGATCATTTGCATAGTAATATATTTAGCATTTCACTTTTTATTCACTTAAAGTTTGATAATTATAATGTGTATGTACTTTGGTTATTGTAGGGTTTGTTTGTGTCAACTATTATCATCCAAGTTGTCACTTATCATACAAGTTGCCAATGTATTCGATTTTTATTCTAAGCTTTATGAACTATTTATTGTAATTTACAATTTTTATATGTATACTACTTTGTATAAAAAAAACATGAAGGTCATATTTGCATTATTATGTATGAAATCTATGTCGTTTTTATGTGGATTGTGACATTATTTTTTTAATTCACAATTGTTTACAAGTTCAAATGTTGTCGCTTTTTAATTGACAAGTTTAAATGTAATTAACATGAATAAATAAATAGAAATCGTCATTATCACAACGGTCATGAAATCCAGTTTACGACGAGTTTAAACAATGAAGAAAGAGAATCATGACTATCAAAACACTCATGTATCCCTTCTATGATAGTTTTAAATTATCAAGAAATAGAAATTATGATTATCATAACTGTCATGAAATGTGAAATCATGAAAGTTTATGATTTTTTTTTATTTTAAAAAATAACCCACATCATTACATTCTAAAACTATCATGATATGAAAAGCTAAAATGACAAAAATAACTTGGACAATTATAAAATGTCACAAATAGATATCATAACGTTGTTTTTCATTGATTCATGACAATTTTTAACAGTTGTGAAAAAACGTTTATAACAGTTTTAAAATAATTTAATGATATTATATGACATTGTTATTATATAACATGATAGACTTACCATGATGTGGATACTTTGATAGAGTAAAAATTTAGACATAATTGTTATAATAAGTCAATTAGGATAACTAAAATTGTCATAGAAGACCAAAATTGTAGTAGTTTTGATTCAAATTCAAATAGACCGACTTTTAGTCTAATTAGTTTTTCAAAATATTAATTTATAATCAACCTAAAACTTTATTTCGTTTCGTCATTGGACTCGGGTGTCCTGTATGGACGCTGGGACCTGTGTTACAAACAAGTTTATGATTAGCGTGAATTAATCCCACGACACGCAATAGTAAGTAATAAGTAAATTATTGTTTTCCACATGGACTAAAAATTTAATTGAGGTAAATTTTAGAACTGAAAAGTAAATTGCATGAAAAAGTATTTTTAATAAGATTTTGGGTTTTTGCAAGAAAAAGAAATAACAAAACGAAATAACAGTTTTGATAAGTTAGGGCTAAACTAGGATACTTGTGAGAGCAGTAGCAATGCAATAACAAGAAATATGTTGTAAGAGAATTTATCATACTACGTTTACAAACTAATGCTTCCACTTTCGTTCAACATTTATCCCAGATTCCGTTGCGACTAAGTGTAATTAAAACTAGTTAAGTATGTAATAGTTTCGCGTTTATTTCTAAGCTCTTATTTAAAATGTTGCAGCCACAACACTACCTATTCAACATGCATGACAGACTTAGATCGATTCCTCTTCCGATTTACAATCTATTAGGTTGTGTGGATGGCCAATCAACCTTTACTGTTTTGATGAAGTTTCTATCTTACATGCTCTAGATTAAACCCTTCCAATTCCTTCCTATAACATGTTACTAAAACTCATGTTCCCCCAGTTCACGTTACGAAAATTAGTTCACAATGACAATAAAGAATACAATGCACAATGTAGCATACATCATAGAATTGTATTATCGAATTGAAATAATTCTAACAATACGTCTTAACAAAAATAAATAAAATAAACAACAGTAAAGTGTAGCGTAGATCGATTCTTTGTAATTCTCCAAGAAAAAAAAAACAGGGCAAGGATCCAACTCCCTTTTCCCAATTACATCATGTCCCTTTTATAGAGCTAGGTCTTCGAGCCTCCGAAGGTTTCAGAATGGTGAGAATCAATTTGCATGAAGATTTCTCCTTTTAATTTCTTGCCATATGTGTTTGATTTGTCTAAGGTATGAATCCTGTGATTTTAGCAATCCGTATCTTAATTGTCTGGTTAGTCAACTTCTTGCTGGCGGATTCTTCCTTACTTATTTACTTGTAGTGCAACTGGCCTTAATATTTCGAGTTTAAGTACTCGTGCTCGCGCATTTTGATTTCATTTGTGGCGATGCTTCCTTAGCCCTAATCCTGCAAAATAGAAATAATCATAAGTTTTTGGGAATTTAATGCTATCTGCACTTCTTTTATCTTTATTTTGTATGATACCCGATATTTATCATGAAACTCTGCTAATGCACAACATTAGCGAATTACACCTTAAAGCGCGCACTTTTGTCTTTGTGGATGCTTGATACGAAGTGAATAACATGCAATATGATCCAAATTTAGGCTAAAATCTGACTCTATTCTAGAGTCATCAAACCCCAAAACTTAAAATATTGCTTGTCCCAAGCGATGCTAACCCTGGTGTAATAACCTCTAAGTTAGCGTAAATCGTAATGTCGCAATTTTTTTCCTCCTGCAAAAAAAATTATTCTATGAATATCATTGCCTTGGTAAACCGTTCGCTTACTCATTCCAAATCATCATTCACTAAGTTCCTAGCAAACCCACCTCAGATCTTCTCCTCGTTCCCTTAGTCCTAAGTTCACTCTAGAGTGAATTTTTCTGTTGTAGTGTAAGTTATTCTTCCTTTCTTATCAGCTAAGTTTGTTCAAAACATTCTGTCCATGGCTTATTCGTTCTGGGTACCTCTAAGTAAATGTTCTGCTAGACGCTATAATGTTGTGTAGCAGTGCTAGCAAAATACTTGGATCACCCATGGCTCATTTGCACATTTGGCCATTTCTTTTACCCAGAATGTCTTGAGGGTTTTTTTTTAAAATTTTTTTATTGGAATGCTAATTAGCATTCTCAGCCCCCAACTTAGGCTCATCATTGTCCTTAATGATTAGGTGTTTTTATTTCCCCCAAACTTAAATGTTTATAAGGTTCTTGAAATATTTACTTTAAGCTCAACCATCTCCCCTTATAGAATTGATCTATGTCCTAAGTTCACAAGTGCTAGTCCCAAGGAATTTTCGCTATACACATCGCAAATGAAGTTTTGGGGCAGAGTAAATATCAGTTTTCCCAAGGCAATGTTTTTGAAAAGCATAATTAAAAAGCAGAAAAATCAAAATCGGTATTTTTCAGAACATTAACTTATCAACGAGTTGAATTAAAACATCTATTATTATTATAGAAGCATATAACAAGAGTATGGACAGCAGAGACAGAGACTTCCTTTATTATTCTTCATCTTCCGAATAAGAGATGTTAGAGTCGATGGAGGAGACAAGGTCTTAGATCTCAGGGAAGACAGGTCAGCGGAGTTGTGGATCCAACCGAGTGAGGATGTCAAAGATGACCTTGTCCCGGTTTGATATATAGTCCATAAGTATCTTCAAATTATTTTCTAGCAGCCAAAGGCTCCACCTGAATTTTTCTCCCATTGTCTTCTTCATCTTCCTTGGTGGGAGAGTCAGCTCATGGGGATATGTGGAAGGCCTCGCATCATTCTGCAGTGCTTCATCTTCATGACCGAACTCGGCCATAAGAAGCTGGATTTTGCGGTCGCGGTCTTCTCCCAATGGTGTTAGTCGGACTCTCTGCCGCTTCTTCTCTATTTCTTTATCGGAACAGGTCCTCCGACGCATGAGTGCTTTTACTTCCCATTTCTAGCTCCTCAACCAACACCATGGCTTTTCCTTCTCAATGTTCTCTAACTTCATCCTCCTCTGCATCACACGCTTCAACTTCCACGTTCTCTTGACATGGTGTAGAGGTAACAACCATTTCTTCCCCAAGGACTGTTGAAGACTCTTCTACTGCTGCAATGTGTGGCTCCGTTCTTCTGGTTGGAGCAGTCACTTGCCTCCTCATGGCTAGTCCACCTTGTGACTGTCCATCATCACTACGTATAGACGCAGTGGCCAACGATTCGGGTTCTTGATTAGGGTCAACTTTCCCTTGCTGCTCTAGCCTTATTTGCCACATTCTTTGATAAGTGGTTGCAAGTCTTCATATTCATGGTGAAGGTGGTAGGGGATTTGCAAGATAGAGATAGTTGGGTTGCAATGAATAGAAAAATGTCCATTTCTTACAGAGTTTTTAACCATCGAAATGGATAAGATTTCAATCGTTACTTAGGTCAGAGCAACGATTGGGCTTTTGGCGGTTGTGCATTCTCTACACACCATTGGATCGAAACGTTTGCCATTCAGTTGCTCGACATCTCTCTGTAGTTAATAATTGATATGATGGTAAAATTTTTTACTGATTTATTGAAATTAAAAAATTACTGTAAAATAAAAAAATGAAAAATAATAAACAATAAATTAATATAAACTTCTGGCATAAGCAAATAGGAAAATATTAAATTTAGCATGCATGGAGTGAAAATTAAAGGGTACTTATATGCTCTGGCTCCATTAGCATGCTTGTGCGCTCATTCTTTAGTCAATGCGAATGAAGATATTCTGCGTTGAACATCCTCATTCCAGTAATGCTTCAATCTTTGGCCATTGATCGCGAATTCATTCCCAGTAGCTTTATTCTTGATACAGACTACTCCTCAAGCTTTTACTTGTGTAATGTAGAATGGTCCAGACCACTTGGATCTGAGCTTTCCTAGAAACAAACGAAGTCTAGAGTTAAATAGTAACACTTGCTGTCCAACTTTGAAAGTATGAGGGTTCAGCAGTCGATCATGCCATCTTTTGGTTTTCTCTTTGTATAGTTTTGCATTCTCGTACGAAAAGAGTCTATACTTTTCTAAATTGAGCAATTGCATCATTTTTACTACTCTTGCTTTCTGAATATCTTAATTCAATCTCTTTATCGCCTAGTAAGCTTTATGCTCTAGCTCGATTTGTAAGTGACATGCTTTCCCCTACACTATCCTATAAGGTGACATATTCAACGGCATTTTCAATGTTGTTCTATAAGCCCAAAGTGCATCATCTATCGCATGGACCAATCCTTATGGTTGGGTCCCATGACTTTCTCTAAAATTCCTTTGATTTCTCGGTTTGAAATTTCGGCTTGTCCATTGGTTTGCTGATGATAGGGTGTTGCAATACGATGTTTGATGTTGTACTTATGCAGCGCATGTGACATTGCTTTATTTATGAAATGTGTCCCTTCGTCACTGATGATTGCTCGTGGCATTCCAAAACTTGTAAAAATATTCTTGTGAAGGAATTTTATAACAGTCCTGGCATCATTCTTTAGGTGTAGCCACTGCTTCTATCCATTTTGACATGTAATCAACCGCTAGTAGAATGTACAAATTTCCACTTGAAGGAGGAAATGTGCCCATGAAATCGATTCCCTAGACGTCTAATAACTCAACCTATAAGATCGAAGTCAATGGCATTTAATCTCTTTTTCCTATGTTTCCCTTCCTCTGGCACTTATCACATGTGTTCGCATAGTGATGCGCATCCTTAAATATACTAGGCCAAAAGTAGTCGGATTGAAAATTCTACGCTACAGTAACCATTTCTCTGAAATGTCCTCTGTAAAGTGATGCGTGGCATGACGCCAGAATTGCATTATTCTCATGCTCTGCTATGCATCGACGTATTATCCCGTCAGCACATTGCCTATAAAGATATGGTTCATTCAAGAAATAGAATTTTGTGTCATGGAAGAAGCGTTTTGCTTGCTGCTGCGTCATCTTGGATGGAATGGTATGGCTTGCTAATTAATTGGCAATGTCTGCGAACCAAAGGGCATTCCTTTCTTCTATTACCTTAAACCCAAAAACTTGCTCATCAAGGAAGTTTTCTGATATGTTGAGCATAGTTGTGTCGGGATATGTGACCTCGAGTCGTGACAGGTGATCTGCCACAACATTCTCTCATCCTTTTTTGTCTTTGATTTTTATGTCAAACTCTTGCAGAAGGAGTATCCATCTAATCGGCCTTGTGTTTGCATTAGCTTTTCCCATTAAGTACCTTATGGTAGCATGGTCAACACGGTTAATTTCGATCCGACTAGGTAGGAACGAAATTTTTCCAGGGCGTATACTACTGCCAGAAACTCCTTCTCTTTAGTTGTGTAGTTTTGTTATGCTTCAGTTAGAGTTCTGCTCGCGTAATAAATAGGATGGATTAGCTTTTCTCCTTTTTGTCCTAGGATAGCTCCTATTGCGTAGTCACTAGCGTCACACATGAGCTCGAAGGGTTTTCCCCAATCAGGCGTTATCATTATTGGTGCAGAAATCAGGGCCCTTTTTAAGTGCTAAAATGCTTGAAGACAATGTGCGTTGAAATTGAAGGTTCTCTCAGTTTCTAGGAGTTCGCACATGGGTTTTGCTATTTTTAAGAAATCCTTAAAGAATCGCCTGTAAAACCCAGAATGGCCAAATAAACTACGCACAATTTTCACGTTCTGTGGTGGATCTAATTTTTCTATTGCCTCCACTTTTGCTTAATCAACCTCCATTCCTTTCCTGGAGACTTTGTGAGCAAGGACAATTCATTCGTTTACCATGAAATGGCACTTCTCCCAGTTGAGTACTAAGGTGTTTCTTCGCATCGGTGGAGCACTTTCTCAAGGTTTGTTAAACAATTGGGGAAGGTGTGTCCAAATACTGTAAAGTCATCCATAAAGACTTCCATAACTTCTTCGAGCATGTCTGAGAAAATAGACATCATACATCTTTGGATGGTGGTGGGTGCGTTACATAATCCAAACGACATTCTTATGAAGGTGAATGTTCCATAAGAGAAGGTGAACGTTGTTTTCTCCTGGTCCTTTGGATCTAACGTGATTTGGTTGTAGCCAGAATATCCGTCAAGGAACCAATAATACTATTTTTCTACGATGCGGTCTAACATTTGGTCGATATAAGGTAATGGAAAATTATCCTTCCTTGTTGCGTTGTTCAACTTGCGGTAGTCCATGCACACTCGCCCTCATGTAACTGTCTGTGTGGCAATTAATTCATTTTTTGCATTACGAATGACGGTGGCGCCTTTTTTTTTAGGTACGCAATGTATTGGACCAACCCACTAACTATCTAATATAGGATAGATGATCCCAGCATCTAACCATTTCAAAATTTCCTTCTTCGCTACCTCATTCACAGAATAGTTTAATCGTCTTTGATGTTCCACTAAAGTTCTGGCATCGTCCTCGATAATGATTTTGTGCATACAAACCGTGGGGCTGATGCTTGTTATATCTGCTAGAGTCCATCCAATTGCCTTTTTGTGCTGCGCGAGTAGTGCCAATAGCACTTGCTCGTGCTCCATAGTTAGTTTCAAAGATATTACAACTGGTAATGTCTCCTTTTCTCCATGGTAGGTATACTTTAAATTATTGGGTAGAGGTTTTAGTTCTAACGTAGGAGGTTCGTCTGCTGAAGGTTGCTCCTTGGAGCTGTAGTTTGTTCCCATATTCAGTGCTTCATAATAATGCACCTTGTCTACTGCGTCCTCCATTTCCTTATCGTAGAAATCCTCTACTTCCTCGATACGGTCCTCAATAGTCTGCCATTCCTGCTGTTGCTTGGAAACAATCGCTTCTTCTAGCTGTACTTCTAGGTGGTTGACGTCGAAGCTATCTTCTATGTCAGGCTGCTTCATCGAGTCGAATATGTTGTACTGAATCTACTGGTCGTTCATCCTTAACATGATTGTTCCTTCGTAGACATCTACTAATGTGTGCCCAGTCTTTAAGAATGGTCGTCCCAAAATGATTGGAAATTCTAGATCTGATTCGTAGTCTAGAATGATGAAATCCGTGGAAAAATGAACTTGTCGACCTAAACTAGGATATCTTCAACTTTTCTGTTACTACGAGTTATCGACCTATCAGTAAGTTGAATAGTGACTGTGGTTGGTCTTGCTTCACCTATTCCAAATTTCTTATAAATCGATAAGGGCATCAGATTTATGCTGGCACCTAAATTGCACAGCGCTCGCCCAATGTGATGACTACCGATTTTTACCGAAATAGTAAACTGTCCTGGATCGACTTCTTTCATGGGAATTTTATTTTGAATAATTGCATTGCATTTCTCGTTCAATACTACTACCTTGAATTTCTCGAATTTGTTTTTTTCGTTAAGTACATCCTTTAAGAATTTCATATAGTTCGACATTTGTTGAAGTGCATCGACTAGAGGTATTTTAATGTGGATTTGTTTCAAAATATCTGTTAATTTTTCATAGTTCGACTCATTTCCCTTTCGTTTAAGCCTTTGAGGGTACGGTCACGGTGGTGGTTTGTAAAGAGGTAATGGTTTCTCTTTATTCTCTCCTCCTTTTTTTGTTGTGATGGCCTCCTCATCATCCTTTAATGGCTCTTTTGGTGGGGTTGATGTAACCTTTGTTCCTAGAAAATTCTTGATTTCTTCACTGTTCACCAATGGTTTTTCGCCCTCAACTGCATTGACTTGTTCTTTTCCATTACCCCTAGATTCTTCCGTATCTGACGGTAATTGTCCTAGTGGTCTAGCCTTCAAAACTACGGCGATTTTTCCTATTTGTAGCTCCAGCACCCGAAATTTTTTTTGTTGAGTTTTTAACATAGTTCTATGTTCCATCATGACCATGCCATTCTTTGCTATGTAATCATTCCCTGCTGAATCTGTCTGTATAGTCTGCTCATGGGTGCTTCTTGAATTCAGAGGTGTACGCTATTGTCCGATTTGATTAGCATTGCTGCTCTATCCTCCCCATGAGAAGTTTGGGCGTCGTTTCCATCCATCATTGTATGTATTCGAGTAGGAATTGTATGGCCGACATGAATTCGAATTTATAATATAATTGACAGACGCCGAATTCTCATTGCAGAGTTCGTACGCATGATCACCCCTACAGAGTGTGCAAAATTCAGAAGTTGATTTCTCAACTAATGATGCGTTCTAAGGTGCGGTCATCTGTACTTTCATCAGAGTATTAGTTAGTGTGGCCAATTGAGCTTTTATGGTGGTCATTTCACTCAGCTCGAACTTGCTTCCTCCTTTTTCTTTGGTACAACCTCGGCTTACCCTAGGGGCGTGATTCTTAGAGGTCGTTTCGATTATCTTATAAGCTTGATTGTATGTTTTGTCATTAAACAACCTCCTGCTGTTGCTTTAAGAATCGTTTTGTCTACTTTGGTTAGCCAATTATAGAAATGTTCGATTTGAAGAGTATAAGATAGGCCATGGTACAAACATTTCACTATAAGCTCCTTCTACCGTTTCCATGCTCCTCCTATGGTTTCTTCAGGTTCTTGTGTAAAGCTGGTGATTTCATGCCTAGATTTCATGCTACGAGCACTCGGGTAATATTTTGCTAAGAAATTATCGACCATTTGTCTCCAAGTGTAAGTACATGGCAATGTATTTATCCAGTATCTGGCCCTATCTCGTCAGGAATATGGGAACAGAAATAGTCAGGTGTCTTCTAAAGAGACGCCAACTTCCTGAGCATCACTAACAGCTAAAGAATTTCGTAAATATTGATGCGGATCTTTGACCTCTCGATTCCATTGCTAATATATTGAATAGTAACTAATTCTTATGTGAAACGCAATAGACATCACTTACGCACAATTATACGCGGTCGGGAATTGCAGTAAGTAATAAGTATATAATTTTATCGATCCCACAGAGATTGATGTCTAGAGCAAATACCACTTAAGTCAGAGTCATGCGAAAAAGAAATTTATAATATATGTATAGAGTGGTTTTTGTTTTTTTCAATAAGATAAAATAAAATGCAGTAAAGAAATAAAATGCATGCAATGAGTAATGCTAACTATGCATTCCTAGAAAATGCTAAGAGTGCGGACAAGCCAGTGAATGTCTTACTTTACTAACAATTATCACTTCCATGACTCATGATTTATGTAACAGCCCAGGTTTTCCTTCCGGTTCTCCAGGTACGTTCGGTTGTTTTTCGGTTAGTTGGTTGGGCTATTAGAGCTTCTTGAGCTTTTAGGGGCATTTTCGTCATTTGGCCTTTAGGGGTATGTTGGTAATTATTCAGGGTTTCTGTTGCTTTTTCAGACTGGTGTTGAGCTATTAATTGTGTTTCGGTTTCAGGTTCTGGGTTCGGTAGTTGTTTGGTGAAGTTTGGAGGTCTCCTGGTTAAAATTCAAAATAAATAAATAAATAAATTATGTTGGAGCTAGGACTCGAACCATGGTGGTTTGAGAATTTAGTTTGAGCCAAATGTAGAGAATTTTAAAAAGGATTTTAAAAGTGCACTTAGTGGGATTTGAAGGTGGGATTTTTTGAGGTATTTTATTAATAAAAATAGGGCAAAATTCTTAGGATTTGGTCATATCCTCCTCCACCCTTCCTCTTGACCGACACATGCTTCTCCCTCTCCCCTTGTCTTCTTCTTCTTCCTCCAAGCTTCCATGGCCGAATCAACCTAGTTCCTCCAAGATCAAAGTCTGTTTCAAGCTTTTCTTCTTCTTGCTAGTAGATCCGAGTGCACATTTTCTTCCAAGGTTAGTTTGCTTTTCTTTTCTCTTTTCTCCAAGCTTGGTCGAGATGCTCCATGGTAGATCTCCTTGTGTTTGGTTACTTGGAGTTTTAGATCTAGCCGAGGAGCATCAGGTTTGGATGTTGTGTTTTGAATCAAGATGCTTTGTTGTTGTGCCTAGCCTAGCCGAGACCCCCCATTGATGTTGCATTTCTTTTCTTGGCCGAGACCACAAGGTGAGTTTGGGTTGCATCTTGGTTGTGTTTAGTTTATGTTTGTTGATTGAATGATTGGGAGAATGGTTACTCAAGAATTTCTTCTTGGTTGTACAAGCTAAAGTCTAGCCGAATCTTCAAGCTTGTGGGTGTGCTTGCTGAGGCACCTTGTACTCCTCTTGGCTAAGACTACAAGGTAAGCAATGGTGGTGTTGAAGTTGATTCTTGCCCTAATTCATCTTGGTGGCCGAGAGCACCATGAAGGATTAATGGGTTGTGGATTGTGTTGTAAATAAGACTAATCTTGGTTTTGTGTTGTGTGATGACCTAGCCGAGAGAGGAGAGGAAGGAACTTGAAGTCCACTTGTGTGTGGTTTAGCTTGCTTGGTCGAGACCCCTCCTTGGGAGTTAGGGTTGGGTTTGCTCGGGTTTCGGTAAAAGCCCTATCTCTTGCCTTGTTTGATTGCTTGGGATGTTTGTGATTGGATTGTAATCTTCTGCTTTGTTGTTAGGGTACCTTGTGAAGTGATCTGCAGCTCAAGGACTATTTTTGAGTTTGGATTCTACTGTTGACACGTAAGGGTTTCTTGCCAGGGTTGTGTGGGCCATGCGCACTACAATGATATCTCCTGGTTGTATGTTGTTTTATATTTAACTGTTAGTGGATAGGTTTTCTGCAGGTTGTCTGGAACATATATATACTGTTAGTGGATAGGTTTTCTGCAGGTTGTCTGGAACATATATATATTGTTAGTGATAGGTTCTTGCAGGTTCCCTAGAGGATGTTTGTTGTTAATGATGTATGCTCTTGTTTATCTTGTGTTTGCCTGTTGATCTGAACTGCATGTTTGTTGAACTGTTAGTGGATAGGTTGCTGCAGGGTGTCTGGAAAATATATATTGATAGTGATAAGTTCTTGCAGGTACCCTGGAGGATGTCCATTCTTAAGCATGCATAGCTCTGTTTATCCCCTATTGCTTGTGATCTGAAGTTGCATGTTGTGTATGTTCTGCCGGATATGTATGTTAAGCATGTTTGTAGTTAGGATTTCCTAAATTTTTGCTAGGGTGTTGGCATGTAGAATAATGTTTCTGCATCTGACCTCCCCTGTTTATTGATTGCCTATCTTGTCTGCAATATATTCTAGTATCCTGGGCTTGTTGTTTGTTATACTCTGTAGACCTAGGATGTTTAATGTGTTAGAGTCTTTAAGGAGTCCCGAGTGACAGTCGAGTTGCGTGCTGGCTCGATTTGCTCAAGACAGCCCAGTGTGCTACTGTCCCCTGTTAGCCTAGTGTGTAGCTAATCAGGTTGAGCAGGACTGCCCAGTGTGTTGCAGTTCAAGACTAGCCCAGTGTGTGTTGTCCCTTTGTTGGCCCAGGGAGTGCTGACCAGATTCAGGATTGGCCCAGTATGTTGCTGATCCTGGGCTAGCCCAGTGTGTTGCTCCGAACTAGCTTAGTATGTTGTTGTCCCCTGTTAGCCTAGCTTGTTGCTAACCAGGTTGAGCAGAATTTCCCAGTGTGTTGCAGTTAAGGGCTGCCTAGTGTGTTGCAGTCCAGGACTAGCCCAGTGTGTTGTTGTCCTTAGTTAGCCCAGTGTGCGCTAACCTTGCTTGTTGTACTGTTATAGCTTTTGAGATTACTTGAGCAGTTCTCCTGTTTGTTAGCCCAGTGTGTGCTAACCTTGTCTAGCTGTGGGCTTAGACCTTTGTTATTGTAATCCTGCTGTTGTATTGTTTGAGCTGCCAAGTTATGAGTTGTTGCTTGTATACTAGGATGTTAGAGGATTTGTTGTGCGTATTTTACCCCTGTTGGGGGATCTTACTGAGTGCAATTGTACTCACCCTTTCTGTGGTTTTCTCGATCGGGTAACTTGGCACAACATCGAGGTGGCTAGAAGAGGAGCTGATGGATCATGGGAAAGGCCGCTGCATTGTCTGAGTCTTTTCATTTGTTAGAAGTGTCTTTGAAACTTGAACACTGTTATTGGAATTTTGTAATTGTTTTATGAACTCTGGCTAAAGGCTTGTTTTACTAATTTTCCTTGTGAACTCAAAGAAGTTTTAATTCCAGTATTTTAATAAAGATGTTTTAAATTTTCAGTCTCTTACATGCTTTACTAAATTAACATCTTAAAGTAAAGACTATTTAGGGTCATTTAGTGTCGGGTCTTTACAATTTATGAGTTAACCAGCTTCCACAGTGAACACCATACTAAGCACAGGGCGACGTAAGCAGTAGCGGGGATATTCCTAACGCCTTAAATGATGAACAACTTTTCAATCAGCCTAGAGTAGCACACTAGGTAAACATGTGATTCCTCTTCTGATTCTTCCGAGGTACACGCATGGATAGCTAATCGACGCATATATATATAAATATTCAGGAGTGTAACATTCAAAGGCCTACACTAACAACATGCTCTATTCATACTTAATCTTCATAACTCCTATAACGTAATCATAGTAAATAAACACCAAATAGAAGTTTAACCCAGACGATTTTATTACGATTATTATTTTTTTAAGTACTACAACTACTCCTAATAAAAACAACATGCGTCTCCTTGTTATCAGTTCCCACAGCACCATCATCAGCTTTTTCGCAGTAGACTCAAGTCCTTTGATTGGCTTATGGCCAACTGACCAGCTCAATGGATTCCGCTCCTTGCTTGGATATTTATAGGATTGAACTTCGTGGTCCGCAAGTAGAGAGAAGCTGTACAAATCATCATTAATGCATATTCCATGATTTTCGTTTGGATTTATTCGATTTCCATTGCCTTGATTACACAGTTGCTTCTTCTGATTCTTTCCTTGTAGACAAAACTTTGTCGACCATTATTCCTTCTTTGGTTCAACGTATCTGCATGATGTGCTCAGTGTGCGCATCATTGCCTTTTTCTTGATGCTGCGCGAAATCCTGCTAAAAAGCGTAAATAGGCACCGTTGAATTGTGATTTGTGCTAACGTGCAGATTCAGGCTTTGGATGCGGTATTATGAATGCATGATGATTTTCTAAGTTATTTCTCCGTATTCCCTTTAAGAACGTTGATATTCTTTGCCCAATTATTAAAATAATGCATCCTAAACAACCTAAAATATGCTCTCTTTGAGAGTTATCACAACCTCAAACTTACATCATTGCTTGTCCTCAAGCAATGCTTATCTACTTAAGATGCTTATTTCATTAACTCGACATTTCTATATTATTTTTTTTTCCGTCTGCTTTCATGATTTTTAATACACAGCTTATTTTCAGGAAGAAACTTCATTCTCCTCACAGTTTTCGAACTTTCCTAGAGATCAGTTTAAACCCTAAAATCTTCCATATCATGACTGAAAAATTACCCCTCATTGCAAGTACTTCATAATGCTCAACCCATTGTTTTGCAATCGCATCTAATTCAAAGTTTGCCCAACTTACTCTTCAAAGGTATCTGTTCCGGTCCTTGTATCTTTTGAGGATTTTTCTATTATGATTTTCGCATTCCTCGCAAGTTGCACTCATATCTACTAAATTCCATAGTTCTTAGCGTAAATCGTTTGTGCATAAAACAGTTTCGCCTAGCAAAGGAATTTCAAGCTTGTGTTAATGTTAGACATCAGAATACTTAAGGTGAGCATAAAACAATTTGCTAGAGTAGGTTGATGTTTTTTTTTTTGGATAAAAAACGAGCTGCCCTCACCCTCAAACTTAAAATCTTCATCGTCCTCAATGAAGGTGAGGCTTAGTTCCCCCAAACTTATATGTTGACGTGATTGCTCTACGCTATTGTGAGTTTCTTTGGCTTCCTTGCAAATTTTGGTGCTTTCTATCATTTATGATGGGGATTATTCTAGTGTTTGGTTTGAATCTGAGGGAACTTAAGAATTCTACAACCTGAACTAATGTTTTCGCTAGATTTAATTATTGTGATAAAAACACTCATTAGACTTTCAAAAGAAAAGAACTACTGGATTAAAGAAATAGCATAAAAATAAAGTAATTTGAGTCCTAAATGCATGATCCTAATAAGCATCTAATCATGAAGTGCATGTGGAAGCAAAACAAAACATATGAAAAGCACAATAAAAAGGGAGGGAGACTTCCATCTACTTTGCTGCTTAGCCGCTTTTCTATCCCTTGCCTTTGATAAACTCCGAATTTTTTGCGTGTTTTGGTATTTCAGCCAACTCAGAGCACTCATATTATGCTTTAGCAACCTTTAGAATTTGCGCATCTCTTGCAAGTGTATAGCTCCAATAGCTTTCCGATTTTTTGCATAGCTTGTTAAACTGATGCACCAGGCTATCTATATTTATGAGCATCTGTTCACTTCCTTCCTTACCCTTTTCATTCATGTTTTCGACCTTTCTTGGTTGGATTTTTAATAATTTATAAGTTGGCTTCGTTTGCACCCCTTAATCTCGACACAGTTGTGTAATAGTGTGCGGGTAAAATAGCTTCCTACGATTAGCTGAGGCCAAACGCTGAATCTGCCCTTCCATTATCTTTCCTAAGTTAACGCTTACTCCGCTTTCGATCGCAAAAAGTAGCAAGTGTTTGCTCTCTGCTGACTATCCATGCAAAGGGGTATGATTGCATTTTTCATGAAAATGATCCATCCTCGCAACTCAGGCTTGACATCCTTCATCATGAATGTCCAGCGGTTTCTCCACTTGACCTCTTTTACACCAATTGTTCTTACGCATTCGTGCAGTTGCACCTTAGTTGGTTTCCTCATCAGTTATCGTCCTTCGTCTCTATATTCGTTCGGTAGATAGAAGACTTCATTAAACGCCGTCGAGCTACTGTCAATTAGTTTCCCTTCTACTCGAGAGAAGAACTTACGCTTTTTATTTAGATTCGTGTAGAATTGGCAAACCCAATCTTATCTCGCGTCTAATCTTAGTGTGGCCAGACTTCCCCAACCTAAGCTATCTATCTTTTGGAAAGTAGCCTGGGTCATGAATGCATTTGGTCATCCCTGATCTCTCCAAAAACTCTTCTTTAGTAATGCAGCATATCTGGCCTTAACAGATTCTGGCACACCTTGTTCCATTTTCCTTTCACCCTTTTGTTCCTTACGGTGCAGAGCGTTGCTTGAGGCCATTTGAGAAGGATGTAAAAGATTTAACTTTTGGATGAGACAAGTATGGAGTGCGGTGATCGAGTTTCCTCAGATCGAGTTTATATAGAGGCAGAGTATTCAATTCAGAATAAGGAAATCAATCAATGTTCAAGGAAAGTATCTCAAATTATTCGTTCCAATTCCTTACAAGATGAACAACTATAAAAATGAAAAATTCAAAAAACAGAAATAATTCCTAAATTTACGAAATAAAATAAAATTTCATAAAAAAAACAAATAAATTTTGTGCACAAAGTCAGAGATACCGGATTTTCACATTCCATGAATGCTGTTGAGCAGGTTTGAGCGGAAGTTTTGCGCTAATTCCATCCTACATAATTCATCCATATTTTGGCCATATTATAAATTCGGAGGTGGCGCCATCTTTAGCCGCCTTCTCCTTCCTTTCTTCTCCATGCGCCTTAATGCGTAGACCTTCTATCACATATAAGACTGATAGGATGTAAATTATGCGTAAACTTGGTTGAATTGCCCATGTATCGCTAATTCAAAGAATCAATTCTTGCGATGTGTGCTCTATTGTTAACGAGAAGAACTCAGTTACCATTAATGGTAAATTAAGGTTTTCAACGTTATATTCTTCTTCCTGCAAATGGATAGAGTCCACATTTTCCCTTTCGGGTTGATGTATACTTGCTTCTACAGGTTCATCACCCGGTATGCCCTCATGTTGGCTTTTTCACCTTAAGTCATCTTTTCAACATCGGTCATGGAGCTTTCTTCGTTGTTCTCTTCAACATCTTCTGTTTCATCTGTTTCTGAAGCTGTTGGGGTGGCGAACCTTGCCCAAGCTTCTTCTTGTTCTCTGTATCGTCATTCCTACTCTGTTTCTATTTCTGCAAGCTTTAGTTCTCTGACCTCTTGTGCTTTGGCTATGGTGGCTTCTCGGAAGTCCTCCCATGAGAGATCTTTCTCATAGAGCAAATCCAATGCCTCCTCGTTAAGTATATGGACCTCTAGATATGATTCTTTCGCTCGCCTACGGCTTGCTGCATAGGTTCCTTCTGGTTCCCGTAGAGAGTACTAGTGTGTATTATGGGGTTGCTGAGGTTCAGATATAATAACATTGTCCCTCAACTATCGTGTTCTTCTTAGCTGTTCTTCTTCTTCTGAAGTCATATCCATCAGAGCTGCCCAGAAGTATACAAGTGATTCCTAGGTTCATGACTCCTGGAATCCCACGTATAACCCCTGTTGTTGTGATCTCCTTGCGAATTAAACTATTGCTGATAGAAGCTGCTAAGGTCTTCCCAATATTGCGAATGGGAAATTTCATTTGTATGAAGATGTGCTCCGTTAAACTCCTTCTGTAACGACCCGACCTGAATGGGGTTCTAAATAGGCCATTACCTCAATGCATGCATACAAATCTACAGAAAATTTGCAAGATGGTGTTTGGATTCTAAGTAAAAGCTAAAACATGAAAACATCCATTTACAAATCAGCAAAAATTCCTGAAACCTGTCCCTGTTTCCAAGCACCTGTTTCAAGGCAAATACATTTCCAAAACTTATTCTGATCAGAGATTTATTTAAAACATACAAGCTTTACAACAATGCTAGAATCCGGGAAAACATTCAGAAAACACCCTAGGGCTCCGTGCCCAACTACATGCATTCAGAGGACATTTAAATCATAAACATAAACATAAGACTCAGAGTTGAACAACGGGTTTCCATGATCACAGCTCCTCCTCCAGCCATCCCGTCTCGCACCATGGTTACCTGTGGAAAACCACATAATAAGGGTGAGTAACGAATTACTCAGTAAGAATCCCCAACCGGGGTACAATACGATATACATGGTCATCTCGATGAGCGTATGCAAGCTATGAATATAAACACGAATAGAGCACATAGCTTAGCCCACACTTGGGCCTCGGATGCCAACTCGTGGTCTTAGTCCGAAAATCAATCACCACATCCACACAATACACAAGTCGCCTATACGAGAAACAAGTCCCGGCCTCGGCTGTCATCTCATCGTCGACGAAAGGTACTGCGCTCACAATCCCGAGGAGCTCTCGATCGGCATTGTAATGAGTGTAAGCATGCACCGCGCGTGCTCTCTGCGAACCATGGGGGTTGCGGGTGCAAGGCAAGCCGCCCATGTCGATCCACCACGCCTAACTAAATCTTTGGATCGGTGTCACCGACATAGGGTGTGAGACTGGACACGTAAACTATGTCACTGAACCACCGCACACGGGGCCAAAGAACGGTCGTGGTAGGCTTACACCAGAAGCCGTCCTTGCCTTAACAGTGGCAATCGGGGCTCTCGCCAAACATGCTGAGGACATGCCGACTGTCAGGGACGAGGCAATGCCAAGTCATCATCCCGACCGTTGGGGCATTTAACAGTCTTCCACCCTCACCCAAGATTGCAGGGCCTACCGGTCGCGTTAGCTAAACCCTAACGGGGTCGGGGGCGGAGAAGCGTCTCGACGCCCCCGCCATGGATGCAAGGTACTTTATGCATCGGCCCGGATGATGTTATCTACCGCAACTCTAACTTGCCTTAGCAATCAGCAAACAATCCAACACAATCCAATACGTGCTCAAGTAGAAAACAACGAACCTAGCATGATACTACGAAGCAAGGACAGATACGAGCATGCCAGAAAGGAACAACCTAGCATGGACTAACATGAGAAACAACATAGGAAATCATGCGATCGGGAATTGAGAATAGAGCACTTATCAGAAACATGTCAATAAACACAAACAAGCATACAATCAAGCAATCACATATAATATCGCAGGTCCACACAACTCCGGTGAAGAAATCCTTACCGCGGAAGACCTCTAAACACAAGAAACCTAAGCCGCGATCGAACCCAGAGCTAGATAGCGAGAACCTAACAAAAACAACAATAATTACAATCAAAAGGCCCAAATATAATAAAATAAGCAGAGGCTCGGCTGGGAGCAACTCACGAGGCGCGATCGACACGCTGTGAACGAGCCGGCCGCTTTGCTAGGCTAAGAGCCGGGCGCTGCTGGGCCGCAGACACGTGTCTTTGGCGCTGCACGCTACCGGGAGCGCTGGGGCACGGCTGGGCGCGCGGACGAGCAAGCTGCAGGGCTAGGGCACGCGACACGGCCGGGACGAGCGACTTCGGAGCTAGGCTCGCGATCCGGGCGCGAGAACACGCGACGAGGCGCGCGGACGGCGATCTCTGGCCGGGCTCGGCAGATCGACGACGCGACTCAAGGCTGGGGCTGGCGACACGAGCTGGGCGATGGGGCGGCTTGGCAAGGGCGACGGGCTGGCTCAACTGGATGGGGCTGGGCGAGCCAAGGGCTGCTCGGCTAGGGTGATGGCTAGGTCGGGGAGAGAGAGAGAGAGAGAGAAAAGGGATTTTGGGAAAAAAATAAAAGAAAAAGGAAAATAGGAAAATAAAAAGGAAAATTAGGGATTTTATCCATTTAATTCATCCTTATCCATTTTTTTCCAATTTTCTAAAAATCCTTAAAATCCTTAAAATCCCATTTCCCGGGTTCCTCCTTCAAGACCCGACTGAAGCAACCTTTTCCAATAAATAAAACTCACTTAAACCCAACTCCCAAAGCAACACTAAGGGCCCGGGCTCGAATCCCAAAGGAAACACCCAAACAACCATAACTTTGCCAAAGCCCAAAACACAACCGAACAACTAACCGAAAAGCCCAAACATCTAGGGACTCATGACCACCAACCAACAAACCTCAACAAAGGCGGAGCGCCTCAAGCCCCGAAAACCACAAATCCTGCCCGAAGAGCCAAAAGACCAAAATACCCCCAAGGGTCAAAACTGCTCTAACGACCCAACCAACAACCGAAACTTGACCCGAAGGCACCTCTAAAATTGGGATAGAAAACTGGGCTGTTACAATACTCCCTCCTTTTAAGACTTTCGTCCTCGAAAGTCCTAAGACGAAACTTGACTCGAGAAAACGCCATAGAAACCAAACCAACCGAACTTCGGCTAAAACAAAGACCAAGCTTCTCCGAAAACCAAACCTCTTGGGTCCTCAAAAACTCAAAGCGCGAATGCCATCCGATCGCCAAACACCGAACATCGAAGGAAAACAAATGCGAAAAACTAGACGGCAAACCACGTCCTCAACTCGCACCAATTCTAAAACGGTGCTACTCACAACAAACTCGAGGACTGGCCATAAGCTCTGAAACTCTACACCACACACTGGCAAAACTCCTAAGAAAGCTCACAGCCTTAACGAGAAACAATCGAACCACCAACTGGCGACTGATCCAAAAGCCAAACTTCTCCAACTAGAACACGACCACAACACTTAAGCAACCATCTTAAAGGAGAAATCGCCCAACCAAAGGCAAGGGGCACCATCCTGGTACACCAGACGGCTAACAACACTCACACCACGTGTGAAACTTCACTCCACGACCACCTCTAAAAGACAAGGGCCAAGCACAGGCTCCACTCGGCCAAACCAACAAACTAGAACTCCTCATCGGCCGAACGCAAACTTTCCAAAGAAAACCTACCAGCAACTGGCAAAGGAGAACATTGCCAGGCAAGGAAACAACCAACATTCCTCTCAAAATCTCAGGAAGCAAGGACTAAACCATCACGCAGCTATCTGCGACACAACACCTTGAGGAAAACAGCTCAACAGCTTACCAACCAATGCCACGACACCTCTGTGCCAACTCACTCAAACGTGGCTCTGCTAACGCCAACTGCGAACGCACAACAACTAGGAACAAAGCCCGAGAAGGGCTTGCTCAGCAGAACTCAACCCAAACTTATAACGAGCAACGCTAGCCACCAAGCTACTACTCAACTCTTAAAATTCAACTGGCTACTCAAAAGAATTCTCCTTTTAGCCTAGGCCTAACTCAAATTCCAACCAGAAGCTCCACTCCCGAAACCTCACAAGGAAAACGGATGACGACAACCTCCAAGCTTATGGATCCTGAGCCACATGAATCCGCAAGACTACCTCGGAAGCTAACACTCGAGGCTGGCATCCAAGGAGCAACTCAACCACCACAGAGGCTAGGGGAAAAGGAAATCTTCAATCCCCAAAGAACCATCAACTTGCCAGAACAACTCAACTCTTACTGGCTGGCCTCCGCCTCTATGGGACAAACAACTCTTGCTTGCTAACAACACAAAGCAGGACCCTCACATTTGGGGTGACCATCGCTGCGCTACTCACGATCAACTACACAACTCAGGAGCTAAGCTGACTCCTACCAAACGGGAAACGACTTCCCAGCAAGCAACTCTGAAGGGCAGCGAACATCACACACGCTCGCTGACTTGCTCCAACCCAAGGCAACAACAACCAACTCTCTAGGAAGAAACACCCAAGGAAAACTCAACCAATCGGATCACCAACCCAAAACTAACAGAACTTTACTCAACTGCCGAGGGAGGGGTCAACTCCCAAAACTTTCTGACTAGGAACAAGACCTCAGGGCAACGCCCTCCAGCTAGAACCAAACTAGCTCTCGAAACAACAAGAGAACCAAATCTTGGCCAAACACTCACAAGAGGCAGAACAACCTTTACTGCAGCCTCTAGAACACCATCCAAGAATCGCTTAATCGACAAACGATCGCTTCCAAGCAGCCAACAAGCTATTCCCTTCTTGCTAGCACCACTACCATCAATTCCAAGACCAAGGGAGTAACCTGACAACTCCCTGAAAGAAACGGCTCTTACAAGCAGACAACCAAAGGACAGAGAGCTCCACATACGCTCACTGTCATGCTCCACTAGAGCAAAACATCTAATCTCACGGGGCAACATCAGGGGTCCATCTCAGACTGAACCTCCAAAAGCCAAACGGGGCAACTCAACATCCTGGAAGCAGGAAAACAACCAACAGGGCACAAACCACTCGCCCCACGAGCAAAACTAATCTCTAGCAACTCCAATCCACACCTTGGTCGACACCAAGCATCAACTTGCCACCACACCGGAACCAATCCAGACTTTACTCCAAACAAACACTAGCTTGCTAGTCTACCAAGACTGCTAGCAACTCAACCGAGGCTACAACTACACGCCTCCAGCTTGCCAACTGAAACTCTCTACCAGGGCCTGACTGAGCTCTGGAGAGGCTCTCCACAACCTAGGGTTCTCCGACCACCCTCGACACACACACTACCGGCATACGATCTAACAGACAACTTCCTGAACAAACAACTCCAATTTCCAGCATCACAACCATGCTGGCCAACTCTAACTCCTTGGGAACCAAGAGGACCCGAAACGCTACAGAATGCGTCATCCTCCTACTCAAAGCATCGGCCACAACATAACTTCTACCCAAGGAAATGTAACGGCCCAGTTTTCTATTCCGGTTCTCGAGGTGCTTCCGGTTCAGTTTCAGTGGTTCGGTTGGGCCGTTAGAGCTGTTTTGTCCCTTAAGGGCATTTTGGTCTTTTGCTCCCCGAGCAGGATTTGTGGATTTTCAGGGCTTCGAGGCAGCTCCTGCCTTTGTTGAGGTTTGTTTGTTGGTGGCTGCGAGTCCCGAGATGTTTGGGCTTTTCGTTTGGGATTCGAGCCCGGGGCCCTTAGTGTTGCTTTGGGAGTTGGGTTTAAGTGAGATTTATTTATTGGAAAAAGGTCGCTTCAGTCGGGTCTCGAAGGAGGAAGCCGGGAAATGGGATTTTAAGGATTTTAAGGATTTTTAGAAAATTGGAAAAAATGGATAAGGATGGAAAAAGGATTAAAATCCCATTTATTCTTTTATTTTCCCATTTTCCTTTCATTTTCTTTTTTCTTTTATTTTTCCCCCAAATCCCTTTTTTTTCTCTCTCTCTCTCTCTCTCTCTCTCTCTCTCTCTCTCTCCCGAGCACCCAGCCTTGGCTCGCCCAGCCCTTTGCCGAGCAGCCCTAGCTCGCCCAGCCGAGCCCTACCCTGCCAGGTCGCGCCGCAGCCCAGATCCGCCCAGAGTCGCCCCGATCGCCAGCTCGCCCGTCGCACCAGTGAGGCCGTCGCGCACCAGATCTGTCGTCCGCTTGCCCGGGCCCGTGCGCCTGCTCCCTCGCCGTGCTGTCGCGTCGCCCAGCTCGTGTCGTCGAGCGCCCGAAGTCGCTTCTCAGAGCGCGTCGTCGCGCCGCCGCCGCCTGCTTGCTCGCGCCGCAGGCGTTCGCTCGCCCCAGCGCCCAGCCCGTGTCAGCGCTCAGCGCCAAAGACGAGCCGCCCGATGCCCGTGGTCAGCGCCATGCGCTGCGCTGTGCAGCGCGGCCGCTTACACGCCTAGCCCGTCTGGCCGGCCCGTCCGAGTGTCAGCCGTGCCTCGTGAGTTGCTCCCGAGCTGAGCCATGTTTGTTTTATATTATTTGGGCCTTTTGATTGTAATTATTGTTATTTTTGTTAGGTTCTCGCTAGGTAGCTCGGGTTCGATCGCAGTTTAGGTTTCTTGTGTTTAGAGGTCTTCCGGCCAGGTAAGGATTTCTTACCGGAGTTGTGTGGACCCTGGGATATTATATGTGATTGCTGATTGTATGCTTGTTTGTGTTTATTGACATGTTTGGTGATAAGTGCTCTATTCTGAATTCCCGACTGGCATGATTTCCTGTGTTGTTTCTCATGTTAGTCCATGCTAGGTTATTCCTTTCTGGCATGCTCGTATCTGTCCTTGCTTCGTAGTATCATGCTAGGTTCGTTGTATTCTTATTGAGCACGTATTGGATGATATTGCTTGTTTGCAGATTGCTAAGGCAGGTTAGAGTTGCAGGTAGATAGCATCATCCGGGCTGGGTGCATAACGTACCATGCACCCCGACAGGGACGTATGAGATGGAGCTCCGCCCTGATCCCGTTAGGGAATAGCTAACCCTAACGGCTGGCCCTGCAATCTTGGGTGAGGGTGGCAGACTGTTAAATGCCCCAACGGTCGGGATGATGACTTGGCATTGCCTCGCCCCCGGCGATCGGCACGTCCTCGGCGTGTTCGGCCGTAGCCCTTGATTGCCACTGTTAAGGTAAGGACGGCTTCTGGTGTAAGCCTACCACGACCCGTTCCTTAGCCCAGTGCAAAGTGGTTCAGCCGACATAGTTTACGTGTCCAGTCTCACACCCCTATGTCGGTGACACCGATCCAAAGATTTAGTTAGGCGTGGGACTGGACATGGGCGGCTTGCCTCTAGACCCGGCACCCCATAGTTCGCAGTAGCACGCGGTGCATGTTTACGCTCATTACAGAAGCCGACCGAGAGCTCCTCGGGATCTTGAGCTAGTGTACCTTTCGTCGACGAAGAGACAGCCGAGGCCGGGACTTGTTTCTCGTATAGGCGACTTGTGTATTGTGTGGATGTGGTGATTGATTTTTGGACTAAGACCACGAGTTGGCATCCGAGGCCCAAGTGTGGGCTAAGCTATGTGCTCTATTTCGTGTTTATATTCATAGCTTGCATACGCTCATCGAGATGACCATGTATATCGTATTGTACCCGGTTGGGGATTCTTACTTGAGTAATTCGTTAATCACCCTTATTATGTGGTTTTCCACAGTAACCATGGTGTGAGACAGGATGGGTGGAGGAGGAGGCTGTGATCATGGAAAACCGTTGTTCAACTCGAGTCTTATGTTTATGTTTATGATTTAAATGTCCTCCGAATGCATGTAGTTGGGCACGGAGCCCTTGGGTGTTTTCTCAATGTATTTTCGGATTCTAGCATTATTGTAATCTTGTTGTAAAGTTTGTATGTTTTAAATAAATCTCGATCGTGAGTATGTTTTGGAAATGTATTTGTCTTGGAACAGTGCTTGGAAACAGTGGATGAGTTTGAGGAATTTATGTTGATTTTTAAATGGATGTTTTCATGTTTTAGTTTTACTTAGAATCCAAACACCATCTTGCAAATTTTCTGTAGATTTGAATGCATGCATTGAGGTGTGGCCTATTTTATGCCCCCTTTCGGGTCGGTCGTTACATTTGGTATCGAGCTCGAGTCATAGATTCTCGTAGACCGACCTTTTTTTGTTGTAGGTCGTTTTTCCCATGATCACAGACTTCGGCGGTCATCAGTGCACGCTTAAGTTTACTATTTGTTGTTGAAAAAGGGTTAAGAATTTACAATACCGTCATCTAGTGTATGCCTTGTGTAGTGTTGTGGAGGCGGAGACGAAAGCGAGTTCGACTCGTTGTTGGTTTGGGTTTAGAGCGCCATCATGCCAACTTCCCGCAGGTGTGTGATGTATGTTGTAGCTTGTTGAGGTATCCAGACAGATTCGGATGCCCCGGGACGTCGCCCCGTGAGAGGCGAGCTTGGACTCCGTGAGGCCAATTGTGGCCCGATTGTTGGTTTTCCCCTAGTGAGAGGGTGGAGGTGCTTTGCCTTGGAGTGCCACTCCAAGAGAGGAGTTAGCTATGGCTGTGCTTATGTGGATGTTTGTGGAGCAGTCCCCGTGTGGACCGGCTGGGCGCGGCTCAAGTGTTGATCTTGAGCCTTAGCGCATTGTTTGATTGCCAAGTGAGTAGCTGCAGAGTTGGCAGCCTTCGAGGAGATTGTTGAGGCATCTTTGTGCTCCTGTAAAGTATTGTTGTTTGCAGCCAGTAAGCTGGAACTCTGTGGTTAAGGGTGCAGTGAGCAGTGTTCCCGCCTGATTGGATCCGTTGGTGTTTTCCTCGGATGTTTGGTAGAGTTGAGCGATCTTCCTTTGGTGAGCTCTCGGAGTGGAGCTAGCTGCTGCATGTTGAGAGAGCCGGCCAGAGTTTTGTTGAGCATCATGTGGAGGTGCAAGAGTAGGCGGTGAGCCTTCGGTTTGATGAGATGCCATAGGCATGGTTTTTGAGTTAGAGCCCTTGTATGCCTAGCCAGAGTTCTTGTCACTTGAGGTTGTGATCTTGTTGGCCCCATTGGTAGTAAGATGTGGTTTTGGTAGTAGTGGCACTTGAGGTGCATTGGTTGGTGTGCCGCTTTGGCACTAAGTCCTGGTTCAGGCTTGAGTTTGGCTCGAGCATAGAGATGGTTCTATGCCGTCCGGAGTTCAAGCGCACTCCTTTAGCCTTGGATCCGTTTATGGCAAAGGGCACTGTTTAGGTCGTGCTGGAGGGCTAGTTCAGTGGTAGTCGATGGACTACAAGCGAAAGGATGTTCGAGAGGAGCCGGAGCCTTTTCCCAGTGTTACTGGAGGTTGAGTAAGTCAGCAGGTTGGCAGTTGGTAAGTGTTGGTGCGCGTGATTCTCGCGCTAGTGTTAAGGCCAAGAGATTTCTTTGTGGTTGGTAGTGCGGTCAACTACCTTCGTTGTAGATGCGAGTTTGGTCCAGCTGAGGGACCATGAGTTGGATGTCGATGAGGCGAGTTGGATGCCTTGGGAGAGGTTTCGGATGCCTTTTTGGGTAAGCACCCTTGGTAGAGGCTTGGTATAAAGTAAGTTCGGTTTGGCATTGTTATGCTTTGGTAGAGCAAGCTTGCCTCAGCTTCGAGTATCGTGTGGAGATGGAACTTTTGGTGTTCCTTGGATTGTTTGTATCTCTGCCAAGAGTTAGCGTTGCTTTTTGGGAAAAGCGCTTGTTAGTCTTGGATCTCTGAAGGAAGGTTGAGAGTTGTGCACAAGTGTGTTTTGTGTGGTTCGTTATGTGGCGAGAGTTTCAGATCTATGTAGGGTTTGCTTTGGAGATCTAGTGCTCAGTTCCTGGAGAAGTTGGACTCCAGGTGGTTGTTGCAAGGCTTTAGTCGAGGTGGTAAGGATACCGTGCTCGTGGTATCAGGTTGTTGCTTAGGCAAGTGTTGTTGGGTTGGACCTAAGCTTGGTTGGCGGATCTTCTTGTTGATCGTTGGTTGGAGTTCAGTTGGAAACTGAACAAGAGCGGTGGTAGCTAAGCCGCGTGGTTTCTGATCGTCATGGCTAAAAGAGTTGTTCGAATCCTTCCTTGGGTAGAAGTTGTTGTGGCCGATGCTTTGAGTAGGAGGATGACGCATTCTGTAGCATTTCGGGTCCTCTTGGTTTCCAAGGAGTTGGAGTTGGCCAGCATGGTTGGGATGCTGGAAATTGGAGTTGTTTGTTCAGGCAGTTGTCTGTTAGATCGTTTGCCGACAGTGTGTGTGTCGAGGGTTGTCGGAGAACCCTAGGTTGTGGAGAGCCTCTCGAGCTCGGTCGAGCCGGAGTAGTGAGTTTTGATGGCCGGTGGGCGTGTGGGTTGTAGCCTTGGTTGAGTTGCTAGCAGTCTTGGTAGACTAGCAAGCTAGTGGTTGTTTGGAGTAAAGTCCGGATTGGTTCCGGTGTGGTGGCAAGTTGATGCTTGGTGTCGACCAAGGTGTGGATTGGAGTTGCTTGAGATTAGTTTTGCTCGTGGGGCGAGTGGTTTGTGCCCTGTTGGTTGTTTTCCTGTTGCAAGATGTTGAGTTGCCCCGTTTGGCATTTGGAGGTTAATCCGTGGTGGACCCTTGTTGTTGCCCCGCGAGATTTGATGTTGTTGCTCTAGTGGAGCAAGACAGTGAGCGTATGTGGAGTTCTCTGTCCCTTGGTTGTCTGCTAGTAAGAGCCGTTCCCTTCGGGGAGTTGTCAGGTTCTTCCTTGGTCTTGGAATGGATGGTAGTGGTGCTAGCAAGAGGGAATAGTTTGTTGGCTGCTTGGAAGCGATCGTTTGTCGATTAAGCGGATTCTTGGATGGTGTTCTAGAGGCTCGCATAAAGGTTGTTCGCCTCTTGTGAGTGTTTGGCCAAGATTTGGTCCTCTTGTTGTTTCGAGAGCTAGTTCGGTTCTAGCTGGAGGGCGTTATACGAGGTCTTGTTCTTGATCGAAAGTTTTGGGAGTTGACCCCTCCTCGCGATTGAGCAAGTCTTTGTTAGTTTCGGATTGGTGGTCCGATTGGTTGAGTTTTCCCTTGGGTGTTGCTTCCAAGAGAGTTGGTTCTTTGTTGCCTTGGGTTTGAGCAAGTCACGAGCGTGTGTGGAGTCATTTGCCCTTACGAAGTTTGCTTGCCGGGAAGTCGTTTCCCATTTGGCAGAGTCGGCTTAGCTCCCGAGTTGTGTAGTTGATCGAGTAAGCAAATGGTCAGCCCAATGAGAGGGTCCTCGCTTTGTGTTGTTAGCAAGCAAGAGTTGTTTGTTCCCGCAAGGGCGGAGGCCAGCCAGTAAGAGTTGAGTTGTTCTGGCAAGTCGTTGGTTCTTTGGAGATTGAAGATTTCCTTTTCCCCTAGCCTCTGTGGTGGTTGAGTTGCTCCTTGGATGCCAGCCTCGAGTGTTAGCTCCTGAGGTAGTCTTGCGGATTCGTATGGTTCAGGATCCGTAAGCTTGGAGGTTGTCGCCATCCGTTTTCCTTGTGAGGTTTTGGGAGTAGAGCTTCTGGTTGGAAGTTGAGTTAGGCCTAAGCTTAAAGGAGAAGTTTTTTTTTGAGTAGCCAGTTGGATTTTAAGAGTTGAGTGGTAGCTTGGAGGCGAGCGTTGCTCGTTATAAGTTGGGTTGAGTTCTGCTGAGCAAGCCCTTCTTGGGCTTTGTTCCTAGTTGTTGTGCGTTCGCAGTTGGCGTTAGCAGAGCCGCGTTTGAGTGAGTTGGCACAGAGGTGCCGTGGCATTGGTTGGTAAGCTGTTGAGCTATTTTCCTCAAGGTGTTGTGCCCCAGAGAGCTGCGTGATGGTTTAGTCCTTGCTTCCTAAGATTTTGAGAGGAAGGTTGGTTGTTCCTTGCCTGGCAGTGTTCTCTTTGGCCAGTTGCTGGTAGGTTTGCTTCGAAAGGTTTGCGTTCGGCCAGTGAAGAGTTCGAGTTTGTTGGTTTGGCCGAGTGGAGTCTGTGCTTGGCCCTTGTCTTTTAGATTTGGCCGTGAAAGTGAAGTTTGGTGGTGTGAGTGTTGTAGGCGATTTGGTTTTGGAACACAGGAGGTTCAGTTGTTTGGCCAACTTGTTGTCGGGTTGAGGCTGTTTGTTAACAGCTGTGAGATTCCAGAGGAGTTTTGCTAGTGCGTGGTGTAGAGTTTCAGAGCTTGTGGCCAGTTCTCGAGTTTGCTGAGAGTAGCACCGTTTGAGAGTTGGTGCGAGTTGAGGACGTGGTTTGCCGTCTTTTCCCTCTGGAGTTCAGTGTATGCCCAGTCTTGGTTGAGTTAGTTTGTGGCAGTTGGATGGCTTTGTGGCTTGGAGCCTTTGAGAACCCAAGAGGGTTTGGTTTTCGAAGAAGGTTGGTGTTGTTTTAGCCGAGAAGTTCGGTTGGTTTGGATTCAGTGCAGTTTTCCTGGAGCTGTTTCGTCTTAGGACTTTCGAGGACGAAAGTCTTAAAAGGAGGGAGTATTGTAACGGCCAAGTTTTCTATTCCGGTTCTCGAGGTGCTTCCGGTTCAGTTTCAGTGGTTCGGTTGGGCCGTTAGAGCTGTTTTGTCCCTTAAGAGCATTTTGGTCTTTTGCTCCCCGGGCAGGATTTGTGGATTTTCAGGGCTTCGAGGCAGCTCCTGCCTTTGTTGAGGTTTGTTTGTTGGTGGCTGCGAGCCCCGAGAGGTTTGGGCTTTTCGTTTGGGATTCGAGCCCGGGGCCCTTAGTGTTGCTTTAGGAGTTGGGTTTAAGTGAGATTTATTTATTGGAAAAAGGTCGCTTCAGTCGGGTCTCGAAGAAGGAAGCCGGGAAATGGGTATTAAGGATTTTAAGGATTTTTAGAAAATTGGAAAAAATGGATAAGGATGGAAAAAGGATTAAAATCCCATTTATTCTTTTATTTTCCCATTTTCCTTTTATTTTCTTTTTTCTTTTATTTTTCCCCCAAATCCTTTTTTTTTCTCTCTCTCTCTCTCTCTCTCTCTCCCCGAGCACCTAGCCTTGGCTCGCCCAGCCCCTTGCCCGAGCAGCCCTAGCTCGTCCAGCGCCCGAGCCAGCCGCGCCAGTGAGCCCCGCCACTGCGAGTCGCGCGCGCAGCCAGATCCGCCCGAGTCGCCCGATCGCTACCGCCTCGCCGTCGCACCAGTGAGGCCGTCGCGCACCAGATCTGCCGTCCGCTTGCCCGCGTCCGTGCGCCTGCGACCTCGCCGTGCCGTCGCGTCGCCCAGCTCGTGTAGCCGAGCTGCTCCGAGTCGCGTCCCTGTAGCCCGTCGTCGCGCCCTCGCCCCTGCTGCTCGCCCGCGCGTTCGCACACCCCAGCGCCCAGCCGTGCCCCAGCGCGCCCCAGCGCCTGTGTCAACGCGCCCCAGCGCCGAGCCAGCGCCCAAGTGTCCGTGTCGCGCCTGGCGCTGTGCAGCGCCAGCCAAAGAATGCCTAGCCCGTCTGGCCGGCCCGCCCGTCCGAGTGTCAGCCGTGCCTCGTGAGTTGCTCCCGAGCTGAGCCCTGTTTGTTTTATATTATTTGGGCCTTTCGATTGTAATTATTGTTGTTTTTGTTAGGTTCTCGCTAGGTAGCTCAGGTTCGATCGCAGCTTAGGTTTCTTGTGTTTACAGGTCTTCCGGCCAGGTAAGGATTTCTTACCGGAGTTGTGTGGACCCTGCGATATTATATGTGATGCTGATTGTATGCTTGTTTGTGTTTATTGACATGTTTGGTGATAAGTGCTCTATTCTGAATTCCCGATAGGCATGATTTCCTGTGTTGTTTCTCATGTTAGTCCATGCTAGGTTGTTCCTTTCTGACATGCTCGAATCTGTCCTTGCTTCGTAGTATCATGCTAGGTTCGTTGTATTCTTATTGAGCACGTATTGGATGATATTGCTTGTTTGCAGATTGCTAAGGCAGGTTAGAGTTGCAGGTAGATAGCATCATCCGGGCCGGGTGCATAACGTACCTTGCACCCCGAAAGGGACGTATGAGATGGAGCTCCGCCCTGATCCCATTAGGGAATAGCTAACCCTAACGGCTGGCCCTGCAATCTTGGGTGAGGGTGGCAGACTGTTAAATGCCCCAACGGTCGGGATGATGACTTGGCATTGCCTCGTCCCCGGCAGTCGGCACGTCCTCAGCGTGTTCGGCCGTAGCCCTTGATTGCCACTGTTAAAGTAAGGGCGGCTTCTGGTGTAAGCCTACCACGACCCGTTCCTTAGCCCAGTGCGGTGGTTTGGTGACATAGTTTACGTGTCCAGGTCTCACACCCCTATGTCAGTGACACCGATCCAAAGATTTAGTTAGGCGTGGTGACTGGACATGGGCAGCTGCCTCTAGACCCGGCACCCCCCATAGTCTGCAGTAGCACGCGGTGCATGTTTACGCTCATTACAGCGCCGACCGGAGAGCTCATCGGGATCTTGAGCTAGTGTACCTTTCGTCGACGATGAGCAGTGCCGAGTCGGGACTTGTTTCTCGTATAGGGCGACTTGTGTATTGTGTGGATGTGGTGATTGATTTCCGGACTAAGACCCTGAGTTGGCATCCGAGGCCCAAGTGTGGGCTAAGCTATGTGCTCTATTCTGTGTTTATATTCATAGCTTGCATACGCTCATCGAGATGACCATGTATATCGTATTGTACCCCGGTTGGGGTTTCTTACTGAGTAATTCGTTACTCACCCTTATTATGTGATTTTCCACAGGTAACCATGGTGCGAGACAGGATGGCTGGAGGAGGAGCTGTGATCATGGAAACCCGTTGTTCAACTCTGAGTCTTATGTTTATGTTTATGATTTAAATGTCCTCTGAATGCATGTAGTTGGGCACGGAGCCCTAGGGTGTTTTCTGAATGTATTTCCGGATTCTAGCATTATTGTAACTGTTGTAAAGTTTGTATGTTTTAAATAAATCTCTGATCAGAGTATGTTTTGGAAATGTATTTGTCTTGGAACAGGTGCTTGGAAACAGGGACAGGTTTCAGGAATTTATGTTGATTTTTAAATGGATGTTTTCATGTTTTAGTTTTACTTAGAATCCAAACACCATCTTGCAAATTTTCTGTAGATTTGAATGCATGCATTGAGGTGACGGCCTATTTTATGCCCCTTTCGGGTCGGGTCGTTACAGGAAAGATCCAAACAACTCTCTTAGGCATGACGCTCAGAAACCACGCGGCTTAGCTACCACCACTCTTGTTCAGTTTCCAACTGAACTCCAACCAACGATCAACAAAAAGATCCGCCAACCAAGCTTAGGTCCAACTTAACAAATCTTGCCTAAGCAACAACCTGATATCACGAGCCCGGTATCCTTATCACCTCGCTAAAGCCTTACAACATCCACCTGGAGTTCAACTTCTCCAGAAACTGAGCACTAGATCTCCAAAGCAAACCCTACACGGATCTGAAATTCTCGCCACAAAACGAACCACACATAACACACTTGTGTGCACAACTCTCAACCTTCCTTCAGAGATCCAAGACTAACAAGCGCTTTTGAAAAAAAGGCAACGCTAACTCCTGGCAGAGATACAATCAATCAAAGGGACACCCAAAGTTCCATCTCCACACGATACACGAAGCTGAGGCAACCTTGCTCTACCAAAGCATAACAATGCCAAACCGAACTTACTTTATACCAAGCCTCTACCAAGGGTGCTTACCCCTAAGGCATCAAAAACCTCTCGCAAGGCATCACTCATCTACTTTGAAAAGCATCCAACTCACCTCATAGGCATCCAACTCATGGTCCCTCAGCTGGACCAAACTCGCATCTACAATGCTCAACTCTCCTCAGATTTAGGCACTCGAAGGTAGTTGACCGCACTACCAACCACAAAGAAAATCTCTTGGCCTTAACACTAGCGCGAGAATCACGCGCACCAACACTTACCAACTGCCAACCTGCTGACTTACTCAACCTCCAGTAACACTGGGAAAAGGCTCCGACTCCTCTCGAACATCCTTTCGCTTGTAGTCCATCGACTACCACTGAACTAGCCCTCTAGCACGACCTAAACAGGTGCCACTGCCATAAACGGATCCAAGGCTAAAGGAGTGCGCTAAACTCCGAACGGCATAGAACCATCTGCTATGCCCATGCCAAACTCAAGCCTGAACCAGACTTAGTGCCAAAGCGGCACACCAACCAATGCACCTCAAGTGCCACTACTACCAAAACCACATCTTACTACCAATGGGGCCAACAAGATCACAACCTCAAGTGACAAGAACTCTTGCTAGGCATACAAGGGCTTCAACTCAAAAACCATGCCTATGGCATCTCATTAAACCGAAGGCTCACCGCCTACTCTTGCACCTCCACATGATGCTCAACAAAACTCTGGCCGGCTCTCTCAACATGCAGCAGCTAGCTCCACTCCAAGAGCTCACCAAAGGAAGAGTGCTCGACTCTACCAAACATCTGAGGAAAACACCAACGGATCCAATCCGAAGGGAACACTGCTCACTGCACCCTTAACCACAGGGTTTCGGCTTACTGGCTGCAAACAACAACACCAACACTTTACAATAGCACAAAGATGCCTCAACAATCTCCTCGAAGGCTGCCAACTCTGCAGCTACTCTCTGGGCAATCAAACAATCTGTTAAGGCTCAAGATCAACGCTTGAGCTACCTAGGCTAGTCCACACGGGGACCTGCTCCACAAACATCCACATAAGCACAGCCATAGCTAACTCATCTCTTGGAGTGGTACTCCAAGGCAAAGCACCTCCACCCTCTCACTAGGGGAAAACCAACAACTGGGCCACAATTGGCCTACGGGAGTCTAAGCTCTGCCTCCCACGGGGACGACGTCCCAGGGCATCCGAATCAATCTGGATACCTCAACAAGCCACAACATACATCATACACTGCGGGAAGTTGGCATGATGGCGCTCTAAACCCAAACCAACAACGAGTCAGAACCTGCTCGTCTCCGCTCCACAACACTATACAAGGCATACACTAGATGACAGGTATTGAAAATTCTTAACCCTTTTTCAACAACAAATAGTAAACTTAGGCGCACTGATGATGCTTGAGTCTTGATGATCATGGAAAAACGACCTACAACAAAAGGTCGGGTCTGAGAATCTATGACTCGAGCTCGATACCAATCAGTAACGACCGACCCGAATGGGGTTCTAAATAGGCCATTACCTCAATGCATGCATACAAATCTCTGAGAAAATTTGCAAGATGGTGTTTGGATTCTAAGTAAAAGCTAAAACATGAAAACATCCATTTAAAAATCAGCAAAAATTCTGAAACACGTCCCCTGTTTCCAAGCACCTGTTTCAAGGCAAATACATTTCCAAAACTTACTCTGATCAGAGATTTATTTAAAACATACAAGCTTTACAACAATGCTAGAAATCAGGAAAACATTCGAGAAAACACCCTAGGGCTCCGTGCCCAACTACATGCATTCAGAGGACATTTAAATCATAAACATAAACATAAGACTCAGAGTTGAACAACGGGTTTCCATGATCACGGCTCCTCCTCCACCATCCCGTCTCGCACCATGGTTACTCGTGGAAAACCACATAATAAGGGTGAGTAACGAATTACTCAAGAAGAATCCCCAACCGGGGTACAATACGATATACATGGTCATCTCGATGAGCGTATGCAAGCTATGAATATAAACACAGAATAGAGCACATAGCTTAGCCCACACTTGGGCCTCGGATGCCAACTCAGGGTCTTAGTCCGGAAATCAATCACCACATCCACACAATACACAAGTCGCCCTATACGAGAAACAAGTCCGGCCTCACCGCTTCATCTTTGTCGACGAAAGGTACACTGGCTCGCAATCCCGAGGAGCTCTCGATCGGCGCTGTAATGAGCGTAAGCATGCACCGCGTGCTCTGCGAACCATGGGGTTGCCGGGTGCGAAGGCAAAAGCCGCCCATGTCCGATCACCACGCCTAACTAAATCTTTGGATCGGTGTCACTAACATAGGGGTGTGAGACCTGGACACGTAAACTATGTCAGCGTGAACCACCGCACCTGGGGCCAAAGAACGGTCGTGGTAGGCTTACACCAGGAAGCCGTCCTTGCCTTAACAGGTGGCAATCAGGGGCTACTGCCAAATATGCTGAGGACATGCCGGCTGTCTGGGACGAGGCAATGCCAAGTCATCATCCTGACCGTTGGGGCATTTAACAGTCTGCCACCCTCACCCAAGATTGCAGGGCCTACCGGTCGGGTTAGTTAAACCCTAACGGGGTCTAGGGACGGAGAACTGTCTCGACGTCCCTGCCATGGATGCAAGGTACTTTATGCATCAGGCCCGGATGATGCTATCTACCTGCAACTCTAACCTGCCTTAGCAATCAGCAAACAATCCAATACAATCCAATACGTGCTCAAGAAGAAAACAACGAACCTAGCATGATACTAGGAAGCAAGGACAGATACGAGCATGCCAGAAAGGAACAACCTAGCATGGACTAACATGAGAAACAACATAGGAAATCATGCCAGTCGGGAATTCAGAATAGAGCACTTATCAGGAAACATGTCAATAAACACAAACAAGCATACAATCAGCAATCACATATAATATCGCAGGGTCCACACAACTCCGGTAAGAAATCCTTACCGCCTAAGACCTCTAAACACAAGAAACCTAAGCTGCGATCGAACCCGAGCTAGCTAGCGAGAACCTAACAAAAACAACAATAATTACAATCAAAAGGCCCAAATATAATAAAATAAACAGGGCTCAGCTCGGGAGCAACTCACGAGGCGCGGCTGACACTCGAACGAGCCAGTTTGCCGGGCAGGCTAGGCGGCATTGGGCGCAAGCCGGGCTCATTGGGCCGCGCAGACACGGGTGTTGGGGCACTGGCACGCGCGCTAGGGCTCGCTGGGGCACGGCTGGGCGCGCGGACGAGCAAGCTGCAGGGCTAGGGCGCGCGACACGGGCTGGGACGAGCGACTCAGACCTAGGCTCGGCGATCTAGCACGAGGACACGCTACGAGGGCGCGGGGACTCGCGATCTGGCTGGGCTCGGCACTGGACGACGCGGCTCAAGGCTGGGGCTGGCGACACGAGCTGGGCGATGGCGCGGCCTGGCAAGGGCGACGGGCTGGCTCGACTGGATGGGGCTGGGCGAGCCAAGGGCTGCTCGGCTAGGGTGATGGCTAGGTCGGGGAGAGAGAGAGAGAGAGAGAGAGAAAAGGGATTTTGGGAAAAAAATAAAAGAAAAAGGAAAATGGGAAAATAAAAAGGAAAATTAGGGATTTTATCCATTTAATTCATCCTTATCCATTTTTTTCCAATTTTCTAAAAATCCTTAAAATCCTTAAAATCCCATTTCCCTGCTTCCTCTTTCAAGACCCGACTGAAGCAACCTTTTCCAATAAATAAAACTCACTTAAACCCAACTCCCAAAGCAACACTAAGGGCCCGGGCTCGAATCCCAAAGGAAACACCCAAACAACCATAACTTTGTCAAAGCCTAAAACACAACTGAACAACCAACCGAAAAGCCCAAACATCTCGGGACTCGCAGCCACCAACCAACAAACCTCAACAAAGGCGGGAGAGCGCCTCAAGCCCCGAAAACCACAAATCTCGCCCGAAGAGCCAAAAGACCAAAATACCCCCAAGGGTCAAAACCGCTCTAATGACCCAACCAACAACCGAAACTTGACCCGAAGGCACCTCGAAAACTGGGATAGAAAACTGGGTTGTTACACCTTCGCATAGCTTTGTTGTTGTAAGTTGTGTAAATAGTGTGGAATATAGTACTGCGTCTATTGCTGATTGGTAAACTGATTAGGCTCCATTAATTAGTCGTGGTGATGTATTTCTCTGAGACTCTATTCCCTGTTGATCAAACTAATTCAGACTTCACGTTTCCCTGAAATAAAAAAGAATTTAATCTTTAAACAATGAAGAACTACTCCTTCATATGTATATTAACTCTAAATAATAAATCCTCAGAAATGGCGCCAAAAACTTGACCTCACGATTCCATTGCTAATATATTGAATAGTAACTAATTCTTATGCGAAACGCAATTGGAATCACTTACTCATAAGTATACGCGATCGGGAACTGCAGCAAGTAATAAGTATATAATTTTATCGATCCCACAAAGATTGATGTCTAGAGCAAATACCATTTAAGTCAGAGTCATGCGAAAAAGTAAAATAGAATATATGTATGGAGTGGTTTTTGTTTTGTTCAGTAAGATAAAATAAAATGAAGTAAAGAAATAAAATGCATGCAATGAGTAGTGCTAACTATGTATTCCTAGAAAATGCTAAGAGTGCAGACTAGCCAGTGAATGTCTTACTTCCCTAACAATTATCACTTCTGTGACTCAAGATTTATGAGTGAACTAGCTTCCGTTGTGAACATCATACTAAGCACAGGGCGACGTAAGCAGTAGTGGGGTTATTCCTAACGCCCTAAATGATGAACAGCTGTTCAGTCAACCTAGAGTAGCGTACTGGGTCAACATGCGATTCCTCTTCCGATTCTTCGCAAGGTATATTCAACAATGTAACATTCCAAGACCTACACTAATAACATGATCTATTCATACTTGATCATCATAACTCCTATAACACAATCATAGTAAATAAACACCAAATAGAAGCTTAAACCAGATGGTTTTATTACGACTAAAATAATGTTTAAGTACTATAACTACTCCTAATAAAAAATAATAAATGGAATTGGCATGGTTGAAGGTGAGTAGTCTCCTTTTCATCAATTCTCACAGCACCAACATCAGCTTCTTCACAGTAGACTCAAGTCCCTCGATTGGCTTATGGCCAACCAACCAGCTCAATGGATTTCGCTCCTTGCTTTGATATTTATAGGATTGAATTTCGTGGTCCGCAAGTAGAGGTGAGCTGTACAAATCATCATTAATGCTTATTCCATGATTTCCATCGAGATTTATTCGATGTCATTGCCTTGATTGAACAGTTGATTCTTCTGATTATTTCCTTGTAGATGAAACTTTTTAGACCATTATTTCTTCTTGGGTTCAGCGTATCTGCATGATCTGCTCAGTGTCCGCATCATTGTCGTTTTCTTCATGATAAGTGAAATTCTGCTAAAAAGCATAAATTAGGCACAGTTGATTTGTGATTTGTGCTAAAGTGTAGATTCATGCTTTGGATACGATATTATGAATGTTTGCTGATTTTCTAAGTTATTTCTCTTTATTCCTTCTAAGAACGCAGATATTCTTTGCCCAATTATTAAAATAATGCATCCTGAAAAGCCTAAAATATGCTTTCTTTGAGAGTTATCAATCTTCCGATGGAAGTCCCCTAAAAGGTTCATTGATTTTTAGCATATTATACATATTATTAGTCAATACAGGGTGTCTCCCTCCATTGTTTAATCTATCCATACCTAGATATGTCAAATAAGTGAAGTCTCCCTGTTGCGTTCGCATGACTCTATGTCTCATCTACCTCCTATTCAAGTGGCAAATTATGATTTGTATTTGCTTCTCATTCCACAGCTGCTGCGGGTGTGTTCATCATTCCAGGTTGTTGTTGTGCCATGGGATCTGTCTCCTTGCGAGTTTCCTTCTTTGCTCACGTCTCCCTCTTCGAAGGGTTCGTTCAAGTTCTGGATCAAACACAAGAGAAGCGTTCATGTACTAGTACGTCCGAAATGTTGACAAATGAACTGTCACAAATAATATATATATTTTTTTATATATATTGCTTTTATATTCTAAACACTCTCGGCTCAAAAATAAAATTGTGCAGTCGCAGACAACGGCGCAAAAAACTTAACTCGGGCGTGTTGTATGGACGATGGGACCTGTGTTTCAAACGTGGTTATGATTAGCGTGAATTGATCCCGCGACACGCAAGTATACGTGGTCTGTAGCAAGCAATAAGTAAATTATCGTTCTCTACAGGAACTGAAAATTTAATTGAGGTAATGTTTAGAATTGAAAAGTAAATTGCATGAAAAAGTGTTGTTGATAAGATTTTGGGTTTTTGCAAGAAAAATAAATAACTAAACTAAAAAACAGTTTTGATAATTTATGGCTAAACTAGGATATTTGTGAGAGTAGTAGTAATGCAATAGCAAGAAATATGCGGTAACAGAATCAATCATACTACGCTAACAAACTAATGCTTCCGCTTTCGTTCAGCATTTAGCCCAGATTCCGCTGCGACTAAGTGTAATTAAAACCGTGCTAAGTATGTAACAGTTTCACGTTTATTCCTAAACTTGGATTTAAAATGTTGCAGCCGCAACACTACCTATTAAACATGCATAACAGACTTAAATCGTTTTTTCTTCCGATTTACAATCTTTTAGCTTGTGTGGATGGCCAATCAACCTTTACTGTTTTGATGAATTTTCTATCTTACATGCTCTAGATTAAACCCTTCCAATTCCTTCCTATAACATGCTACTAAAACTCACGTTCCCCCAGTTCACCTTACGAAAATTAGTTCGTAATGACAATAAAGAATACAATGCACAATGTACCATACATAATAGAATTGTATTATTGAATTGAAATAAGTCTAACAATACTTCTTAACAAAAATAAATAAAATAAACAACAGTAAAGTGTAGCGTAGATCGATTCTCTATAATTCTTCGAGCAGAAAAACAGGGCAAGGATCCAGGTCCCTTTTCCCAATTACATCTTGTCCCTTTTATAGAGCTAGGTCGTCGATCTCCAAAGGTTCCATAATGGTGAGAATCAATTTTGCACGAAGATTTCGCCTTCTAATTTCTTGACATATGTGTTTGATTTGTCTAAGGCAGGAATTCTGTGATTTCAACAATTCGTCTCTTAATTGTATGGTTAGTCAACTTCTCGCTGGCAGATTCTTCCTTCCTTATTTACTTGTAGTGCAACTGGCCTTGATATTTCGAGCTTAAGTACTCATGCTTGCGCGTTTTGATTTCCTTCGTGGCGATGCTTCCTTAGCGCTGATCCTGCGAAATAGAAATATCATAAGTTTCTGCAAACTTAATGCTATTTGCGCTTCTTTTATCTTTATTTTGAATGATACTCGATATTTAGCGTTCAACTCCGCTAATGCACAACATTAGCAAATTACACCTTAAAGCGTGCAATTTAGTCTTTGCGGATGCTTGATATGAATTGAATAACACGCAATATGATCCAAATTTAGGCTAAAATCTTACTCTATTCTACAGTCATCACCATTCGTGTAAAAACTTTATAAAAGTATAAATTTTTTTCGTATAATTTCTATTTATTTATTTACAAATTAACAATAGCTCAAACTTAATTACTTATCTTTTATAAATAAAAGACTAGTTAATTACTTATGCACAAACAATGAAATGATGAATATGGAATCAATTCAACAAGAAGTTGTTAAAACTATAATGCTAAAATTATATTTACATTGAAGCATAATCAATGGCAAAATATGCACCTCTATCAAAAATGGAAACAAATTAAATTAGTTGTATAGAGATTTATGCAATGTTTAGTCTTTAAGAAATCAGTGTCATTCTCTAATTTTAATATCAAAAGATGGCTTCCTCCTCTGTCAATCGATCTTCATTCCTCTTTATCTTTTATATTGCGTTTCTTCTCGTCGCTGGTAATGACTTCTTTATTCCCACCTATGCAACCTTTTCTTCTTTCTTTACAATTTCATCATAAATTTTGGGTTCATGTTTATAATCTTTCATCTTTAATTTCCTTTTTCTTAACTATTTCATCTATACAAAATTTAAGGGAAAAATATAAGATAAAAGACATGAACTTATTGATACTCAATTTGTGTAACAATGAACATGTATTTTTGAAACATAATACAAATTTAGAGGTATTTTTGAAATCAAAATTTAACGGTTTTCATCCAACTTTAATGGGGAGGGCAATTTTGAAACTTTTCAAAGTTTATGGGTATGTTTTACACAAACACTAGTATAGGGGCATTTTCTATAATTTAGCCTTTACAATTATTAGTTAATATTAATTTTCAATAATGGCAAATCAGCCCACATTTAATAATTAGGTTTACCATAAGTTTTGATTTGCAATAATGGCCACTGGAATTTTTATATCCAAATCGCGATTTGCCCTACCATGGACAAACTTGCGATTTGTCATGCCATGCCCCACCATAATTTTGATGCCCCTATCAATTTACAAAAAAATTCGGAATAGGTGAAGCAGGAAGTAAATTTGAGCCAAGTGATATCACCGCCATAAAAGTTCAATTGGCTTCGCTAACGAATACCTTGAAAAACGTTCAGATGATCGCACCCCAGAACTCATCAGCAATTGAGAAATCAACTTTTGAATTCTGCGCACTCTATGGAGGTGATCATGTGTATAAGCTCTGTGGTGAAAATATAGCATCTGTCAATTACATTTAAAATTCCAACTCACATCAGTAGTACAACCCCTACTCAAATACATACAATTTCGGATGGAAACAACACCCAAATTTCTCATGGGAGGATAGAATAGTAATGCTAATCAAGTAGGACAGTAGCGCACATCTCTGAACGCGGGAAGCAACCACCAGCAAACTATGCACTCAAATTCAGCTCTGAAGGATTACATAGCAAAGATTGACATGGTCATGATGGAGCATCAAACTATGTTAAAGACACAACAAGCAACAATTTGGGCACTGGAGCTGCTGTTAGGAAAAATAGCAGCGGATTTTAAAACAAGACCATTGGAAAAACTACCGTCAGACAAGGAAGGATCTAGGAGGAGTGGTAAAGAACAAGTTCATGCGGTTGAGTTATGAAGCGGGAAAGCCTTGGTGGATAGTGAGGAAATAAGGAATTTTCAAGGAACAAAAGTCACAACGAAATTACCAATAGAAAAAGAGCCATTGAAGGATGTTGATGAAGTTATCACAACCAAAAAGGGAGGAGAGAGCATGAAGAAACCATTTGTAACAACCCAACCCGAATGGGGTTCTAAAATGGGCCGTTAACTTAATGCATGCAAAAGGAAAACATAAAAAGACCCAACCTAGGGTCGGATTGAAACTTTTCAACATAAAAGTGGAAAACATTAAAGCAAACTAAACATTCATTTACAAAATAGTGACTGATCAGTACTTTTATTAAAATCATCAAAATAGTTCAAACCATAAGTTTTCCATACAGACCAAAATCCATTTACATGCTGTATTCAAAATAAAACAAAATAAGACACGACAGAGTGTCAACAGCATCCATGATCTTCCGGCTACCTCCGCTAGCCACCTCGGGTGCCGGGCCCCGAGTTACCCGAAGATAAATAAGGGTGAGTATAAAAATACTCAAGAAGAATCCCCAACAAAGTACGATACGATGCAATCAATCATCTAGCAACCTAGTACACGCAAAGAGATATCAACACGGATCTTAGCTCAACGAGCTTATTAGACAAATTTGGAGTCCTCGGAAGTCTCCTACTTCCGGCCTAATGATTGGTTATCCTAACCAACTCGGGACATCTCTCGAGGGTCTTTCTCCTCACCAGCTTGATCACTCAAAAACCGATCCCAAGGATGTCCTCAAGGGCCTCTTACCCTTGCTAAAACATCCGGACTATCGAGAGTACCCAAGTCCGGCTCTAAATTTGAAGGAATGGTGTACTCACGAACATTAGCCCGGGAGCACTCGAACCGGCGACTAACGCGCGTGTCTTGCGACACCGCATGCTCTTCTCGCAACCGGCGTGCGGGGCCTAAGGGCAAACTACGCGGCCGTGCACGCATGCCTAAACCTTGGAAGCGATGTCACTAATCACGAGCGCGAGGCCCTCGACGCTCTTCTCGTGCGACTTGATCCACCGACTGAAGCTAAGAACCGCCAAGGTAGGCTTACACCGCTGGCGTGGTTCCGCTCTAGCAGCTACAAACTAGGCTTATGCCGATGAGGTAGCTAATTCTCATTGGTCTGCCGGGAGGGAAAACAATATACGTTATGCCTCGCTCTACCCCGACCGGTGGGGACAAAGTACGTTGTGTCCACTCTCGGCCCGGATGATGACAAACCCTATAACACTAGCTAAGAGTATAGAGTGAGAGATTTCTGGCTAACATATACATTAGACATCAATCATACATATCCTATCATGATACTACGAACTTAAAGCAGAATCTTGAGCATCTTTGGAAGAACAAACCTAGCATGGCACTAACATGTACAATGAGCAAACATGCTAGCAAGAATTCAATCACAAGCTATCCTATCCACTAACATGCTCATAAAAGTAAACAGGCATGTAACGACCCAGGTTTTTCTTCCCGGTCTTCCAGGTATGCCCTAGGGGTAATTTGGTAATTTGGTGGGGCCGTGGTCAGAGTCGTTTGTGCCTTTTCCGATTACTAAAATTATTGGATGGTTTTATGTAGGTTTTGGAGGGGTTTGAGGTTTGGTTTGAGCAAGGTTTGATGCAAAAGTAAAAATAAAGGAATTTATGTGCAGTAGGGTTTGAACCGGGTCTCTGGGAAGCTTGTAGAGATGTGTGCCAATTGAGCCATTAGGTGCTCTTGTTGTTCTTTCTGCATCACATCTTAGTTAACCTTGGATTTTGGAGTTTTGGTGCATTTGGTTAAATGAAATAGAATTAGGTTTATTCCATCTTCTTCTCCAAAACTCCTCTTGGCCGCACAAGCTCTCTCTCCTCCATAGCCCTTGCCGATTCTTCTTCCCTTGCATCTCCTTGGGTTCGATCATCATCATTCCGGTAAGTCTTCATCCTCTTCATCTTCTCATTTGGTTTTTGATGTCGCCGAAGGTAAGATGTAGGGTGTGTGTGTGTTTGTGTTGGTTGCGGCCCACCGAGAGGGGCAGCCATCATCGCCGCCCGGCTCGCGCCAGATCTGTTGAAGCGGCCTGCCGCGACGCCAAAGCCGGACAGCAGCCTTCGCCAGATCCACCGTCGCGCACTCTCCCCACGCCATCGCGCTCTCGTGTCGCCCGATCCGTTGGCGTACCGCCGCCGCACGCACAGATCGCCCAGATCCTCGCTGAAGCAGCCCACCCGCACATCATCGCCGCGATCGATCGTGCGGATCGCGCCAGAAGCAGAGACGCCAGACGCCCGCCGCCGCGCGCCGCCAGACGCTCTCCCGCGCGCGGCCCTCGCTGAAGCCGCTGCTGCGTCCGTGATCGCACGCGCCGGCGCCAGCGCGCCGCCGCCAGACGTTCGCGCGCGCGCTGGCTCCTCGCCGTGCGTGCGGCCGCGCAGCGCGCCGCCAGCCTGCCGTGCGGCTGCTTGTTGCAGCTCCAAGCTCGTGTCGTCGTGCCGCGTGAGTTTCCTTTGAGCCGAGCTTGTCATTCTATTGTTGTTTAGACATTTTAGATGCCGATTATTGTTGGTTTGCTAGGTTCCCGCCGCTAGCTCGGGTTTGTTCATGCACTTAGGATTTGTGTGTAGAAGTCTTCCGACCAAGGTAAGGATTTCTTACAGGGGTTGTGTGGACCTCGCGGTATATTTGTGATTGTTGTTTTGTATGCCTGTGTATGATTACTAGCATGTTTAGCCCTAGGTGCTCTGTCAATTCTCGACTAGCATGAACTCTTGTATTGTTTCTCATGTTAGCCCATGCTAGGTTGTTCTATTCTAGCATGTTCGATATCTGTTCTTGCTTCGTAGTATCATGCTAGGTTCCTTGTATCTCATTGAGCACGTATTGGATCGCATTGATTGAATTGTTATTATTGTTAAGGTTTAGAATTCGTAGGTAGATAGCATCATCGGGCCCGATGCATAAAGTATCTTGCATCTATGGCAAGGACGTTCGAGGCGATTCTCCGCCCTTGGACCCCGCGAGGGATTAGCTATCCCAACCGGTAGGCCCCGCAATCTTGGGTGAGGGTGGTAGATCGTTAAATGCCCCAACGGTCGGGATGATGACTTGGCATTGCCTCGTCCCTCGCGAATGCGCACGTCCTCGGCGTGTTCGGCCGTAGCCCTTGATTGCCACTGTTAGGGCAAGGACCGCTTCTGGTGTAAGCCTACCACGACCGGTTCCTTAGCCTCAGTGCGGTGGTACAGCCGACATAGTTCACGTGTCCGTGTCTCACACCCCTATGTCGGTGACACCGATCCCAGATTTAGTTAGGCATGGTGGATCGAACCGGGCGACTTGCCACTAGACCCGCACCCGAGTTTGCAAGAGCATGCGGTGCGCGCTTACGCTCATTACTGGCGCCGATTGAGAGCTCCTCGGGATCTTGAGCGGTGCACCTTTCGTATCGTCGTGAGAGACAGCCGAGGCCGGACTTGTTCCCGTATAGCGCGTATAGTGTGTTGTGGTATTTTCCGGACTAAGACCCCGAGATGGCATCCGAGGTCCAAGTGTGGACTTAGCTATGTGCTCCGCTCGTGTTTGTTCTCATAGCTTGCATACATTCTTCTAGATGATCATGTATATCGTATTGTACCCGGTTGGGGATTCTTTACTGGTAATTCGTTACTCACCCTTATTCCGTGGCTTTCCACGGGTAATCAAGGCGGGAGACAGGATGGTGAAGGGAAGGTGTGATCATGGAATCTGCTTGTCATCTCTCGACTATTTTATTTTATCATGACTCTTGACTTTTGTTATTTCCCCGAATGCATGTAGGCGGGCACAGAGCCCGGGATGTTTTCTTACGTTTTATGGATTCCAAGATATTTGTACTTGTGGATTGTTTTAATGGTTTAAATAAATCTCTCGATCAGTATGCTTTTAGAAATGTATGTTTTGGTTGTCGAATGTTTCTGTTTTTACTTGGAATCCGAAATGTGTTTTTCATAATGTCTTCTATTTTCAATACATGCATTGGGGTAAAGGCCATTTAGAACCCCTTTTGGGTCGGGTCTTTACAAGGCATACAAGGCACAATCAAGAAAGCATTGCAGGGTCCACACAACCACGGTAAGAGATCCTTACCTGGAAACAAGCAGAAAATAATAATTATCACGACCAACGAATAATGACCCTCGAGCTTTAATCGAATCCCGAACAACCTGATTATTACAATAAACACCCTAATTAAATACATAAACAAAGCAGACCAACAACTCGGAGTCCAAAGAGGGAAAAGACTGGGAATTACCAACCGAGAAGCACAAGGCTCACCAAAACAAAACACAGACAAGGTGGCAGCCGGTCGGCAGCCTAGATGGTCGGTTTGGGAGCGCAGCGCGCGCAGAAGGCTCACCGGGGGCGCTGGCTGGCGGCAGAGGAAGCTTCGATGGGGCGCGCCGCGCGCGGGACGAGGCAGCTGTGGACGCCGATGGCGCGCGGCGAGGCTCGGCTAGGCGAAGGCACGCGAGCTGGGAGGCGCGACGCTACAGAGACGCGATGGCGAGCGGGCAAGGCTCGGACGACACACTGGCGATAGGAACGCGCGCGCGCGCGCGCGCTGACGTCTTGGCCGAGGTCGGGCGAGCTAGGACCGAATTGGGCGGTCTTTGCACGGGGTGGCTCGATGATGGCCGGCTAGGTGGCTGGGGCGAGCAAGGGGGGCTCGGGGCTGGCTAGGGGTCGGGTGAGGTTGAGAGAGAGAGAGAGAGAGAGAAATGAAAATTAAAAACACATGGGGAAATTTGGGTATTTTTCTTATTTATTTAATAATCCATACTTATCCCAAATATGCCTTAAAATCCATTTAAATAAATCCCTAAAAATCCCATTTTGGCTTCCTCTTCGAGACCCGGCTGAAGCGATCTTTCCCAATAATAAAACTCACTTAATAAATCACTAAGGCAAAGGTTTAAAATCCCAAATCCTGATTGGAGAGCAAAAAGACCAAAATACCCCTAAGGGTTAAAATGCTCTAACGGCTCAACCGATTGCCCTAATACTGAACCGAGAGTACCTGGAAAACCGGAATGGAAATCTGGGCCGTTACAATACTCCCCCCTTAAAAGACTTTCGTCCTCGAAAGTCCTAAGACTGGAACAGCTCCGTGTGATGAGTCCTCATCTCATCCTCTAGCTCCCACGCCGCCTTCCTCGCCTCCGATGCCTCCAAAGAACCTTTACTAAGCTTATCTCTCGGTTGCGCAAAACCTTGCGCTCACGAGCCAAAATCTGAACGGGCTTCTCCTCGAAGGATAAATCTTCACTCAACTCTAAGGGCTCATGCTCTATCACATGCGACGGATCTGCTACGTACTGCCTCAGCATCGAAACATGGAACACATTATGCACCGCTGCCAAAGACGGGGGCAAGGCTAACCGATAGGCCACTGCTCCGATCCGCTCAAGGATCTCAAAAGGCCCTACAAACTTGGGGCTCAATTTGCCTCGCTTCCCAAACCTTAACACACCACGCATTGGTGCTACCTTCAGAAAAACATGCTGACCAACCTCAAACTCCAAACCTCTACGCCTCACATCGGCGTAACTTTTCTCGCCTACTTTGAGTTTGTTAACATGCGAGCCCCGATCTTCGCACATCGCCGTTTGTCATCCAAGTAACTCAGTCCCGTAACACGTCTATCGCCAACCTCCTCCCAAAACACTGGGATCTACAACGCTTACCATACACAAACGCTTCAAAAGGAGCCATCTCGAATAGTCGATCGATATTTGTTATTGTAAGCGAACTCCATCAAATACAGTGCATCGGGTCCCAACCGCTGGAAAGTCCAAAACACATGCTCTCAACATATCTTCCAAAATCGATTCACCCTCTGGCCCGACCGACCATCGGTTTGAGGGTGAAAGGCAGTGCTGAAGCTGCACTAAGTTCCCATACCCTTCTAGAGCGCTCTCCAGAAGCGGGATGTGAACCGAGAATCCCGATCTGACACTATCTTCGCCGGTACCCGTGGTACCGAACAATCTGCTCAAAAAATAAGCGTGCCCCATCGCTCCACGGTATAACTAATCCTGCCGGGGATAAAGTGTGCACTCTTAGTCAGTCGGTCCACAATTACCCAGATCTGAGTAAACCCTCTAGGTGTCCTCGGCAACCCCGAGATATAATCCATCGAAATCTCGTCCCACTTCCATTGTGGAACACTCAATCGCTTTGCAACAAACTGCGGGCTTACGTCTCAGGAGCCTTCACTTGCTGACAAGTGAGACACCGGCTAACAAACTCAGCTATGTCCCTCTTCATACCCATCCACCAAAACGTCTGCTTGAGATCCTGATACATCTTGGTACCTCCAAGTGCCAAGTGAATGGGGAACTATGCGCCTCGGCGAGCAACTCGGCTTTAATCCTCGCGACATCCGAACGCGCACAACCGACCTCGTATCTCAAGCCTCCGTCTGGTGCTACAACAAAGTCAAAATCGCCATCTGCCTCGACTCTCTCAAGCAATCTCTTTAACTTGGGATCACTTAGCTGACTATCGATGATCCTCTCGCTAAGCGATCGTTGAACGGATAATCGGGCTACCTCTGGCGGTAACCTCTCTCCTAACAAAGCTGCGCGATCGCTCGCTCAAACTCCTTCTCGCAATTCAACACGAGAGCTCAAGCAAAGCCGCGAATGCGACGTCTTCCTACTCGATTGCATCGGCCACAACGTTGGCCTTTAGGGATGATACAAGATCTCACGATCGTAGTCCTTTACCAACTCGAGTCATCTTTCTCGCCTCATGTTCAACTCCTTCGAGTGAAGAAATACTTAAGGCTCGGTGGTCCGTGAGCAGTTGAATCCTTTCACCATACAAGTAGTGCCTCCAAATCTTTAGGGCAAAAACAATCTGCAGCCAACTCCATATCATGAGTTGGGTAATTCTTCTCATAGGGCTTCAGCTGCCGGAAGCATAAGCTATCACCTTTCCATCTTTGCATCAACACACACGGCCTAAACCATACTTGGATGCATCATCAGTAAACTACGAAACCTCCTGTTACCTCAGAGGCGCCAACACCGCGCTTGTGCTGTCGTCAAACCGTGCTTTAAGTGGGCAAAACTTTCCTCACATCTAGCATCCCAAACAAAGTCAACACCCTTCTTGGTCGACGGGTTTAGGGTGCCGCTTTAGCGGAAAAGTCTTTCACGAAACGCCGATAATAACTCGCTGCACAGTAAAATCGCGAATCTCGGTGGACCGTTGACGGTCCGCCCATGAACCGATCGCCTCTATCTTTATGGGGTCCACCGCTATACCATCTACCGAAACAATATGACCAAGGAAAGCTACTTTCTCTAGCCGAACTCACACTTAGAGAACTTTGCGAACAATCGATTTTTTTCGCAATCTTCGCCAAAACTTGCCTCAAATGCGAAGCATGGTCCTCTTTTGTCTTGGAATAAATCAAAATGTCGTCTATGAATACGATGACAAAGTTATCCAAGAATGCCTTGAACACTCTGTCCATCATGTCCATAAACGCTGCAGGGCGTTCGTTAATCCAAAAGACATAACCACGAACTCATAATGACCACACCTCGATCTGAACGCGGTCTTAGGGATATCAAGCATCCCGAATCCTCGGTGATGGTACCCGACCTCAAATCAATCTTAGAAAATACCGAGGCTCCCTGAAGTCGATCGAATAGATCATCAATACGAGGCGGGGATACTTATTCTTCACCGTGACTTTATTGACTCTCTATAATCTACACATAATCGCATGGATCCATCCTTCTTCTTAACAAACAGATGTGTGCTCCCCACGGGGACACACTCGGACGAATGAAACCTCGATCCAAGCATTTCCTCGCAGAATCGCACTTTGAGTTCTTTCAACTCATTGGCGCCATACGACACGGGGCTTTAGAGATGGGAAGAGTCCACGGCTCCAACTCAATGGTGAAGTCTAACTCCCTCTTCGGGGGTAAACCCAGAACTCCTCGGGAAAACATATGCAAATTCTTGCACCACAGGGACCATGTCAACAGACAACGCAGAACTATCATCTCCTAACAGCTTTGCCAAGAAACCCAAAGCTCCTCGAGATAACAATCTACGGGCTTTCACTGCTGAGATCAATGGCGGGCAAATTCCGCCCTGAACACCGCGAAACTTGAAACTTGGCTTCGAGGTGGCTGAACACAACTTCTTTTTTTGGCGGCGGTCTATCATAGCATGGTTCTCCGCCAACCAATCCATACCAAGGATCACATCAAAACCGCTCATAGACGTAACTAGGAGGGTAGCATCTAGAGTCTCATCGATATATCTGCACTCGGCCACTCTTAACTCTACTGCTAACTAACAAACTTACTCCCGAGGGAGTGGCAACACACAGCTCAAACCCTAGAGGTTCGAGTTCCACACAAGCTTGTCTAACAAATGCATCAGATACAAAGGAATGGGTAGAACCCGAATCAAACAACACAAATGCATAATGCTCTAAGACAAGTAGCGTACCTGCAACTGCATTATCAGCACGCTCCGCCTCCTGGCGAGTAGTGGCAAACACCCGACCCCTCTTTGGACCGGTCTGTGCTGCTGTTGCTACATCCTAAGTACAGAATCTGGCCATATGCCCTTCCTGGCCACATCTGTAGCAAGCCTTGGGCGATGCTCCACATAATCCAAAATGTGTCCTTCCGCACTTGTTGCACCGAAATTTGGTGCTCGCCCCGCCTGCTGGCGATCTGGGCTCTATCTCGAGGTCGGCGCTGATCCCGACCTTTAGATCGCCGGACGGCGAAGTCTGCGCCCACCGAGCGGAAACCACTAGAAGACCCAAACTTCCTCTTATGTCTATGTCAGAATCTTCAGAAAGCAGAACTAACTAATCGAATCAAGCAACATAATCCTCGCCTTTGGCGGATACTTCGAATTCTAGATCGTGGCCAACTCCTTCGCTCGGTCATAACTCTTAGGAGCGAGTGCTCGAACATCTGAGCAACCTCTTTCCTCACCCACAAATGAATTTCTTAGTCTTGAGCTCCTCGGTTGCAACGAGCTCGGGGCGAAATAACTATACTCGAGAGAACTTCTTTTCATAGGCAATAATCGTCGAGAACCCTGTTTGATTCGAGAAGGCCTCTGCCATCTCCGCTGAGCCTCGTCATTAACATACTTAGCTCTCGAACTTCGTTCTAAAGAACTCCTGTGGTGGAGAAGACCCATCTGGTCTAGCTCTATTTTTGGACTCCCACCACCACTCGGCGGTGTCGGTGAGAACATGGGCCGCACATCTCGGCCTCTGCACATCCGGGCATCCCATAACTCTAAAGATGTACTCCATCCTTGCCAACCACCGACCGCCACAAGTGGGTTCTCTCAAGCATCAAATTCCTTCGGCTTCCACTTGGTGAAATCTTTCAACCACTTGCCAAATTCAGCAGCCTCCTCTTCACTATCAAGTGAATCGGCGTGAGTCCTGTGACTGTCCCACCCCGGTTGAGCTACAAGAGCTACTGGGGGGCTCACTGGAGCTACCTGGAGCTACTAGGGGTGCTCTTTGTATAAGCCGGGTCAATTGGGCTATCTGTGCCCTAGACTCCTCTCTCTGCGCTACTAGCTGTGCCTGAGTCTCAGCTCTCTGCTCGGCCATTAGGCCCATCATCATATCTCTCATAGCAGAAACATCTCCCCCTGGAGCTACACCTTGAGGCATAGCAGCCTCCACCCCTACACTGGGCAAGCTAGCATCTGGAGCCACGGGCGACCTACGAGCCCGATAAACCCTAGCTGTTGGCTCTACAGCATCTGTATTTGCAGTTGCGGTTGGACCTGCTCCTCTGCGTGTAACCGGCATACTGGCGATCTACACGGAAACAACTACGGGTTAGCAACTCTCGGACTCCCTCTGCCAACAAGGATAATGCATGTGTACTGCATAAAGTATCGTAACAAAACCCTTAGTTTAAAGGACTTAGACAAACCTGGCGGCCGGGGAGTGCCGGAGATCATGGGAACCCAACCTACAAACAGGTTAGTCTACATAATCTATGACTATGTGCTCTGATACCAACTGTAACAACCCAACCCGAATGGGGTTCTAAAATGGGCCGTTAACTTAATGCATGCAAAAGGAAAACATAAAAAGACCCAACCTAGGGTCGGATTGAAACTTTTCAACATAAAAGTGGAAAACATTAAAGCAAACTAAACATTCATTTACAAAATAGTTACTGATCAGTACTTTTCTTAAAATCATCAAAACAGTTCAAACCATAAGTTTTCCATACAGACCAAAATCCATTTACATGTTGTATTCAAAATAAAACAAAATAAGACACGACAGAGTGTCAGCAGCATCCATGATCTCCCAACTACCTCCGCTAGCCACCTCGGTGCTGTCCTGAGTTACCTGAAAGATAAATAAGGGTGAGTATAAAAATACTCAGTAAGAATCCCCAACCGGGGTACGATACGATTCAATCAATCATCTAGCAACCTAGTTCACGTGCAACAGATATCAACACAGATCTTAGCTCAACGAGCTTATTAGACAAATTTGGAGTCCTCGGAAGTCTCCTACTTCCGGCCTAATGATTGGTTATCCTAACCAATCCTGGGACATCTCTGAGGGTCTTTCTCCCTCAGCCAGTTGATCAGCTCAAAAACCGATCCCAAGGATGTCCTCAAGGGCCTCTTACCCTTGCTAAAAAAATCTGGACTATCGGGAGAGTACCCGAAGTCTGGCTCTAAATTGGAAGGAATGGTGTACTCACGAACATTAGCCCGGGGGAGCACTCCGAACCTGCGACTAACGCGTGTGCGCTCACACCGCATGCTCTTCTGCAACCGGCGTAAATGTAGGGGCCTAAGGGCAAACTACACGGGCCAGGTACGCATGCCTAAACCTTGGAAGCGATGTCACTGATCACAGTAGCGCGAGGCCCTCGATGCTCTTCTGTGCAGCTTGATCCACCGACCTGAAGCTAAGAACCGGCCAAGGTAGGCTTACACCGTTGGCAGGGTTCCGCTCTAGCAGGCTACAAACTAGGCTTATGCCGATGAGGTAGCTAATTCTCATTGGCTGCCGGGAGGGAAAGCAATATACGTTATGCCTCGCTCTACCCCCGACCGGTGGGGACAAAGTACGTTGTGTCCACTCTCAGCCTCTGGATGATGACAAACCCTATAACACTAGCTAAGAGTACAGAGTGAGAGATTCCTGGCTAACATATACATTAGACATCAATCATACATATCCTATCATGATACTACGAACTTAAAGCAGGAATCTCGAGCATGCTGGAAGAACAAACCTAGCATGGCACTAACATGTACAACAGGCAAACTTGCTAGCAAGAATTCAATCACAAGCTATCCTATCCACTAACATGCTCATAAAAGTAAACAGGCATACAAGGCACAATCAAGAAAGCATCGCAGGGTCCACACAACCACGGTAAGAGATCCTTACCGGAAACAAGCCAGAAAATAATAATTATCACGACCAACGAATAATGACCCTCGAGCTTTAATCGAATCCCGAACAACCTGATTATTACAATAAACACCCTAATTAAATACATAAACAAAGCAGCCAACAACTCGGAGTCCAAAGAGGGAAAAGACTCGGGAATTACCAACCGAGAAGCACAAGGCTCAGCCAAAAAAAGACAAATGGTGGGTAGGTGGTCGGTAGCTAGATGGTGGCCGGGCGCGCGCGCGCAGCGGGAGGCTCGGCGGGGGCGCGCTGCTCGGCAGAGGAAGCTCACCGGGCGCGCGCGCGCGCGAGCGAGCTCTGAACGCGATGGCGCGCGGGCGAGGCTCGGTTAGGCTAAGGCACGCGAGCTGGGAGGCGCGACGCTACAGAGACGCGATGGCGCGCCGGCAAGGCTCGGACGACACACCTAGGCGACAGGGAACGCGCGCGGGCGCTCTGCACGGTGCGGGCTGAGGCTGGGCGAGCTAGGACTGACTTGGGCGGTGCTGGCACGGGGTGGCTCGCTTTGAGCTTGGTGGCTAGGTGGGTAGGTGGGGCGAGCAGCAAGGGGGCTAGGGGCTGGCTAGGGGTCGGGTGAGGGAGATAGAGAGAGAGAGAGAGAAATGAAAATTAAAAACACATGGGGAAATTTGGGGATTTTTCTTATTTATTTAATAATCCATACTTATCCCAAAAATGCCTTAAAATCCATTTAAATAAATCCCTAAAAATCCCATTTTGGCTTCCTCTTCGAGACCCGGCTGAAGCGATCTTTCCCAATAATAAAACTCACTTAATAAATCACTAAGGCAAAGGTTTAAAACCCAAATCTCGTAGGAGAGCAAAAGACCCAAATACCCCTAAGGGTTAAAATGCTCTAACGGCCCAACCGATTGCCCTAATACTGAACCGAGAGTACCTGGAAAACCGGAATGGAAATCTGGGTCGTTACACCATTACCCATTTACCAACCTCCACCATTGTCGTACCCTCAAAGGCTTAAATGAAAAGAAAACGAGTCAAATTTTGAAATTTCATAGATATTTCGAAACAAATCCACATTAACATTCCTCTAGTCGATGCACTTCGATAATGCCGAACTATATGAAATTCTTGAAGGATGGACTTAAGGATAAAGGCAAATTCGAGGAATTCAAGGTAGTAGCATTGAATTGTGAATGTAGTGCAATTATTCAAAATAAAATTCCCAAGAAAGAAGTCGACCCAGAGAATTTTACCAATCTGATAAAAATTGGTAGTCATCACAATGGGCAAGCACTTTGCGATTTAGGTGCTGGCATAAATTTGATGCCCCTATAAATTTACAAATATTCGGAATATGTGAAGCAAGACCGACCACCGTCACAATTCAGCTTCCAGAAAAGTCGCCACTAATTAGGACAATATCGAGGAAATAGAGGATTTGCAGGATAACGTAATGAAGGACCCAACAAACAGAGTGCATTATTATAAAGCACTGAATGTAAGGACAAACTATAACTCTATGCAGCAGCCCTCGACAGACGAACCTCCTACGCTAGATTTGAAACCTCTCCCCGATCATTTAAAATAGGCCTACTTAGGAGAGAATGAGACATTACCAATTGACATATCCTCGCAATTAACGACGGAGCACGAGCAGTCGCTACTAGCACTCCTCGCGCAGCACAAGAAGGCAATTGGATGGACTATGGCAGATATAACAGGCATTAGTTCCATGTTTTGTATGCACAAAATCATTCTAGAGGATAATGCTAGGACTTGAGTTGTAACGGCCCAGTTTTCTATTTCGGTTACCCAAGTGATTTCGGGTCATTATTTTGATGTTCGGATGGGCCGTTAGAGCTGTTTTAACCCTTAGGGGTATTTTGGTCTTTTTGCCCCCGGTCAGGGTTTTGAGGATTTTCAAGATTTCAGGGCCTTTCCTGCCTTCGTCGAGGCTTGATTGATGTTGGTTGCAAGACCCAAGGAGTTTGGGTTAGTTGATTAGAAGTTCGGAGACATTTCGGTTAATAGCAAAATTAATTGGAAATTAGTTGGTCCATTGGGGTTTGAACCCTTGCCCTAAAATGGTGAATTTGGAGTTTTAGAAAAGAGTTTTAGTTAAAAAGAAAAGAATTTCTTTAGCAGGGACCCGCAAGAGAAAGCCTTGGGAAGGGAGTTTTAGGTCTCCTAACCCTTTTAAAATAAGAAAAGAAGGAAATTAGGGGAAACCCTCTTTGTTCCCTTGGTAGCCGCACTCTCTCTCTCTCTCTCTCTCTCTCTCTCTCTATCTTTCTCTCTCCTAAAAGCCGAGCCACCCTAACCCAGCCGCACCGCACCACACCTGCCTGCTCAGCCAGCCACTGCGCCGCCCAGACTGCACCAGGCCGCTCAGCCCCCTTGCCTCGCCCAGCCGCCGCTCATCTGCAGCCCAGACACGCCACCGTCGCACGGCCAGCACCGCCCGACGTCGCTCGCGGCCGCCTAGCGCCTCATCGCACTAAGCCTCGCCCAGCAGACCCGACGCTCGCCCTCGCGTCGTCCCAGCGAGCCCGCTTGCTCGCGCGTCGCCTCCACAGCCCGATCGCCCGCACACTGCCCCGCCGTCCAGACACCGTGTCGCGCCCGCTCTGCTGCGTCCGGCCGCTCGCCTTGCGCGCGCGCGCGCCGCTCAGTGTGTCGCCTTTGCTGCTGCCGTGCGCGCCGCGCCAGCGTCCTGCCCGCACCAGCGGCGCCCAAACTTGCCTCTTCTTTGCCGAGAGCCCGTGTCCTCTCGGTTGGTAATTTCGAGCCTTTTCCCTTTTAGATTTTTAAGTCTGCTTTTGCTATATATTTAATTAGGATGCTTTTATTATGCCTAGGTTGCTCGGGTTCGTTATAAAGCTCGAGGGTCTTATTTGATTCGTGATAGCTATCTTCCACTTGTTTCCAGGTAAGGATTCCTTACCGTGGTTGTGTGGACCCTGCGATGCTTTCTTGATTGTGCCTTATATGCATGTTTACTTGTATGAACATGATTAGTGGATAGGATGACTTGTGATTGCATTCTTGCTAGCAGCATGTTTTCTGTTTGTACATGTTAGTGCCATGCTAGGATTGTTCTTCCAGCATGCTTGAGATTCCTGCTTTAACTTCGTAGTATCATGCTAGGTTATGTGTGATTGATGTTGATATGTATGTTTAGCCAGGAATCAGTTATTTTGTACTCCTAACCAGTATAGTAGGGTTTGTCATCATCCAGAGGCTGAGAGCGGACATAACGTACTTTGTCCCCACCGATCGGGTGTAGAGCGAAGCATAACGTACATTGCTTCCCCCCGGCAGCCGATGTGGATTTAGCTACCACATCGGTATAAGCCTACTTTGTAGCCTGCTAGAGCGGAACCCTGCCAACGGTGGAAGCCTGCCTTGGCCGGTTCTTAGCTTCCGAGTTGGTGGTACAGCCGCATGAGATGAGTGCCGAGGGCCTCGCGACCTCGTGTTCGATGACACCGTTTCCAAGTCTTTAAGCATGCGCACTGGCCCGCGCGTAGTTTGTACTCGTGCCCCCACATTTATGCCGGTTGCGGCGGCATGCGGTGTGCGCAAGATACGCTTTAGTCGCCGGTTCGAGAGCTCCCGGGCTAATGTTCGTGAGTACACGATTCCTTCGATTTAGAGCGGGACTTGGGTACTCTCCGATAGTCCAGATTTGTTAGCGAGGTAAGAGGCCCTTGAGGACACCCATTGGGATTGGCTTTTGAGGTGATCATATGGTCGAGGAGAAAGACCCTCGAGGGTGTCGGACATCTTTGGGATCGCTTTTTGGTGATTAATTGGCCGAGGAGAAAGACCTCGGAGATGTCCGGGGATTGGTTATGAGAGCCAATCATTAGGCGGAAGTAGGAGACTTCCGAGGATTTCATTCTCGCCTTGTAAGCTCGTCGAGCTATGATCCGTGTTGGTAAATTGTTTGCATGTATACTAGGGTGCGAGATGATTGATGTATCGTATTGTACCCCCGGTTGAGATTCTTACCGAGTATGTTTATACTCACCCTTATTTCTGTGGTTTTCCACGGGTAACTTGGGACAAAGACACGGACGGCTAGCGGAGGGAGCTGATTGATCATGGGAGCCGCCGACACTCTATCTTTTATTGTTTGCATAATTTGTTCAGCATGTAGAGGGACAGGAGTCCTAGGGGGATGTTTTTAACAGTTGTTTAAATTGTATTGTATGATTTCATAAACACTGGCCAGGCTTGTTTTACTTTGTTGGTTTGCTTAAATGAAGGTTGTTGTTTATGTTTTAAGTGTCCCCGCTTTTAAATGTTTTGAAAGGTTTTTAAATATGAAGCACTAAACCGCTTGATGAAGTATTTAACTTGCATGCTGAGTGAGAACCTAGGTTTAGGACCGTGTTTTGGGTCGGGTCCTTACAGTTGGTACAGAGCACAGAGTCATAGATTATGTAGACTAACCTGCTTTGCAGGTTGTTGCCCCCATGATAATCAGCACTCATGGCCGTCGAGTTTGTCTCGAGTTCATTAAGCTAAGGGTTTTATTTTACAACATCGCATCTAGTATACATTTGTTACCCTTGTTTGGCGGTGAGAGCCCAGCGTGGGCTAGCTTTTATGCTTTGTGTGGATCGCTAGTAGGTTGATTGCAGTTAGAGGAGCAGGGACGTTTGGTATTTCCAACCGAGGAGTTGGACTGTTCATGTTGATCATGAGACCACGTCTAGGGTTGTCTAGACCCGTAGGCCACCTTTGGCCCTAGCAGATGAGTTGCCAAGAGTAGGGGGGGTTGAGGCTAGCACGACTCAGAGTGTGACTCCTTGAGCAGAGTGTGCTCCAGCCAGGAGGGAGTTGATGGCAGGTCTTTTAGCTAACAGAGAGCGGAGACCCAAGCGCAATTTGTAGCGCGTAGTGAGGAGTCTTGGGCACAGATAGCCCAGCTGGCAGAGTTTATTTAGGGGACACCCCTCATTGTAGCTCTAGTAGCCCCGGAGGTTCTCGGGAGGGCTTGATCAGCAGGTTTATGCTGATAAGATAGTTGGCGTTGATCGAGCCGCCGAGTTTGGCAAGTGGAAGCCTGTAGAGAGCTGGATGTTTTTAGACCTCATCGCTAGCGGCAAGGTGGTTGGCCGAGGATCGAGTTTATCATCCAAGTCTTTGGGATGACTCGGTGTTCGTGAGGCCGATGACCGAGATGTGTAGAGGTCAAGCGCGCGCCGTTCTGGTGTTGTTTGATGCAAAGAAGTGTGGTGGTGGAAGTCCCTTGTGAGAGGCGGACTCAAACAGAGTCTCCACCACCACTGGTCGATTGGCAGCGGCCAAGTTCGTAGCTTTTGAGGAAGATGTAGAGACATCTTGTTCTCCTGCAAGCCTGCAGTCGTTTTGCAGCCAGTTCTTTTAGTACCCTCGTAGCCAGGCGGTAGTGTGGAGTTTGCTTGTCGAGGACTTAATCCGTCCTTGGTTTTCGGTGGCTATTAGAGAGAAGCACCTTCTGTTAGCATGTTCGTGTGTGGAGCTAGGTGCCGCCACCCGAGGGTTGGCCTGAGTATTCGTTGAGCATCGAGTGGGATGCAGGAGTGGGCCTTGGCTTGTCTGTTAGACGTGATGTCAGAGAGTAGTCTACTCGAGTGTTGAGACTCTTGTGTTGAGTGCCATTGCCCTGTCACCTGGAGTGTGACCTCTCTACCCTCAGAGGGGCTTAAAGCCCGTAAAGGGATGTTTGTGTTGTAAAGGAAGTAGTGCCTGTTGGCACCAAGCTTTGAGAGGAGGCCTAGATCGGGGCGCGCCAAGACTTTTTCGCATGCAGGTGGTTCCAGGACCCACCCGGAGTTTAGCATCCCCACTAGTCTTGTACCCATTCATGATATTGCACCTATTTGGGCTGCATAAGAGATCTAGCTTGGTGGTAGCCAGAGAACTACAAGTTTGAGGTCGTTCGAGGGATAAGTAGGAGCCTTTCAGGGTCACCGAGAGTTGGGTACAAAGGATGCTGTTGGTTGTTAAGGGCTAACGCGTCCGAGTTCTCGCGCCTGTGTTGTGGGCTTGTGAGCCAGTTGGATGGTAGTGTGATTCGACTACCCTGGAGTTACTCTAATATGAGTAGGGTTGGCATCGATGATGCGTGGTTGATCCACTGTTAGAGCCATGCGTTGGATGGTTGATCGGAGCACGTTTATTGGACCATTGGTATGAGGTAAGTTAGCTTGGTGTGGCTATGCTCTTGTAAGAGTGAGTCGACCAATGTGGCATTCCGTGGTGAGTTGACCCCGAGTGGGTTGAACTCTTGTTGCTCCTTTGCTAGATGTGGCTCTAGTGGGAGGCAAAAGTTTCCTTGTGTGAGAATACTTGTTGGTTTGGATCTTAAGGAACCAAGTTGGAGCTGTACACGCCGGTGTACTTTTGTGTAGCTCGTTCCGTGGTGTATTTTTCAAGAACCACGAGAGGATCCGGGTTGAGAAACCAGTGCTCAGTTATGAGGAGTTAGGACTTTAGTTCTTGGCAAGTGCCCTAACTTGGGTTGAGAGGTTACCGTGCCGGTAGCCTGGTTGTTGCATAGGCAAGTTATGCTAGTTGGCCCTTGACCTGGGTAGAGGCATTTCTTGTTGATCGATGGTTGGAGTTCAGTTGGAACTGATCCAGGGCGATGGTAGTAAAATCGCGGAGTTTCTGGCCGCCATGGCTAAGAGAGTTGTTCGAGATCCTTACCACAGGTAGAAGCTACGATGTGGTGATGCTTTGAGCAAGAGGAAGTTTGGGTCTTACGGTTGTTCCCTTTCAGTGGATAGCGATCGCTTAAGCGGGGCGATCTAGGGTCGCGATCGGCGCCGACCGCATGAGTTAGAGCTCGAGATCGTCGCAGGCGGGGGCGAGCGGCCCGCTCATTGCATCAAGTGTGGTAAGGCGCTTTTTGGATTGTGTGGAGCATCGCCCCGTGCTTGCTGCAGATTTGGCAAGAAAAAGCTTTTGGCCAGCACAGTTGAGATGTTGGAGGGAGATGTGCTCGTGTAGCCAGATGTCTGTTAGACCGTTGACGACAATATGTGTCGGAGGGTGATCGGAGGAACCCTAGATTGTGGAGAGCTTCACTAGAGCTCAGTCAGACCCAGGCAGTGTTCCTCGGTTGAGTTGCTGGATGCTTGTTGTCGGTTGGCAAGCTAGAGTTGTTCTTAGTAACCTCCACGTTGGTTTTCGGAATTCTTAGCGATGTGGTGCTTGGTGTTGACCAAGGTTTGGTACCCATGTTGTTTCGTGAGCTAGCTCGGTTCGAGCAAGCGGGCGTTGCCACGAGGACTTGTTACTAGTCAAGGAAGTTTGGGAGTTGACCCCTCCCTCGGCAATTGAGTAGGCACTGCTAGTTCCAAGTTGGGGGTTCAAGCGATTGAGGATCCTCGGATGTTGCTTCCGAGAGAGTTGGTTGTTGTTGCCCTTGGGTTTGAGCAAGGCGTGGCGTGTGTGAAGTTCGCTGTCGCCCGGAGGAAGTTCGTTCTTCGGGAAATCGTTCTGTTGAGGAGGAGTCACTTAGCTCCCGAGTTGTGTAGTTGATCAGAGTAGCGCAAAATGGTCAGCCCAATGAGAGTGTCCCCGCGTTTGTTTGTTAGCAAGCGGAAAGTTGTTTGTTCCCGCAAGGGGCGGAGCTGCCCGGTTCTTCAAGGGCTTGAGTTGTTCTTTGGAAGGTTGTTGGATCTTTGGAGTTTGTAGAACCCCTTAGTTCTTTGGTAGTTGTGTTGCACCGTGGATGCCGGCCTCGAGTTTTAACTTTTGAGGTAGTCTTGCCGACTCGTGTTGTTCATGATCCGCAAGCTTGTGGTCGTCGCTATCCTTATTCCTCGCGATGTTTCGTGGGTGGAGTTTCTGGATTGGAAGAAGAGTTAGGTCTAAGCTATAAGGAGGAAGTCCTTGGAGCAGCCAGATGGGCTTAAGAGTTGAGTGGCAGCTTGGAGGTGAGCCTTGCTCGTTATAAGCTTGGGTTGAGTTTCTGCAGAGCAAGCCTTCTCGGGCTTTGTTCCTAGTTGATGTGCGTTCGCAGTTGGCGTTATAGCTGAGCCACAGTTGAGTGGGTTGGCACAGAGATGTCGTGGCATTGGTTGGAAACCTTAGAGTTGTTATCCTCCAACTATTGTGTTGCTAGTAGCCACGTAATGTTTTATTCATTGCTGCTCGAGATTTCCGTAAGAGGAATGTTGGTTGTTTTTCTGTCTGGCGATGTTCTCTTAGGCTAGTGGCTGATCGGATTGCATTGGAAAGTTTGTTGTCGGCCGTTGAGGGGCTCCGGTTTGTTAGTTTGGCCGAGTGGAGCACGTGGCGGACCTTGTCTTCTAAAGGTGGCCGTAGCTGAAGTTTCAGCTGGTGTGTTGGTGGTAGCCGTTTGGTGAACCAGAAAAGTGCCCCTTGGCTTTGGTGCTTCGTTTTCTCGTAAGATGGTTGCTTAAGTGTTGTGGACGCATGCTAGTTGGAGAAGTTTGCCTTGGGATCACCACGATTGGTGGTTCGATTTGGATTTCGTTAAGGATTGTAGGCATCCATTGGGGCTCGCAGATCTCTCTTGCGAAGTAAGAGTAGGCCGTTTAGTTTTCAAACACAGGAGGTTCGGTTGTTTGGTCACTTGGTGAAGGGTCGAGGTTGTTTGATAACAACTATGAGCATTCAGAGAAGTTACGCGGAGCGTGGCGTTGAGTTTTAGAGCTTGTGACTGGCCCACGAGTTTGCCGAGAGTAGCGCCGTAGAGAGGTGTTAGGAGTTGGGCTAGCGAGGGTTAAGTGAGCCCTAAGATTTTAAGACCGTTTGAGAGCTAGTGCGAGTTTGAGGATGTGTATTACCGTTAGCACTATCACATCTATTTCTTGGAGTTCGGTGTATGCCAGTCTTGGTTGAGATAGTTTGTATGCATGGATGGCTTGTGGCTTTGAGCCTTTGGGAACCCAAGGGTGTTTGGATTTCGAAGAAGATTTAGTGTTGTCTTGACCGGGAGTTTGGTTGGTTAAGGATCAGTGGAGATTTCCTAGAGTTGTTTTCGTCTTAGGACTTTCGAGGACGAAAGTCTTAAAAGGAGGGAGTATTGTAACGGCCCGATTTTCTATTTCTGTTACCTGGTGATTTGGGTCATTATTCGGATGTTCGGATGGGCCGTTAGAGCTGTTTTAACCCTTAGGGATATTTTGGTCTTTTTGCCCCCGGTCAGGGTTTTGAGGATTTTCAAGATTTCAGGGCCTTTCCTGCCTTCGTCGAGGTTTGATTGATGTTGGTTGCAAGACCCAAGGAGTTTGGGTTAGTTGATTAGAAGTTCGGAGACATTCCGGTTAATAGCAAAATTAATTGGAAATTAGTTGGTCCATTGGGGTTTGAACCCTTGCCCTAAAATGGTGAATTTGGAGTTTTAGAAAAGAGTTTTAGTTAAAAAGAAAAGAATTTCTTTAGCTGGGACCCGCAAGAGAAAGCCTTGGGAAGGGAATTTTAGGTCTCCTAACCCTTTTAAAATAGGAAAAGAAGGAAATTAGGGGAAACCCTCTTTGTTCCCTTGGTAGCCGCACTCTCTCTCTCTCTCTCTCTCTCTCTCTCTCTCTCTTTCTCTCTCCTAAAAACCGAGCCACCCAGTAGAGCCACCTAACCCAACCAGTAGAGCCACCCCCACCACACACACCACACCACACCGCCCGGCCGGCCGCTGCGCCGCCCAGACCGCACTAGGCCGCTCAGCCCCCTTGCCTCGCCCAGCCGCCGCTGGTCTGCAGCCCAGACACTCCACCGTGGCACGCCCAGCACCGCCTGACGTCGTTCGCGGCCGCCCAGCGCCGCATCGCACTGAGCCTCGCCCAGCAGACCCGACGCTCGCCCGCGCGCCCCAGAGAGAAGCCGCCGCGCTCGCCGCGTCGCCTCGCGCGGCCCGATAGCCCGCGACTGCCGCCTATCGCCCAGACGACGTCTTTTGCGCGGGCCGCCCGCGCAGGCTCCACCGCGCTTTGCGCGCGCTTCGCTCGCAGTGTGTCGCTTTGTCTTGCCGCGGCGTGCGCGCCAGCGTCCCTGCCGCACCAGCAGCGCCCAAACCTGCCCCTTATTGCCGAGAGCCCGTGTCCTCTCGGTTGGTAATTCTCGAGCCTTTTCCCTTTCAGATTTTTAAGCTGCTGGCTGCTGTATATTTAATTAGGATGCTTTTATTATGCCTAGGTTGCTCGGGTTCGTTAAAAGCTCGAGGGTCTTATTTGATTCGTGATAGCTATCTTCCACTTGTTTCTAGGTAAGGATTCCTTACCGTGGTTGTGTGGACCCTTCGATGCTTTCTTGATTGTGCCTTATATGCATGTTTACTTGTATGAACATGATTAGTGGATAGGACAGCTTGTTATTGCATTCTTGCTAGCATGTTTGCCTGTTTGTACATGTTAGTGCCATGCTAGGATTGTTCTTCCAGCATGCTTGAGATTCCTGCTTTAAGTTCGTAGTATCATGCTAGGTTATGTGTGATTGATGTTGATATGTATGTCTAGCCAGGAATCAGTTATTTTGTACTCCTAGCTAGTATAGTAGGCTTTGTCATCATCCAGAGGCTGAGAGCGGACATAACGTACTTTGTCCCCACCGGTCGGGTGTAGAGCGAAGCATAACGTACATTGCTTCCCCCCGGCAGCCGATGTGGATTTAGCTACCACATCGGCATAAGCCTAGTTTGTAGCCTGCTAGAGCGGAACCCTGCCAACTATGGAAGCCTGCCTTGGCCGGTTCTTAGCTTCAGGTCGGTGGTACAGGCTGCACAGATGAGTGCCGAGGGCCTCGCACTACTGTGTTCAGTGACACCGTTTCCGAGTCTTTAGGCATGCGTACCTGGCCCGCGTAGTTTGTACTCAGGCCCCCACATTTATGCCGGTTGCAGCAGCATGCGGTGTGCGCGCACACGCTTTAGTCGCCGGTTCGGAGAGCTCCCCCGGGCTAATGTTGGCGAGTACACCGATTCCTTCGATTTAGAGCGGACTTGGGTACTCTCCCGATAGTACAGATTTGTTAGTGAGGGTAAGAGGCCCTTGAGGACACCCATTGGGATTGGCTTTTGAGCTGATCATATGGTCGAGGGAGAAAGACCCTCGATGGTGTCAGACATCTTTGGGATCGATTTTTGAGCTGATCAATTGGCCGAGGGAGAAAGACCCTCGGAGATGTCCCGTGATTGGTTATGAGAGCCAATCATTAGGCCGGAAGTAGGAGACTTCCGAGGATTCCAGATTCTGCCTTGTAAGCCCGTTGAGCTATGATCTGTGTTGGTAACTGTTTGCATGTATACTAGGGTGCCAGATGATTGATGTATCGTATTGTACCCCGGTTGGGGATTCTTACTGAGTATGTTTATAATCACCCTTATTTCTGTTTATGTTTGCTTAAGTGAAGGTTATTTTTTATGTTTTAAGTGTCCCCGCTTTTAAATGTTTTGAAAGGTTTTTAAATATGAAGCACTAAACCGCATGATGAAGTATTTAACTTGCATGCTGAGTGAGAACCTAGGTTTAGGACCGTGTTTTGGGTGGGGTTCTTATATGAGTAGAACATCAAAGATGATTAAACACTACCATGAAGGAGGTAGTAAAGAAGGAAATTCTGAAATGGCTAGATGCTGGGATCATCTATCCCATATTTGACAGTCAGTGGGTTAGTCTAATTCAGTGCATACCTAAGAAAGGAGGCACCATCGTCGTTCGTAATGAGAAAAATGAGCTAATTGGCACATGAACAGTTACAAAATGGCGAGTATGCATGGACTACCGCAAGTTGAACAAGGCAACAAGGAAGGATCATTTTCCATTACCTTATATCTACCAAATGTTAGATTGCATCACAGGAAAGTAATATTACTATTTTCTGAACGGATATTCAGGATACCACCAAATCACGATAGATAAAAAAGATCAGAAGAAAACTACGTACACCGACCTCTATGGAACATTCTCCTTCTGAAGAATGCCATTTGGATTATGTAACGCCCCTGCCACCTTCCAAAGATGTATGATGTCTATTCTTCGGATATGCTCGAAGATGTTATGGAAGTCTTTAAGGATGATTTTACAATGTTCGGACACACTTTCCATAATTATTTAGAAAACCTCGAGAAAGTGCTCAATCGATTCCAAGAAACGCATTTGGTGCTCCATTGGGAGAAGTGTCATTTCATGGTAAAGGAAGGAATTGTTCTTGGGCACAAAATCTCCAGGAAAGGAATGGAAGTCGATCTAGCAAAAGTGGAAGCGATATAAAAGTTGGAGCCACCGTTAAACATGAAAGGTGTGCATAGTTTCTTAGGCCATGTTGGATTTTACAGGCGATTCGTTAAAGATTTTTCGAAAATACTAAAACCTTTGTGCCAGCTTTTGGAAACTGTTCGAACCTTTAATTTTGATGCATGCTGTCTTCAAGCGTTTTAGCAATTAAAAAGGGCTCTGATTTCTACGCCCATAATGATAACACCTAATTGGGAAAAACCATTCGAACTCATGTGCGACGCAAGTGACTACACAATAGGAGCAATTCTGTGCCAGAAGGGAGAAAAGTTGATCCATCCAATTTGCTATGCAAGTAGAACCTTGATGGAAGCCCAACAGAACTATTCAACCATGGACTAAGAGTTTCTGGCAGTGGTCTACGCGCTAGAAAAATTTTGTTCCTACCTAGTCGGATCTAGGGTAACTGTGTTCACTAACCATGCTGCTATAAGATATTTAATGAGCAAGGCTAATGCAAAACCAAGACTGATTAGATGGATCCTTCTTCTACAAGAGTTTGACATAGAAATCGAGGATAAGAAATGATGTGAGAATGTCGTGGAAGATCATCTATTGCGACTAGAGGTCATATATCCTGCCACAACCATGCTCAGCATATCAGAAAAATTTCCTAATGAGCAAGTTTTTGCACTAAAAATAGTAGAAGAAAGGAATGTCCCTTGGTTTGGGGACATTGCCAATTATTTAGCAAGCCAAATCATTCCATCCCATATGACGCAATAGCAAGCAAAATGCTTCTTCCATGACGCAAAAATCTATTTCTAAGATGAATCATTTCTTTACAGGCAATGTGCTGACGGGATAATAAGTATATGCATAGCAAAGCATGAGAAAAATGCAATACTGGAGTCATGCCACGCATCACTATACGGAGGACATTTTGAAGGAATGTAAACTGCAGCAAAGATTTTCCAATCTGGCTACCTTTGGCCAATCATATTTAAGGATGCGCATCACTATGTGTAAAGACCCGACCCAAAAGGGGCTCTAAATGGGCCTTTACCCCAATGCATGTACTCAAAATAAAAACAATATACAACATGATTACGAATTCCAAGTAAAAACAGAAACGTTCAACAATCAAAACAATTTATCAAACTCGTCCCCTGTTTCCAAGCACACATTTCAGGATAAATACATTTCTAAAAGTATACTCGATCGAGATTTAGTTAAACCATTTGAAACATCCTCAAATTCAATAAAGCGGGAATCCACAAAAACATTCAGAAAACATCCTAGGGCTCCATGCCCAACTACATGCATTCAGGGGAAATAAAAAGACAAGAGTCATAATATAAACGAAATCAGAGATGATGCGAGTTCCCATGATCACAGCTCCTCCTTCACCATCCTGTCTCGCACCTTGGTTACCGTGGAAAACCACAAAATAAGGGTGAGTAACGAATTACTCAAGAAGAATCCCCAACCGGGGTACAATACGATGCACATGGTCATCTAGGTGAGTGTATGCAAGCTATGAATATAAACCACGAGAATAGAGCACATAGCTTAAGTCCACACTTGGACCTCGGATGCCAACTAAGGGTCTTAGTCCGGAATAATCCACACCACACAATACGCCCTATACGAGAAACAAGTCTCGGCCTCGGCACATCTCATCGTCGATCACGAAAGGTGCACTAGCTCAAGATCCCAGGAGCTCTCCGGTCGGCATTTGTAATGAGCGTAAGCTCGCACCGCGTGCTGCTACTGCAGAACTATGGGGGTGCCGGTCTAGTGGCAAGCCGCCCATGTCGATCCACCACGCCTAACTAAATCTACGGATCGGTGTCACCGACATAGAGGTGTGAGACACGGACACGTGAACTATGTCACTGAACCACCGCTTTGAGGCTAAGGAATCGGCCGTGGTAGGCTTACACCAGAAGCCGTCCTTGCCCTATCGGTGGCAATCAAGGGCTACGCCGAACACGCCGAGGACGTGTGCCATCGCCGGGACGAGGCAATGCCAAGTCGTCATCCCGACCGTTGGGGCATTTAACGATCGCCACCCTCACCCAAGATTGCGGGGCCTACCGGTCGGGTTAGCTAAACCCTAACGGGGTCCAGGACTGAGTACTACCTCGTGACGTCCCCCGCCATGGATGCAAGATACTTTATGCATCAGGCCCGGATGATGCTACCTACCTACACTCTAACCTATCATATCAATAACATACAATCCAATACAATCCAAAACGTGCTCAACAGATACAACGAACCTAGCATTGTACTATGAAGCAAGAACAGATAAGAGCATGCCAGAACGGAACAACCTAGCATGGACTAACATGAGAGAACAACATACGAAGTCATGCTAGTCAGGAATTTAGAACAGAGCACCTAAACTATACATGTTGATAATCACAAACAAACATATAAACAACAATCACATAGAACATCGCAGGGTCCACACAACTTCGGTAAGAAATCCTTACATGGCCGGGGCAACTACACACAAAACCTAAGCTGCGATCGAACTCGAGCTAGCTACCGAGAACCTAACAAAAACAATGATAATCATAATCCATAAGCCTAAATATAATAAAATAAACAAGGCTCGGCTCGGGAGCAACTCACGCGGCTCAGCTGACACGCGGACGGGCAGGCAACACGGTGGGGGCTGGCTTCTTTGAGCACGCGCAGAAGGGGCTGATAAGCGGCAGGGCGCACACTCGGGCGCTGACGGCGCAGCGAGTGCAGCGCTGCGCGCGCATGGCCGGCCGGGCGCGGGCAAGCGGACGGGCGAGGCTAGCGGGACGATCTGAGCGCTGGCCGGGCGCGAGGCGGCGCGCGACGCGCGCGCGCGCGCAGCAGGAGTGGGCGCGCGGGCTGTTCGGCTGGTGCGCGCGACGGGCTGCAACGGGCCGGGCGGTGCAGGCGGCTCGGTGCTCGCTGGCTGCTGCGATCTGGGTGGCCTAGGCTTGCTGCTAGGCGATCTGGGCGGCCTGGGCTTGCTGCTGGGTAGATCTGGGCATGTTGGGCAGCCTGCACGAACACACACACACACAAGCTCTTCTCCTTACCTTCGGCCAACAAGAACACCCAATCGAGAAGATGAAGAGGATGAAGACTTACCCGAAATGATGATTGAACCTCGGGGCTGCAAAGGGGATGAAAAACGGCTTGGGAGTTAGGGAGATTAAGCTTGGACGGCTAGGAGGGTTTTGGAGAAGAAAGAACAAAAACCTAATTTCTTTTCATTTAACCAAATGCACCAAACTCCAAGGATCCAAGGGTAACTAAGATATGACGCGGAAAGAGTAACAATAACACCTAATGGCTCACTTAGCAAGGCTCTCCTCTAGCACACAAGGCCACCCTGTCTCGAACCCCAGCTGTAACACAATTTTCCTTTATTTTTACTTTTGCACCAACTCAAGCTCAAACCAATCCACAAGGCCTCAAAAACCCACATAAATCCATCCAATAATTTTAGCAACTGGAAAAAGACATAAACGGCCCTGACGGCCCGACCAAATTAAAAAAATACCCCTAGGGCACACCTGGAAAACCGGGATGAAACCTGGGCCGTTACAATATTCCCTCATTTTTATGACTTTCGTCCTTGAAAGTCCTTAAGACTGAAACAACACAGGATACTGCATTCTCATCCCGTCCTTCCCGCCCACGAGCGGCCTCCTCCGAACTCAGACTCCTCCACTAAACTTTTACCAACGGATCTCACTGCTACGCAACGTCTTCGACTCAAGACCAGAATACTCATAGGCTTCTCCTCGAAGCCCAAACCCTCAATCAGCTGCCAAGGCTCAAAGTCCACAATGAGCTATGGGTCCGGCACATACTGCCCCAACATCGATACCTAAAAACACTATGCACAGCTGTCAATGACAGGGATAAGCTAACCGATAAGCAACTCTGCCAATCTTCTCGAGAATCTCAAAACGGACCAACAACCGGGGACTCAACTTCCCTCGCTTACAAAACCCCAACACTACTTACAACCTCAACGCACCTAGCATCGATGCAAACTAAAAACACGAGCTGTCCAACCTCGAACTCTAAAACTCGACGCCGAACATCGGCGTAACTTTTCTGCCTACTCTGAGCTATCCACAAACGAGCTCAACTCCTGCACAACACCTCTGGTCAACTGCAGCAACTCATGACCCAAAACAAAACTGATGGCCACCAACCTTTTCCCAGAACATTGGGAACCTGCAACACTTACCATACTACGCTTCAATGAAACCAAAAGAACTAGCCGCCGGGAACTACTATCCGAGGCAACCTCATAAAATCCAACACCAGTTTCCGCTGCCTAACCACGGAAACACCAACTCACAACAAGCTCCAACGGATCTGGCTCACTCCTCCCAAAAGACCATCGGTCAGAGGGTGAAAACACTGCAGAAACTGCACTCGGCTCATAAGCCTCTTAACCACGCTCTCCAGAACCACAGTTCATCCACGCACTACCTAGAACAAACCTTTGTTGCCACACCCTGGTGACAACAACTCCAGCCTGAAATCGACATGCTTCTACTCTGTAGAAATGGCATTTGCACACGAGACGAGGTGCGAGCTCTAGCTAATGAAATCAATCCTCCAAAAATCCGAACTCACACAACAACCTCAACTAGCTGACAGCTCCCACACGCAAACTTACAATCCAACAACCTGAGTGCTACGAACTAGGAAGCTCAAACAACTACAAACTGCATAGCTATGCCAATCCACTCATCTCTAGCTCGACTCAAATCACTAGCTGGGCAAGACAACCCGCAAACAACCAGGCCCCAAAGGGCTCCATCCACTAAACTTACCTCCATGCAAACAATGGAACAAAGCTCGCCTCAAATATGAAACACATCTCACAAGTCCAAACGATAACACATACAAAGCTTAACCCTCAAGCTTAGGCTTAATGCACCTTCCCACCGAAACTTCATAAACGGAACTCCACTACCGGTCAACACCAACTACCAAGAACAAGAATACCAACAATGGTGGTAGAGTGCAAGCTACACTAGCCTGCAAGGATCCTCAATAGGTCCGGACCTAATCCAAATGGACAAAGGTGCAACCTCATCCACAATCTGAAACAAAGGGGCCTTCAACTACAAAGGTGCAATGACTTCCAAGCCAACACACAAACCTTAGCCAACTAGGCCAAACACTCATAGGAGGCAGAACAACTCTTATCGCAACTTCCGAACACCACTCAAGAGTCCGCTTAACTGGACAAACAATCGCTTCAGTGGCCATGCAGACTTTCCACCTACTAACACCACTACCGCCAAGTCCAAGACCAAGGGATAATCCGACAACTCCAAAAAGGAAACAGATCCTTACAAGCGAGACATCCAAGAACAGGAGCTCCACAAACGCCGCTAACTTGCTCGGCTAAGCACAACATCCAACTCTCTCACTGAGGCAACAATAGGGGGTCCACCACAGACTGGACCGCCGACCACGAACAAGCAAAGACTCGCCCTCCAACACCAAATGGGGGCACTCTCAAACTCTGGGAACAGGAGAGACATCCTACAGGGCAAACCACTTACCCACGAACAAGGCTAACTCCTTGGCAACTCGAAAACCACACCTTGGCCAACATCAAGCACCAACTTGCCACCACACTGGAACCAAATCCAGACTCTACTCCAAACAAACTCTGGCTTGCTAGCCTACCAAAACTGCCAGCAACTCACCCGAGGCTACAAACTACTCGACTCTGGCTTGCCAACTAAACTCACTACCTGGGTCTGACTGAGCTCTGGTGAGGCTTTCCACAACTAGGTTTCTTCGACAACCCTCGACACACACTGTCATCTAACGGTCTAACAACCAACTGCCTGAACAAACAACTCATTTTCCCAGCATCACAACCAAGCTGGCCTGCTCCGAACCTCGAAACCAAAAAGACCAGAAACGCTTCAGAATGTGTCATCCCCCTACTCAAAGCATCAGCTACAACGTAGCTTCCACCTGGGGTAAGGATTCCGAGCAACACTCTTAGCAACTACGATCAGGAACTACGCGGCTTCACTACAACCACCATTTGTTCAGTACCATCTGAACTCCAACCATGAACAACAAGAGGTTCCACCTTCTCCAAGAACTGAGCACCAGTTCTCCAATGCAAACCCTTCATGCTTCAGAAACTCTCGCCACCAGAACGAACTACACAAAAGCACACTTGTGTGCACAACTCCCAACCTTCCTTTAGGGATCCAAGGCTAACAGGCGCTTTCTAAAAGAAAAGCAACAACTACCTTCCGGCAGGGATACAACCAATCAAAAGAACACCCAAGGGATCCAACCCCCCCACAATACTCGAAGCTGTGGCAACCCTGCTCTACTAAAGCATAACAATGCCAAACCGAACTTACCTCATACCAAAGGGGCTTACACACAAGGCAACCCACTCATCTCATAAGCATCCAACTCACCTCATGAGCGTCCAACTCACCTCATGAGCATCCAACACACCTCTTGGACATCCAGCTCATCTCATGAGCATCCAACTCACCTCATGAACAACCAACTCATCTCGTGGGCACCCAACTCATCTCGAGAGCATCCGACTCACCTCATGAACAACCGACTCATCTCGTGAGCATCCAACTCATGGTCCATCTGCTGGACCAAACTCGCATCTACAATGCTCACTCAACTCAGGTTTAGGCACTCGAAGGTAGTGGACCGCACTACCAACCACAAAGATCTCTTGGCCTTAACACTAGCGTGAGACTCACACACACTAACACTGATCAACCTTCAACCTGTTGACAAACTCATCCCCTGGTAACACCAGGAAGAGGCTCCGGCTCCTCTCGAACATCCTTTCGCTTGTAGTCCTACGACTACCCCTGAACTAGCTCTCTTGCACGACCTAAATAGGTGCAACTGCCAAAACCGGAACCAAAGGCTAAAGGAGTGTGCTGAACTCCGGATGGGTCATAGAACCATCTGCTTATACCCATGCCAAACTCAAGCCTGAACCAGACTTAGAGCCAAAGCGGTACACCAACCATTGCACCTCAAGTGCCACTACTACCAAATCCACATCTTACTACAAATGGGGCCAGCAAGGTCACAACCTCAAGTGACAAAAACTATGGTGAGGCATACAAGAGCTCAACTCAAACAACCATGCCTAAGACATCTCATCAAACCGAAGTCTCACTGCCTACTCTTGCATCTCCACATGATGCTCAACAAAACTCGGCGGCTCTCTCAACATGCGCAGAGCTAGCCCCACTCTAGGGGCTCACCATAAGAAGAGTGCTCAACTCTACGGACATAACCTGGGAAACCACCAACGGATCACGTCCGATGTGAACATTGCTCGCTGCACCCTTAACCACAGGGTTCCGACTTACTAGCTGCAAAACAACAACACTTACGGGGAGAACAAGGATGTCTCGGCAACCACCTCAAGGCTACCAACTCTGCAACTACTCACTTTGGGCAATCAACCATCCGCTAAGGTTCAAGATCAACACAGAACTACCGGGCTAGTCCACACTAGGGACTGCTCCACAAGCATCAACATGAGCAAAAGCCAAAGCTAACTCCTCTCCCGGAGTGGTACTCCAGGCAAAACACCTCCACCCTCTCACTAGGGAATTAATAGCTAGGCCACACGTGGCCTCACGGGAGTCTAACCTCTCGCCTCCATCCGAACGATGTCCCAGCCGTGTATCCGAATCTATCTGGATATCTCAACAAACCACAACATACTGACTCACATCATGCGGGAAGTTGGCATGATGGCGCTCTAAACCCAAACCAACGACGCAGTCGAGAACTCGCGCTCGTCTCGCTCCACAACACAAAACAAGGCATACACTAGATGAAAGGTATTGTAAATTCTTAACCCTTTTCTAAAAATAGAAAACTTAGATGTACACGATGAGTGTCAGTCTTTGGTGATCATGGGAAAGACGACCTACAACAAAAGGTCAGTCTACAAAGTCTATGACTCGAGCTCGATACCAAACCGTAAAGACCCGACCCAAAAAGGGGCTCTAAATGGGCCTTTACCCCAATGCATGTATTCAAAATAAAAACAATATACAACATGATTACGGATTCCAAGTAAAAATGTAAACGTTCAACAATCAAAACAATTTATCAAAACGTCCTCTGTTTCCAAGCACATTTCGGAGGATAAATACATTTCTAAAAGTATACTCGATGAGATTTAGTTAAACCATTTTAAACATCCTCAAATTCAATAAAGCTGGAATCCACAAAAACATTCAGAAAACATCCTAGGGCTCCATGCCCAACTACATGCATTCAGGGGAAATAAAAAGACAAGAGTCATAATATAAACGAAATCAGAGATGACAGCAGGTTCCCATGATCACAGCTCCTCCTTCAGCCATCCTGTCTCGCACCTTGGTTACCTGTGGAAAACCACAAAATAAGGGTGAGTAACGAATTACTCAAGAAGAATCCCCAAACCAGGGGTACAATACGATGCACATGGTCATCTAGGTGAGTGTATGCAAGCTATGAATATAAACACAGAATAGAGCACATAGCTTAAGTCCACACTTGGACCTCGGATGCCAACTCAGGGTCTTAGTCCGGAATAATCCACACCACACAATACGCCCTATACGAGAAACAAGTCTCGGCCTCAACTCATCTCATCATCGATACGAAATGTGCACTAGCTCAAGATCCCGAGGAGCTCTCCCGTGTATTTGTAATGAGCGTAAGCGCGCACCACGTGCTCACTGCGGACTATGGAGGGTGCCGGGTCCAGTGGCAAGCCGCCCATGTCTAGTCACCACGCCTAACTAAATCTACGGATCGGTGTCGCGACATAGGGTGTGAGACACGGACACGTGAACTATATCGGCTGAACCACCGCACCTAAGGCTAAGGAATCGGTCGTGGTAGGCTTACACCGTAAAGCCGTCCTTGCCCTATCGGTGGCAATCAAGGGCTCTGGCCGAACACGCCGAGGGCGTGTCATCGTCGGGGACGAGGCAATGCCAAGTCGTCATCCCGACCGTTGGGGCATTTAACGATCCGCCACCCTCACCCAAGATTGCGGGGCCTACCGGCCGGGTTAGCTAAACCCCTAACGAGGTCGAGGGACGAGTACTACCTCGCACGCCCCCGCCATGGATGCAAGATACTTTATGCATTAGGCCCAGATGATGCTACCTACCTACACTCTAACCTATCATATCAATAACATACAATCCAATACAATCCAAAACGTGCTCAACAGATACAACGAACCTAGCATGGTACTATGAAGCAAGAACAGATAAGAGCATGCTAGAATGGAACAACCTAGCATGGACTAACATGAGAGAACAACATACGAAGTCATGCTAGTCGAGAAATTTGAAACGAGCACCTAAACTATACATGCTTGATAATCACAAACAAACATACAAACAACAATCACATAGAACATCGCAGAGGTCCACACAACTTAAGAAGAAATCTTTACTGGCCGGGCAACTACACACAAAACCTAAGCTGCGATCGAACCCGAGCTAGCTACCGAGAACCTAACAAAAACAATGATAATCATAATCCATAAGCCTAAATATAATAAAATAAACAAGGCTCGGCTCAGAGCAACTCACGCGGTCGGTGACACACACGCGACGGCAGCAGCAAAGACGGCGGGGGTCGTTGGCCGGGCGCCGACGGGCGCAGAGAAGAAGTGATAAGCGCGGGGGGCTGCACCGGGCGCCGACGCGGCGCAGAAGCGGAAGCAGGGCTGCGCTGCTGCGCGCGCGCGGACGACTTGCTGGGCGCGGGCAAGCGAACGCTGGCAAGCGGACGGCGAGGCTCGCGGACGATACGAGCGCGATGGCGCGAGGCAGGCGACGCGATGCGGCGCACGGGCGCAGGCGAGAAGCGGGCGAGCGGGTTGTTCGGCTGGTGCGCGCGACGACAGCTCTGCGAAGCGGGTTTGGTGATGCAGGTAGCTGGTGCTCTTCTCTGCTGCGCGCGATCCGGGCGGCTGGGCTTCTTTGCTAGGCGATTTGGGAGGCCCGGGCTTCTTCTTTGGCAGATCCGAGCATCTTTAGGCGACTGCACGAACACACACACACACAAGCTCTTCTCCTTACCTTCGGCCAACAAGAACACCCAATCGAGAAGATGAAGAGGATGAAGACTTACCTGGAATAATGATTGAACCTCGAGGCTGCAAAGGGGATGAAAAATGGCTTGGGAGCTAGGGAGAACAAGCTTCGACGGCTATGAGGGTTTTGGAGAAAAAAGAACAAAAACCTAATTTCTTTTCATTTAACCAAATGCACCAAACTCCAAGGATCCAAGGTTTACTAAGATATGACGCGGAAAGAGTAAAAATAACACCTAATGGCTCACTTGGCAAGGCTCTCCTCTAGCACACAAGGCCACCCTGGCTCGAACCCCGGCTGCAACACAATTTTCCTTAATTTTTACTTTTGCACCAACTCAAGCTCAAACCAATCCACAAGGCCTCAAAAACCCACATAAATCCATCCAATAATTTTAGCAACTGGAAAAAGACATAAACGGCCCTGACGGCCCGACCAAATTACCAAAATACCCCTAGGACACACCTGGAAAACCGGGATGAAAACCTGGGCCGTTACACTATGTGAAGACATGCGATAAGTGCCAGCGGAAAGGAAACATAGGAAAAAGGGATGAAATGCCTCTAACTTTAATCTTCGAGGTTGAATTATTCGACGTCTGGGGAATCGATTCCATGGGTCCATTTCCTCCTTCATGCCAAAATTTGTATATATATGTAGCGGGGTATTATGTGTCAAAGTGGATCAAAGTAGTGACTACACCTAAGAATGATGCGAGAACTGTTATAAGATTCCTTCACAGGAACATTTTTACAAGGTTTGGAACGCCACTAGCAATCATCAGTGACGAAGTGACACATTTCATAAACAGAGCAATGTCGCACGTGTTACGCAAATATAATGTCAAGCATCGCGTTGCAACTCCTTATCACTCGCAAACCAATGGCCAAGTTTAAATCTCGAACCACAAAATTAAAGGTATTCTTGAAAAAGTTGTGGGACCTAATTGAAAGGATTGGTCCATGCGGTTAGATGATGCCCTCTGGACTTATCGAACAACATTGAATAGGACAGTGTAAGGAAAAGCATGTCACTTACCAATCGAACTAAAGCAAAAGCTTTCTGGGTGCTAAAAAGATTAAATTTATATCTTCAGAAAGCGGGAGTAGTAAAGATGATACAACTGCTCAACTTGTAAGAGCATAGCACTTTTCGTACGAAAATGCAAAGCTATACAAGGAAAAAACCAAAAGATGGAATGATTGACGGCTAACTCCTCGAACTTTTGAGGTTGGACATCTAGTGTTATTGTTATTGTTTGTTTATTGGGAAGCTTAGATCCAAGTGGTCTGGACCATTTTTTATTACATAGGTAAAATTTGGAGGAGCAGTTTGGATTAAGAACGAAGCCACTGGAAATGAATTTGCAGTCAATGGCCAGAGATTAAAGCATTAGTGGAATGAGGATGCTCAATGCGGAATATCTTCATTCACATTGAATGAGGAATAAGCGCACAAGCATGCCAATGGAGCCAGAGTGTATCGGTACCCTTTAATTTTCACTCCACGCATGCTAAGTTTTAATATTTCCTATCTACTTATGCTAGAAGATTATTTGAATTTAATGTTTTATTTTATTTTCACTTTCTATTTTCACTGCAATTTTTAAATTTCAATAAGTCAAAAAACCTCTATTACCATAATGTCATTCATTAATTACGGACGGATACCGAGAAATAGAATCACAGGAATTTCGATCCAACGGTGTGCAGAGAGTGCACTACTACCAAAAGCCCAATCGTCGCCTTGACATAAGCAACGATTGCAATTCGATCGTCATACCCTACGTTTCGCAAATACCCTGAAAGAAATTTGCCATTTAACCATTCCTTTCAACCAACAATTTCTATCTTAAAATTCTTCCATAACCTTCACCATGGTGCAAAGACTTGCAACCACCTACGAAAGAATGTGGCAGATAAGAATGGACCAGCAAGGGGAAGTAGACCCCAACCAAGAGCTTGAGTTGTTGGCTGTTGTATTCGTTTATAATGACGATTGACAGTCACAAGCCGGACCAACCTTGAGAAGGTAAGTGACTGCTCCAACCAAAAGAATGGAAGAACGTATTGCAGTAGTAGAGGAACCTTTGACGGTTCCTAGGGAAGAAAGGGTTTTTACCTTTGCACCACTACAAGAGAACTTGAAGGAAGTTGTAGTAGTTAATGCAGAGGAGGAAGAAGTCAGAGAGCATCTGGAAAGAAAGCCCCGATGTTAGTTGAGGAGCAAGGTATTAGAAGTAGAGGAAATCCTGCGTCGGAGGACCTATTCCGAAGTAGAAACAGAGAGGAAGCTGAAGCGAGCAACGCCAGGCGGCAGAGAGTCCAACTGACACCATTGGGAGAAAACCATGACCATCAAATGAAGCGGGACCTCCTACACATGCCCATGTGTCTACTCGCCCACCAAGGAAGATGAAGAAGACAATGAGGGAAAAGTTCAGGCGCAGCTTTTGGCTGCTAGAGAACAATCTGAAAAAGCTTGTGGACACATAGCAAATCAAGAAAGCATTATCTTTAACATCTTGACTCGGTTGGATCCACAACTGTAACGGCCCAAGTTTTTGTTCCGGTTCCCTAGGTATGTTCGGTTATTATTTTGGTTGCTCGGTTGCGTCGTTAGGGCAGTTTTAGCCTTAGGGGCATTTTGGTCATTTTTCCCTCATGGCCGCTTTGGCATTTAATCAGGGTTTTGGGTTGTTTCTGTCATTCGTTAAGATGGGTTGTTCCTTGGTTTCAGGTTTTCTAGGGTTGGAATGCATTTTGTGAAGTTTGGTGGCTTTCTGGTTAAAGGAGAAAATAAGAATTATTTATGTGGTTGTTGGGACTCGAATGGTGTTGGATTTCGGAGTTTGGCTTTTAGATAAAATGGGAAATTAATTAGTGTTTCTGCTGGGTTTCGAACCTACGACCTATTAGGCTTTTGGTGGCTTGGATTGAAAAAAGGAAAATGTAAAAGAAAAGTGTCTAAGCCAAGTCTCGAACCTGGGATGTTTTGTTGCAGAAGGTTGCAAAAGAAAGCTCGTTCTAGTTGAGCCGTTGTAAGTAGTTATGTTCTAGTCTCGGTTGGTTTTTCCTTGACCCTAGATCAGCTGGAGTTAAGATTAAATGAAAGATAAAGGGATTTTGCCTTTTGGTGTTTCATTCGTGCAGAAAAGAGAGATCATAACCCACCCATTCTCTTAATCGCAATCCACCTTCTTCCAGCGGATCAAGCATCTGGGAAAGCAACCCCTCCGTCGATCTCTTCCTCCCTTACTTCCGGTGCTGTTGTTGATCCCTTGATGGTCCAGCCGATCGCAGCACCAGCTGTAAAGACCCGACCCAAAAGGGGCTCTAAATGGGCCTTTACCCCAATGCATGTATTGAAAATAAAAGACATTATGAAAAATATATTTCGGATCCCAAGTAAAAACAGAAACATTCAACAACCAAAACATACATTTCTAAAAGCATACTCGATCGAGAGATTTATTTAAACCATTTAAACAATCCACAAGTACAAATATGCTGGAATCCATAAAACATAAGAAAACATCCTAGGGCTCCGTGCGTCTCTACATGCATTCGGGGAAATAACAAAAGTCAAGAGTCATGATAAAATAAAATGGTCAGAGATGACAAAGAGGATTCCATGATCACGGCTTCTCCTTCACCATCCTGTCTCCCGCCTTGATTACTGTGGAAAACCACGCAGAATAAGGGTGAGTAACGAATTACCCAGTAAGAATCCCCAACCGGGGTACAATACGATATACATGATCATCTAGAAGAATGTATGCAAGCTATGAGTACAAACATAGAGCGGAGCACATAGCTAAGTCCACACTTGGACCTCGGATGCCAACTCGTGGTCTTAGTCCGGAAAATACCACAACACACTATACGCGCGCTATACGGGAACAAGTCCCGGCCACGGCTTCATCGCCGTCGTACGAAAGGTGCACCGCTCAAGATCCCGAGGAGCTCTCGATGCGTGGCGCCAGTAATGAGCGTAAGCGCGCGCACCGCATCACCGCAAACTCGGGGGGGTGCCGGGTCTAGTGGCAAGCCGCCCGTGTTCGATCACCATGCCTAACTAAATCTCGGATCGGTGTCAGCGACATAGGGGTGTGAGACACGGACACGTGAACTATGTCACTGTACCACCGCTTTGAGGCTAAGGAACCGTCGTGGTAGGCTTACACCGAGAAGCGGTCCTTGCCCTAACAGTGGCAATCAAGGGCTACGGCCGAACACGCCGAGGACGCGTGCCGGCTGCCGGGGCGAGGCAATGCCAAGTCATCATCCCGACCGTTGGGGCATTTAACGACCGCCACCCTCACCCAAGATTGCGGGGCCACCGTTAGGGTTAGCTAAACCCTAACGGGATCGAGGAGACTGAGTACCATCTAAATCACGTCCCTATCGGGGATGCAAGTTACGTTATGCATCCGGCGGATGATGCTACCTACCGAACTCTAAACCTTAACAATAATAACAATTCATTCAATGCGGTCAATACGTGCTCAATGAGATACAAGGAACCTAGCATGATACTACGAAGCAAACGGATATCGAACATGCGAGAATAGAACAACCTAGCATGGGCTAACATGAGAAACAATACAAGAGTTCATGCGATCGGGAATTGAGCAGAGCACCTAGGGCTAAACATGCTAATAATCATACACAGCATACAAAACAACAATCACAAACATACCGCGGGCCCACACAACTCGGTAAGAAATCCTTACCTTGGTCGGGAGGCTTCTACACACAAATCCTAAGTGCGGAACAATCCCGAGCTAGCGGCGGGAACCTAGCAAACCAATAATAATCGGCATCTAAAACGTCTAAACAACAAAAGAACAACAAGCTCGGCTCGAGGAACTCACGCGCACGCGGCGACACGAGCTTGGAGTCGCTGCAAGGCGCGCAGCGGCAGGCGGGCGCAGAGTGCGCGCGGTGGCACGGCAGGCTGCTGCTGGCTATGCCGCTACCGCGCACGGAGACGACACGGATGCACGCAGCGGCGCGCGCGCGCGGGCAGCGTCTGGCGTCGCGCGGCGGCGGCTTCGAAGGCGCGCGCGCGGTCTTTGGCGTCTGCGGCGACGCGACGCGGGCGTTTGGCGCGCGGGCGGCGGAGCTCGGGCGCGAAGGCGCGGGGTCTCTGGCGTCTGGCGTCTGCTGCTGCGCGCGATCTGGCACTATCCGGCGAGCGATGGCGTGCGGGAGGGCTGCTTCAACAGATCTGGGCGACCTGGTGAGCGATGGCGTCTGGCGGCAGGGCCGCTCAACGGATCTCGGGCGATCTGGTGCGACGGCAGGGGCGTCTGGTGCGACGGCGGCGATCTGGTGCGGCGGCAGGGCGATCGTCGCGACGCAGCGGGCGTCGGCGGGCTGGACGAGCGACGATGGCTGCTGGCTGGGCTTCTCTCGGCTGGCTGCAATCAACACAAACACACACAACACACCTCTTTTCACTTAGCCAAAAGCACACCAAACGGATGAGAAGAAGAAGAGGAAGATCGATACCTACCCGGAATGATGATGAACGATCCAAGGGAGCTGCAAGGATGAAGAATCGGCAAGGGCTATGGAGAGGGAGAGCTTGTGCGGCCAAGAGGAGATTTGGAGAAGAAGATGGAATAAACCTAATTTCTATTTCATTTAACCAAATGCACCAAAACTCCAAATTCCAAGGCTAACTATAAAATGATGCAGGAAGAGCAACAAGAGCACCTAATGGCTCAATTGGCACACATCTCCACAAGCTTCCCGGGAGACCAGGTTCAAACCCCAGTGCAAAGACAATTCCCTTTTATTTTTACTTTTGCATCAAACCTTGCCCAAACCAAACCACAAACCCCTCCAAAACCTACAAAAACCATCCAATAATTTTAGTAAGCTGGAAAAGACACAAACGACCACGACGGCCCGACCAAATTACCAAATTACCCCTAGGGCATACGGAAGACCGGGAAGAAAAACACGGGTCGTTACAATATTCCTTCTTTTTATGACTTTCGTCCTCGAAAGTCCTTAAGACAAAAACATTTCGGGGGTAATGCAATCTCATCTCGTCTTCCCGCTCCCAAGTGGCTTCCTCGAACCCGACTCTTCCATCGAACCTTTACCAAACGAATCTCGCGATTACGCAGCGTCTTGGTCTCAAAGGCAAGGATCCTCACCGGCTTCTCCTCGAAGTTCAAATCCTCATTCATTTGCAAAGGCTCAAAGTCCACAATGTGCGACGGGTAAGCACATCTTGCCTCAACATCGATACATGAAAAACACTATGCACCGCCGATAGTGACGGAGGTAGGGCTAACCGGTAAGCAAACTCGCCAATCCTCTCTAGGATCTCAAATGGACCAACAAAGCGGGGACTCAACTTCCCACGCTTGCAAACCTCGGAACACCTCGCATCGGAGCAACCTTAAGGAACACATGCCGACCAACCTCAAACTCCAAATCTCGACGCCGAACATCGGCGTAACTCTTCTCGCTCGCTCTGCTTATTTGTCAACATACGAGCTCTAATCTTACGACTTTGCACCATTGGTCAAGCTGCAGTAACTCGAGAGCAAAACACGCCTATCACCAACCTCTTCCCGAACACGGGGGACCGACAACGCTTACCATACAAAGCCTCGAATGGAGCCATCAGATAAATCGCCGATCGTAATCGTTGTTATAGGCAAACTCCATCAAATACAGAATCTTTGGTCCCAATCGCTTGGGAAATCCAACACACAAGCCCTCAACATATCCTCGAGAATCGATTCACTCTCTCGATCGACCATCCGTCTGCGAGGGTGAAAAGTCATCTTTGGCGCACTCTGTGCCCAAACCCTTATGGGCGCTCTCGAAGCGAGAAGTGAACCGCGAGTCACGATCGGACACAATCCTCGCCGGCACACCATGATAACGGATGATCTGCTCCAAAAACAAGCGCGCCTTTGTTCCACGGTATAAGTGTCTCTACAGGGAATGAAGTGTGCGCTCTTGGTCAAACGGTCGACTATCACCCAAATCGAGAGAACTTCCTCGGAGTCCTTGGCAAACCAGAGATAAAGTCCATGGAGATCTCTTCCCATTTCCACTGGGTACACTCGGTGCATTTGCAACAAACCGGTGGCCTCTGCACGGGTGCCTTCACTTGGCGACAAGTGAGACACAGGTGACAAACTCTTCCACATCTCTCTTCATTCCATTCCACGGAAGGTCCGCTTAAGGTCTCGATACATCTTGGTACCCGGGGTGCCAAGAAAAAGGGGCTGTGGGCCTCGAGAGCAACTCTCGCTCATGAAACGCAATATCCGGAACGCATAACGGCCTCTATAAGTCAACCAGCATGCTCGTGAATATACAAAGTCAAAGTCACCGCACAAGACTAACTCTGTCAACCAATCTCTTAAGTGCGGGGTCACCCAAGCTGGTCATTTATAATCCATTTGCCTAATCGACGGGTGAGCAGTCCAAATCGAGCTACTGGCGGTAACCTCACCCAACAACATGCAACCTCGGCCCGCTCGAACTCTCTCCGCAAACCGGGCTGGGAACTCAACAACGCCGCAGAGTGCGACGTCTTTCTACTCAAAGCATCGGCCACTACATTGGCTTTACCGGATGGTACAAAATCTCGCATGATCATAATCCTTTACCAACTCTAACCATCTCCTCTCGCCTCATATTCAACTCCTTACGAGTAAGCAGATACTTGAGGCTCGGTGATCGGTAAACATCGAATCCGCTCACCATACAGGTAATGCCTCCAAATCTTGGTGCAAACACCACTGCGCCAACTCCATATCATGAGTCGGGTAGTTACGCTCATACGGCTTGGTGACGGGAAGCATAGGCAATGACCTTCCGTCTTTGCATCAACACACAACCTAATCCAAACTTGGAAGCATCACTTTGTAGACCACGAAACCACTGTCCCCTCGGATTGCCAACAGTCTTTGAAGTCAAATCGCGCTTGAGCACGGCAAAGCTCTCATCACACTCTTTGTCCCAAACAAACTCGACACCCTTCCTCGTCGGACGAGTGAGGCGAGGCTAAAGCGAAAAGTCCTTGATGAACCGAGCGGTAGTAACTCGCCAAACCCAGAAAAGCTGCGAATCTCGGAACTGAAGTCGGCTTGGCCCATGAACTCACGGCCTCAATCTTCGCGGGGTCCACGGCTATACCATCTCTCGAAACCACGTGGCCTAGGAAGGCCACCGCTCCAACCAGAAATCACATTTGGAAAACTTCGCATAAAAGTGGTTTTCCCTCAAAGCCGCCAATACTCGCCTTAGATGCTCTGCATGGTCTTCTTTAGACCTCGAATAAATCGAGAATATCGTCAATGAACACGATGACGAATTTGTCCAAAAATGATTTGAACACCCTATCCATCATGTCCATGAACGCGGTGGGGCATTGGTCAATCCAAACGACATGACCACAAACTCATAGTGACCATATCTAGACACGAAAGTTGTCTTAGGAATGTCGGCATCCCCGATCATGGCCCGATGGTAACCGGATCTCGAGATCTATCTTGGAGAACACGAAGCTCCACGAAGCCGATCGAACAAATCGTCGATACGGGGCAGCGGATACTTATTCTTCACTTTGTCACCTTATTAAGCTCGCGGTAATCAATACATAAGCGCATAGAACCATCCTTCTTTTCACAAAGCAGGCGGGTGCTCCCACGGGACACACTCGGACGGATGAACCCTCGATCTAACATCTCCTGCAATCGAATCTTGATTCCTTTAACTCACGTGGCGCCATACGATCACGAGCCTTCGAGATAGGGAGGGTCCACGGCTCGAGCTCAATTGTGAAGTCAACCTCTCTCGGGGGCAACCCCGTAACTCCTCGGGAAATACGTCCAGAAAACTCCCGCACGACCGGTACGACCACCAGAGGCGGGAGAGGCGGCTCTTCCCGAACAACTTGGCTAGATAACCCCAAGCTCCATGAGCTAGCAAGCGACGAGCTTTCACGGTGACACCATCGGCGGGCAAGCTCCACCTAGACTCCACGAAACTTAAAAAGGTGGGCCGACTGGCGGCCTAAACACTACTTCTTCCGGTGGCGGTCAATCAACGCGTGGTTAGCGACTAACCACTCCATACCAAGAATCACATCAAAACCGCTCATAGGCGGAACTATGAGCGTAGCCACAAGCAACTCTCGGATATCTCGATCCGGCCATCCCTAAGCTTATCTCTAGCCAACATATTAACTCCCGAAGGAGTTGCAGCAGATAACTCGAATCCTAGAGCCTCTAGTCTTAACTTAGCATGCTCGGCCAAACAACACGAGATACAAATGAATCGTAGAACCGAGAATCAAACAAGACAAATGCGCGGTGATCTAAAACAAGAAGAGTACACGCCACGGCGGCATCCGTGCGCTCGGCCTCTGACGGGTCGTAGCAAACACTCGACCGCCTTCTTTGGCTGTTTGAATTGCCATAGTGGTGATCACAAAAACGGGCCATGTGCCCCTCTCTACCACAAGCGGAAGCACAATCTAGGTCGATCGACAAGCTCGGCGTGGACTTTCCCACAAGTAGCACAAGCGGGAACGCTGGGTCCTCCTGCTGTCGGGAGTGAAACGGTGGAGCTCTCCGCAGATCTCTCGTTGCAAGCGCGCCCTTGGCGGGCGCCGCCTCGAAAAATCAAACTTCCTCTTACGCCCCACAGTTCTGCTGGGACGGACGCATTGAGCAGAGCGGCAACAACCCGCTCGGTGAGATACTTCCCATTATAGATCGTGGCTAAGCTGGGATGTGGCCCTAGCATAAGTGTCGGGGGCACGAGCCACGACATCACCGGGAAACACCCGCCTCAATCCGGATATGAACTTCCGAATCTTGACTCGGGGTGGCAATCAAGCGAGGAGCAAAATATCCATACTCACGAGAACTTGCGCTCATATTCCTCAATGGAATCAGAACCCGCTTGAGTTCCGGAAGAGCTCCACCATCTTCTCTTGAGCCTCATCACCGATGAACTTTACCTTGAACTCGGCCTTGAAGAACTCCCAAGTAGCGGGTGGAGACCCGGTGGTCTCTCGCTCAAGGTGGACTCCCACCACCATCTCATTGTGCCTCCCGGCACATGAGCCGCACACCTCGGCCCTCTGAATATCGGGGCACACCATGATCGGAAGGTGTACTCCAAATGGGCAATCCACACTGGCTGCGCTAACGCATCACCGGTGGCATCAAACTTCTCGGGCTTCCACTTCACAAAATCCTTGACCACCTACCCAACTCCTCGGCACCCTCGCCATATCTCGCCTCTGGGGCTACTTGCTCTGTGGAGTGGAGGTGCTCTTGAGCTCTCTTTGAACCAATCGAGTCACCGCTCGATCTGGGCTCGGGACTCTTCCCCTTGCGCTACGCCAACAAGGCATGGGTCTCTACCCTCTGGTCACTCAACATGCGACCATAAAAGCCCTCATAGACTCAAAGCAAACTCTGCTCCAGGAGCGATCTCACGGCGCTCGATCGCCTCAACGCCCGCTCTAGGCGTAACAGGAGGAGCTCTTTGGTGGAATGCCATCGATCTCGGCTTGGGACGATGTCCTCGCGATATCGAGATCCGATCCACGATACCTCGACACGCTCTCGAACCTCCTCTCCGTCACGGGTGATCGGCATTTGGCGATCTACATCCAAACCAACAACGAATCAAAACACGCTTTGTCACCATTCCACAACACCAAACAAGGCATACACTAGATGATAGGTATTGTAAATTCTTAACCCTTTTTCTTTCTAAAACGATAAACCTAGGCGTACTGATGTTGTCGGAGTCTTTGGTGATCATGGAAGGATGACCTACAACAAAAGGTCGGTCTCACGAATCTATGACTCGAGCTCGATACCAATCTGTAAAAGGCAGACCCAAAAGGGGCTCTAAATGGGCCTTTACCCCAATGCATGTATTGAAAATAAAAGACATTATGAAAAATATATTTGGATCCCAAGTAAAAGCAGAAACATTCAACAACCAAAACATACATTTCTAAAAGCATACTACGATCGAGAGATTTATTTAAACCATTTAAACAATCCACAAGTACAAATATCTTTGGAATCCATAAAACATAAGAAAACATCCTAGGGGCTCGTGCCCGTCTACATGCATTCAGGGAAATAACAAAAGTCAAGAGTCATGATAAAATAAAATGGTCGAGATGACAAATAGATTCCATGATCACGGCTTCTCCTTGACCATCCTGTCTCCCGCCTTGATTACTGTGGAAAAACTGTCTCCGCCTTGATTACCGTGGAAAACCACAGAATAAGGGTGAGTAACGAATTAACGATAAGAATCCCCAACCGGGTACAATACGATATACATAATCATCTAGAAGAATGTATGCAAGCTATGAGTACAAACATAGAGGGGAGCACATAGCTAAGTCCACACTTGGACCTCGGATGCCAACTCGGGGTCTTAGTACGGAAAATACCACAACACACTATACGCGCTATACGGGAACAAGTCCCGGCCTCGGCTGTCATCGTCGATCACGAAAGGTGCAGCGCTCAAGATCCCGAGGAGCTCTCGATCGGCTTTGTAATGAGCGTAAGCGCGCACCGCATGCTACCGCAAACACGGGGGTGTCGGTTCTAGTGGCAAAAGCCGCCCGAGTTGATCACCATGCCTAACTAAATCTCCGGATCGGTGTCGCGACATAGGGTGTGAGACACGGACACGTGAACTATGTCGGCTGTACCACCGCTTTGAGGCTAAGGAACCGGTCGTGGTAGGCTTACACCGAAGCGGTCCTTGCCCTAACAGTGGCAATCAAGGGCTACGGCCGAACACGCCGAGGGCGTGCCGATCGCAGGGACGAGGCAATGCCAAGTCATCATCCCGACCGTTGGGGCATTTAACGATCCGCCACCCTCACCCAAGATTGCGGGGGCCACCGTTAGGGTTAGCTAAACCCTAACGGGATCGGGGACGAGTACCATCTCGCACGTCCCTCATCGGGGATGCAAGTTACGTTATGCATCGGCCGGATGATGCTACCTACGAACTCTAAACCTTAACAATAATAACAATTCATTCAATGCGGTCCAATACGTGCTCAACGGATACAAAGAACCTAGCATGATACTACGAAGCAAGCGCAGATATCGAACATGCGAGAATAGAACAACCTAGCATGGGCTAACATGAGAAACAATACAAGAGTTCATGCGATCGAGAATTGAGCAGAGCACCTAGGGCTAAACATGCTAATAATCATACGGGCATACAAAACAACAATCACAAATATACCGCAAGGCCCACACAACTCCGGTAAGAAATCCTTACCTTGGTCGGGAGGCTTCTACACACAAATCCTAAGCTGCGGAACAATCCCGAGGTAGCGGCGGGAACCTAGCAAACCAATAATAATCGGCATCTAAAACGTCTAAACAACAAAAAAACGGCAAGCTCGGCTCGGGAGGAACTCACGCGGCACGGCGACACGAGCTTGAGCCGCTGGCAAGCCGGGCACGCGCAGGTGGCGGCGCTGTGCCGCTGCTGTGGCTTGCAACGGCACGGATGCACGGCAGCGCGGCAGGCGAAGCGCGTCGGGCGTCTGGCGCGCGGCGGCGGGCGGGCGCGCGGCGCTGGCGTGTGGCGGCGGCGCTTGGCGCTGGCGGGCGGGCGGCGGCTTCGGGCGAAGCGAAGCGCGCCTTGGCGCTGGCGTCTGGCGTCGCGCGCGCTGCCTAGCGATCTCGCACGATCCGCGAGCGATGGCGCGGCGGGAGGGGCTGCTTCAACGATCTGGGCGACTGGTGAGCGATGGCGTCGCGGCGGGGGCCGCTCAAGCGGATCTGGGCGTCCGTGCGGCGGCAGGGGCGTCTGGTGCGCGGCAGGGCGCGTCGGGTGCGACGGCAGGGGCGTCGTGCGGCACAACGGGCGATCTGGCCGGTACGGACGCAGCGACGATGGGCTGCTGGTGGGCTTCTCTCGGTGGATGCAATCAACACAAACACACACAACACACCTCTTTTCACTTGGCCAAAAGCACACCAAACGGATGAGAAGAAGAAGAGGAAGATCGATACCTACCGGAATGATGATGAACGATCCAAGGGAGCTGCAAGGATGAAGAATCGGCAAGGGCTATGGAGAGGAGAGCTTGTGCGGCCAAGAGGAGATTTGGAGAAGAAGATGGAATAAACCTAATTTCTATTTCATTTAACCAAATGCACCAAAACTCCAAAATCCAAGGCTAACCATAAAATGATGCAGAAGAGCAACAAGAGCACCTAATGGCTCAATTGGCACACATCTCCACAAGCTTCCCGGAGACCCGGTTTCAACCCCAGTGCAAAGCACAATTCCCTTTTATTTTTACTTTTGCATCAAACCTTGCCCAAACCAAACCACAAACCCCTCCAAAAACCTACAAAACCATCCAATAATTTTAGTAAGCTGGAAAAGACACAAACGACCACACGACGGCCCGACCAAATTACCAAATTACCCCTAGGGCATACGGAAGACCGGGAAGAAAAACACAGGTCGTTACACCAAAGACGACCCTTGAACGCCCCGGCAACCCGATCGCCCAAGCCTTACTGCTTTTGCCCAGCGGCTCGGTAGCTGCGAAGAACGAACCCAGCCCGAGCCTTGTTGCTGCGTTGTCTAGCCTCACAGGATAGCCTTGCTCGCCGTGTGTAGCTGCTTCGCCCCCGCGAAGTCGTTAGCTTCGCCCAGTTCTTCGCCTTGACCTGTCGTGCCCGCGTGTTCGTCGCCCGTGGCGGCGATTCTTAGCGATGCCTTCACCAAAGATGCGTGCGAAGCGCCTCGGCGTCCCCGCCCGAGCTTCTCGCTCGTCCATGTGCCCTTTGCCGCAGCAGCCTTCGCTCAGCGACCGCAGCCTCTCGCCTCGCCTTCGCGCCCGTGCGCCCGTGCCCAGCCGCTGCAGCAGCTCTTCACGCCCAGCCACCCATGGCCGTGCCAGCGCACTAGTAGCTTGGCCGCAACACCGCTTCGCCCGAGCAGCCGTGTCTTCGTGTGTTTTTGGGTAACGTTCCCTCGAGCTGTTGCCTACTTGTTTGGTTACTTCGTCAAAGGGGCTGTTCTAAATTAGATTAGTTTATAATTTATATTTGATGTGCTTGTTCTTGCTAGGTGCGGTTGGTTGTGGATTGACAGCTTTAGGATCCTCCTTTCGTTGTGCTTACTTGTCTTCCAAACCAGGTAAGGATTTCTTACCGAGGTTGTGTGGGTCCTGCGAAACACTTTAATAGCACATTTATAGTTTGCGAGTATGTATGAGAATTCTAGTAGATAGGATCTTTGTTTCTGATTTGCTAGCATGTTTGTTGTCTTGTCATGTTAGCTTCCTGCTAGGGATTTTCTTACTCTGGCATATCCACCTTTCCTATTTATGTTCTGTAAAGCCATGCTAGGGATTTTCTTGCCTGGCATATCAATGTTTCATGTTTATGTTCTGTAGAGCCATGCTAGGGTTGTGTTGTCATTGATTTCTGCTTGGTCGAGTTGGTAGCTTGCATTACTGTGCTTAGGAGACTGTTAGGAGTTATTAGTGCAGGTCTCGCTTGGGTAAGACCCGGAAGGGCACCAATGCGTTGTCATTGTATGTAAGTCCCCGATGGGCATCACACTGTTGCGGTATGTGTATGTCCCCGATGGGCATCATAGTGTAGCTAGGGAGTGTAAGACCCTGTTGGGCAGCTTGTGAACCTAGTAGGAGTAAGTCCCCGATGGGCATCCTTGTGCTTAAGCAGGTATAAGACCCCGATGGGCTTCTGTGTATTGAGTAGGTGTAAGACTCCAATAGGCATCCTCGGGCTTAAGCTGGTCTAAGTCCCCGATGGGCAACCTTGAGTGCTATTTGAGTAAGACCCTGTTGGGCTTCAACGAGCTTAAAAGTGAGTAAGACACCGATGGGCATCCTTGAGTTTGGGTTGGTATAAGACCCCGATGGGCATCCATGTGTTAAACCGTATGTAGGTTGTGGTTGTAAGTCCCGAAGGGCAACTCGATAAGTCCTTGATTTGGCAAGTTCTAGAAATGGCGGTTAGCCTGAGCCGGGTTGTTTCCTCTGTGTTTGTATTTGGTTGCATGTATCTATGTGCTAGATAATTGGTTTTTCGTATTGTATCCCGGTTGGGGATTCTTACTGAGCGACTCGTTGCTCACCCTTAATTTTCTGTGGTTTTCCACCAGGTAACTTGGGACCGAGACTGGATAGCTAGGAGGATGCTGTTGGATGATCATGGACAGAGTACTCTAAGTCTTGTTGCGTGTTCTTAATTATTTTGCATGTAGACAGGGCACAGAGCCCTTATATGGACTTTGTTGTATTTATGGATGTTAAACTATTTGCTTCGTTTTTGTTGAAATTATTCTGGATGTTTTTATTTGCAAACAAAAGAAACTCTGGCCAGGGTTAGGATTTAATAAATGTTTTGACAGGTGCTTGGAACCAGGGACAGGTCCAAAAATAAAAACTGAATTTAACTGAATGCGTATTTGTTTTAAAGTTTTTATGAATTATGCATCTATGATTCGAGTCTTTTTACATGCATAAGGGTTTAAGACCTAGGTTTAGGACCCTATTCGGGTCGGGTCTTTACAACAACTCCGCAGACCTGTCCTCCCTGATATCCAACACATTGTCTCTTCTATCGACTTTGATAGCTCTGATTCGGAAGATGAAGAGTGATAAAGGAAGTCTCTGTATCAGCTATTCCTATCTTTGATTTTTCTGTTATTTGATTCCCCTAATTATAATAGATATTTCATTTTACTCACTGCTAAGTTAATGTTCTAACGAATGTTGATTTTTTTTTTATCTCTGCTTTTTAATTACGCATTTTCAAAACATTGCCTTTGGAATGCTGGTATTTACTCTACCCCAAGACATCAATTTCGAAGCAATAGCGAAATCATCTTGGGACGGACACTTGTGAACTTAGGACCTAGATCAATTCCATGGGAGGAGATGGTTTAAGCTTAAAGTACGGATTTCAGTAACCTTAGAAACATTTAAGTTTGGGGGGAAATTAAAACTCACAATCATTGAGGACAATGATGAACCATAGTTGGGAGGTTAGAATGCTTATTAGCATTGTGTTACAAACGAAATATGTGAATGCATATGATATTTTCAAAAAACAAAAACCCCTCAAGAGAGTCTGGGTAAAAAAAACGGCAAAACGAGCGAATAAGCCATGGGTGATCCAAGTATTCAGCTAGCACTTCTACAAAACCATTTTAGCAGCTAGCGGAACATTTACTCAAAGGTACCCAGAACAAATAAGCTGCGGACATAATGTTTTGAACAAACTTAGCTGATAGAGGATGAATGACTTGCACTACAACAGAAGTCTCCAATTTATAGTGAATTGGGACTAAGGGAATGAGGAAAAGATCTGAGATGAGATTGCTGGGAACCTAGTAAATGATGATTTGGAATGAGTAAGCGATTGGTTTACCAAGGCAATGATACTTAAAGAACAATTTTTTTAGCAGGAGAAAAAATGCGGCATTACAATCTACATTACCTTAGCTGTTATTACACCAGCATTAGCATCACTCGGGATGAGCAATGATTCAAGTTCGCCAGCAAGAAGTTGACTAACCAGACAATTAAGAGACAAATAGCTGAAATTACGGGATTCCTGTCTTAGACGAATCAAACACATATGGCAAAGAAATAAAAAGGAGAAGATAACGTGAAAATTGATTCTTACCATTTTGGGATATTTGGAGACGACAACTAGCTGTGTAAAAGGATGTGTATTAGAAAAATGGTAGATGGATCTTTTCCGTATTCTTCTTCTCAGAGAAATTCGGAGATTCGATCTAAGCTACAATTTAATATTTATCTGTTTTGTTTTGTTTTGTTAATTCGTATTGTTAGACTCATTTTATTTCAATAATTCAATTCTATGATGTTTTCAATATCTTGCATTGTGTTTCCTGTTTTTATTATGAACTAATTATCTTAAGGTGAAACTGGGAGAACGTGAATTTTAGTAGCATATTGTAGGAAGGAGTTTGGCAGGGTTTAATCTAGAGCATGTACGATAGGTACTTCATTAAAATAGTAAGTGTTGACTAGCCATCCACACGAGCTAATAGATCGTAAGTCGGAAGAAGAAATAATCTAAGTCTGTCATGTATGTTTAACAGGCAGTGTTACAGCTGTGACACTTTAAATCGAAGTTTAGGAATAAAAGCGTAACTATTACATACTTAACGCGGTTCATAATTACATTTAGCAGTGGAACCTGGGCTAGGTGCTAAACGAAAGCGGAAGCGGTAGTTTGTAAGCATAGTATGATAGATTCCCTTACCACATATTTCTTGTTATTGCGTTGCTACTGAATTCATAAGTATCCTTGTTTAGCCTTAAGTTAACAAAACTGTTTCTTTGTTTATTTACTTCATTTTCATAAAGAACCAAAATCCTATCGACACAACTTGTTCATGCAATTTACATTTCAATTCTAGACATTACCTCGAATAATTTTCCAGTCCCTGTGGAGAACGATAATTTACTGATTACTTGTTATAGACCACATATACTTGCTTGTAATGGGATCAATTCACACTAATTATAACCAATGTTTGTAACGCAGATCCGCAGACCCCATACCAATACTGAATCCTTACAAAAGCATAAAAATTATTCTTACTGTTGTTTTGTATTCATATCTTTTTTTGGCCATGAAAACTAATGAAAAGAAATATATTATTAACATTTGAATAATAATGTGATAAAAAAAAAGTTCCAAAATTCAAAATCATAATTATAATCATCATTCATAACTTGAAAAAAAAATTGTTGCTGAATGAATTTTGGAATATAAATGAATATTTTTGTTTGAATTTAATGAGTTTATACAATATTAGAATAGTATGAGATTTCATCTCAAAATTAATCGACAATGAAAAATTAACTCATTAATCTTATAATGCTAGGAGGTATGTCACATTTTTTCTTTTTTTAAATGGGAGGTATGTCACATTTTCAATGTAAGATTTTCAACATTTTTTTAGTACTTGCTCAATACAATTCAAGTTTAAACAATTAATATTTACGTAAAAAATAATTCATAAGTTATAAATACAAAAGTAAAATTTATCTTATATGAGCATAGTTAGAACCGAAAATATGTCAGTGCGCAATGGTTCCCCCTCCCCCAATATGTACTAAACAAAAACATAATTAAATATTTATAGTATTATTGAAACAAAACTTTAACATTTTCTTCATTATTTCTGCTTTTTAAGACTAAAGGTATTTTTGAAACATATTACAAGTTTAGGGGTATTTTTGAAATCAAACTTTAACAGTTTTCATTCAAATTTTGAAACTTTCAAAGTTTATGGGTATTTTTTACTCAAACACAATAGTATAGGGGCATTTACTATAATTTAGCCTTTACAATTATTAGTTAATAATAATTTTCAATAATGGCAAATCGGGCCACATTTAATAATTAGGTTTACCGTAAGTTTTGATTTGCAATAATGGCCACTGGAATTTTGATACCCAAATCGAGATTTGCCCCGCCATGGATGAACTCGTGATTTTCCATGCCCTGCCCCACCATACTTTGCCCATCGTAATTTAATAGTTCATAACTTCTTGCCATGGATGTTACGCTTTCAAGGTGGAAGAGATGTTTCTTCAAAGCCCAATCAATCAATATCGGAGTATCGTTATTTCTTTCACCGGAGAAGAGTACTTTTTCATGGCGCAATCATATATCTGTTCGTCGTTTCTTTCAACACCGACTAAATTATTTCGTTCTTTTAGTTGTTTACTTTTTTAGGTTGGGTCTAATTCTTTTTCCACTTTATTGTAAAATCCATTTAAATATCATGGTATAACCAATTTTCTATCATTGAGTAGTCTTCACAGAAGAAAATCCATTGATTTTGATGGGGTTTCTACAACGCCAGTAATTGTCCTCATATTAACGTTGTATTTGGTTGAAATAGTACATGATAATATCTATTAATATTAGTATTATAGTTATTCATTATGTAATGACCCAACTTCCCAAAATACTTTAATGGGGTGTTCTGTGTACATGCATTTAAAATCCACAAAATCAATTCAATAATCACATGCAATTTTCAAGTAAACTCGTAAAAATCGTGATAAAGCTAATAGTTTGAAAAGAATATAAAACTGGGATTCGTGATCTCGATAATTCAAAAGAGAAGATTGTTTAGCAAAGTTTAAAATATAAAACATATGGCTTGATATAAGTAAAACAATGCGAAAAAGAAAATGTCGACATCGTGTCCATCATCCGTTCAGCTCCCAGCCTAGTCTCCTCAGAAAGGATCAAAACCTGAAAATGTAAGGGGTGAGTCTATCGAAATATACCAAGTAATGAGTCACACCATGGGGTTAAGCATGCAAACAGATACAAGGAAGAAAATACGACAACTGAAGCTAAGTGCCTCGCCCTTGAGTGCCCGGCCCCCAAATCGGTCACAAGAAAACAATGTAAAACAAAAGCATGCAAGTCGTGAGCAAGTACGGCTTAATGCCGAGCAATCATCTGACCATGGTAAGAGAAAAGACCCCGAGGGAGGAGAACACACAAGTTCCCTAAACCTCAGGTTGGGCACGTCCCGTACCGTGTCTAAGAGGCAACACCATTATCTCGGGGTAGCCTGACACTTGCTAGGGACCTGCCAAACTGCATCAGCGGAGACATAAACAAATGCCTCTGGTAGCCTGACCTATTAGGGACCCACCACGCTGTGCTCGCGGAGACATACTCTAGTGTCTTGTGGTAGCATGGCTCACACTAGGGACCCACCTTGCTTCCGCTACGTAGCTTCAATTAGCGTATCAACATAGACAGACCCGAATGCCTTGGGGGTAGCCTGACCTACATCTAAGACCCACCACGCTCCCGTTACGTAACCCTTATTACGTATCCGAAAATCATACACCTATGCCAAAAGAATCACCCGACACTTTTGGGAAGGACCGCGAGTGAGGGACTAACCACACAGGATCCCTAAACTTCGTGTCAAGACGATGACACATGGGTCGTATCAGCAAGGGCATACACAATGCCAAAAGAATCAATTGACCCTGTCAGGGAGTGACCCGATTGAGGGACTAACCACACAGAATCCCTAATGCTACGAGTGAGAGACTAACCACACAGAATCCCTAATCCTCGGGCAAACAGGCGTACCGCCAAGCATTCCTATACACCATCATTTGTCCCAGTGGCCTCATCACATAGGTTTTAGGGTCAAGCAGGTCATGACTGCCCTTCTTTCAGAGTACCAGGCTATTGTTGTAGGTGTTAGGGTTATGCGGGTCATGTATGACCCCCCATCTCACGTACACAATGGATTCACTGGTGGAACCATGCCCACAACATATAAAGTTCCACGAGTACACACAGAGAGATGAAACTAGCACTAGAGTCACACGAGATCTAGCCCAGCCAAGACGAGTGCAACTGGCCCACCCGAGGGTTGGTGCGACCCACAGCGTGTGCGTCAATAACCAAGGAACCCGTTGTTCTGCACAAAAGGTGACACGTGAATGAGACCCGACCTCTTGGACGGATGTAAAAGTCAACCCATAGGGTTGTGCAGCCCAACCTCGTGTCTCGAAGCAAAGAGGATTCATATCCTCGCTCGATTCTTAAGGGGCACTAGCGCATCACAACATCAACACGATATTGAAATACACAACCACAGGTCCTAAAATAAGTGAGATAGCTGCTTGTCTAGGTTTCAACATGATAACTAGCCTAGTTATTCTAATGTCAAACACAACATATGTGAACAACCCTTAGATCACAACACAAGAAAACGAGCATATAATCATGGCAGCACGTATACAATCAAGCATAGATGGAATCAACAACATAGAACATGCATAAACCCAAGGCAATTCAGTCGATCAACAGGTTAAACAGATAAGCAGTTCATCACATATACGAGCAAAGATACAACTCAGGAAAATGATCATACGATCACAAGATACATAACAACAGAAAATTAACAGTTTACAAGCCATATACGATTTCATGCTACCACGAGTAGTAATAAGTTCAAATAGTGAATAATGAAACTCCTTACCTTCCCGACTCGAAAACTCACTAGCCAATATATTGTCCGCTTTGGCCTATTGGCCTCATGGATTTGCTTCTCCGCTCGTGGGAAAACGTGTCTTGCTAGGGGAAGGTGTCCACACTCTTTATAAGGAGTGCTTCGTTGTAACGGGCTAGGTTTCTTTCCCGGTTCTTGAGGAGCTTCCGGTTCAGATTCAGTGGTTCAGTTGGGCCGTTAGAGCTGTTTTGACCCTTAGGGGCATTTTGGTCTTTTGGCTCCCTGGGCAGGATTTGTGGATTTTCAGGGCTTCGAGGCAGGTCCTACCTTTGTTGAGGCTTGTTTTTTGTGGGCTGCGAGTCCCGAGATGTTTGGGCTTTTCGTTTGGGAGTTCGGTTGTGATTTGGGTTTTGGGCAAAGTGATGGTTGTTTGGGTGTTTCCTTCGGGATTCGAGCCGGGCCCTTGGTGTTGATTTGGGAGGTTGATTTAAGTGAGATTTGTTGATTGGAAAAGGTTGCTTCAGTCAGGTCTCGAAGGAGGAAGCCGGGAAATGGGATTTAAGGATTTTAAGGATTTTTGGAAAATTGGAAAATGGATAAGTTTGGATTTAATTTTAGATAAGGATAAAAAGAGAAAAAGGAAATTTCTTTTTTTGTTTTATTAAAATCCCCATTTTTCGCCATTTTTTCCCATTTTTCCCCAAAATCCTCAAAATCTCCCTTTCTCTCTCCTCCAGCCCGAGCAGCCCCTTGGTCGCCCATGCCCGAGCCAGCCCGAGCCCCCTGGCCACCCAGCTCGCCCAGCCCAGCTCACCCAGGTCGTGCACCCCTGTGCCAGCGTCGCCCAGGCCGCCCCCCCGTGTCGCCCTCGCCCAGGCCCCGCGTCGCACAGTGTCGCTCTGGTCCGCGTCGCCCAGCCATGTGCTGTGCCGTGCCGTGCCAACCCGAGTGTCCTGTAGCTCGTGTCGCTTGCGCCCGAGCGCCCTGTAGCTCGTCGCCCCGCGCGTCCCTGTGCTTGGCGAGCTCGCGCGCGCCGTCCCCTGTGCCAAGCCGCGCCGCGTGCCCTCGCCTCGCCCCAGCTCTCCCGCGCGCAGCTCCGCGCCCAGCCTCTGCGCCCCTGCCCTGCGCCCAGCCAGCCCAGCCCCTGCCGACATGTAACGGCCCAGTTTTCTATTCCAGTTTTTGAGGTGCCTTCGGGTCAAGATTCGGTTGTTTGGTTGAGCCGTTAGAGCTGTTTTGTTCCTTAGGGGTATTTTGGTCTTTTTGCTCCCCGGGCAGGATTTGTGGATTTTCGTGGGGCTTGAGGCGGCTCGGCCTTTTTTAGGCTTGTTTGTTGTTGGCTGCGAGTCCCGAGATGTTTGGGCTTTTCGGTTGGTTGTTCGGTTAAGTTTTGGGCTTTGGCAAAGTTATGGTTGTTTAGGTGTTTCCTTTGGGATTCGAGCCCGGGCCCTTAGTGTTGCTTTGGGAGTTGGATTTAAGTGAGATTTATTTATTGGAAAAGGTTTCTTCGGTCAGGTCTCGAAGGAGGAGGCCGGGAAATGGGATTTTTTGCGGCTTTAAATGGATAAGGATGGATTTTTGGGATAAAATCCCTATTTCCTTTTTATTTCCCATTTTCCATTTATTTTCCAAATTCATTTTTCTTTTCTTTTGATTTTTTTTCCTTTTCTCTCTCTCTCTCTCTCTCCCCCGACCTAGCCTCACCCCCCCCAGTTGCCTGACCATCGCGCCTCCCGCGAGAGCTCTCGGGCCGGTCGCCAAGACGCCCGCCAGAAATGAGCTCGCCGTCGCGACGCCCAACAGCCGAGCTCGCCCGTCGCACCAGGGCTCACCCGGCCCTCGCCGTTGCTGACCCGCCTTGGTGAGAGCCGTCGCACGAGATCCGCCCGAGCAGACGCTTGGTCGCGCGCGCAATTAAGCCGTCGCCGACCTCGTCGCGACCGTACGATCGTACCCTCGCGCGCACAAATCACTGCGATCGCCCGATGTCGAGCTCGCCGTGTCGCGCCGCCGACGCGCTCAGCGCCCGTCGCGCCCGGTGAGCCCAGTAGCGTGTCGCGTAGCGCGATCGCGCACCTGACCTGCGCCCAGCCAGCGCCAGCCAACCCAATGGTATCTACCGTCGTCGTCTGTGGCTCGTTTCGTGTGTCCGTCGCGCCTCGTGAGTTGCTCCAGTGAGCCCTGTTTGTTTTATTATATTTGGGCATTTTGATTGTAATTATTGTTGTTTTTGTTAGGTTCTCGCTAGCTAGCTCGGGTTCGATGGCAGCTTAAGTTTCTTGTGTTTAGAGGTCCCCAGCCAGGTAAGGATTTCTTACCGGAGTTGTGTGGACCCTGCGATATATTATGTGATTGCTGATTGTATGCTTGTTTGTGTTTATTGACATGTTTCACGATAAGTGCTCTATTCGAATTCAGTGGCATGATTTCCTATGTTGTTTCTCATGTTAGTCCATGCTAGGTTGTTTTTCGGCATGCATGCTCGTATCACATTCCTTGCTTCGTAGTATCATGCTAGGCTCGTTGTATTCTTATTGAGCACGTATTGGATTTTATGAAATTGTGTGCTGATTGTTAAGGCAGGTTAGAGTTGCAGGTAGATAGCATCATCCGGGCCTGATGCATAAAGTACCTTGCATCCATGGTAGGGACGTCGAGATAGTTTTTCGTCCCTGAACCCCGTTAGGGTTTAGCTAACCCGACCGGTAGGCCCTGCAATCTTGGGTGAGGGTGGCGGTGTTAAATGCCCCAAGCGGTCGGGATGATGACTTGGCATTGCCTCGTCCGGCGATCGGCACGTCCTCGGCGTGTTCGGCCGTAGCCCTTGATTGCCACTGTTAAGGTAAGGGCGGCTTCTCGTGTAAGCCTACCACGACCCCGTTCCTTAGCCTCGGTGCGGTGGTTCAGGTGACATAGTTCATAGTTCACGTGTCAGTCTCACACCCCTATGTCGGTGACACCGATCCGAGAGATTTAGTTAGGCGTGGTGGATGGACATGGGCGGCTTGCCACTAGACCCGGCACCCCATAGTCTGCAGAGCACGCGGTGTATGCTTACGCTCATTACAGCGCCGGCGGGAGCTCCTCGGGATCTTGAGCTAGTGCACCTTTCATCAACGATGAGAAGCAGGCTGAGGCCGGGACTTGTTTCTCGTATATGGCGACTTGTGTGATGTGTTGTGTGGTGAGTTATTTCCGGACTAAGACCCTGAGTTGGCATCCGAGGCCCAAGTGTGGGCTAAGCTATGTGCTCTATTATGTGTTTATATTCATAGCTTGCATATCTTTCGCTAGATGACCATGTGTATCGTATTGTACCCGGTTGGGGATTCTTCTTGAGTAATTCGTTACTCACCCTTATTATGTGGTTTTCCACGGGTAACCATGGTGCGAGAGCAGGATGGTGGAGGAGGAGGCTGTGATCATGGAAACCCGTTGTTCAACTCGAGTCTTATGTTTATGTTTATGATTTAAATGTCCTCTGAATGCATGTAGTTGGGCACGGAGCCCTAGGGTGTTTTCTGAATGAATTTCCGGATTCGAGCATTGTTGTAACTATTGCAAAGCTTGTATGTTTTAAATAAATCTCTGATCAGAGTATGTTTTGGAAATGTATTTGTCTTGGAGCAGTGCTTGGAAAGCAGGGACGAGTTTGAGAATTTATGTCGATTTTTAAATGGATGTTTTCATGTTTTAGTTTTTACTTAGAATCCAAACACCATCTTGCAAATTTTCTCGTAGATTTGTATGCATGCATTGAGGTAATGGCCTATTTAGAACCCCATTCGGTCGGGTCATTCTGATTGGTATCGAGCTCGAGTCATAGATTTTGTAGACTGACCTTTTGTTGTAGGTCGTTTTTCCATGATCATCAACACTTCGACAGTCATCAGGTACGCCTAAGTTTACTATTTGTTGTTGAAAAAGGGTTAAGAATTTACAATACATTTCATCTAGGTATGCCTTGTGTAGTATTGTGGAGCGGAGACGAGCAGGTTCTGACTCGTTGTTGGTTTGGGTTTAGAGCGCCATCATGCCAACTTCTCGCAGTGTGTGATGTTTGTAGCAGCTTGTTGAGGTATCCAGGTAGATTCGGATGCCCTTGGGACGTTGTGTAAAGACCCGACCCAAAAAGGGCTCTAAATAGGCCTTTACCCCAATGCATGCATTCAAAGTAAAGGACAATATGCAAATAATTTTCTGATTCCCAATTAAAACAAAACAATCAAGGTTCAATCGAGAAATAAAGATAGTTTCTTTGAAACATGTGTCCTGTCTCCAAGCACTGTTTGAGGCAAATACATTTCCAAAACGTACACTCTGATCAGAGATTTCTTAAAACATTTGAAACATCCTCAAATTCAATAAAGCAGGAATCCACAAAAACATTCAGAAAACATCCTAGGGCTCCATGCCCGACTACATGCATTCAGGGGAAAATAAAAAGACAAGAGTCATAGAAATAAAAAAGTCAGAGATGACAGCAGGTTCCCATGATCACAGCTCCTCCTCCTTCAGCCATCCTGCCTCGCGCCATGGTTACCTGAAAGATAAGTAAGGGTGAGTAACGAATTACTCAAGAAGAATCCCCAACGGGGTACAATACGATGCACATGGTCATCTAGATGAGTGTATGCAAGCTATGAATAAAAACACGAATAGAGCACATAGCTTAAGTCCACACTTGGACCTCGGATGCCAACTCAGGGTCTTAGTCCGGAAATAAATCACACCACACAATACGCCCTATACGAGAAACAAGTCTCGGCCTCGACTCTCTCTCTGTCGATTACGAAAGGTGCACTAGCTCAAGATCGAGAGGAGCTCTCCGGTCGGCGTTGTAATGAGCGTAAGGATGCACCGCGTGCTTCTGAACTATGGGGGTGCCGGGTCAGTGGCAAGTTGCCCATATCCGGATACCACGCCTAACTAAATCTCGGATCGGATCGGTGTCAGCGACGACAGGGGTGTGAGACACGGACACGTGAACTATGTCGGCTGTACCACCGCTTTGAGGCTAAGGAACGGGTCGTGGTAGGCTTACACCAGAAGCCGTCCTTACCTTAACGGTGGCAATCAGGGCTCTACTGCCGAACACGCTGGGGGGCGTGCTTGGGCTGCCGGGGACTAGGCATTGCCAAGTCATCATCCCGACCGTTGGGGCATCGCTTAGACTACCACCCTCACCCAAGATTGCGGGGCCTACCGGTTGGGATAGCTAATCCCTCACGGGGTCCAAGGACGAGAAGCTGTCTCGAACGTCCTTGTCATGGATGCAAGATACTTTATGCATCGGCCGGATGATGCTATCTACACAATTCTAACTCGCCTTAACAATCAAACAAACAATCCAATACAATCCCATATGTGTTCAAAAAGAATACAACGAACCTAGCATGATACTACGGAGCAAGAAGCATGATACGAGCATGCCAGAGAAAGGAACAACCTAGCATGGACTAACATGAGAGAACAACATACGAAGTCATGCGGTCGGAATTGAGCGAGCACCTAAACTAAACATGCTGATAATCACAAACAAACATACAAACAACAATCACAAAGAGCATCGCGAGGTCCACACAACTCCGATAAGAAATCCTTACCGCCGGTGAGGCAACTACACACAAAATCCTAAGGCTGCGATCGAACCCGAGCTAGCTACCGAGAACCTAACAAAAACAATGATAATCACACTCTAAAGGCTTAAATATGATAAAATAAATAGGGCTCGGCTCGGGAGCAACTCACGCGATCACGGTGACACGTGACGGCAGAAGGCAACGACGGGGCTGGCTGCTTTGGCGCGGATGGGCTGATAAGCGATGGCGGCAAATGGCGCACACTGGCGCTGGCCGCGCGCGACACGACAGAGCGCTGGGCGCGGATGGCGCGCTACGCACGGACGCTGGCTGGGACGGCACGCGACGCGGACGGACGCAGCGCAGACTTGAGGAGGCGCGAAGCGCGAGAGCGCGGGCAGCGGGCGCTCGGCTGCGGCAGAATCGCGAGCTTCGGTGGCGATGGCGAGCGGCTGGGCGCGCGGCAAGCGGTGCGATCGGCGGCGAGCTGCGACGCGACGGACGCTTGCTGGGTCTTTTGCGGCGCCTCTCTTTGGCGGCTGCTGCGGCGGCACTGGCGCTGAGGCTGCGTCTTCTTTGGCGCGCTGGCGTCTGGCGCGCTCTTTGTTGGGCGCTGGGAAATTTCTTTGGTGCGATCTGGCTGGGCTGCTCGACCGGTGCTGCTCGGTGGTCGCTTGGCTGGCCGGAGCAGCGCTCGGCCGCAAGGGAAGAAAATCACGGCAAGGGGCTTGGGAGAGAAGAGGTTTGGCGGCCATGGTGTTTTGGGAAGAAAACACAAAACCTAATTTCTTTTCATTTAACCAAATGCACAAAACTCCAAAGATCCAAGGGTAACTAAGATATGACGCGGAAAGAGTAACAAGAAACACTGGTGGCTCAAGCGGCCACACCACCCACTGACTTCCTGGACCACTTGGGTTGAAACCCACCAAACACATCTTTAACTCCTAATTTTCTTTTGCATCTCCCCATGCCCAAACACCACCACAAAGCCTCAAAACTTACATAAGACCATCTAATAATTTTAGCAACTGGAAAAAGACATAAACGGCCCTGACGGCCCAACCAAATTACCAAAATACCCCTAGGGCATACTTGGAAGACCGGGATGAAAACCTGGGCCGTTACAATATTCCCTCCTTTTTATGACTTTCGTCCTCGAAAGTCCTTGATCAAGCACTCAAGATCACGCAATCTCATCCCGTCCTTCCGCTCCACGCGCGCCTCCTCTGAACTCGACTCCTCCACCGAACTTTTACCAAGCGGATCTTACGGCCGCAACGTCTTCGCCTCAAGACCAGAATACTCACATGCTTCCCCTCGAAGCTCAAACCCTCACTCAGCTGCAAAGGCTCAACGTCCTCAATAAGCAAAGGGGGTCCGGCACATACTGCCCCAACCTCAATACATAAAAACACTGTGCACAGCTGTCAATGACAGGGAACTGCTAACCGATAAGCAACTCTGCCAATCTTCTCGAGAATCTCAAAACGGACCGACAATCGGGGACTCAACTTCCTCGCTTACAAAACCTCAACACAACTCACAGCGGCACAACTTTAAACTACGCATTGTCCAACCTCAAACTCTAAAACTCGGCGCTAGAACATCGGGCGTAACTTCTTTCTCACTGCTGCGAGCTAACAACACTAGCTCTAAACTCCCGCACATCACCTCGGTCAAATGCGACAACTCGGGACCCAAAACAAAATTGATGGCCACCATCCTTTTCCCAGAACTTTGGAATCTGCAGACTTACCTTGCAATGCCTCAATGGAACCACAAGAAGCGATCGGCGAGAAGCGCAACCAAAGGCAACCTCATAAAACCACTCTAGTCTTCCGTTGCCTAATCACGGAAACACCAACTCGCAACAAGCTCAAAGGTTCGGATCACTCCTCCCAAAAGACCATCGGTCGAGGGTGAAAACACTACTGAAGCGCACTCGGCTCATAAGCCTCTTAACCACGCTCTCGAACCACGGCTCATCCATGCACCGCCTAGAACAAACCTTTGTTGCCACACCTGGTGACAACAACTCCGGCAAATCGACATGACTCTACTCCATAGAAATGGCAATCGCACACGAAATGAGGTGCGAGCTCTAGCTCATCGAAACCAATCTTTCAAAAAAATCTATTCTCGCACAACAACCTCAACTAATCGACAGACTCTCCACACGGAAACTTACAATCCAACAACTTGAGTGCTACGAACTCGGAAACTCAAACAACTACAAACTTGCATAGCTATGCAATCCACTCATCTCTAGCTCGACTCAAATCCTTTGTTTGGACAAGTCACCTGCCAAAAAACACGGCCCCGGAGGGCTCCTCCACCAAACTTACCTCCATGCAAGCAACGGAACGAAGCTTGCCTCAAACATGAAACACATCTCACAAGTCCAAGCGATAACACATACTGAGCTTAACCCTCAAGCTTAGGCTTAATGCACCTTCCCACCGAAACTTCATAAAGCGGAACTCCACTACGAGTCAACACCAACTACCAAGAACAAGAATACCAACAATGGGTGGCGAGTGCAAGCTACACTAACGACAAGGATCCTCAATAGGTCCAGATCCTAATCCAGCCACAAAGGTGCAACCTCATCCACAACTGAAACAAAGGGGCCTTCAACTACAAAGGTGCAACAGCTTCCAAGCCAACACTCAAAACCTTAACCAACTAGGCCAAACACTCATAGGAGGCAGAACAACCCTTACTGCAACTTCCGAACACCACTCACGAGTCCGCTTAAGCTGGACAAACAAGCGCTTCCAAGCGATCCAACAAACTTTTCCTCCTACTAGCACCACTACCACCAATTCCAAGACCAAGGAATAACCTGACAACTCCCAAGGAGAAACAGGTCCTTACAAGCAGACATCAGAAGGACAGAGAGCTTCACAACCGCTCGCTGTCTTGCTCTGCTAAGCACAACATCCAACTCTCCCAGAGGCAACAACAAGGGGTCCACCACAGACTGGACCGCCAACCACGAACAAGAGAAGACTCACCCCAAACACCAAAAAAGCAACTCTCAAACTCTGGAAACAGGAAAGACATCCGCCAGGGCAAAACCACTTGCCCCACGAGCAAGGCTAACTTCTAGCAACTCAAAAACCACACCTTGGTCAACACCAAGCACCAACTTGCCACCACCCGGAACCAATCCGGACTCTACTCCAAACAAACTCCAGCTTGCTAGCCTACCAAATCTGCCAGCAACTCACCCGAGGTCTACAACCTACACGACTCCGGCTTGCCAACTGAGACTCACTACCTGGGCTTGATTGAGCTCTGGTGAGGCTCTCCACAACTAGGGTTCTTCGGCAACCCTCGACACACACTGTCGTCAAACGGTCTAACAACCAACTGCCTGAACAAACAACTCCTTTTCCCAGCATCACAACCACGCTGGCCTGCTCCAAACCTCGAAACCAAAAAGACTAGAAACGCTTCAGAATGCGTCATCCTCCTACTCAAACATCGGCCACAACACAACTTTTACCCAAGGAAGGATCCGAACAACTCTCTTAGCCAAGGCGATCCGAAACTGCGCGGCTTTGCTACCACCGCACTTGTTCAGTTTCCAACTGAACACCAACCGAAGGAACACCAAAAGTTCCAACTCCACATGATGCTAAAAGCTGAGGCAACCTTGCTTTACCAAGGCATAACCTTGCCAAGCCGAACTTACTTTATACCAAGCTTCTACCAAGGGTGCTTACCCATAAGGCATCCAAAATCTCTCGCAAGGCATCAGCTCATCTCGCCTCAAAAGCATCCAACTCATGGTCCCTCTGCTGGACCAAACTCGCATCTAAGATGCTCAACTTTCCTCGAGATAAAGGCACTCGAAAGCAGGTTTGACCGTACTACCAACCACAAGCAAACTCTTGGCCTTAACACTAGCGCGAAACTCACGCGCAAGCACCAACACTTGCCAACCGGCAACCTGCGACTCAACCTCCGTAAACATCGGGAAGAGGCTCGGCTCCTCTCGAGCATCCTTTTCGCTTGTAGTCCATCGACTACCACCGAACTAGCCCTGCGGCAAGACCTAAACAGTGCCACTACCATAAACGGATCCAAGGCTAAAGGAGTGCGCTGAACTCGGACGGCATAGAACCATCTCGCTATGCCCAAGCCAAACTCAAGCTCTGAACCGGACTTAGTGCCAAAGCGGCACACCAACCAATGCACCTCAAGTGCCACTACTACCAAAACCACATCTTACTACCAATGGGGCCAACAAGGTCACAACCTCAAGTGACAAGAACTCTGGCTAGGCATACAAGGGCTCCAACTCAAAAACCATGCCTACGGCATCTCATCAAACCGAAGGCTCACAGCTTACCCCTGCACCTCCACATGATGCTCAACAAAACTCTGGTCGGCTCTCTCAACATGCATCAGCTAGCTCCACTCCAGGAGCTCACCAAAGGAAGAGTGCTCAACTCTACCAAACATCGAGAAAACACCAGCGGATCAAATCCGAAGGGAACATCGCTCCATTGCACCCTTAACCACGTGGTTCCGCCATCGGGCCGCAAACAACAACACTTTACAGAGCACAAAGATGCCTCAACAATCTCCTCGAAGGCCGCCAACTCTGCGGCTACTCTTTGGGCAAACAAACAATCTGCTAAGGCTCAAGATCAACACTTGAGCTACACAGGCTAGTCCACACGGGGACCTACTCCACAAGCATCCTCATCGGCATAATCCTGCTGATCATGCCCTCCCGGGAACCTCGGGGCTACAAGAGCTACTGGGGGAAAAATCTTTGAAACAAACTCTCGCCATTTTTGGGCTATCCGTGCCGTGGCTCCTCACTCGCGCGCTACAAAGCGTGCTCGGGTCTCCGCTCTCGATAGCTAAAGACACGCCATCAAATCTCTCATGGTGGAGCACACTCTGCTCAAGGAGTCTCACTGAGGCGCCGCTAGCCTCTACCCCCTCCTCTAGGCAACTCAAGCGCCGGGGCCAAAACGGCATGCGGGCCTAACAACCACGGGACGCGGCCTCAACATCAACACGATCGGTCCAACTCCTCGGTCGGACATGCCAAGCGCCCTGCTCCTGCAGGTGCGATCAACATACTAGCGATCCGCACAAAGCACCTCCACCCTCTCACTAGGGGAAAGCGACAATTGGGCCACAAATGGCCAATGGGAGACTAAGCTCGCCTCCCTCGGGGGACGATGTCCCGGGGCATCCGAATCTATCTGGATACCTCAACAAGCCGCTAAACAAAGCTGCAGATCTTTGCGAGAGAAAGTTGGCATGATGGCTCACTAAGCCCAAACCAACAACGAGTCAGAACCTGCTCGTCTCCGCTCCACAACACTACACAAGGCATACACAAGATGACAGGTATTGTAAATTCTTAACCCTTTTTCCTTTCTAAAACAATAAACCTAGGCGTGCACTGATGACTGTCAGTCTTTGGTGATCATGGAAGGATGACCTACAACAAAGGTCAGTCTACAGAATCTATGACTCTGAGCTCTGATACCAACTGTAAAGACCCGACCCAAAAAGGGCTCTAAATAGGCCTTTACCCCAATGCATGCATTCAAAGTAAAGGACAATATGCAAATAATTTTCGGATTCCCAATTAAAACAAAACAATCAAGGTTCAATCAGAAATAAAGATAATTTGCTGAAACATGTCCCTGTCTCCAAGCACCTGTTTCGAGGCAAATACATTTCCAAAACGTACACTCTGATCAGAGATTTCTTAAAACATTTGAAACATCCTCAAATTCAATAAAGCAGGAATCCACAAAAACATTCATAAAACATCCTAGGGCTCCGTGCCCGACTACATGCATTCAGGGGAAAATAAAAAGACAAGAGTCATAGAAATAAAAAAGTCAGAGATGACAACAGGTTCCCATGATCACAGCTCCTCCTTCAGCCATCCTGCCTCGCGCCATGGTTACCTGAAAGATAAGTAAGGGTGAGTAACGAATTACTCAGTAAGAATCCCCAACCGGGGTACAATACGATGCACATGGTCATCTAGATGAGTGTATGCAAGCTATGAATAAAAACACAGAATAGAGCACATAGCTTAAGTCCACACTTGGACCTCGGATGCCAACTCAGGGTCTTAGTCCGGAAATAAATCACACCACACAATACGCCCTATACGAGAAACAAGTCTCGGCCTCGGCTGTCACATCGCGTCGATCACGAAAGGTGCACTAGCTCAAGATCCCGAGGAGCTCTCCCGGTCGGCGTATTTGTAATGAGCGTAAGAATGCACCGCGTGCTTCTACTGAGACTATGGAGGTGCCGGTCTAGTGGCAAAGTTGCCCATATCCGAGATACCACGCCTAACTAAATCTCTGGATTGGTGTCACCGACATAGGGGTGTGAGACACGGACACGTGAACTATGTCACTGTACCACCGCACTTTGAGGCTAAAGGCGGGTCGTGGTAGGCTTACACCAGGAAGCCGTCCTTACCTTAACAGGTGGCAATCAAGGGCTACTGCCGAACACGCTGAGGACGTGCCGGCTGCCGGGGACTAGGCATTGCCAAGTCATCATCCCGACCGTTGGGGCATCGCTTAGACTACCACCCTCACCCAAGATTGTAGGGCCTACCGGTTGGGATAGCTAATCCCTCACGGGGTCCAAGGACGGAGAACTGTCTCGAACGTCCTTGCCATGGATGCAAGATACTTTATGCATCAGGCCCGGATGATGCTATCTACCTGAATTCTAACCTGCCTTAACAATCAGCAAACAATCCAATACAATCCCATATGTGTTCAAAAAGAATACAACGAACCTAGCATGATACTACGGAGCAAGAACAGATACGAGCATGCCAGAAAGGAACAACCTAGCATGGACTAACATGAGAGAACAACATACGAAGTCATGCCAGTCGGAATTCAGAACAGAGCACCTAAACTAAACATGCTGATAATCACAAACAAACATACAAACAACAATCACAAAGAGCATCGCAGGGTCCACACAACTCCGGTAAGAAATCCTTACCTGGCCGGTGAGGCAACTACACACAAAATCCTAAGCTGCGATCGAACCCGAGCTAGCTACCGAGAACCTAACAAAAACAATGATAATCACACTCTAAAGGCTTAAATATGATAAAATAAATAGGGCTCGGCTCGGGAGCAACTCACGCGAGCGCGGGTGACACGCTGGACGGGCAGCAAAGACGGCGGGGCGGCTTCTTGGGCGCGGATGGGCGCTGATGGACGGCAAATGGGCGCACACTGGGCTCTGGCTGGGCGGATGGCGCGCTAGGCACGGACGCGCTGGGACGGCACGCGGACGGCACGGGCGCAGACGCGGAGAGGCGCGCGGGTGCGAGACGCGGACGACGGGCGCTCGGGCTGCGACGCAGACGCGAGCTCGGCTGGCGATGGCGAGGCGCTGGCCTTAGGCGGCGGTGCGATGGCGGGCGGGCGGCAGCGCGACGCGACGGACGCGCGGATCGGGTGCTTCGCGACGCCTCTCTTTTGGCGGCTGCGAGGGCTCGGGCGCTGGCTGCGTCTTCTTTGGCTGGCGCTGGCGTCTGGGCACTCTTTGTTGGGCGCTGGGGCCGCTGGTGCGATCTGGCTGGAAATTTGCTCGACCGAATTTGCTGCTTGGCTGGTCGCTTGGCTGGCGGAACGCAGCGCTCGGGCCGCAAGGGAAGAAAATCACGGCAAGGGGCTTGGGAGAGAAGAGGGTTGGGCGGCCATGGTGTTTTGGGAAGAAAACACAAAACCTAATTTCTTTTCATTTAACCAAATGCACAAAACTCCAAAGATCCAAGGGTAACTAAGATATGACGCGGAAAGAGTAACAAGAACACCTGGTGGCTCAACTGGCCACACCACCCACCTGACTTCCTGGACCACTTGGGTTGAAACCCACCAAACACATCTTTAACTCCTAATTTTCTTTTGCATCTCCCCATGCCCAAACACCACCACAAAGCCTCAAAACTTACATAAGACCATCTAATAATTTTAGCAAGCGGAAAAAAAGACATAAACGGCCCCCGACGACGGCCCAACCAAATTACCAAAATACCCCTAGGGCATACTTGGAAGACCGGGATGAAAACCTGGGCCGTTACACGTTGTCCCTGAGGGAGGCAGAGCTTAGACTCCCGTAGGCCATTTGTGGCCCAGTTGCTGCTTTTTCCCTAGTGAGAGGGTGGAAGTGCTTCGTGCGATCGCCCGGTGTGTTGATCGCCTCGAGTGTGACTCCTTGAGCGAGTGTGCTCCAACCATGAGAGATTTGATGGCGAGTCTTTAGCTATCGAGAGCGGAGACCCAGCGCAGATTGTAGCGCGTAGTGAGGAGTCCCGGCACAGATAGCCCGGTGTGAGTTTGTTGCAAGCATTTTCCCCAAAGTAGCTCTTGTAGCCCCGGAGGTTCCTAGGAGGGCATGTTCAGCAGGTTTTCGCCGATGAGTTTGTTGGCGTTGATGGAGCCGCCCAGTTTGGCCAGGGTTGAGTTTAGCATCCGTGTGTTGGGATGCCCTGCTGTTCAGAGGCCGAGGTGTGTCGTTCCTGTGCTGTTTGGTTCAGCAGTTGGGGTGGAAGTCCCTTGAGAGAGGTGGACTAGCCTTGGTAGCTCAAGTGTTGATCTTAAGCCTTAGCAGATTGTTGATTGCCCAGTGAGTGGCTGCAGAGTTGGAGACTTCGAGGAGGTTGAGGGGGCATCTTTGTGCTTCTGTAAAGTGTTGTTGTTGCAGCCAGTAAGCCGGAACCCTGAGGTTAGGGGTGCAGCAAGCAGTGTTTCCTTCGAACTGGAGTCGTTGGTGGATTCCTCAGTTGTTCGGTAGAGTTGTGCACTCTTCTTTTGGTGAGCTCCTAGAGCGGGGCTAGTTGCTGCATGTTGAGAGAGCCGGCCAGAGTTTTGTTGAGCATCATGTGGAGATGCAAGAGTAGGTCGTGAGCGTCCGGTTTGATGAGATGCCATAGTCATGGTTGTTTGAGTTGAGCCCTCGTATGCCTAGCCAGAATTGTTGTCACTTGAGGTAGTGACCTTGTTGGCCCCATCTGTAGTAAAATGTGGATTTGGTAGCAGTAGCACTTGAGGTGCATTGGTTGGTGTGCCACCTTGGCACTAAGTCTTGTTTGGCTTGAGTTTGGCATGGGCATAGTAGGTGGTTCTATGCCGTTCGGAGTTCAGTGTACTCTTTTAGCCTTGGATCCGTTTATGGTAGTTGCATCTGTTTTGGGTTGTGCAAGAGGGCTAGTTCAGTGGTAGTCGAAAGACTACAAGCGAAAGGATGTTCGAGAGGAGCCGGAGCCTCTTCCCAGTGTTTCTGGAGGTTGAGTTGGTCAGCAGGTTTGCGGTTGGTAAGTGTTAGTGCGCGTGAGTCTCGCGCTAGTGTTAAGGCCAAGAGATTCCTTGTGGTTGGTAGTGCGGTCAACTACCTTCGAGTGCCTTATCTGAGGAGAGTTGAGCATCGTGGATGCGAGTTTGGTCCAGCAGAGTGGCCCTGAGCTGGTTGCTAGAAATTAGTTTTGTTCGTGGGGCGAATGGTTCGTGCCCTATTGGTTGTTTTCCTGTTTCCAGGATGTTGAGTTGCCTAGTTTGGCAATTGGAGGTTCGGTCTGTGGTGGACCCCTGTTTTTGCCCTGTGAGATTTAGTTGTTGTTGCTCTAGTGGAGCAAGACAGTGAGCATATGGGGAGCCTCTGTCCTTCGGTTGTCTGCTTGTAAGAGCCGTTTCCTTCTGGGAGTTGTCAGGTTTCTCCCGTAGCCATGAGTCGATGGTAGAGGTGCTAGCAAGAGGGAAAAGTTGGTTGGCTGTTTGGAAGCAGTTGTTTGTCCAGATAGGTGGACTCTTGGATGGTGTTCTAGAGGCTGCAGTAAGGGTTGTTTTGCCTCTTGTGAGTGTTTGGCCAAGATTTGGTTCTCTTGTCGTTTCAAGAGCTAGTTCGGTTCTAGCTGGAGGACGTTGCCCTGAGGTCTTGTTCTTGGTCAGAAAGTTTTGGGAGTTGACCTCCCCCAGCTGATTGAGCAAGTCTTTGTTAGTTCCGGATTGGTGATCTGATTGGTTGAGATTTCCCTTAAGTATTGCTTCCAAGAGAGTTGGTTGTTGTTGCCTTGGGTTTGAGCAAGTCAGCGAGCGTGTGTGGAGTTCGCCCCCTTCAGAGTTTGCTTGCGGGGGAAGTCGTTTCCCGTTTGGCAGGAGTCAGCTTAGCTCCTGAGTTGTGTAGTTGGTCAGAGTAGCGCAGTGGTTAGCCCAGCGAGAGGGTCCCCGCTTTGTGTTGTTAGCAAGCAAAGTTGTTTGTTCCCGCAAGGGCGGAGGCTAGCTGGTCAGAGTTGAGTTGTTCGGGCAAGTTGTTGGTCCTTTGGGGAGTGATGATTTCCTTTCCCCCTAGCCTCTGTGGTGGTTGAGTTGCTCCTTGGATGCCAGCCTCGAGTGTTTGCTTGTGGGGTAGTCTTGCGGATTCGTGTGGCTCAGGATCCGTAAGCTTTGAGGTTGTCGTTATCCGTTTTCCTTGTGAGGTTTTGGGAGTGGAGCTTCTGGTGGGAAGTTGAGTTAGGCTTAAGCTTAAATGAGAAGTCCTTTGAGTAGCCTGATGGATTTCAAGAGTAGAGTGGTAGCTTGGAGGCGAGCGTTGCTCGTTTTAAGTTGGGGTTGAGTTCTGCTGAGCCAGCCCCTCTCGGACTTTGTTCCTAGTTGTTGTGCGTTCGCAGTTGGCGTTAGCAGAGCCGCGTTTGAGTGAGTTGGCACAGAGGTGCCGTGGCATTGGTTGGTAAGCTGTTGAGCTGTTTTCCTCAAGGTGTTGTGTAGCAGATAGCTGCGTGATGGTTTAGTCCTTGCTTCCCAAGTTTTCCTTGAGAGGAATGTTGGTTGTTCCTTGCCTGGCGGTGTTCTCCTTGGCCAGTTGCTGGTAGGTTTTCTTTGGAAGTTTGCGTTCGGCCGATGAGGAGTTCTAGTTTGTTGGTTTGGCCGAGTGGAGTCTGTGCTTGGCCTTTGTCTTTTAGAGGTGGCGTAGAGTGAAGTTTCGGTGGTGTGAGTGTTGTTAGTATGCGGTGTACCAGGATGGTGCCCCTTGCCTTTGGTTCGGCGATTTGTCCTTAAGATGGTTGCGTAAGTGTTGTGGTTGCATTCTAGTTGGAGAGGTGCCCTTTTTGGATCAGTCGCTAGTTGGTGGTTCGTTTGCATCTAGTTAAGGTTGTAGGCAAGATTCGAGGTTATTTGGTCTCTGTGAAGTAATAGTAGGTCATTTAGATTCTGGAACCTAGGAGGTTTAGTTGTTTGCTTGACTTGTTGTAGGGTTGAGGTGCTTGTTAGCAGTGTGTGAGCTTCCAGAGGAGTTTTGCCCGGTGCGTGGTGTCTGATTTGAGCTTGTGGCCGATCCTCAAGTTTCTTTGAGAGTAGCACCGTTTGAGAGTTGGTGCGAGTTGAGGATGTGGATTGCCGTCTATTTCCCTTCGGAGTTCAGTATATGCCCAGTCTTGGTTGAGTTTGTTTGTGGCAGCCTGGATGGCATAGTGCCCTTGATTTTTGAGAACCCAAGAGGGTTTGGTTTTCGGAGAAGGTTGGCGTTGTTTTAGCCGAGAAGTTTGATGGGATTGGATTCGGTGGAGTTTTTCGAGAGTGTTTGTCTTAGGACTTTCGAGGACGAAAGTCTTAAAAGGAGGGAGTATTATAACGGCCCAGTTTTCTATTCCAGTTTTCGAGGTGCCTTCGGGTCAAGATTCGGTTGTTTGGTTGGGCCGTTAGAGCTGTTTTGTTCCTTAGGGGTATTTTGGTCTTTTTGCTCCCCGGGCAGGATTTGTAGATTTTTAGGGCTTCAAGGCAGCTCCAGCCTTTGTTGAGGCTTGTTTGTTGTTGGCTGCGAGTCCCGAGATGTTTGGGCTTTTCGGTTGGTTGTTCGGTTGTGTTTTGGGCTTTGGCAAAGTTATGGTTGTTTGGGTGTTTCCTTTGGGATTCGAGCCCGGGCCCTTAGTGTTGCTTTGGGAGTTGGATTTAAGTGAGATTTATTTATTGGAAAAGGTTTCTTCGGTAGGGTCTCGAAGGAGGAAGCCGGGAAATGGGATTTTTTGTGGTTTTAAATGGATAAGGATGAATTTTTGGGATAAAATCCCTATTTCCTTTTTATTTCCCATTTTCCTATTCTTTTCCAAATTCATTTTCCTTTTCTTTTTATTTTTTTTTCCTTTTCTTTTTATTTTTTTTTCCTTTTCTCTCTCTCTCTCTCTCTCTCTCTCTCTCTCTCTCTCTCTCTCCCCAGACCTAGCCTCACCCCCAGCCCGAGCTTCCCCAGCCATCGCCGAGCTCGCCAGGCCGGTCGCCGTCGCACGTTCAGCAGCCGAGCTCGCCCGTCGCACCAGGGCTCGCCCAGCCCTCGCCGTTGCAGCCCGCCAGCTCGCCAGCAGCCTAGCCCGTCGCACCAGATCTGCCCGAGCAGACGCCCAGGTCGCGCCAGCAGCCGTCGCAGCCTCGTCGCACCGTACCGGTACGTACCTCGCGCGCCATATATATCGCGCGCATGATCGCCCGATCTGCCGAGCTCGCCATGTCGCGCGCACGCTCGCTCGGCCCCAAAATTGGTCTCGCTCGATCGCGCCCAGTGGCGCGAGCAGCGCCCAAGACACCTGACCCTGCGCCCAGCCAGCCAAATGCCAAGAAAGAAATTATCTCGCCCATGCGGCCAGACTTCGTTCGTGTGTTCATCGGGCCTCATGAGTTGCTCCCGAGCTGAGCCCTGTTTGTTTTATTATATTTGGGCCTTTTGATTGTAATTATTGTTTTTTTTGTTAGGTTCTCGCTAGCTAGCTCGGGTTCTATCGCGACTTAGGTTTCTTGTGTTTAGAGGTCTTACGGCGGTAAGGATTTCTTACAGGAGTTGTGTGGACCTGCGATATATTATGTGATTCTTGATTGTATGCTTGTTTGTGTTTATTGACATGTTTCGATAAGTGCTCTATTCTGAATTCCCGACTGGCATGATTTCCTATGTTGTTTCTCATGTTAGTCCATGCTAGGTTGTTCCTTTCTGGCATGCTCGTATCTTTTCCTTACTTCGTAGTATCATGCTAGGCTCGTTGTATTCTTATTGAGCACGTATTGGATTTTATGAAATTGTGTCTTTGATTGTTAAGGCGAGTTAGAGTTGCGGGTAGATAGCATCATTGGGCCCGATGCATAAAGTACCTTGCATCCATGGCGGGGACGTCGAGGCGCTTCTCTCGTCCTGGACCTGTTAGGGTCTAGCTAACCCGACCAGTAGGCCCTCGCTATCTTGGGTGAGGGTGGCGGATCGTTAAATGCCCCAACGGTCGGGATGATGACTTGGCATTGCCTCGTCCGGCGATCGGCACGCGTCCTCGGCGTGTTCGGCCGTAGCCCTTGATTGCCACTGTTAAGGTAAGGACGGCTTCTTGGTGTAAGCCTACCACGACCCGTTCCTTAGCCTCAAGTGCGGTGGTTCAGCCGACATAGTTCACGTGTCGAGTCTCACACCCTATGTCGGTGACACCGATCCAGATTTAGTTAGGCGTGGTGATTGGACATGGGCGGCTTGCCACTAGACCCGGCACCCCATAGTCGCGAGAGCACGCGGTGTATGCTTACGCTCATTACTGGCGCACGGCCGGACGGCTCCTCGGGATCTTGAGCTAGTGCACCTTTCGTCGACGATGACAGGCCGAGGCGGGACTTGTTTCTCGTATAGAGGCGACTTGTGTGATGTGTTGTGGGGTGAGTTATTTCCGGACTAAGACCACGAGTTGGCATCCGAGGCCCAAGTGTGGGCTAAGCTATGTGCTCTATTCGTGTTTATATTCATAGCTTGCATATCTTTCTCGCTAGATGACCATGTGTATCGTATTGTACCCCGGTTGGGGATTCTTCTTGAGTAATTCGTTACTCACCCTTATTATGTGGTTTTCCACGGGTAACCATGGTGCGAGAGAGAGGATGCATTTGGGAGGAGGAGCTGTGATCATGGAAACCCGTTGTTCAACTCGAGTCTTATGTTTATGTTTATGATTTAAATGTCCTCTGAATGCATGTAGTTGGGCACGGAGCCCTAGGGTGTTTTCTGAATGAATTTCTGGATTCTAGCATTGTTGTAACTATTGCAAAGCTTGTATGTTTAAAATAAATCTCTGATCAGAGTATGTTTTGGAAATGTATTTTTCTTGGAACAGGTGCTTGGAAACAGGGACAGGTTTCAGGAATTTATGTTGATTTTTAAATGGATGTTTTCATGTTTTAGTTTTTACTTAGAATCCAAACACCATCTTGCAAATTTTCTGTAGATTTGTATGCATGCATTGAGGTAATGGCCTATTTAGAACCCCATTCGGGTCGGGTCGTTACACGACAACCTGTTTGTTGTGTGTTGGTTGGGCCGAGCCTTGTGGCTTCTCGGATGGTATTTCCCGAGTCTTTTCTTCGTTGGGCCTTGATTTGTTGGCTGCTGGTTATGGATTTAATTGGGCTGTTTTTGTATTTGATTTGGGTGCTTTATTTGATGTATAGGCTGTTCGGGTTCGATTAGAGGCTCGAGGATTGCTCGTTGATTTGTGATTTATTATTATTGTTTGCTGCTTGTTCCAGGTAAGGATTTCTTACCGTGGTTGTGTGGACCCTGCGATATATCTCGATATGCCTTGCTTTCTTGTTGGCTGTTATGAACATGATATTGATAGGGCAGCTTTGATTGATTTCTTGCTAGCATGTTTGCCTGATTGTACATGTTAGTGCCATGCTAGGTTTGTTCTGCCAGCATGCTTATGATTCCTGCTTAAGTTGTAGTATCATGCTAGGTAATGTGATTTATGTCGGGCATTGCTTGCTAGACAGGAATCATTGGTTTTGCTCTGTACTCTTAGATAGAGTTGTAGGGTTTGTCATCATCCAGAGACTGAGCGGACATAACGTACTTTGTCCCCACTGATCGGGAGTAAAGTGTGCGCAGCATAACGTATCTTGCTTCCCCCCCGGTCACCAAGGTGGATTTATCTCAGGTCAGGAGTAAAGTGTGCGTAGCATAACGTATCTTGCTACCCCCCCCCCCCCCGACCCGCCGGTTGTGGACTTAGCTACCCACTTCGGCAATAGCCTAGTTTGTAGCCTGCTAGAGCGGAACCCTGCCAACGATGTAAGCCTACCTTGGCGGTTCTTAGCTTCGCGTCGGTGGATCAAAGCCGCATGAGATGAGCGCCGAGGGCCTCGCGCTACTGTGATCAGTGACACCGCTTCCGAGTCATAAGCATGCGTACCTGGCTCGCGTAGTTTGCCCTTAGGCCCCCGCATTTACGCCGGTTGTAGAGAGCATGCGGTGTGCGCGCACACTTGTTAGTTGTCGGTTCGGAGAGCTCCCCCGGGCTAATGTCTTGAGTACACCATTCTTTCTGTTAGAGCCTGACTTCGGGTACTCTCCCGTAAGTCCAGTTTAGTGCAAGGGCAAGGAGGCCCTTGAGGACATTCTAGGGATCAGTGTATTCCCCCCGAGTGACAGATACCTCGGTGATGTCCAGGATTGGTCAGTGTATCCAATCCATTAGGCCGGAAGAAAGAGACTTCCGATGGCTCCAGATCTTGTTTTATGAGCTCGTTGAGCTATGATCTGTGTTGATAGTTGTTTGCTTGCATGTTGAGGTGCTAGATGACTGATGTATCGTATTGTACCCCGGTTGGGGATTCTTACCGAGTATGTTTATACTCACCCTTATTTATCTTTCAGGTAACTTGAGACATCACCAGGAGGGCTAGCGGAGGGAGCTGATTGCTCATGGGGAGCCGCCGACACTCTGTCTTTCATTATTGCATTGTTTATTCAGCATGTAGACGGACAGGAGTCCTAGGGGAACATTGTATTGTATATTTTTATAAATACTGGCCAGGATGTTTTACTTTGTTGGATGGTTTAAATGTAAACTGTTGGTTATGTTTTAAGGGTTCCCCCTTCTCATATGTTTTGAAAGGTTTTTAAATATGAGCACTAAACCGCTTGTTATCATATTTAACTTGCATGCTGAGTGAGAACCCCGGTTTAGGACCATGTTTTGGGTCGGGTTCGTCACAGTTGGTATCAGAGCACATAGTCATAGATTCTGTAGACTAACCTGCTTTGTAGGTTGTTGTTCCCATGATCATCAGCACTCCACGGCCGCCAGGTTTGTCTGAGTTCAATTAAGCTAAGGGGTAAGAATTTACAATACTTTTCATCTAGCTTTTATGCCTTGTGTAGAGTTGTGGAGCGGAGATGAGCAGGTTCTGACTCGTTGTTGGTTTGGGATAAGAGAGCCATCATGCCAACTTTCCGCAATGCGAGCAGTTTGATGAGCAGTGAGAGCCCCAGTGTGGGCCAGCATTTATGCTTTGTGCAGATCGCCAGTGTGTTGATCGCACCCAGAGGGAGGCCGAGCTTAGACTCCCGTAGGCCATTTGTGGCCCAGTTGTTGCTTTTCCCCTAGTGAGAGGGTGGAGGTGCTTTGTGCAGATCGCCAGTATGTTGATCGCACTCAGAGGAGCAGGACGTTTGGCATGTCTGACCGAGGAGTTGGACTGATCGTGTTGATGTTGAGGCCGCGTCCCAGGGTCGTTTAGGCCCGTTGGCCAGAGTTGGCCCTGGCAGTTGAGTTGCCAAGTGGAGGGGGTAGAGGCTAGCACGCCTCAAAGTGAGACTCCTTGAGCAGAGTGTGCTCCAGCCATGAGAGATTTGATGGCAATTCTTTAGCTATCAGAGAGCGGAGACCCAGGCGCAGTTTGTAGCGCATAGTGAGGAGTCCCGGGCACAGATAGCCAAACCGGTGATGAGTATTTCAAAGAGTTTCCCCGGTAGCTCTTGTAGCCCCGGAGGTTCCCGGGAGGGCATGATCAGCAGGTTTTTGCCGTTGAGTTTGTTGGCGTTGATGGAGCCGCCCAGTTTTGCAAGTGGATGCCTGTAGAGCTCGATGTTTTAGAAAGTCCTACTGCTAATAGTAAAGTAGTTGGCCAGGTTTGATCTTTAGCATCCGTGTGTTGGGATGCCCTGCTGTTCAGAGGCCGAGGTGTGCTGCCGTTCTGTCTTTATTTGGTACAAGAGTTGGTGGTGGTAGTCCCTTGAGAGAGGTGGACTAGCAGAGTCTCCACCAGTCGCCCGATTGATTGGCAAGTTGCCGCGTTAGTGGCCTGAGGCAGATGTAGAGACATCTTTGCCCCCTTGCAAGCCTGCTGTCGTGGTACAACCAGTTCTTTCAGTGCCCTCGTAGCCAGGGTGTAGTGTGGAGTTTGCTTGCCAAGGTTTTATCCATTTGTGGATTTCAGCGGGCTAGTAGAGTGGAGCACTCTTTTATTTGGATGTTCCCAGTGTGGAACTAGTTGTTTCCACCCGAGGTGTTGCCCTGAGCTTCTGTTGAGCATCGAGTGAGATGCAAGAGTTGGCCTGAGCTTTGTTGAGCATCGAGTGAGATGCAGGAGTTAGCCTGAGCTTTTGTTGAGCATCGAGTGGGATGCAAGAGTAGGGCTTGGCATGTTTGCTGGTTGAGATGCCAGAGATTAGGCTGCTCGAGTGTTTGGACTCTTCTGTTGAGTGCCATTGCCCCGTCACTTGGAGTGTGACCATCTCTTTCCTCAGAGGGGCATAAAGCTCGTTTAAGGCTGATTTGTGTTGTAAAGGATGTAGTGCCTGTTGGCACCAGGCTTTGAGAGGAGGCCTAGATTGAGGCCAGTTGGCACTTTTTGTGCAGGTGGTTCCATGGCCGCCCGGAGTTTAGCATCCCCTCTAGTCTTGTACCCATTTCCTGAGGTTGCACCTGTTTGGTTGCATAGGAGATCTAGCTCGGTGGTAGTTAGAGGACTACAAGTATGAGGTTTTCGAGGGAAAGTAGGAGCTTTTCAGTGTCACCGAGAGTTGGGTACCAAATGATGTTGTAGGTTGTTAAGAGCTAGCGCGTTCGAGTTCTCGCGCCTGTGTTGTGAGCTTGTGAGCCAGCTTGATGGTAGCATGATTCGGCTACCCTTTAAGTTACACTAGTATGGGTAGTGTTGGCATCGAGGATGCGTGATTGATCCAGTGTTAGTGCCATGAGTTGGATGGCTGATCGGAGCGTTTAGTGGGCACATTGGCTTGAGGTATGTTAGCTTAGTGTGGATTCGCTCTTGTAAGAGTGAGTTGGCCAATGTGGCTTTTCGTGGTGAGTTGGCCCTGAGTGGGTTTGGACTCTTGTTGCTCCCTGGTTAGTAGTGGCTCTGTTGGAGGCAAAAGTTGCCCTGTGTGAGAGCCCTTGTTGGCATTGGATCAAGTTGGAGCTGTACACCCCGGTGTACTTTTGTGTAGCTCGTTCCGTGCTTTATGTTTGGGAAACCACGAGGCGTTCATGTTGAGGAGCCAGTGCTCAGTCTTTGAGTTGTCAAGGCTTTGGTTCTTGGCAAGTGCCCTAGCTTTGGTTGTAAGGATGCCGTGCTCGTAGCCGAGTTGTTGTTTAAGCAAGTTTTGCTTGTTGGTCCTTAGCCTGGTCAGAGTTCAGTTGGAACTGAACAAGAGTGGTGGTAGCAAAGCCGCGCAGTTTCTGATCGTTTTGGCTAAGAGAGCTGTTCGGATCCTCACCTTGGGCAGAAGGTATGTTGTGGTTGATGTTTGAGTAGGAGGATGACCCATTCTGTAGCATTTCCGGTCCTCTTGTTTTCAATTTGGAGTTGGCCAGCTTAGTTGAGATGCTGGAGAGGGTTGTGCCCGTGTAGCCAGTTTTCTGTTAGATCGTTTGATGACCGTGTGTGTCGGAGGGTGATCGGAGGATCCCTAGGTTGTGGAGAGCCTCTCCAGAGCTCAGTCGGACCCAGGCAGTGTTCCTTGGGTGAGTTGCTTGCAGACTTGGTAGTCTAGTAAGCTAGTGCTTGTTTGGAGTAGAGTCCGGATTGGTTCCGGTGTGGTAGCTAGTTTGTCCTTGGTGTTGCCCAAGATTTGGTTCTCTTGATGTTTCAAGAGCTAGCTCGGTTCGAGCAAGAGGGCGTTGCCCTGAGGATTTGTTCCTAGTCAGGAAGTTTTGGGAGTTGACCCCTCCCTCGGCAGTTGAGTAAGTTCTGCTAGTTCTGGATTGGTGGTCCAATCAGTTGAGGTTTCCCTTGGGTGTTGCTTCCAAGAGAGTTGGTTGTTGTTGCCCTTGGGTTTGAGCTAGTCAGCGAGCATGTGTGATGTTCGCTACCCTTCAGAGTTGCTTGCTGGGAAATCATTCCCGTTTAGGAGTCAGCGTAATGTCTTGAGTTTTGTAGTGGATCAGAGTAGCGCAGTGGTTAGCCCAGCGAGAGGGTCCCTGCTTTGTGTTGTTAGCAAGCGAAAGTTGTTTGTCCACGCAAGAGCGGAGGCCAACCAGTTTAAGAGTTGAGTTTTTGCTGGTAAGTTGTTGGTTCTTTGGGGTTTGAGGAACCCCTATTTTCTATGGTGGTTGAGTTGCACCATGGATGCCAGCCTCGAGTGTTATCTTTGGAGATAGCCTCGTCAGTTCGTTTTCCTTGCGATGTTTCGAGTATGGAGTTTCTAGTCGCAAGATGAGTTAGGCCTAGGCTAAAAGGAGGAATTCCTTTGAGTAGCCTATTGGATCTTGAGAGTTGAGTGGTAGCTTGGAGGCGAGGTTTGTGCGTTATGAGCTTGAGTTGAGTTTCTGCTGAGCAAGCCTTTCTCGGGCTTTGCTTCTAGTTGTTGTGCTTTCGCAGTTGGCGTTAGTGGAGCCTCATTTGAGAAAGTTGGCACAGAGGTGTCGTGGCTTTGGTTGGTTAGCCCTTGAGTTGCTATCCTCAAGGTGTTGTGTTGCTAGTAGCTGCGTGATGGTTTGGTCCTTGCAGCCCGAGATTTTCCATGAGAGGAACGTTGGTTGTTTCCTTGCCTGGCAATGTTCTTTTTGGCCAGTTGCTAGTAGGTTTGCATGGAAAAGTTTGTGTTCGGCCGTTGAGAGGCTCCAGTTTGTTGGCTTGGCCGAGTGGAGCCTGTGCCTGGTTTTTGGCCATTTAGGGTTGGCCGTAGCTGAAGTTTCAGCTTGTGCTTGTTGGAAAAAGTTTGCCTTTTGGATCAATCGCCAGTTGGTGGTTCGATTGTTGTTCGTTAAGGCTGAAGGCAAGCTTTGTGGTTCGCTGGTCTCTTGAGAAGTAAGAGTAGGCCGTTTGGTTTTACGGAACCTGAGAGAGGTTGATTGTTTGGCCAAAGATGGTGTAGAGTTGAGGTGTTTGTTAACATGTGTGTGGGCATTCAGAGAAGTTACGCCAAAGGCGTGGCGTTGAGTTTTGAGAGCTTGTGCCCGATCTGCGCGAGTTCTTTGAGAGTAACACCGTAGAGATGTGTTCAGTGTTGGATTAGCAGGGTTTAGATTGAGCCCTGGTTTGTAGGGCCTTCTGAGATCCTTGAGCGGATCGAAGCAGTGGCCTTTTGGTTAGCCTTGCCCAGTCTTTGTTGACATAGTTTGTGGCAGACTGGATAGCTTTGTGGCTTTGAGCCTTTGAGAACCCAAGAGGGTTTGGTTCTCGAAGAAGGGCTAGTGTTGTCTTAGCAGAGAAGTTCTGTTGGCTAGGAATCAGTGGAGTATTTCCTAGAGCCGTTTCGTCTTAGGACTTTGGAGGACGAAAGTCTTAAAATGAGGGAGTATTGTAACGGCCCAGGTTTCTATCCCGGTTCTCGAGGAGCTTCCGGTTCAGATTCAGTGGTTCGGTTGGGCAGTTAGATCTGTTTTGACCCTTAGGGGCATTTTGGTCTTTTGGCTCCCTGGCAGGATTTGTGGATTTTCAAGGCTTCGAGGCAGCTTTTGCCTTTGTTGAGGCTTATTTGTTGTGGGCTGCGAGTCCCGAGATGTTTGGGCTTTTCGTTTGGGAGTTCGGTTGTGATTTGGGTTTTGGGCAAAGTGATGGTTGTTTGGGTGTTTCCTTGGATTAGAGAGGCCCTTGGTGTTGATTTGGGAGGTTGATTTAAGTGAGATTTGTTGATTGGAAAAGGTTGCTTCAGTCGGGTCTCGAAGGAGGAAGCCGGGAAATGGGATTTAAGGATTTTAAGGATTTTTGCTTCAGGCTGAAATTCTGTCCAGAATCCCGTGTTTTTTATGTTTTACAATATTTGAAGTTGTGAAAGCGTCAAGCTGGGCACGAAAATGCTCGACACTTATAAACGGTCAAAAACATTAGAAAAATGGTAAATGTTTTAGCGGGCTTTGTTGGCGCGCTTTATAATTTTTATTTTTTTAAACCAAAATGGCTTTAAAAAATAAAAATAAAAATAAAACCCAAAACGCTGCCGTTGTTTAAAATCTAAAAAAAAAACCCCAAAATGCTCGACTTTCACGCTTCTTCTCGATCAAACACTCACGCTTCGTCTCTCTCCATTGCAAAACCTCTAGAAACCCTCCCCGTCGTAGCTTCCGTCTCGGCCTCTGTGTCCGCCTCCATCGCAGATTCGTCCCTGCCTCCATCGCAGATTCGTCGCAGCCTCCTTTGCAGCCTGTAACGGCCCGAAAATTTCATCCCGGTCTTCCCGGGAGGCCCAGGGGCATTTTGGTAATTTTGGGTCGGGGCCGGTTATGAAATTGTTAATTGCCAGAAAAATTATGAGTCCATTTGAATAGGATCGAGAATTTTGGTGAAGACATTTAGGCTTGGGAAAAAGTAAAAATAAATAGGGAATTAAATAGCGCGTCGAGTGAGATTCGAGCCAAAGACGTGCCGCATGCTAGTCGGAGGGCGCTGCTAGCCGAGCCACTAGGCGCGTTTGTTATCTTCATCGCACGATCTAATACATATGCCTGTTTGATGCGCGTTTTGGTTTAAAAGGCCAGCTCGCCCGAGCTTCTCCTTCTTCTTCCCCATTTCTCCTTCGCGATTCTTCCTCCGACCGACATCGATTTCCCTTGCGATTTCTTCCTTCTCCAGCTCCATTTCGACCGAGCTTTTCTCCAAATTCGAAGTCGATCTCTTCCCGAGCAGCAGGTAAGCATTTTCTTCTCCTTCTTCTTCTCCTTCCTGCCCTCCCCTGTTTCCGATTTCGAGTTCTGCTGGCCAAGAAAGTGATGGAATTGCGTGGTTTTTGTGCAGCCAGTGTAGGTGATTCCAGCCATCAGCGAATCGGCCGTCGAATCCTCACCAATCGCTCGAATTCGAGCTCGTTCTTCTCCTATGCCCAGATCGTCCTCTGCCCAGATCTACTCGCCAGATCGCACGCGCGCGCGCGCGCTGCGTTCTTTGCTCGCGCGGCGCAGAGCCGCCCACCGCTGAAAGCCACGCCGCGCAGATCGAAGTCGTGCCGGCTGCGCGCGCTCGCCCACCTCCGTGTCGCGTCGCATCGCCAGCGCCGCCAGAGAACCTCGCCAAGACGCGCCACCGCCGCCGCGCGCGCCCAGGCGCGCGCAGCTGGCCAGCGCCCACGCGCCCGGCCTAGCCCCGTTTTGCCCGTTCGCGCAATCGCCCGCTTAAATGCGTTCGTCGCGCCTCGTGAGTTGCTCCCTAGCTGAGCCTCGTTTATTTTATTATATTTAGGCCTATTGTGTGATTTTTGTTATGATTGATAGGTTCTCGATAGCTAGTTCGGGTTCGTTCGCCGCTTAGGTTTTCGTGTCAAATCGTCCCCGACAAAGGTAAGGATTTCTTACCGGAGTTGTGTGGACCCTGCGATATTATATGTGATTGCTGATTGACTACTTGTTTGTGTTTATTGACATGTGTAGCTAGGTATTCTATTTTGAATTCCCGATTAGCATGATTTTCCTGATTTAATTCTCATGTTAATCCATGCTAGGTTGTTCCTTTCTAGCATGCTCGTATCGGTTCCTTGCTTCGTAGTATCATGCTAGGCTCGTTGTATTCTTATTGAGCACGTATTTGATTTTATGGAATTGTTTCTTCGTTTGCTAGGCGAAAGTTAGAATTGCGGTAGATAGCATCATCCGGCCCGATGCATAAAGTACCTTGCATCCATGGCGGGGACGCCGAGCAAGTCATTCCGATCCCTGGACCCCGTGAGGGATTAGCTAACCAAGCGGTAGGCCCCGCAATCTTGGGTGAGGGTGGCGATCGTTAAGTGCCCCAACGGTCGGGATGATGACTTGGCATTGCCTCGTCCGGCAGTGGGCACGTCCTCGGCGTGTTCGCCGCAGTAGCCCCGATTGCCACTGTTAAGGCAAGGACGACTTCTCGGTGTAAGCCTACCACGACCGTTCCTTGGCCTCAAAGTGCGGTGGTTCAGCCGACATAGTTTACGTGTTCAGTCTCACACCCTATGTTAGTGACACCGATCCAAAGAATTAGTTAGGCGTGGTGGATCTGGACATGGGCAGCTTGCCTCTAGACCGCAGACCCATGGTCTGCGCAGAGCACGCGGTGCATGCTTACGCTCATTACTGGCGCCGACCGAGAGCTCCTCGGGATTTTGAGCAGTGTACCTTTCGTCGGCAGATGAAGCCGAGGCCGAGGGGACTTGTTTCTCGTATAGGGCGACTTATATATTGGTGTGTGGTGATATTATTTCGGACTAAGACCTTAAATTGGCATCCGAGGCCCAAGTGTGGGCTAAGCTATGTGCTCTATTCTGTGTTTATATTCATAGCTTGCATACGCTCATCGAGATGACCATGTATATCGTATTGTACCCCGGTTGGGGATTCTTACTGAGTAATTCGTTATTCACCCTTATTATTGTGGTTTTTCCACAGGCAACCAAGTTGCGAGACAGGATTGCTGAAGGAGGAGCTGTGATCATGGGGCCCAGTCTTCCAACTCTTATTTTTGTATTATCACTCTTTATGTTTTGTTTCCCCTGAATGCATGTAGCCGGGCACGGAGCCCTAGGATGTTTTGTAAATGTTTTGTGGATTCCAGCATTTTGTATCTGAACAGGTTTTGAATGGTTTTTAAGAAATCTCTGATCAGAGTATACTTTGGAAATGTATTTATCTTGGAACAGGTGCTTGGAAACAGGGACAGGTTCCAGGGAAATTGTCTAGTTTTTAAATGGGTTATTTTGAATGTTTTATTTTTAATTGGAATCCGAAATCATGTCTGTTTAATGTCCTTTACTTTGAATGCATGCATTGGGGTAAGGGCCCATTTAGTGCCCCATTCGGGTCGGTCCCTTACAGTTGGTATCAGAGCTCAGAGTCATAAATTCTGTAGTTTGACCTGTTGTTGTAGGTCGTTTTCCCATGATCACTAGCACTCCGAAAGTCATCAGGTACGCCTAAGTTTACTATTTGTTGTAGAAAAAGGGTTAAGAATTTACAATACCTGTCATCTAGTGTATGCCTTGTGTAGTGTTGTGGAGCGGAAACGAAAGGTGTTCTCGACTCGTTATTGGTTTGGGTTTAGAGCGCCATCATGCCAACTTCCCGCAGTGTATGATGTATGTTGTGGCTTGTTGTGGTATCCAGATAGATTCGGATGCCCTGGAACATCGTTCCAGAGGGAGGTAGAGATTGGACTCCCATAGGCCAACTGTGGCCCAGTTGTTGGTTTTCCCCAGGTGAGAGGGTGGAGGTGCTTTGCCTTGGAATGCCACTCCAAGAGAGAAGTTAGTCGTGGTTGTCTTTGATGTGGATGTTTGTGGAGCAGTCCCCGTGTGGACTAGCCAGGTAGCTCAAGTGTTGATCTTGAGCCTTGTTAGACTATTTGGTTGCCTGCAGAGTGGTTGCAAAGTTGGTAGCCTCGAGGAGGTTGATGAGGCATCTTTGTGCTTCTTTAAAGTGTTGTTGTTTGCACCCGATGGCGGAACCTCAGTAGTTAAGGGTGCAAAGACAAGCAATGTTCCCTACTGATTGGATCCGTTAGTGGTTTCTCGGTGGTTTGATAGAAGTGAACACTCTTCTTTTGGTAAGCCCTAGAGTAGGGTTAGTTCTTTGCATGTTGAGAGAGCCGGCGAGTTTGTTGAGCATCATGTGGAGATGCAAGAGTAAGTTTGTGAGCCTTTAGCTTGATGATATGCCTTAGGCATGGTTGTTGGAGTTGAGCCCTTGTATGCCGAGCCAGAGTTCGTGTCACTTGAGGTTGTGACCTTGTTGGCCCCGTTGTAGTAAGATGTGGATTTGGTAGTAGTGGCACTTGAGGTGCATTGGTTGGTGTGCCGCTTTTGCACCAAACCGTTTGCACTGAGTTTGGCATGGGCATAGTGATGGTTCTATGCCGTTCGGAGTTTAGCGTACTCCTTTAGCCTTGGATCCGTTTATGGTAGTTGCACCTGTGGAGGTCGTGCAAAAGGGCTAGTTCAGTGGTAATCGAGAGATTTCAAGCAAAAGGATGTTCGAGAGGAGCCGGAACCTTTTCCCAGTGTTACTGGAGGTTGAGTAAGTCAAGCAGGTTGACGGTTGGTAAGTGTTAGTGCGCGTGCATCTCATGCTAGTGTTAAGGCCAAGAGATCTTTGTGGTTGGTAGTGCGCTCGACTACCTTCGAGTGCCTAAATCTCAGGAGAGTTGAGCATCGTAGAAGCAAGTTGGGTCCAGCTGAGGGACCATGAGTTGGATGCCTATGAGGTGAGTAGGATGCCTTGTGAGAGGAGTTGGATGCCTTATGGGTAAGCACCCTTGGTAGAGGCTTGGTATAAAGTAAGTTTGGTTTGGCATGGTTATGCTTTGGTAGAGCAAGGTTGCCACAGCTTCGAGCATCGTGTGGAGATGGAACTTTGGGTGTTCCGTTGATTGGTTGTATCTCTGCCAGGAGCTAGTGTGGCTTTTGGGAAAAGCATTTGTTAGTCCTGGATAGCTAAATGAAGGTTGGGAGTTGTGCACACAAGTGTGTTTTGTGTGGGTCGTTCTGTGGCGAGAGTTTCAGATCCATGTAGGATTTGCTTTGGGGACCTGGTGCTCAGTTCTTGGAAAAGTTGGACTCCGGGTGGATGTTGTAAGGCTTTAGCGAGGTGGTAAGGGTACCATGCTCGTGATATCAGGTTGTTGCTTAGGTAAGATTTGTTAAGTGGACCTAAGCTTGGTTGGCAGATCTTCTTGTTGATCATCATGGCTGAGAGAGTTGTTCGGATCCTTCCTTGGATAGGAGTTATGTTGTGGTTGATGTTTGAGTAGGAGGATGACGCATTCGGTCGCGTTTCGGATCCTCTTGGTTCCTAAGGAGTTGGAGTTGGCCAGCATGGTTGTGTTGCTGGAAAATGGAGTTGTTGTTGTTCAGACAGTTGGCTGTTAGTCCGTTAGTTGGCAGTGGGTGTCGAGGGTTGCCGGAGAACCCTAGGTTGTGGAGAGCCTCTCTAGAGCTCAGTCAGGCCAAGTAGTGAGTTGCAGTTGGCAAGCTGGAGCCATGTAGTTCGTAGCCTCAGGGAAATTGCTGGCAGTCTTGGTAGCCTAGCAAGTTAATATTTGTTTGGAGTAGAGTCCGGATTGGTTCCGGTATGGTGACAAATTGATGCTTGGTGTTGACCAAGGTGTGGATTGGAATTGCTAGAAGTCAGTTTTGCTCGTGGGGCGAATGGTTCGTGCCCTGTTGGTTGTCTTCCTGTTTCCAGTAAAGTTGAGAGTTGCCCCGTTGGTATTTGGAGGTTCAGTCCGTGGTGAACCCCTGTTGCTACCCCGTGAGATTTTGATCTTGTTGCTTTAGTGGAGCAAGACAGTGAGTGTATGTGGAGCTCCCTGTTCTTCGGTTGTCTGCTCGTAGGAGCCGTTTCTTTCTGGGTATGGCAATTTGCTGCCGTCGGTTTTTAAGGATTTTTCCGCCATAGCCTCGCCCCTCACTTGTCTGACGAGGAAGGGTGTCGAGTTTATTTGGGACAGTAAGTGTGATGAGAGCTTTGCCAGGCTCAAGCGTAGTTTGACTTCAACACCAGTGTTGGCAGTCCCGGAAGGGACAGGTGGTTTCGTGGTTTACAGCGATGCTTCCAAGTTTCGGTTTGGATTGTGTGTTGATGCAGCACGGGAAGGTCATTGCTTATGCTTCCCGCCAGCTGAAGCCATATGAGCAGAACTATCTGACTCATGATATGGAGTTGGCAGCAATGGTGTTTGCACTAAAGATTTGGAGGCATTACCTGTATGGTGAGCGGATTCGGATGTTTACCGATCACCAGAGCCTCAAGTATCTATTTACTCAGAAGGAGCTGAATATGAGGCAGAGGAGATGGTTAGAGTTGGTAAAAGAATTATGACTGCGAGATTTTGTACCATCCGGGTAAAGCCAATGTTGTAGCAGATGCTTTGAGTAGGAAGACGCCTGACTCGCAGTATTGTTGAGTTCCGGCCCGGACTACGGAGAGAGTTCGAGCGGCCGAGATTGCGATGTTGTTGGGTGAGGTTACTGCCAGAGTAGCTCAGTCGACAACGGATTATTGATAGTCAGCTGAGTGACCCCGCACTTAAGAGATTGTTTGACAGAGTTAGTGCTGAGGGAGATTTTGACTTTGTATATTTCACCAGATAGTGGGCTAACGTACAGAGGCCGGTTGTGCGTTCTGGATGTTGCAGGATTGCGAGCAGAGTTGCTCTCAGAGGCCAACAGTTCTCCGTTTGCTTGGCACCCCGGGGGTACCAAGATGTATCAGGATCTTAAGCAGACATTTTGGTGGATGGGTATGAAGAGAGATGTTGCGGAGTTTGTCAGTCGATGTCTCACTTGTCAGCAAGTGAAGGCACCCAGGCAGAGACCAGCCGGTTTGTTGCAGCCGCTGAGTGTGCTCCAGTGGAAATGGGAAGAGATCTCCATGGACTTTATTTCTGGATTGCCGAGGACTCCGAGGAAGTTCTCTCAGATTGGCTGATAGTCGACCGATTGGCTAAGGGCGCACACTTCATTCCCGGTAGAGACACTTATACCGTGGAACAATGGGCGTAGTTGTTTTTGGAACAGATTGTTCGCTATCACGGTGTGCCTGTGAGGATTGTGTCTGACCGTGATTCGAGGGCTTGTGTGTTGGATTTCCCGGGCAGTTTGGACCACTACCTGTGTAAAGACCCGACCCAAAAGGGGCTCTAAATAGGTCTTTACCCCAATGCATGCATTCAAAGTAAAGAACAATATGCAATTTAGTTTTTGGATTCCCAATTAAAACAAAACAAAAGAGATTCAATCATAAATCAAATAGATTGCTGAAACTCCGTCCTCTGTTTCCAAGCACTGTTTCAAGGCAAATACATTTCTAAACGCATACTACGATCGAGATTTATTAAAACATTTGAAACAATCCTCAAATACAACAAAGTTGGAATCCATAAAAACATTCAGAAAAACATCCTAGGGCTCTCCGTGCTGCCACATGCATTCAGGGGAAAATAAAAGACAAGAGTCATAGAAATAAAAGTCGAGATGACAAAGAGGTTCCCATGATCACAGCTCCTCCTTCACCATCCTGTCTCGCACCTTGGTTACCCTGTGGAAAACCACAAAATAAGGGTGAGTAAAGAATTACTCAAGAAGAATCCCCAACCGGGATACAATACGATGCACATGGTCATCTAGATGAGTGTATGCAAGCTATGAATATAAACACAGAATAGAGCACATAGCTTAAGTCCACACTTGGACCTCGGATGCCAACTCAGGGTCTTAGTCAGGAAATGAATCCACCACACAATACGCCCTATACGAGAAACGAGTCCCGGCCCTCACCTATCTCATCGTCGTCACGAAAGGTGCACTAGCTCAAGATCCCGAGGAGCTCTCCGGCCGTGGCGCCAGTAATGAGCGTAAGCATGCACCGCGTGCATCGCGAACTATAGGGGGTGTCGGGTCTAGTGGCAAGCTGCCCATGTCCAGCCACCACGCCTAACTAAATTTACGGATCGGTGTCACCGACATAGGGGTGTGAGACACGGACACGTGAACTATGTCACTGAACCACCGCACTTTGAGGCTAAGGAATCGGTCGTGGTAGGCTTACACCAGAAGCCGCCCTTGCCCTAACAGTGGCAATCAAGGGCTACGGCCGAACACGCCGAGGACGCGGCCGATCGCCGGATGAGGCAATGCCAAGTCATCATCCCGACCGTTGGGGCATTTAATACCGCCACCCTCACCCAAGATTGTGGGGCCTACCGGTCGGGTTAGCTAAACCCTAACGGGGTCCAGGGACGAAGAACTGTCTCGACGTCCCTGCCATGGATGCAAGATACTTTATGCATCAGTCCCTGATGATGTTACCTACCTGAATTCTAACCTGCCTTAACAATCAGCAAACAATCCAATACGTGCTCAAAAGAATACAGCAGACCTAGCATGGTACTACGGAACAAGAATGAATATGAGCATGCCAGAACGGAACAACCTAGCATGGACTAACATGAAAGAACAACATACGAAGTCATGCCAGTCAAGAATTCTGAACAGAGCACCTAAACTACACATGCTGATAATCACAAACAAACATACAACATCAATCACATAGAACATCGCAGGGTCCACACAACTCCGGTAAGAAATATTTACCTGGCCGGGAGGCAACTACACACAAAATCCTAAGCTGCGATCGATCCCGAGCTAGCTACCGAGAACCTAACAAAAACAATGATAATCACACTCTAAAGGCTTAAATATAATAAAATAAATAGGGCTCGGCTCTGGAGCAACTCACGCGATGCGACTGACACGTGGATTTCGGCGGGGCAAGACGGCTGGCCGCATCGGGCGAGGATGGCGCCGCTGCGCGCGACGACAGCGCTGGGCGCGGATGCGCTGGGACGGCACGCTGTGGACGGCGAAGCGCGGGCGCAGACGCGAGGGGCGACGGGCGCGACGCAGACGACGGGCGCGGCCGCGGACGCGACGCGAGCTCGGCTGGCGATGGCGAGGCGGCTGGCGCGCGCGCGAAGCGGCGTGCGATGCGCGTCTGCTCGCGACGCGACGGACGGCGGATCGTGCCGCGACGCCTCGCTGGCGGGCGCGCGATGGCTCGGGCGCTGGCTGCGTCTTCTTCTTGGCGCTGGCGTCTGGGCGCTCGCGCTGGCGCTGGCGGGCCGCTGGTGCGATCTGGTGAAATTTGCCGACCGGCTGCTCGCTGGTCGCTTGGCTGGCCGAACGGGCGCCGGGCCGCAAGGGAAGAAAATCACGGCAAGGGGCTTGGGAGAGAAGAGGGTTGGGCGGCCATGGAGTTTGGGGAAGAAAACACAAAACCTAATTTCTTTTCATTTAACCAAATGCACAAAACTCCAAAGATCCAAGGGTAACTAAGATATGACGCAGAAAGAGTAACAAGAGCTCTCCATAGCTCAACTGGCACGCATCCTCACAGGCTTTCCCGGAGACCCTGGTTCGAATCCCAGCTGCAACACAAATTCCTTTATTTTTACTTTTGCATCTACCCATGCTCAAACCAAACCACAAAGCCTAAAAACCTTCATAAATCCATCCAATAATTTTATAAATGGAAAAAGATATAAACGGCCCCGACGGCACGACTAAATTACCAAAATACCCCGAGGGCATACGGAAGATCGGGATGAAAAACAGGCTGTTACAATATTCCTCCTTTTTATGACTTTCATCCTCGAAAGTCCTTAAGATCAAAGCAAAGACAGATACCGCAATCTCATCCCGTCTTCCCCGCTCACAAGCGGCCTCCTCTGAACTTTGACTCCTCCACTGAACTTTTACCAAACGGATCTCACGATTATGCAACGTCTTCGTCTCAAAGACCAGAATACTCACTCACAGCTTCCTCTCGAAGCTCAAATTCTCAATCACCGCAAAGGCTCAAAGTCCACACCGAGCGATGGGTCCGACACATACCGCTCTCACACCGATACATGAGAACACGCACACGGTGACAATGATGAGAAAAAGCTAACCAATATGCAACTCGCCAATCCTCTCGAGAATCTCAAATGGTCCAACAACAGGAGACTCCACTTCTCCCGCTTACCAAACCTCAACACAACTCACAACGGCACAACCTTAAAAGCACGCACTGTCCAACCTCAAACTCTAAAACTCGACACGAACATCGCGAAACTTTCTCGCCGCTCTCGAGCTAACCACAAACGAGCTCAACCTCCCGCACAACACCTCTAGTCAATCTGCAGCAACACAAGACCCAAAACAACACCGACGGCCACCAACCTTTTCTCACAAAGACTAGAGACTCGCAACACTTACCATACAATGCCTCAATGGAACCACACAAGAATCGACGGCGAGAAGCGCAACCCAAGGCAACCTCCTAAAACTACACTGGTCTCCCCGCCGCCTAATCACGGAAACACCAACTCGCAACAAGCTTCGAAGGATCCGCTCACTCCTCCCAAAAGACCATCGGACAAAAGGGTGAAAACACTACAGAAATCGCACTCGGCTCATAAGCCTCTAAGAACACTCTCTCGAACCACGGTTCGCCCACGCACCGCCTAGAACAAACCTTTGTTGCCACACCCTAATGGCAACATCTCCAACTCAAATCGACATGCCTCTACTCCATAGAAATGGCATCAGACACCAACCGAGGTGCGAGCTCTAGCTCATCAAGTCAATACTCCAAAAATCCGAACTCACACAACAACCTCAACTAGCCGACGGCTCCACACGGAAACTTACAATCCAACAACTTGAGTGCTACGAAGTAGGAAGCTCAAACAACTACAAACCGCATAGCTATGCCAATCCACTCATCTCTAGCTCGACTCAAATCACTAGTCGGGCAAGAAGACAACTCGCAAACAAACCAGGCCCTGAGAGGGCTCCATCCACTAAACTTACCTCCATGAAAACAACGGAACAAAGCTCGCCTCAAATATGAAACGCATATCACAAGTCCAAACGATAACACATACAAAGCTTAACCCTCAAGCTTAGGCTTAATGCACCTTCCCACCAAAACTTCATAAACGGAACTCCACTACCGGTCAACACCAACTACCAAGAACAAGAATACCAACAATGGTCGGGCAGAGTGCAAGCTACACTAGCCAAACAAGGATCCTCAATAAGTCCAGACCTAATCCAAATGCACAAAGGTGCAACCTCATCCACAATCTGAAACAAAGGGGCCTTCAACTACAAAGGTGCAATGACTTCCAAGCCAACACACAAACCTTAGCCAACTAGGCCAAACACTCATAGGAGGCAGAACAACTCTTATCGCAACTTCCAGAACACCACTCAAGAGTCCGCTTAGCTGGACAAACAATCGCTTTGTGTGGCCAATGAGACTTTCCCCTACTAACACCACTACCGCCAAGTCCAAGACCAAGGGATAATCCGACAACTCCAAAAAGGAAACAGATCTCTTACAAGCGATAAACCGAAGAACAGGAGCTCCACAAACGCCGCTAACTTGCTCACTAAGCACAACATCCAACTCTCTCATCGAGGCAACAACAGGGGTCCACCACGCATGGACCGCCGACCACGAACAAGCAAAGACTCGCCTCCAACACCAAATGAGGGCACTCTCAAACTCGGGAACAGGAGAGACATCCTACAGGAAAACCACTTACCCACGAACAAGGCTAACTCCTTGGCAACTCGAAAACCACACCTTGGCCAACATCAAGCACCAACTTGCCACCACACCGGAACCAAATCCGAACTCTACTCCAAACAAACTCTGGCTTGCTAGCTTACCAAAAGCGCCAAAGCAACTCACCCGAGGCTACAAACTACTCGACTCGGCTTGCCAACTAAACTCACTACCTTGGTCTGACTGAGCTCTGGTGAGGCTCTCCACAACTAGGGTTCTTCGACAACCCTCGACACACACTCGTCGCCTAACGGTCTAACAACCAACCGCTGAACAAACAACTCCTTTTCCCAAAGATCACAACCACGCCGGCTCGCTCGAACCTCGAAACCAAAAGACCAGAAACGCTTCAGAATGTGTTATCCTCCTACTCAAAGCATCAGCCAGATCGTAGCTTCCACCCAGGGTAAGGATTCCGAGCAACACCCTTAGCAACTACGGCCAGGAACTACGTGGCTTCACTACAACCACCATTTGTTCAGTACCATCTGAACTCCAACCATGAACACAAGAGGTTCCACCAACCAAGCTTAGGTTCAACTTACCAAACTTGCCTAAGCAACAACCCGACTACGAGCACGGTATCCTTACAACCTCAACTAAAGCCTTACAACCTCAACTAAAGCCTTACAACATCCACCTGAAGTCCAACTTCTCCAAGAACTGAGCACCAGTCCTCCAATGCAAACCCTACATGGTTCTGAAACTATCACCACCAGAACGAACCACACAAAACACACTTGTGTGAACAACTCTCAACCTTCCTTCAGAGATCCAAGACTAACAGGTGCTGTTCCAAAAGGCAACACTAACTTCTGGCAGAGATACAATCAACCCAAGGAACACCAAAAGTTCCATCTCCACACGATACTCGAAGCAGTGGCAACCTTGCTCTGCTAAAACATAACGATGCCAAACCGAACTTACTTTATACCAAGACTCTACCAAGTGTGCTTTACACATAAGACAACCTGCTCATCTCATAAGGCATCCAACTCATCTCATAAGCACCAAACTCATCTCATAAGCATCCAACTCACGGTCCCTCTCTTTGGACCGAACTCGCATCTACAATGCTCACTCAACTCGAGTTTAGGCACCCGAAGGTAGTGGACCGCACTACCAACCACAAAGATCTCTTGGCCTTAGCACTAGCGTGAGACTCACACGCACTAACACTTACCACCGCCAACTGTGACTTACTCAACCCCCAGTAACACTGGGAAGAGGCTCCAGCTCCTCTCGAACATCCTTTCACTTGTAGTCCTTCGACTACCACTGAACTAGCCCTCTTGCACGACCTAAACAAGTGCATTTTCCATAAATAGATCCAATGGCTAAAGAAGTGTGCTGAACTCCGGACGGTCATAGAACCATCCGCTTATACCCATGCCACACTCAGTCCGAACTGGACTTAGAGCCAAAGCGGCACACCAACCATTGCACCTCAAGTGCCACTACTACCAAATCCACATCTTACTACAAATGGGGCCAGCAAGGTCACAACCTCAAGTGACAAAAACTATGTCGAGGCATACAAGAGCTCAACTCAAACAACCATGCCTAAGGCATCTCATCAAACCAAAGTCTCACTGCCTACTCTTGCATCTCCACATGATGCTCAACAAAACTCTGGCCAGCTCTCTCAACATGCAGCAGCTAGCTCTACTCTAGGAGCTCACCAAAGAAGAGTACTCAACTCTGCTAGACCACTGAGGAAACCACCAACGGATCCAGTCCAGTGGGAACACTGCTCGTTGCACCCTTAACCACAGGGTTCCGACTTACTAGATGCAAAATAAGAACACTTACAAGAGAACAAGGATGTCTCTACCTCCTCCACGAAGGCCACTAACTCTGCAGCCTACTCTACGGGCAATCAAACAACTGCTAAGGTTCAAGTTACACACTGAACTACCTGCAGACTAGTCCACACTAGGACTGCTCCACAAGCATCATCATAAGCAAAGCCGAAGCTAACTCCTCTCCGGGAGTGGTACTCCAAGGCAAAACACCTCCACCCCTCTCACTGGGGAAAACTAACTAGGTGTGGGCCACACCACAAGGGCCTACGGGAATCTAATCTCTACTTCCCTCTAGGACTATATCCCAGTGGTATCTGAATCTATCTGGATACCCTGACAAGCTGCAAACATACTTCTTACACTGCGGGAAGTTGGCATGATGGCGCTCTAAACCCAAACCAACGACAAGTCAGAACCTGCTCATCTCCGCTCCACAACACAAAACAAGGCATACACTACATGAAAGGTATTGTAAATTCTTAACCCTTTTCTAAAGCACAGAAAACTTAGGCGCACTGACGATGACTATCTGAGTCTTTGGTGATCATGGGAAAGCCGACCTACAACAAAAGGTCAGTCTACAAAGTCTATGACTCGAGCTCGATACCAGCTCAGAAAGACCCGACCCAAAAGGGGCTCTAAATAGGTCTTTACCCCAATGCATGCATTCAAAGTAAAGAACAATATGCAATTTAGTTTTTGGATTCCCAATTAAAACAAAACAAAAGAGATTCAATCAGAAATCAAATAGATTGCTGAAACCTGTCCCTGTTTCCAAGCACCTGTTTCAAGGCAAATACATTTCTAAACGCATACTCTGATCAGAGATTTATTAAAACATTTGAAACAATCCTCAAATACAACAAAGTTGGAATCCATAAAAACATTCAGGAAAAACATCCTAGGGCTCGTGTGTCTTGCTACATGCATTCAGGGGAAAATAAAAGACAAGAGTCATAGAAATAAAAAGTCAGAGATGACAACAGGTTCCCATGATCACAGCTCCTCCTTCAGCCATCCTGTCTCGCACCTTGGTTACCTGTGGAAAACCACAAAATAAGGGTGAGTAACGAATTACTCAGTAAGAATCCCCAACCGGGGTACAATACGATGCACATGGTCATCTAGATGAGTGTATGCAAGCTATGAATATAAACACAGAATAGAGCACATAGCTTAAGTCCACACTTGGACCTCGGATGCCAACTCAGGGTCTTAGTCTGGAAATGAATCCACCAAACAATACGCCTTATACGAGAAACGAGTCCCGGCCTCACTCGCTTCATCGTCGACACGAAAGGTGCACTAGCTCAAGATCCCGAGGAGCTCTCCGGTCGGCGTTGTAATGAGCATTAGCATGCACCGCGTGCTACACTGCGAGACTATGAGGGGTGCGGGTCTAGTGGCAAGTCGCCCATGTCCGATCACCACGCCTAACTAAATCTCTCGGATCGGTGTCACCGACATAGGGGTGTGAGACACGGACACGTGAACTATGTCGGCTGAACCACCGCACCGAGGCTAAGGAATCGGTCGTGGTAGGCTTACACCAGAAGCCGTCCTTGCCCTAACGGTGGCAATCAAGGGCTACGGCCGAACACGCCGAGGACGTGCCGATTGCCGGGGACGAGGCAATGCCAAGTCATCATCCCGACCGTTGGGGCATTTAACGACCGCCACCCTCACCCAAGATTGCGGGGCCTACCGGTCGGGGTTAGCTAAACCTAACGGGTCCGGGGACGAAGAATCGTCTTGACGTCCCCGCCATGGATGCAAGATACTTTATGCATCGGGCCGGATGATGTTACCAACTCGAATTCTAACTTCGCCTTAACAATCGCCAAACAATCCAATACGTGCTCAAAAGAATACAGAGACCTAGCATGGTACTACGGAACAAGAATGAATATGAGCATGCCGAGCGGAACAACCTAGCATGGACTAACATGAAAGAACAACATACGAAGTCATGCGGTCAAGAATTGTAAGCGAGCACCTAAACTACACATGCCGATAATCACAAACAAACATACAACATCAATCACATAGAACATCTTAGGGTCCACACAACTCCGTAAGAAATCCTTACTGGCCGGGAGGCAACTACACACAAAATCCTAAAGCTGCGATCGATCCCGAGCTAGCTACGAGAACCTAACAAAAACAATGATAATCACACTCTAAAGGCTTAAATATAATAAAATAAATAGGGCTCGGCTCAAGGAGCAACTCACGCGCGCGGTGACACGCGGACGGGCGGCGGCAAAGACGGCGGGGTCGCATCGGGCGCGGATGGGCGCTGATGGCGGCAAATGGGCGCACATCTGGCACGGCTGGCGCTGCAGACGGACAGCGCGGCTGGGCGCGGATGGGCGCGTTAGGCGCGGACGTGGCTGGGGCGGCACGCGGAAGGGCACGCGCAGACGCGGAGGCGCGACGGCGCGAGACGACGACGGCGCTCGGGCTACAGCGACGCGACGCGAAGCTCGGCGATGGCGATGGCGAGGGCGCTGGCTCGCGCGGCGAGCGCGCGCGTCGCGCGCGCGCCGCGAGCGCGACGCGACGGACGGGCGATCTGGTGCCGCGACGCCTCTGGCGGCGCGGCGGCTGGCGCGCTGAGGCTGCTGCGTTGCGCTTGGGCGCTGGCGTGTCTGGCGGCCTCTTTGTTGGCGCTGGTCTTTGGTGCGATCTGGCTGGCTGCTCGACCGGCCGCTGCTCGGTGGTCGCTTGGCTGGCGAAGCAGCGCTCGGGCCGCAAGGGAAGAAAATCACGGCTAGGGGCTTGGGAGAGAAGAGGGTTGGGCGGCCATGGAGTTTTGGGGAAGAAAACACAAAACCTAATTTCTTTTCATTTAACCAAATGCACAAAACTCCAAAGATCCAAGGGTAACTAAGATATGACGCGGAAAGAGTAACAAGAGCTCTCCATAGCTCAACTGGCACGCATCCTCACAGGCTTTCTCGGAGACCCGGGTTCGAATCCCAGCTTTTGCATCTACCCATGCTCAAACCAAACCACAAAGCCGAAAAAACCTTCATAAATCCATCCAATAATTTTAGCAACTGGAAAAAGACATAAACGGCCCTGACGGCCCGACCAAATACCAAAATACCCCGAGGGCATACCTGGAAGACTAGGATGAAAACCTGGGCCGTTACAACCTGTATCTGATGAAGTTTGCATATAACAATAGTTATCAGTCGCCGATTCAGACAGCTCCATTCGAGGCTTTGTATGGTATGTGTTGCCGATCTCTTGTGTTCTGGGAAGAGGTTGGTGATAGGCAGGTTTTGGGTCACGAGTTGCTGCAGTTGACCAATGGCGCCGTGCAGAAGATTAGAGCACGTATGTTGACAGCTCAGAGCAGACAGAAGAGTTACGCCGATGTTCGGCGTCGGGATTTGGAGTTTGAGGTTGGTCAGCATGTATTCCTAAAGGTCGCACCGATGCGAGGTGTTTTGAGGTTTGGCAAGCGTGGGAAGCTGAGTCCCCGTTTTGTTGGTCCGTTTGAGATTCTGGAGAGGATTGGCAAGGTTGCTTATCGGTTAGCCCTGCCTCCGTCATTGTCAGCAGTGCACAGTGTTTTTCATGTTTCGATGTTGAGACAGTGCGTGCTGGATCCGTCGCACATTGTTGATTTTGAGCCGTTGCAGCTGAATGAGGATTTGAGCTTCGAGGAGAAGCCAGTGGGGATTCTTGCTTTTGAGACAAAGTCACTGCGTAATCGTGAAATCCGGTTGGTAAAAGTTCAGTGGAGGAGTCAGAGTTCAGAGGAAGCCACTTGGGAGCGGGAAGATGAGATGAGATTGCAGTATCCCGAGCTGTTCCAATCTTAAGTGACTTTCGAGGACGAAAGTCTTATAAGGGGGGAATATTGTAACGGCCCAGAAATTTCATCCCGGTCTTCCCGGGAGGCCCAGGGGCATTTTGGTAATTTTGGGTCGGGCCGACAGGGCCGGTTATGAAATTGTTAATTGTCGGAAAAATTATGAGCCGATTTGAATAGGATCGGGAATTTTGGTGAAGACATTTGGGCTTGGGAAAAAGTAAAAATAAATAGGGAATTAAATAGCGCGTCGAGTGAGATTCGAGCCAAGGACGTGCCGCATGCTAGGCGGAGGGCGCTGCCAGCCGAGCCACTGGGCGCGTTTGTTATCTTCATCGCACGATCTAATACATATTCCTGTTTGATGCGCGTTTTGGTTTAAAAGGCCAGCTCGCCCGAGCTTCTCCTTCTTCTTCCCCATTTCTCCTTCGCGATTCTTCCTCCGACCGACAGCGATTTCCCTTGCGATTTCTTCCTTCTCCAGCTCCATTTCGACCGAGCTTCTTCTCCAAATTCGAAGTCGATCTCTTCCCGAGCAGCAGGTAAGCATTTTCTTCTCCTTCTTCTTCTCCTTCCTGCCCTCCCCTATTTCCGATTTCGAGTTTTGCTGGCCGAGAGAGTGAGGGAATTGCGTGGTTTTCGTGCAGCCAGTGTAAGGGATTCCAGACATCAGCGAATCGGCCGTCGAATCCTCACCAATCGCTCGAATTCCAGCTCGTTCTTCTCCTCCGCCGGATCGCCCCTCGCCCGATCGCCTCGCCGGATCGCGACGCTCGGCACGCGTCGTGCCCCTTGCTCGCGTCGCGAGAGGTTGCCCGACCCTCCGAGCCACGCCGCGATCGAAGTCGCGCCCGGCGCGCGAGCTCGCGCCACCTCCGTGTCGCGTCGCATCGCGGCGCCCGGTGTAAAGACCCACCCAAAAGGGCTCTAAATGGGCCTTTACCCCAATGCATGTATTGGAAATAAAAGACATTATGAAAAATATATTTGGATCCCAAGTAAAAGCAGAAACATTCAACAACCAAAACATACATTTCTAAAAGCATACTCGATCGTGAGATTTATTTAAACCATTTAAACAATCCACAATTATAAATATCTTGGAATCCATAAAACGTAAGAAAACATCCTAGGGCTCCGTGCCCGTCTACATGCATTCAGGGAAATAACAAAAGTCAAGAGTCATGATAAAATAAAAGGGTCAGAGATGACAAGCAGGATTCCATGATCACGGCTTCTCCTTGACCATCCTGTCTCCCGCTTGATTACCGTGGAAAACCACAGAATAAGGGTGAGTAATGAATTACCCAAGAAGAATCCCCAACCAGGGTACAATACGATATACATGATCATCTAGAAGAATGTATGCAAGCTATGAGTACAAACATAGAGCGGAGCACATAGCTTAAGTCCACACTTGGACCTCGGATGCCAACTTAGGGTCTTAGTCCAGGAAAATACCACAACACACACTATACGCGCTATACGGGAACAAGTCCCGCCTCACTGTCTCATCGTCGATACGAAAGGTGCACTAGCTCAAGATCCCGAGGAGCTCTCGGTCGGGCGCAGTAATGAGCGTAAGGATGCACCGCGTGCTTCTACAGACTATGGGGTGCCGGGTCTAGTGGCAAGCGCCCATATCCGGATACCACGCCTAACTAAATCTCGGATCGGTGTCACCGACATAGGGGTGTGAGACGGACACGTGAACTATGTCACCTGTACCACCGCACTTTGAGGCTAAGGAACGGGTCATGGTAGGCTTACACCAGAAGCCGTCCTTACCTTAACAGTGGCAATCAAGGGCTCTTTGCCGAACACGCCGAGGACGTGCGGTGCCGGGGACTAGGCATTGCCAAGTCATCATCCCGACCGTTGGGGCATCGCTTAGACTACCACCCTCACCCAAGATTGCGGGGCCTACCGGTTGGGATAGCTAATCCTCACGGGTCCAAGGACGGAGAAGCTGTCTCGAACGTCCTTGCCATAGATGCAAGATACTTTATGCATCGGGCCGGATGATGCTATCTACCGAATTCTAACCTCGCCTTAACAATCGAAGAAACAATCCAATACGTGCTCGAAAGAATACAATGAGACCTAGCATGGTACTACAGAACAAGAATGAATATGAGCATGCCGTAAGCGGAACAACCTAGCATGGACTAACATGAAAGAACAACATACGAAGTCATGCGATCGAGAATTGAGCAGAGCACCTAAACTATACATGCCGATAATCACAAACAAACATACAACATCAATCCCATAGAACATCGCAGGTCCACACAACCCGGTGAAGAAATCCTTACCTTGGTGGAAGACTTCTACACACAAATTCCTAGGCTGCGAACACTTCCGAGCTAGCTATCGAGAACCTACAAACATGGTAACAATCATAACCATATCCCTAAAAATATAATAAAATAGCGGCTCGGGCAGGGAGCACTCACACGGCACCGCCGACACGAAGCAAAGGCGGCTGGCAGGGCAGCCGCAGTAGTGAGCTGGTGGCTGGTGGCTGCGCGCTACTGGCGCTGGCGCGCGTCGCGCGCGGGGGGCCCCGGGCGCGCTGTGCGCATGCGCCGACGAGACGGGACTCGGCAGCGAGCGGCGGCGGCACGGCGCAGCGCCGCAGCGGCCGGCGGCGCGTTGCGGACACGACGAGCCGCTTTCGGCGAGGACGCGCACGCGGAGAAGCGTCTTGGCGTCGCGAAGCGGCGGTTCGGCAAGCGGACACGGCGAGGACGCGGCGATGGGGCGGCGCTGCGTGCAATGGGCGAGCTCGGTACGGGCGGCGACAGGCGAGCGACTTCGGCGATGGCTTCCCTCGGCTGCGACTGGCGTGCGACAAAGCCCGGTGCGGCGGCGGCAGATGATCGGGCGACGGACTGGGGCGTGGCGACAGGCGATCTGGCGATCCTCGGCCGGATCTGGTGCGTTCGCTGGTCGAGGGCGCTCTGCGGCGGCAAGGCGGTGGTCGCGGATAGCGATCTCACGATCTCGGCCGGATCTCGTGCACTTCTTTGGTCGAATCGAAAGCGTCTGGCTCGGCGGTGGGCGAACTGGACGACACACTGCAACCACACACACACACACAAGCTCTCCTTCTTACCTTCGGCAAAGCAAGAACACCCAAACGAGAAGATGAAGAGGATGAAAACTTACCCGGAATGATGATGGAGTCTCGAGGTGCAAAGGGGATGAAGAAATCGGCAAGGAGAGCTTGGGAGAAAGCTTGGGCGGCCACAACTCTTTTGGAGAAGAAAACACAACAAACCTAATTCCTTTTCATTTAATCAAATGCACCAAACACCAAAGATCCAAGGTTAACTAAGATGTGATGCGAGAAAGAGCAACAAGAGCAACTAATGGCTCAATTGGCACACATCTCCACAAGCTTCCCGGGAGACCGGTTTCAACCCCCCAGTGCAAAGACAATTCCCTTTTATTTTTACTTTTGCATCAAACCTTGCTCAAACCAAACCACAAACCCCTCCAAAAACCTACAAAACCATCCAATAATTTTAGTAATCGAAAAGACACAAACGACCCGACGGCCCGACCAAATTACCAAATTACCCCTAGGGCATACGGAAGACCGGGAAGAAAAACACCGGTCGTTACACCCACCGAGCCTCGCAAAGACGCCGCGCTTCGACCGACGCGCAGCGCAGCCGGCGCGCCACGCGCCCATTCCTGCGCGCTTCTAGCGCGCCCAACTAGCCAGTTCTTTGCCGCTTCGCTCGCACAATCGCCCGTTAAATGCGTTCGTCGCTCCTCGTGAGTTGCTCCCGAGCTGAGCCTCGTTTATTTTATTATATTTAGGCCTATTGTGTGATTTTTGTTATGATTGATAGGTTCTCGATAGCTAGTTCGGGTTCGTTCGCCGCTTAGGTTTTCGTGTCAAATCGTCCCAGACCAAGGTAAGGATTTCTTACCGGAGTTGTGTGGACCCTGCGATATTATATGTGATTGCTGATTGACTGCTTGTTTGTGTTTAATGACATGTGTAGCTAGGTATTCTATTTTGAATTCCCGATTAGCATGATTTTCCTAATTTAATTCTCATGTTAATCCATGCTAGGTTGTTCCTTTCTAGCATGCTCGTATCTGTTCTTTGCTTCGTAGTATCATGCTAGGCTCATTGTATTCTTATTGAGCACGTATTGGATTTTATGGAATTGTTTGCTGTTTGCAAGGGCAGGTTAGAATTGTAGGTAGATAGCATCATCCGGGCCTGATGCATAAAGTACCTTGCATCCATGGCAGGGACGTCGAGCAAGTCATTCCGTCCCTGGACCTTGTGAGGGATTAGCTAACCCAAGCGGTAGGCCCTGCAATCTTGGGTGAGGGTGTGATCGTTAAATGCCCCAACGGTCGGGATGATGACTTGGCATTGCCTCATCCCGGCGATCGGCACGTCCTCGGCGTGTTGGCCGTAGCCCCCGATTGCCACCTATTAAGGCAAGGACGGCTTCGGTGTAAGCCTACCACGACCGTTCCTTGGCCCAGTGCGGTGGTTCAGCCGACATAGTTTACGTGTCAGTGTCTCACACCCTATGTCGGTGACACCGATCCAAAGAATTAGTTAGGCGTGGTGGATCGAACATGGGCAACTTACCTCTAGACCCGGCACCCCATGGTGTCGCAGAGCACGAGGTGCATGCTTACGCTCATTACAATACGACCGGAGAGCTCCTCGGGATCTTGAGCGGTGTACCTTTCGTCGACGATGATGCAGCCGAGGCGGGAATTGTTTCTCGTATATGGAGACTTATATATTGGACTGTGTGGTGATATTATTCCGGACTAAGACCTTAAATTGGCATCCGAGGCCCAAGTGTGGGCTAAGCTTTGTGCTCTATTCTGTGTTTATATTCATAGCTTGCATACGCTCATCGAGATGACCATGTATATCGTATTGTACCCGGTTGGGAGATTCTTACTTGAGTAATTCGTTACTCACCCTTATTATTGTGGTTTTTCCACAGGCAACCAAGTTGCGAGACAGGATGGCTGAAAGAGGAGCTGTGATCATGGGGCCCAGTCTTCCAACTCTAATTTTTGTATTATGACTCTTTATGTTTTGTTTCCCCTGAATGCATGTAGTAGGGCACGAAGCCCTAGGATGTTTTGTAAATGTTTTGTGGATTCCAGCATTTTGTACCTGAACAAGTTTTGAATGGTTTTTAAGAAATCTCTGATCAGAGTATACTTTGGAAATGTATTTATCTTGGAGCAGTGCTTGGAAACAGGGACAGTTCCAGGAAATTGTCTAGTTTTTAAATGGGTTATTTTGAATGTTTTGTTTTTAATTGGAATCCGAAATCATGTCTGTTTAATGTCCTTTACTTTGAATGCATGCATTGGGGTAAGGGCCCATTTAGTGCCCCATTCGGGTCGGTCCCTTACATAGCCTCAATCCGTCGCAGATACTGCGCTACATTCCGGCGGTGAGTTCAGTTCACTTTTTCACTTTTTCACTTCATCTTCTTCTTGTTTTTTTCACTTTTCTCTGTTTGCTTTAGGATATTGCAACCAAACTGAGATTCAGTGTTGTTGCTGATACATCCATGAACTCTACTCATCACAGCGGTTTGGCCTTTTGTTTTTTAAGGTTAATTTCTCAAATGTCATGACCTTCTTTCGCTTTTCTTTTTCTTTTAGAACTTTATTCTTGTTTTCCTTTTTCTGTCTCTATATCTTTTACAAATGTTGATATGATTCTGCAATTCGCATTTCTAGTTTATTTTCTGTTATGCAATGTGTGATGGTTTTTGTTAACGTTTTTGGTGATCTCTTTTTCTATTATTGTTGTTTTTTGTTATTTAGTTTTTGTCGGTGTGGTTATAAACCTTAATTGCGAGTTTAGGAATTTTTTGTAATTTTTGGATTTGAACTGAAGTTGATTGTTGGGGATTGAATGTTTGATTGCTATTTATCCTGAATTGAATTTGGTTGTTAAGAGGTGGTGGATTAAGACTTTACCAATATTCTTCTCATGTCAAGAGGTGGTGAGGTGGAAGACGGGCCTTTCCAAAAGTAGGTGTAGATAGAGCAGCTTCATAGTCTAGTATAAACCTCATCTCACGATTATAGTCTGCCTCTATTATCCTATCTATCCTAAAATATTGTTGACAGTTTTACCATTACGTGTACATCTTGTCCTTTGGGATTATATGTCATAACATTGTGAAAAGTAAGTCTCACATCCTCAACAAATTCTTTAGATGACTTGTACCAGTTTTTGTTAAGCCTATATTTCACAGTTCCTAGGTCCATTGGTTGCTTAATGAATAATGATGGTATCATAGTCATGCAAACCAAGACCTTCCACATCAATAGGGGGTTTTAAACACCCAACCATACTTGTGTTCAATCAATTTATCCAGAAGTGAACTGTGAGTCTTAAAATAATTGGAACCCTGCCCAAAACCATGAGCAATTTTAAGATTTATCTCAGTTTAGCTATACTTGTGTCATCTTTCTCCTTTTGGCTAATTATTGAATTGATACTTTGAATGTCATCAAGTTGACTAATTTCTTATGGGATATTACTATTTGCTTTATTTAACAGCTTTCCAAATCATGGATAAATCATGGATGAACAAAAGTAGGTTATCGAAAGATTTTGAGTTGGGTGTGGAAAAGTTCATTGAATATGGATTTTCTAATACAACTAGTACTACCATTCGTTGCCCTTGTTTGAAATGTGAGAATTGTGAAAAACAATGTCGCAATGATATAAGAGACCATTTATATGTCAACGGCATAGATGAAAGTTATAAAATCTGGTTTTGTCATGGGGAAGAACTTCCTAGTTCAATTGTCCATAGAGAATATTCTAAGACGGACACTGAAATGTATGAAGAAAATGATATTGGAGGTGTTAAGGAATGATTGAAGTCGCTCATGAAGAATATTCAAAGGACCCCAATGGATTTGAGAAGTTACTTAACGATGCTGAAAAACCTTTATATATGGGTTGCAAGAAATTTACCAAGTTGTCTACATTAGTGAAGTTGTATAACTTGAAAGTTAGATTTGGATGGAGTGATGCAAGTTTTTCTGAACTACTCAAAATATTAAAAGAAATTTTAACGGTTAATAACGAGCTTCCTTCGTCAATGTATGAAGCAAAGAAAACCTTGGGTGCATTAGGAATGGATTATGAAAAAATTCATGCATGTCCTAATGATTGTTGTTTATATAGAAAAGAATATGCCAATGCAAATACTTGCCCTAAATGTGGTGAATCAAGATGGAAATTTGATGGAAATAAGAAGAAGAAACAAAAAGAAATTCCCGCAAAAGTTATATGGTATTTCCCACCTATTCCACGATTCAAAAAGATGTTTAGAACTCTTGATTGTGCTAAGAACTTGACATGGCATTCTGATGATAGAGTTGTAGATGGTAAATTACGTCATCCCGCTGATTCACCGGCTTGGAAGTTAGTAGATTTCACATGGCCAGACTTTGGTTCTGAAGTTAGGAATCTTCGTTTAGCATTGTCAGCGGATGGAATAAATCCACATGGTAATATGAGCTCTAAAAATAGTTGTTGGACGGTGGTGATGATTATTTATAACCTTCCACCATGGTTGTGTATGAAAAGAAAGTTCATGATGTTATCGATGTTGATTTCGGGTCCAAAACAACCAGGATATTACATTGGCATATACTTGGCACCGTTAGTTGAGGATTAAAAACTTTTATGGGAAAGTGGTGTACAATGTTATGATGCTTACCGAGATGAACTATTCAACTTAAGGGCAGTTTTATTATGGACAATTAACGATTTTCCTGCCTATGGAAACCTTAGTGGGTGTTCTGTTAAGGGTTATAAGGCATGTTCAATCTGCGGTGATAACACTTCTTCTATAAGATTGAAACATGGGCAAAAATAGGCATACCTTGGACATCGAAAATTTTGGCCGTGTAATCATATATTTTGACGTCAACAAAAATCTTTTAATGGACATAAAGAACTTTAAACCATTCCAGAACCTTTGTCCGGTGAAGAAGTTTTTGCCAAAACTAAAGATTTGAAATTTCAAATAGGAAAGAAACTGAAAAAGAGACAACTAAAAAAAGGAACTACTAAAAGTTGTTGGAATAGGTTGTCTATTTTTTTCGAGCTCCCTTATTGGAAACATCTTCATGTCAGACATTGTTTGGATGTGATGCACATTGAAAAAAATGTATGCATGAATATATTGGGTACATTACTTGACATCCCGGGAAAAAGTAAAGATGGATTGAGTGCTAGACGAGATTTAAAGAACTTAAAGATTCGACCAGAGCTTCAACCTATTATTGGCGACAAAAAAGACTACATTCCCCCAGCTTGTTACACTCTTACTAGGGAGGAGAAACGTTGTGTTTTGAGAACGCTTTCAAACGTGAAAGTTCCTCTTGGTTATTCTTCCAATATTAAAAATGTTGTGTCAATGGACGATTTTAAACTTAATAGTTTGAAGTCCCATGATTGTTATGTGATCCTGCAACAATTGCTTCCTATTGCAATAAGATCTGTGCTACCGAAATATGTTCGATATGCTATAACACGGCTGTGCATCTTTTTTAATTCTATATGCAACAAAGTAGTAGATGTTATACAATTAGACAAGTTGCAAGAGGATATCGTGGTTACTCTATGTTTGTTGGAGAAGTACTTTCCACCTTCGTTTTTCACAATTATGATGCATCTCACAGTACATCTTGTAAGAGAAGTAAAACTTTGTGGGCCTATATATCTGCGATGGATGTACCCATTTGAAAGATTCATGAAAGTGATTAAGAATTCTGTGAGAAATAGGTATCGCCCAAAAGGTTGTATTGCTGAAAGTTATATATTAGAAGAAGCTGTTGAATTTTGTTCAGAATGTTTATGTGGAGTACCTCCTATTGGTCTTGGAAGTCAAAATTTAAAGAGCAACTACACAATTCAAATGTTGGTAAACCGTTGTCGAGCGGAGTATTATTCAGACCAGAATGTGAAGTTTTATATCAAGCTCATCGATATGTTTTGGAAAATACAATTGACGTGCAACCATATATAGAGCAAGTTAATTTCTCTAATTATGTTTCATTGATTTACTGAAACATATGATGTCAACCTAACTATACTACTAAATATTTCATCCAAAGGAAACACATGTTAGTACTGCAATCACAACAACCTAGTAGATCAAAAAATCGAGAAATGGGTTCAAGACGAACATAATCGATGTTTTAAGATCTTGGTTACGTGAAACGGTAATGAGTATGTTCAATGTAATATTAATGCATTAGTATTATACCTGCATAGCATTTGATAGTAACTGTGTTTATGAGTTATGATCATAGGTGGCAGCCGAGCTTGAAAAAAGAGATATTAAGGTTTCTGATAACTTGAGGTGGATTTCTCATGGCCCTCATTCGAATGTGACTAAATATAATGGTTATATCATTAATGGGTGTCAATATCAAACAAAGTCTTGTGACAATGATAGAAGCGTACAAAATAGTGGAGTTAGTTTAGTTGCAAATACAATGCAAGTCTCTAGTTCAAAAGATAAAAATTCTATTTTTGGAGACATGTCTTTTAATGGAGTCATACAAGAAATTTGGGAGCTGAATTATAATACCTTTCATGTAGCAATGTTTAAGTGTGATTGGATTGAAAACAACAATGGTATGAAAATCGATGAGTTAGGTTTTTTGTTAGTTGACTTAAATAGAATAGGACACAAGTATGACTCATTTATACTAGCAACCCAAGCAAGGCAAGTGTTTTATGTTGAGGATCCAAGTGATGCCAGATGGTCAATTGTGCTTACTCCACCACAAAGAGAATTTGAAGATCAATATTATGAGGATGAACTTGGAGACACGGTACTACATTGTCAAGGAATGCCCAACAGTATGCCAAATGTTGAATCCACAAGTGACTTGGATGATAACATCTCAACCTATGTGCGAGTAGATTGTGAGGGTACTTGGATTCCTAAATAACATTTACGGGGTGGGTTTTCGATTTTTATGACTTCTATAAATTTATATCATTTCTTGTTTGATTTGTTTATTAAATATGTATGCTAACGTTTTCTACTTTCCACTTGTAGTTTAGTTCTTATATCATGAAGCCTACAAATGTCGATGAAAAAGAAACCTCAACTAAAAAGCGAACACGAGGCACAACTACTATGAAAGAAGGAAGAAGTAAAAAGAAAGATGGGGAGAAACGATTGGTTATGGAGTGCCCATTGGGGATAGTGGACACAAATTTACTTCCTTCATTGGATCAACAGTTCATCATCACATCCCTATTACTTATAAGAAATGGCCTGACGTACCACGTGAGTTGAAAGATAAGTTGTTTAATATCGTTGAGGTATGTTCACTTTCACCATAATAATAATATTATTTTATTTGTGGTTGTATTTATTAATAGTATTTATTTTTTAATGTGTAGAATGATTTTGAATTTGATGGACGAGCTAAAAAGAAGGTACTCAGAACGGGTGGGGTAGCTTTTCGTCAATTCAAGAACATTCTAACTACAAAGTGGATAATGCCATTTAAAGATCAACCTGAAATTTTAGAAAATCCACCAACTTTATACTCATTTCTTGACAAAACGCAGTGGACAGAGTTTGTCAAATCAAGGTTAACTCCAGAGTTCGAGGTATGAAAATAATTGAATTTGTGTGGGTATATATATATATATTGTTTTGGTTTCTTACTAAGTACACATTAATGTAGAAATTGAGAGCCAAACAACAAGCAAAACAAGCAAGTAATAGGTATCATCATCGCCTTTCACGTAAAGGTTATGCCAACAAGAAGGAAGAAATGGTAATACTTTCTGTTTAATTTATAATAATCTAATTCCTCATAACATGTATCTAACTTATTATGTTTATTGGAGTTTAGAAGAATAAAGGATTAGATGATAGTCAGCTTCAACGACATAACATGTGGAAGATTGCACATTCTAATAAGAAAGGAGAAATTGTGGACGAACATGTTCAAGAAGTAGTTGACAAGATGGTAAATAACTTTCGTTTCTTTTTAACATGTTCATGGAGTAGTTGAAATGACAAATAACTTCTTTTTTTTAAGGATGATATCATTGCAATCTGAGACCCAACCAGACCACAAGTTTCGAATCCTAATGATGTGTTGACTAAAGCTTTAGGCACTCCTAAACACTTTCGGGCGTGTACGTGGAGTAGGTGGTTTCATTACACCTACTTCATACTTCCACACTCCAAAAAGTGGGTCAAGAGAAGGCGCAAAGGAAATGGAACTTGCTAATGAAAATGAATTACTTCGACAACGCATTCAAGAGTTGGAAGCAAATCAAATGAACACACAAGACACTCCAAAATATGAACAAGGGAGTTGCACCAAGCAAGTTTTGAAAATGGCTAAAAAGAATGAAGATAAAGTTGACGCATTTAAGTAATTATACCAATGGGGAAGCTTAGTACAGAACAATTGGAAGATATCATAAAACCTTCAACCAAGGTACAATATGCCAAATTTCTCTTAAGTGTCGTCTTTCATATATAAAAGATGCAATTTTTATTAACTAGCACTTATTTTTTGTTAAAGGGAAAATCATGCTTGTTGGCAAAAGATGTAATTTCAAATGTTGTTGCATCCGGCATACTACTTGAGGATAAGACACTAGGATCTACAATTCATGGAATACCATTAGGAGAAAATAATGTTAGAGTCTCAATAGATGTGGCGATCGTTGATGCAGCCTTACCGATCACGGTAAGAGATGATTTAAAAACTAAAAAACAATCTATTGGGTCACATGTCCCATGGCCACACAATTTAGTGATTCTCAATGAGGAGATGAAGGTACGCTCGATAAAAACAATTAATTTCTAAAAAATCTCATTAGATCTCTAATGAATCATGATAAAATTAAAACTTACTTATTGTAGGTTAAATCTAAGAAGAAGATTAAAGACAAAATCAAAGTTGGTGATTTGTAGATGTTGGATCTACCAGAAGGTTTGAATTCTATCTTTCGCCATGCAGAGTCGATAATGAAGACTGACAGTAGTATCTCCATGCAAATTCCTGAGGGGCTCTTCGGTACAAGTCGCAAGAGTTGTGTATTAAGAAACGATATTATTGACTTTTGCAATATGAAAGAAGTAAAAACATTATCGTTGGTGGCTTATATGGCGTAAGAAATTTTTTCCTTCTTTTCTTTATCATATTAAATTATAGTAGACTTTTTTTTTAAAAGAAAACTAACCATTATCTTAATCTTTGTAGGTATTTGTACTCATATTGCGTTGATTCAGGGCGAGCTCAAAAGTATATTTTCGTGGATCCATCTTTAATATCGTTTGGTCAATACACACCGGAAATTAGAGCACGTAACCTTTGTTCGAGACTCGATGGCGATCGCAAGAAAAGATCAATTGGTTGTTGCTCCATATAATCTCGGGTGAGTAAAAGTTTATTCATTACAAAAATAGTTTATCACTTAATTACTTTTAGTTTGATAATCTAACACTTGTGTATTTTTGTTTAGTGGTCATTGGTCACTGCTCATTGTGAATCCATACGAAGATATTGTTTATCATTTAGATTCATTACGTACAAGTTCAAAAGTAGATATCAAGTCTGTAACATGCACGTAAGTTATGTTTTCACTTTGAATTATATGTTGTCTATTCATTTTGGATGTTTTATATTTTCTTTTTTAATATGTTAAGTATTTATGTAGGGAACTTGCAATATTTCGAGCTCAGAAAAAAATAAAAGTGGATAGAAATAAAACATTATGGAAAAATGTTAAGGCAAGTATAATAATTTTTTCTTTTTATTATTTTCATTTTGTTTTCTTTTTAATTTGTTTGTGAAAATAAAAGCGTTCTCTTTGTTCTTGTAGTGCCCATTACAATCAGGTACAGTGGAATGTGGGTATTATGTAATGAGGTATATGAGAGACATAATAACCAAAGATATCACCATCATCACAGAATCGGTACGTTACATATAAATGTATAGTAAACAATATTTTCTTATTTGAAATAAGCAAGACTAAATTGAATTTCTTATTCTTAGGTTGATACGAGGAATTCATACACAAAAATCGAGTTAGATGAAGTGCGAGTGGAATGGGCGAACTTTATTGGACGATATTATTGACTTTTTTGTGGTTGAAGAAATTTTTTGGATCACTTTATTCTATGCATTGAACTTAGACTTATAGATATCCATATTAGTTTTTTGGAAGGATGGGTATAGATATCCATATTACTTTTTGGAAGGATGGGTATAGATATCCATATTATTTTTTGGGAAGGATGGGTATAGTTATCCATATTATTTTTTGGGAAGGATGGGTATAGGTTCTTTTTTTGTATACATAAAACACGATTACTTCGTATATTTTGGTTGGTTGGTTAGTTATCTGCAGGTTCTTTTTTGTGTACATGAAACAAAATGTTCATTATGTTCTCATATTCTTTTTTGTGTACATGTATGATGGAACAATTGATAGATGAAATATATTATTATTCTGGTTTTTGGAAATCTGTTAAATATTTGAGTTTGAAGAATGCTTTCTGATTTGCAGGAATGTTTTCAGGTTTACAGGAAATTTGGGGAATGATTATTTAAAATTAAAAAAAAAAGAATATATCGCTTGACGTTTCTTAAGTGTCATTAGGTTTCAATTACTTGACGATAGAAACCGCTCTAATGAATAATCACTGCTCAAAATGTATGATTACTTGACGTTTATTAGATGTCAATCAATACCTACATTTGACGGTTTTTAAATGTCAACCAACATCTTATATTTGACAGTCCACATCGGTCAAACTACCCACTATACTTGACGTTTTCACAGTGTCAATGACCACACTAAACTTGACGCTTTACGACTGTCAACCTACCTATGTATTTGATAGCCATTGAATGTCAACTATATATATAGTTAACGGTTAGACGACCGTCAAGTAAAGATACATTACTTGACAGCAGTATAGTTGACGTTTGGAAAACCGTCAAGTAACGTTGTAGTTGACATTCTCCAGGCGTCAAGTAATGTCATTTTTGTAGTAGTGATGGCGTAATTCTTGTTGTGAATTTTGGTTTGGACAATGTTGTTTGTGCTTTGCTGTAAAACAAGCTCATGTAGAGCTAAGACTCACCAGGTATTATTTTTTTGTTGTTACTCTATCAAGAGTTAGTTGTTTATCTCTCTAGAAGAGAGGGCCAATACTTTGGTCTCCAGTGAAAGATTAGTCGTTGTACTCGCATGCGTGCTTGTGAATAACTTGTTCTTTTAGTTTTGAGTGCTTGCTGAGAACCACACTAGTATTGATTGTGGTTGGTAGGAGATTGTGCTCAGTTCTCCTTGGAAATTAAGGTTCCAATTCAAGGTTACTACTATAAAGAGTGCCCTCAGTTTGAGATTATAAAGGAAGTGTGCTCGTTGTTTGCATGTTTGCAATTAAGAGTTGTTTGGATCTTTAGAATTGGAAAGTAAGAATCTTGTTGCTTGTGTTTTCTTGTTGGAGCTTAGATGGTACTGAGCAAAGAGTGGTTGTTAGGAAACCACGCAGACGATGAATTTCGTTGCTTGGTAAGTTGTGGAGACCTTCTACCCCTGGTAAGCATACGATGTGGTTGATGCTTTAGGTGAAGACAACACATTCTGTAGCGTTTTTTGTCTCGAAGTCCTTATTATGTAGACAGTTGGAGCAAACCAGTGCAATTGTGATTCTAAAATATATTTCTTTCTTGGTTGCTCAGTTGGCTGTTAGTTTGCCTTTATGACATTGTGTGTTTGAGAGTCATCGGCAAAACACTAAGCTCGTGGATATCCTTGCTAAAGCTTAGTCAGATCCAAGGAGTGAGTTTCGTGTTGTTTCTGATGGAGCCATGTCGACAGTTGTTGAGCCATAAATAATTTTGTTGTAAGTTAAGAGTTTACTACGGAAGTGTAGTTTATGTTGCAACTTGGTTATGTAACTAAAGTTTAGTTGTTGTGATGCATTTTAGTTGGGAGCTAGGAGATGCTCAGTGAGCAAAATTAATAATGTTTCCTAGATGTGTTGTAGTTCGTTTGGAGATTGAAAGTCGACCCGATTTTGGGTACTGGTTTGAATGTTTGTTTTCAGAGTTACAAGGAGTAACATTATTGTTGATCTTGAGTTGGTGTTTTGGAACCATCAGCAGAGCTTATGTTGTTTTCCAAGATAAGATGGCTTGGCAGCTCGAGGAACGTGTATCGCTTTTGGTTTGAGCGAGTTCGTTTTTTTTTTTTTTTGGCTTTTGTATGTTGTGTTTGTAATAAGCCATAAGTTAGTTGCGAGTTATTGACAAGCCCTGTGTTGTCTCAAAGAGTTGGTAATTGTAACAATTAAGTTTGTTGAGGTTGTGAGTTGTAATTCTACCATTGGGAAGTGGACTAGTTGAAGCTTGAAAGTTAACTCAACTCAGTCATGGTTTTTGGTTTAACTCGAAATGCCTGATCTAAGTTCTAAAGGAAGGTTTGCTTGATGCGTTGCTTTCGGCCATGTCAGTTTGTTGTTGTAGCTTATTTGGCTTGTGTGACAAGTTTTTCCATGCTGGATGCAATTTTATTATGGGAATAATAAGTTAACCTTCAAGGAGGAAATCCCTCTAGTTGGTTTTAGACAAAGAGGTGGTGGCGTTGGCTTTATGGATTAGTCACCTTGTTTGTTTGTTTGGAGTTAAGATTTTGATTTGTTGGACTTCTCTTGAGTTTCGTTTCAAGTTGTTTGGCACACTTGTTAAGTGTTAATGTTTGGTTGGTTCTTATAATTTACCCATAGCTCTCAAGTTTTGTTATTTCGAGCAGAAGGTTTGACCTTGTTGCGGTTTCTTTTCCCTTGTGCTTGGGGAAGATTCTAGGAGTTCTTGCTTCATGTGCCTTTTTGGTAGTTGCTACAAGTTTAGTGGTTGGTGGAGTACCATTTTCGAGATAGCTTGTCTGTTGGTTTGTGGTATGGCCTGGCCTTGAGTTGAGCTGGTTGTTTTAAGGTTTACGCTTGACGTAGTTGTTTTAATGTCGACGTTATCTGAGATTATTCGAGTAGAGTTTTCGTTGTGGACTTAGAGTCAATTGGTCTATTGGATGTTTGGACTTGCTTTGGTTGTACTAAGTGAAACTCAATGATTGTAGTTTGTAGTTATTGTGGACTTCGTTTAATTCTTTTGTTTGATCTTTATTGGTTTCAGGTTGTTTTTGTTGTTATTGTTAGCAAGCTGAGTTCTTCATTCTAGAAGTTTGTTCCTCAGAGTTTCAAGATTGAATTAGTTGTTGTAGTTCTTTTCAGTTAACCTTTGAAGGCTTGTCGGAAAAATGATGTGATCTCTTGTTTTGTGTCTATAAGAAAGCAAGAAGAAACGATTTTTGAACTAGTAGTTGCAGTCGAGGCCATTTAAGTTGTGAGCTTTGTTGTGTAATTCTTGGAAAGCGGGGAAAATGCTTGTTATGTTGCTTTGAAAGTGTAAGAAGTAAGTCAAGTTGTACAGATATTTTAGCTACGCCAACATCCAACATATGGTTTCAAGTGTGCTTTGGAATGGATTGCAAAAGAAGTGCAATTTTGGTTTTGTTGCTTGCCAAAATTCTTGTTTCGTTTTATTTTGTGGTTGAATATTCAACTTTCAATTTAATTGTGTTTCTTGCTGACATTTACCCTTTTGATTTGCTATTTCTGCTTGAGTTATTCATTGTTAGTTGTGCTTTTGTGCTCTTTGAGAGGTTGAATTCTTGTTTCTCGAGTTAATTCGAGAATTTGTAACTTTCGGGGATGAAAGTTTCTAAAAGAGGGAATATTGTTACGAACCATTATTTTCTTTTAAAAATCATTTAGTTTTCTCTCATTTCTTTTGTTTTGTTAGAATTTAATTCATGAGAAATAAAGTTGGATGATTTTTGATATTTCAGTCTTTAAGGCTATTTTACAAGTTATTATTTTATGGTCAAATATTGCATTTATTGTGTAGGTTTTCTTTGGAGTTAATGATGTCTTTTCAATTTTGAAACCACCAAAATGTTTGAGAACTCTCTTTTGGTTTACTAAATTGATGATTTAAAATAGAATAATAATTAAAAAAAAAGGAAAAAAAAGAACTAAGTGTGGTGGTTTTATTTGTAATTAATTAATAAGACTTTCCAAAATCTTTGGGTTCTTTTTCTCTTTATTTTGTTAATTTTATGATTTAAAAATAGTAATTTAAATGAGATATGCCTTGTGTTCAATTAGCTGGAGAAGAAAAAAAAAAAGAAGGTTAATCTATTAACTTCTCATTTTCCTTACGTTATTGGGCAAGTTAAATAAAGAGGAAAGTAAAAATAAAATAAAAATAAAATTGAAAGAAAACAGAGCAGTGTGTTCTTCATCTTCGCGAACCAAACTCATTCCCGCTGATCACCATTCTCGCCGACGTTCATCTCTGTGGCCATCGGATTTGAGTTGTGGTTGTGCCGGTTTTCTTCCCGAGAGGTATCTGTGTAGCGCAATTGCGCTTGCGCGAGAAAACGGTCAAACTCATCTTTTAATTTCTCTGACCTGCAACGATCAAGGTGAATTCCGACCAATCGACGCCGGAATCATCGATTTCGTTGATCAACCCTCGTTCATGCTAGGCCGTGAACCCCCATGTTGATCCAGATCTAACTGATCCACTCACGGAAGTGTTTGTTCGTTCGTTTTTGCTGCTGAAATCGCAAGAGAAAGAGTAAAGAAAAAAAACGCACTGCGGTTGTTTATGCAACTGCCACCCAGACCCGCCTGCCCATATACCAACTCGTGACCCGATTCACGACCCGCCCAGTAGGTATGCCTGGTTGTCATTTGTTTTGGGTTGTGTTGTTGTGGTTTTTTTAAAAAAAACTTTAATTAGAATGCTTATTGGGCTGTAGGGACTATTGTTTTACATTAAACAATTATTTGTTTTACATGTGTTTAGAATGGGAAAAATTGTTTCATTTAATGGATTAATGTCCCTCAATTTTAAATAGGGACAACTAGGGAAATGGCTAGAATTTAGAAATTAATTTAGGATGTGGCTAATGATCTTTTACACTTGAAATTTGTGTCCTTTTTTATTTCTACATTGTAATTAATTTTTAATGTGGGGAGTAGTTTACAAATGTACCCCTCCAATATTTTACAAATTTTTTTAAAATTCTATTTTAAATAGATTATTTGTAACTACAATTTTTAAATCTAGAAAAATCTACAACAAATTAACTAATCCTAAAAAACGGTAGTAAAAAAAACTTAATCAATAATTATAAAATCAAGTAGTCATAACCATGAAATTAGGGATTTTGAACTTTTAAAAATCTATACGTAGAAATTTTGTTCTTCACATTTACAAATGTAGCTTTACATCTCCTTCCCATAAGACGTACATACTCTCATTGGTTGGTGTGATTATTGTAAGTTTGCTTAAATTTTAATTAAAAAATGATTGAAAATAGTACCCGAGCTTGGATTCTATGAGGACTTTAAATACCCATTTTTGAAGAAGATGAACTTTTTGATTCTTTCTCTCGTTGAACAACCCCTACGAAAATCTTCCACCCATGTATTTGCAATTGATGATAGTCCCACATTGCAAAAATCAGCTGCAAGGGACATTCATGCATTTCGTTAGACTTCGATTCTCGACTCCAAAAAGGACTGGTATCGAAGCCATGTTTCTGAAGATATAAACATTTCTAGTGTAAGCATCAAGATACTTTTAGGTGCTCCGACATTTTTTCCAGTGTAATCTTCCAAATTTTTTTAATGCCTCTGTTATTTAAATATATTAACGTCTAAAATTAAATGCCTACTTTATTGGGATCTCGTTTTTTTTTTTTTTTTTTTTTTGCCTTTTTCATATGTTAAACATGGTTGACACCTAATTTATACCTAATAATATCCCTACTTTGTAGGGATTTTGTTTCCATTACTTTATTTTATTTTCGCAAATGTTAGACATTGGTTGTATGTATTATGTACATATCCTATGTTAGTTACTGCCAGCACCTATTAAGTACATTTCACAGTAAGGGCACATAGGTTAATTATTGTGGTCACTTGTATTATTATGTGAATAACGTTGTTTCCTTGATTTTTTATTTTATTTTATTTTTTTTGCTTAAATTCGACATTGTTAGCACATATTTTGTAGATCCACTACATCGTGATTTAAGCACATGCGACCGATCAAACACGACGCGCGAAACAAATAAACTTTGTCTAGTCATCCTTTGTGCTAATTAGTTTCTGCAACTTTTTCTAGTGCATTTTGTTTGAGGGTTTACATCATTGGTTTTTGCCTTGTGGATTGTATACATATGTATATGTAAGACTGAGACCTCATTTAAATTGTGTTTAACTGTTCTTGTTGTATTATAGCTATTAATCTTGTTTGGAATGTGTATATACGTATGAATTGGTTCACTAGAATACATTATTCGCTTGCCCCTTGAATATGTCCATGTGCCCTCTATCGCCCCCAAACATTGTTTCTGTTTCCGAAATTAGGCACCTTATATGTAGTCCCTATAACTTATCGGTATGTGCTATATGTTTGTACACCCACTGTACATCATTATTTAAGCACATGCACGGATTAGTCACGTAACGCGTGGAGCATAGAAACTTTGCATAGTCATCCTTTGTGACTACTTAGTTTCTGTAACTTTGACTAGTGCTTTCTATTTGGGAGTTGATATCATCGATTTTGGTCTAGTGTTGCCTATATATGTATATGTAAGACTGAGACCCCATTTATGTTATGTATTTATTTGGTCTTGTTGTATTATAGTTGTTGTTTGGAATGTGTATATGCATATGAATTGCATCATTAGAATACACCGTTCGCTTTCCCCCTTGAATATGTCTATGTGCCCACGATAACCATGACATTGTTTGTGTCTTCCAAAATTATACACTGCATATGTAGTCCATAAAATTTATCAGTATGCGCTATGTTTGTAAATCTACTATACATCGTGATCGGCAACTTTGATTGAATGTGATCTTCGAATATTTTTTTGTTTTACTGGTGCACCAATCGTGATTTTCATATATTTTTTGAGCCACCTTCCCTAAATCTTAGGGATCTATTTCTAATTAAATGATTGCAAGTGGTTAATTATGCTTAGATTTAGGGAAAATGAAATATTATATTATAAAATAAAAAGTGGTTTGTTATGCTTAGATTTAGGAGAAAATTGTTTGTTTTTTTTGTTTAACACCTAAAAGAAAAAAACTAAAGGGTAGTTTAGGGAGGAAAATATTCATCTCTCTTACAGATTTGTTTTTTAGCCATCGATTTAAAGTTCAATACAAAGTAGCCATATAATCCATTTTTTCCCTAAATCTAGCTACTTGCTACCATTTCCCTTTTAAATATGGGAATTTCTTATACATAAAATTATTGGGTTTAGAAATAAAATGAATATGGAATTTACTAATCGAGTATTTTTAAAATAAGAGCCACCATTTATTGGTTAATGATAATTGAGCTTTTAACCTTGTTTTTAAAATAGAATATTTTTGTGAAAAAAAAACTAATATTCTATTTTCCTAGGGATTTATGTTAAAATAAATAATTAGATATTATTTATTATTCATAGAATATATTTGGGGAAATGTTCTATAAACTTAAGATTGACGATTTTTGGGTCATTTCAATGCTCATAAAGTTATGGGTTTTTATTTCAAGAGGGAGCCAAGGTTAACTTTAGGATATGTTTTGTTTTAGGCTTAAATTCTGAGCTCGTTCGAGGGATTAACTCGCTGCTTTGAGGAGTTCAGTATCTTCAAAGGTAAGGACTTTTACCAAGGGTTGTGTGGTCCTTAAATGCATTGTTTGCTTAATATCTGATTTTTAATTTGCTAGATTATCTATAAGATTCATGGATTAAATCTTTGAGCTAAGTTTGACCTTGTTGACTTCCATGCTTGTTGTTTGAGCTGTTGATAGTTTGTTTATCATATTTTTATACGAATATTTCTTGTGCTTGATACTGTTCAGTAGTATGGGATGCTGAGTAGTAAATATGATGATTGTAACTTATAGGACCATTTCCGTTTCCTATAGGTTTTATTAGGACCAGTTGAGTTCCTAATATTTAATAGGGTCAGTTGAGTCCCTACTTTATTATAAGACCAGTAGCGTTCCTATAAATCCTATTAGGACCAGTTGAGTTCTTAATCTTTAATATGACCAGTTGAGTCCTACTTTATTATAGGACCAATAGCGTTCCTATAAATCCTATTAGAACTAGTTGAGTTCCTAATCTTCAATATGGCCAGTTGAGTCCCTATTTTATTATAAGACCAGTAGTGTTCCAATAAATCTTATTAGGACCAGTTGAGTTCCTAATCTTTAATAGGGCCAGTTGAGTCCCTACTTTATTATAAGACCTATAGCGTTCCTATAAATTTTATTATGACCAGTTGAGTTCCAAATTTTAATAAAGCCAGTTGAGTCCCTACATTATTATAGAGTAGTGTTCTTATAGGTTTTATTAGGGCCAGTTGAGTCCCTCAATTTAGATAGAACTAGTAGTGCTTCTATTCTAGGACTAGTTGAGTTCTTGTTAGTAATCACTTGGACCAGATCAGTTCCTTATGTAAATAGGCCAGGCAAGTACCTGAATAGGTGGAACCAGTTGTGTTTCCCCAATTAGTTAAGCGTAGAGGTTCTCAGCTTAGAGCTCTGAGTCTGAGTGTGTTGTAGATGATAAGGGCAGTTGTTGAATAGGTGTTGAGCTGATGTATGCATTTTTGTACTCTAGGTGGGAGTTCTTACTGAGTTATTCCCATTACTCACCCTTATCATTTTTCCCCCTCTAGGTGCTGAGGATACCGAGACGGATGAGCTGGACGAGACTGTTGGATCATGGGGGTCACGTGTCCTATTATTTTTTAACTGTCTTTCTATTCCTCATGAACCATTTAATAAATGTTTATTTTAATTCCGAAAGTTGTATTTATATTTTGAATCATTCCTGGCCAGGAGAACGTTTTACTATTTTACCCTTATTGAATATTCAGTTGGTTTTAATAAAGAACATGTTTTGATTTTAAATTATTTGAGACTTGGTTAATTTTTAATCATGCATGCTAGTAAAGTCCTACTAAAATTAGTTATTTTAGCCGGGTCTTTACACCACGAGAGCCCACGAGCTAAATGATGAGTCGAAACGATGAAACCCAAGAGCACCTAAACATAGAAACACGAGTAAAGTCAATGAAATGAGCAAACAAAGCACAACGAGCTAGAACGGAGTTCACCACACAAAGAGAGATGGAAAAATCAGCTAACGGCGTGTCGCTGGAGAAAAGTGGTTGTGGCGACGGTCAGCGGCGCATCGCAACAAAAAGGGACGAGTCATACCTCTTTCTCTTCATCTCGTCGCCCTGAACAAGGATCTCGTCTCGGTTTTGCAAACGAAGCTCCCTAGTACCACAAAACTACAAAAGAAGAAACGGGTTTCAAAGACCTCTCACTGAAAAACTCCATAAAAACCAACGAACCTTGTTTCGAAGCTCTCGAAACCCTCAGCACGGAACTGGTCTTGGAATCGCAAATGAAGCTCTCTAACTACAGGAAACTAAGAAGGAAGAAGTGGATTTCTTGAATCTTTTTCGCCGGAATCCATGGAAAAAGAGGCTTGAAACAAGCTCTAAGATTGGAATGCATTACCTATGAGGTGGAGGGAAGAGGAAATTGAAAGACGAGCTCAAAGCGAGCTCGTCGGAGAAGGCCGGATGGAGGAAACAACGTTGGGATGGGTTGCTGCTGTGAGAGAGAATGTGTTGATCGCAGCTTTGTTGTGAGAAATTTGACGGCTGAGATGTTGACACGTGTCGCTTGGGGGATGGGAGCGGTAGCAGAAAAAAAGAGGGAGAAGGGGATGGATGCTCAGCTGCGCAAAGAGGAGGAAGAGAGAGAGGATAAAAGTATTCTATTTATAAAATAAATTATTTCCTTTTTAATATATGCTTTTTCAAAAGCACGCGAAAACCTACTATTTAAATTCCATAAATAAAGAAACTAAGTAACATTTAACCCACACCAAGATAATATTAAGGGTTCCTAGTTAAAAATTACAATCAAATCTTGTTTCAACACCACTAAATCCATTTAGTATATAAAAAGAAATAGAAGTTTAAATAGAGAGGTTACAAGTCTATCAATTTTTAATAAAAACACTTAAATATACTTAACAAAAATATTTAGAGTGTTACACATTAATACCAGTATTACAATTAATACATTTCAATAATATATTATAAATACTCATTAAAATCAATTATAAAAAATACGTCTTAATATTGTATACTAAATACTCAACAATTTTATATTATAATAAATATGTTTTGATACTGTATTGTAAATATGGGCAATAAGTCTTAATAGTGTATTATAAACATGCATTAAAATGTATTATAAGAAATATGATTTAATATTTTATTATAAATACTCTTTGAAACCACTATTATAATAAAGAATGTAACAATATTCATTAAAACCAGTATTATAAGAAATATGTCTTAACATTGTATCATAAATACGCATTAAACTGTATTATTAGAAATGTATTTTAATATTGTATTATAATAAATACAGTTTTATATTGTATTATAAATACAATTTGATAGAACTATTATACTAAAGTATGTGCCAATATTCATTAATACCAAATATAAGAAATATGTCCTTTTTTATATATATAATCAATATAAGAAATATGTCTTTTTTTAAAAAAAGTAAGAAATATTTCTTAATATTATATTAAATACGCATTAAACTGTATTATAAAAAATTTGTCTTTGATGCCACTGTTATAGTAAAGTATGTGATAATAATCATTAATACCAATATTATAAGAAATACGCCTTAATACTATATTATAAATTGCATTAAAACGGTATTATAAGAAATGCATTTTAATAATGTATTATAAGAAATACAGTTTAATATTGTATTATAAATGTTATTTGACACCATTGTTATACTAAAGTGTTTGACAATATTCATTAATACCAATTATATAAAAAATAAGTCTTAATACTGTATTTAATACGTATTAAAACTATATTATAAGAATTTTGTTTTGATATTTTTATAAGAAATACGGTTAAATATTGTACTATTATTTTTCTAAAATTGTTTAATATTGTATTATAGATACTCTTTGATGTCACTGTTATAATAAAGTATGTAACAATATTTATTAATACTATATTAAAAATATACACTAAAACTGTAATATAAGAAATACATTTTAATATTGTATTATAATAAATACAGTTTAATATTTTATTATAAGAAATATAGTTTAATATTGTTTTATAAATACTCTTTGATACCACTATTATACTAAAGTATGTGGCAATATTCATTAATATCAATAATATAAAAAAAATATGTCTTAATACCATATGAAATATGCATTAAAACTATATTATAAGAAATTAGTTTCAATATTGTATTATAAGAAATATGGTTTAATATTGTACTATTATTTCTTAAAATTGTTTAATATTGTATTATAAATACTCTTTGATGCCACTGTTATAGTAAAGTATGTTATAATATTCATTAATATCAATATTATAAGAAATAGTCCTTAATACTATATTGTAAATTGCATTAATACGGTATTATAAGAAATGCATTTTAATAATGTATTATAAGAAATACATTTTAATATTGTATTATAAATACTATTTGATACCATTGTTATACTAAAGTGTTTGACAATATACATTAATACCAATTATATAAAAAAATACGTCTTAATACTATATTAAATGCGCATTAAAACTATATTATAAGAATTTTTTTAATATTTTTTATAAGAAATACGATTTAATATTGTACTATTATTTTTTTTAATTGTTTAATATTGTATTATAAATACTCTTTGATACCATTGTTATAGTAAATTAAGTGACAATATTCATTAATATCAATATTACAAGAAATACATCCTAATACCGTATTATATAAATACGCATTAAAACGGTAAATGTGTTTTAATATTGTATTACAAGAAATACATTTTAATAATATACATATTCATATATTCTAGTATTATAAGAAAGTATGTGACAATAATCATTAGAACTATCATTTATATCTAAAAGTATTTACATTAATCAGTATGTATTTATTATTATCAATACGATTAATTTTTATGTAATACACAATATAAGAGTATTTTTGTGAGTAAAATCATCTTCAAGCTATTGGAGCAACCATTCGATTGATTTTCGTGTAGGATTGATCGGTGCATTTTCAATGAGGAAAAACGAAAGAGACATGAGGGAATACCTCGAATGTGGGTTTCATTTTGGGAATTTCTTATTTGGGAAATGGTAAGAATTGTGTACGTTTCATAAAATAAACTATTTAATGTCTATCCATTTTTTGTATTTAAATCTATGTCTACTTGGAAGAGAGAGAGTTTTTTTCTCTCCATAGTACCCTTCTTTCAATTTTCGTTTGTTTATTAAAAAAAATAATAGATTAATGCCTAAAACGAAGGAGGAGGATCTCCCCCACCAACGACTTTTCTATTATTGAGATTTTCATGTTAATTTAAATTATTTTAAAAATTTAAACTTAAATCTTATCATTAGCTTATTTTGAATTAAAAAATCTAAATAATTAATTGAATCAAAACCTACTGTATTTAGGAATCAATTTCATAACTTATACAAATAAAAGATTATTGAGATGTTATTTTCCATATTTGGTTTTGTTGAAGATTTCTATTATATTTAAACCAAAAAAATATCCACAAACATTGTTATTAATTTATTTGTTATTTTTTAGTTTAAAATATAGATAAATATTGAAGGAAGTTTGCATATAATGAGACAATAAATGGAAAAAAATTGCAACAGATTCCTTCGTTCTCTCCATCATTCATCTTCATCATAACCCAATCATTCAAGGCTCTATCGACCAAATTATCACCGTCTACCAATTTCACATGCGACAAAGCAATGAATGTTATGTCGCTCACGAGTGTTTTCAACGAAGTTTGAGATGAAAGAGGTATCTTGTCAAATCACAAGTTTTTCCTTGGTTTTCTTTTGTGTTCTTCCTACTTTAGCAACTGCATAAAAATGTGGAGATTGAGATTTTCGAGCTCAAGAAAAGGTGATGTTTTGATGAATTTATCTATTGGGGTGCAAAAATTTGAAGACGGGAGCCAAATTGCTAGAGTTTGAAGATGGAGATAGCGTTGATAATGAAAAGAACTGCTACAGTTGATAACGGAGAGAGCCCGACTACAAAAGTTCTGATGGAGATAGTTTGACTACAACAATTGGAAGATGGAGATAGTTGGACTTCCACAGTTCGAAGATGGATATAGTTGGATACAACAATTCAAAGATGGAGATAGTTGGACACAATAGTTCGAAGATGGAGATAGTTGGACACAACAGTTTGGAGATGGAGATAGTTGGATAAAAACAGTTCGAAGATGGATATAGTTGGACTGCCAGTTTGAAAATGGAGATAGTTAGAACTCATACATGCCAGCGAGGAAGCTCACCTTTTATGGTGTGGGAGAAGACGAAACTCAGACATACCGGTGGATGTAGTCAAACATACTTCTTCGGAGGGGAGATGTTGTAACAGCCCGGAATTTCATCCCGGTTTGCCCCAGGGGCATTTTGGTAATTTGGTCGGGCCGACAGGGCCGGTTATGTCTTTTCCAATTGCCGGAAAAATTATGAGATGGATTAAATAGGATCGGGAAACTTTGTGAAGGTATTTGGGCTTGGTAAAATGCAAAAAGAAATAGGGAATTAAATAGCGCATCGAGCGAGATTCCTACCAGGGGTGCTTGGGAAGCTAGTTAGGTGGCTTTGCCACTTGAGCCACCGAGCGCTCTTGTTGATTTATGCACGCCATCTTATTCTTATGCGTGTTTTCAAATGCACTTGGGTTAAAAGCAGAGTCGCCGAGCTTCTCTTTCTCCTTCCCCATTCCTTCGCGATTTTCTTCTCCGACCGACTGCACTTCTCCCTCGCGATTCTCCTCACGACGACCAATTCCGAGCTCTTCTTCCCCAAATTCAAGGTCGCTTCTTGTCCCGAGCAGCAGGTAAGCTTCCTTTCCTTCTTCTTCTCCCCCAATTCCTTCCCCTTCTCCCCTGTTTCTGATTTCATCTTTGCCGGCCGAGACGAAGTGAATTGCTTGTAGGTTTCGTGCGGCCAGCCAAGGGGAAGTCAACCAGTGCCAGATCGCCCGAGAAGAAGCTCCATTGTAGCTATTTCGCCTGAGCTCGCCGAGTTCGTCGTTCCTCTGTCGCGCAGCAAAGAATACCGAGCCACTCGATCGCCCGGATCGCTCGCCGCGCAGCAGTCGCCAGATCGCCGCGCGCTGCGCTCCTCTGCAGAACGCGTGCATGCCGCCCTCTGCGTGCCGAGACGCGTCACATCGCCGCGCCGCCCGGTCGAGCGCGCTCGCGATCTCATGTCGCCGCGCCGCGCGTCGTCGTCAGCGTAGCGGCGACTAACGCGCGCCCATCCTCGCGCCCAGCCGCGCTCGGCCCGACCCTATTGTTTGCCGCTCGCTCGTGCAATCGGCTCGTTCATATGTCCGTCGCACCTCGTGAGTTGTTCCCGAGTCGAGCCCTATTTATTTTATTGTATTTAGGCCTATTGTGTGATTGTTGTTGTAATTGATAGGTTCTCGGTAGCTAGTTCGGGTTCGTTCGCAGCTTAGGTTTTCGTGTAATCGTCCCCGACCAAGGTAAGGATTTCTTACCGGAGTTGTGTGGACCCTGCGATATTATATGTGATTGCTGATTGATTGCTTGTTTGTGTTTATTGACATGTGTAGCTAAGTGCTCTATTCTGAATTCCTGATTGGCATGATTTTCCTGGTTAATTCTCATGTTAATCCATGCTAGGTTGTTCCTTTCTGGCATGCTCGTATCTGTTCTTGCTCCGTAGTATCATGCTAGGTTCATTGTATTCTTATTGAGCACGTATTGGAATATATTGGATTGTTTGCTGATTGCTAAGGCAGGTTAGAGTGGCAGGTAGATAGCATCATCCGGGCCGGGTGCATAACGAACCTTGCATCCACGACAGGGACGTATGAGATGGTGCTCCGCCCTGATCCCGTTAGGGAATAGCTAACCCTAACTACCGCCCCCGCAATCTTGGGTGAGGGTGGCGATCGTGAAATGCCCCAACGGTCGGGATGATGACTTGGCATTGCCTCGTCCCCGGCAGTCGGCACGTCCTCAGCGTGTTCGGTAGTAGCCCTTGATTGCCACCTGTTAAGGTAAGGACGGCTTCCTGGTGTAAGCCTACCACGACCCGTTCCTTAGCCCCTGGTGAAGGTGGAGCAGGCTGACATAGTTCACGTGTCCAGGTCTCACACCCCTATGTCAGTGACACCGATCCAAAGATTTAGTTAGGCGTGGTGGCTGGACATGGGCAGCTTGCCTCTAGACCCGGCACCCCTCATAGTCTGCAGTAGCGCGCGGTGCATGTTTACGCTCATTACAGCGCCGACCGGAGAGCTCCTCGAGATCTTGAGCTAGTGTACCTTTCATTCGACAGTAGATAGGCTGAGGGACTTGTTTCTCGTATAGGACGTATTGTGTGAAGGATTGTGTGGTGGATTATTCCGGACTAAGACCCTGAGTTGGCATCCGAGGTCCAAATATGGACTCAAGCTATGTGCTCTATTCTGTGTTTATACTCATAGCTTGCATACACTCATCTAGATGACCATGTATATCGTATTGTACCGGTTGGGGATTCTTCTTGAGTAATTCGTTACTCACCCTTATTATTGTGGTTTTTCCACGGGTGTAATTCGAGTTAAGTAGACAGATGGTCAAGGAGGAGCTGTGATCATGGGGCCCAGATCATCAAACTCTGATTTTGTGTTATGACTCTTTATGTTTTATTTTCCCCTGAATGCATGTAGCCGGGCACGGAGCCCTAGGATGTTTTCTAAATGTTTTGTGGATTTCAGCATTGTTGTATTTGGATAGGTTTTGAATGGTTTTAATAAATCTCTGATCAGAGTAAACTTTGGAAATGTATTTATCTTGGAACAGGTGCTTGGAAACAGGGACAGGTTTCAGGAAAATTGTCTGGACTTGAAGGGATTGTGTTTTAATGTTTTGTTTTTAATTGGAATCTGAAATCATGTTTGTATAATGTCTTTTACTTTGAATGCATGCATTGGGGTAAGGGCCCATTTAGAGCCCCTTTCGGGTCGGGTCCTTACAGATGTCTTGCATCTTATGGTGTGGAAGAGAACGGCGAACTCAAACACGTCAATGGATTTTTAGTTTGTCTGCTGTGGGATTCTAGTGCATGATTTAAACGAATAAAATCCACTCCATAACAAATACAAATACAACGATCTTTTTTCGTAGAAGAAAATACACTTACCCTGTTTCTTCCTACTAGAAGAATTCACGTACGGGAGAGGAAGATGGCGATCGTAGGATGGAGAAGAAGAGAAACTTGGGACACTCCAAATGTTTGTAGACGTGCTTCGTCGTAGGTGGGAAGAAGATGGACGGATTCAAGTGTTCTCACAGCAGGGAAGAAGAGCAACTTGGTCAAGAAGGATCTAAACGATCTCAAACACAATAGGAGATGGTAGGTCATTTATTTTTTTAAAGAAGTAATTGTTGCATGTGAGGTAAGCATCCAATTTCTTAAATATGTTTTTTTTTTTCATATCAATTAATTGTTCGAGCCCTATTCTGCAACAATATGTATTCGTATGTAGATGGTTGGAAGGGAATTAGGGAGTTATTTTTAAATTTCAGATTTGTTTGGTATTTTAGAAATCATTTTGAAATTTCATATTTCAAATCTTCAACCTATTTTTTCATTTTTTATATTTCGATTCATAAGAATATGAATTTATTTTTTATAATTCGATTTTTTTATTATTCAAATTATAGATAGTTAGTTATTTGATATCTATATCGAGAATATTAAACATTTAAAATAAAAATATATAAAGGGTATAAATGTCATTCATTTAATCATAAAATTCTAGAATTTTTTATATATACATATATATTTAAATGAGGAGAAAGACTAGACAGTTGATGTTTTATTTTCCAGAAATTAGACATTTGCCTAACTGCCCCTTCTTATTTTTCATTTAAGTGTGTGGGTATTGTTGTCTTTTAATATAAAATCAAATTTTAAATTAAAATGTAAATGGAAAACAATAACTTCATTTGCTAATTTTCAAAATATGACCATATTTGTAATTACTTTCTAGATCTGGTTTAGTCTCGTGAATTTCGTGTTAAACTAGACTACCACCAAACAATGAAACTAAGAGACCACCAACCTTTTTTATTACACTTTCTTAATTTCATTATATACTAACAAATTGAGGTTATTTCAATCGTGACTGAGCTTAACTTTTTTATAAAAAAAAAAAACCTAAAAAGTGTATTTTCACGGCCATAGGTTTAGCTTCGCCAATCCTAAACTTCTTATATATTGACAGGGGCATCAGGTTGATGGTTACTCCTAGGTCACACAACGCCCTGCTCTAAAGTGTCCTCCAATCGAAATGGGAATCCTGAAGGCTCTAGGATCCTTCTCCTTTGTTGGAAGTTGGTTCATGACCATGGCTCTACACTCGTGATTTAGCGAAATAATCTTTGCCTCTTCTATTTTATCTTTCTCCGACAGGATCTCCTTCAAAAAATTCGCTAATTTGGCATCTATTTTTGTGCTTATAACAATGGAATGTTGATTTGGATGCCCTCCAAAATTGTCATGAAATTCTCAAATCTCATTCCCTCTTTCTTTTTCTTTAACCTTTGAGGGAAATGGGGAGGTGGTTTATACTCAATGATCTTCTTTTCTTATTCACTTTTCGCTTTCGCATTGTCGGGGGTTTTGCTTGTTTCTTAAGGGTTCGCAGTCACGAATTCCTCGATCTTGTCTACTTGTTCCTTTTCAACAGACTCCTCTTCTTTATCGACTAACTTGGACCATTCTTCAATTTTGATAGCTTCATAATTAATTTCTACTTCTTCTACAATCAGATAAAATTGCTTTTAATCGTTCCTTCCTTTCCCTTATGGGTTGTTCAGTGTCGGAATGCAATTTACCAACGGGCCTTTACTTGATTTCTGTTGCTAGCTGCTCTAGTTGGTTTTCAAGACTTCGCATCGCCACTTACTGGCTCTGAATCGTCACTCGATGGCTTTGAGGCTGTGGCTTCGCTCTTTGCAATATAGTCTTTTAGCAGGTTTTCTAGCGAATTGGATATATTTGGTTGGTAGTTCTGCTGAGGCTGAAAATTTATCTTATTATGGGAATTATGCATAGAGTTCCATCCTTGATTAGGTTGGTTGTTTGGCATATTGAACCCAGGCTGATTTCCAATATATCTTTGCTGTAAGAAGCCGTGATTGCTAGAATTTCCCACATTCGCGTTGTTACTTCAGGAGAAATTGGGATGATTTCTCCATCCTTGATTATAAGTGTTTGAGAATGGGTTTTTATGGTTCGGTCGACTCGCTTAAGCGTAATTTATGGCAGCAGTATTTTGCGGGTAGTTATCGTATGGGTGGTAATCACCACAGAGTGAACAAGGCCCGATCATCAATTATGCAGAATTGATAGCTTGGGTTGACGTGTTTGCATTATTACCACTTTTCATGTTCAGCAGCATGCTGCATAATTCAGATACTTGCTGTCTTAGCACCGGATCGCTTCCTCCTTCTATGTTCGCTACAGGTTGCACCTCTTTCCTTCCTTCGTCTTTCTAGTGGATAGTATTTAGGGTAATTCCCTCTACAATATCTAAAGCTGCATTATAAGTTATTTACAATAACACGCCTGCAACGGAAGCATCTAAAACTAGCTGCGATGCTTTGCTTAATCCAGCGTAGAAATATTCTAGTTGTATGCAACACGGGATTTCATTTTGTCTGCACTTTCGCTTGATCAATTTTCATCTTGTTTAAATTTCATAATTTCATCGTGAATTTTCAAGATCTTCTTCGGTGGAAAATACTTGAGGAGAAATCGTTTTGGGAGAGCATCCCATCCCATCTCTTCTAATCCTTCCACTGTAATCAACCATTCTCTAGCTTTTCCCACTAGCGAATGCAAGAATAAAGCGAGACGCAGGGTATCTTGAGTTACATCTGGAATTATAAATGAGTTGTATATGCTCATTGACTCGGGCGTCCTGTATGGACGCTGGGGCCTGTATTAGAAACGTGGTTATGATAAGCGTGAATTGATCCCGCGACACGTAAGTATACGTAGTCTGTAGCAAGTAATAAGTAAATTATCGTTCTCTACAGCGACTGGAAAATTAATTGAGGTAATGTTTAGAATTGAAAAGTAAATTGCATGAAAAAGTGTTGTTGATAAGATTTTGGGTTTTTGCAAGAAAAAGAAATAACTAAATGAAATAACAGTTTTGATAAGTTAAGGCTAAACTAGGATACTTGTGAGTGCAGCAGCAATGCAATAACAAGAAATATGCGGTAAGAGAATCTATCATACTACGCTTACAAACTAATGCTTTCGCTTTCGTTTAGTACTTAGCCCAGATTCCGCTGCGACTAAGTGTATTTTAAACTGCGCTAAGTATGTAATAGTTCGCGTTTATTCCTAAATTCTGATTTAAAATGTTGCAGCCGCAACACTACCTATTAAACATGCATGATAGACTTAGATCGTTTCCTTTTCCGATTTACAATCTATTAACTTGTGTGGATGGCGTCAACTCTTACTATTTTGATGAAGTTCCTATCTTACATGCTCGAGATTAAACCCTTCCAATTCCTTCCTATAACATGCTACTAAAACTCACTTTCCCTCAGTTTCACTTTACAAAAATTAGTTCATAATGACATAAAAGAACACAATGCACAATGTAGCAAACATCATATAATTGTATTACTGAATTGAAATATTTCTAACAATACGTCTTCACAAAGCAAAATAAAATAAACAACAGTAAAGTGTAACGTAGATCGATTCTCTGTAATTCTCCAAAAAGAAAAATAGGGCAATGTAAGGGACCGACCCGAATGGGGCACTAAATGGGCCCTTATCCCAATGCATGCATTCAAAGTAAAGGAAAATTAAACAGACATGATTTCGGATTCCAATTAAAACAAAAACATCCAAAATAACCCCTTTAAAAACTAGACAGTTTCCCTGGAACCTGTCCCTGTTTCCAAGCACCTGTTCCAAGATAAATACATTTCCAAAGTTTACTCTAATCAGAGATTTACTAAAACCCATTCAAAACTTGTTCAGATACAAAATGCTGGAATCCACAAATATTTACAAACATCCTAGGGCTCCGTGCCCGGCTACATGCATTCAGGGGAAAACAAAACATAATGAGTCATAATACAAAAATCAGAGTTGGAAGACTGGGCCCCATGATCACAGCTCCTCCTTCAGGCATCCTGTCGCGCACCACGATTACCTATGGAAAACCACAGAATAAGGGTGAGTAACGAATTACTCAGTAAGAATCCCCAACTGGGGTACAATACGATATACATGGTCATCTCGATGAGCGTATGCAAGCTATGAGAATAAACACAGAATAGAGCACATAGCTTAGCCCACACTTGGGCCTCGGATGCCATCTTAGGGTCTTAGTCCGGAATAATATCACCACACAGTCCAATATATAAGTCGCCCTATACGAGAAACAAGTCCCGGCCTCGGCCATCTCTCATCATCGACGAAAGGTACACTGGCTCACAATCCCGAGGAGCTCTCGGTCGCAAGATTGTAATGAGCGTAAGCATGCACCGCGTGCTCTGCAGACTATGGGGTGCGGGTCCAGAGGCAAGCCGCCCATGTCCGATCCACCACACCTAACTAAATCTTTGGATCGGTGTCACCGACATAGGGTCGAGAGACTGGACACGTAAACTATGTCGGCTGAACCACGCACTTGGGGCCAAGGAACGGTCGTGGTAGGCTTACACCAGAAGCCGTCCTTGCCTTAACAGGTGGCAATCAGGGGCTACTGCCAAACATATTGAGGACATGCCGGCTGCCGGGGACGAGGCAATGCCAAGTCATCATCCCGACCGTTGGGGCATTAACAAGCGCCACCCTCACCCAAGATTGCGGGGCCTACCGCTTGGGTTAGCTAATCCCCTCACGGGGTCGAGGGACGGAATGACTTGCTCGACGTCCCGCCATGGATGCAAGGTACTTTATGCATCGGGCCGGATGATGCTATCTACCGCAATTCTAACTCGCCTAGCAAGCAAGCAAACAATTCCATAAAATCCAATACGTGCTCAATAAGAATACAACGAGCCTAGCATGATACTACGAAGCAAGGAACAGATACGAGCATGCTAGAGAGGAACAACCTAGCATGGATTAACATGAGAATTAAACCAGGAAAATCATGCTAATCGGGAATTCAGAATAGAATACCTAGCTACACATGTCAATAAACACAAACAAGCAATCAATCAGCAATCGCATAATATATCGCAGGGTCCACACAACTCCGGTAAGAAATCCTTACCTTGGTCGGGACGACTTGACACGAAATCCTAAGCGGCGAACGAACCCGAACTAGCTACCGAGAACCTATCAATCACAACAAAAATCACACAATAGGCCTAAATATAATAAAATAAACGAGGCTCCGCTTCGGGAGCAACTCACGAGGCAGCACGAACACACGAAACAGGAGCCGATTGCAGACGAACGGGGCAAAGAACGGGCCTGGCTGGCGAGCGAGCTCGCGCAGTAAATGGCGCGTGGGCGCGCTAGGGCGCGGACGAGCGCTGGGGCGCAAGCTGCGCGCGGACGAACAGGGCTTTGGGCGTGGACTCGGGCGCGCGAGCGATGCAGAGGCGCGAGGGCGCGGGCGGGCGAGCGGCGTGACACGGAGCTGGGCGAGGCTTGCGCGCGGTGTGCTGCGAGGCTCGGCGGTAGGGCTGCTTCTGCGCATGCGAGCACGGCGAACAGGGGCTCTGGTTTTACGCGCGAACAGGGGCGATGGAGAAAATCCGAATTCGAGCGTTTGGCGAAGTTTCGACGGCCGATAGTTGTTGGACGCACTCTCCTACGCAAGCTGCACAAAAACCACCCAACGATTCACCTCGACTCGGCCAAAAAATGGAAGTCGGAAATAGGGTGGAAATTGCCGAAAAAGAGAAGGAGAAGGAGAAGGAACGAAGCTCGCCTGCTGCTCGGAATCAGAATCGACGTGAATTTGGGGAAGAAGCCTGGCTGAATCGAGGTCGGCGAGGGAGAAATTCGCGAAGCAAGGCTGGTCGGTCGGAGAAGAATCGCGAGGAAGGAGAAGAGAAAATGGGGAAGGAATCGGGCGAAATTCTGCTTTTATATTAAAACGCGCCTCAAACAGGCATAAATATTAGATAGCGCGTTTAGATTAACAAACGCGCCCAGTGGCTCGGCTGGCAGTGCCCCCTGCCTAGCACGCGACACGTTCTAGGCTCGAATCTCACTCGACGCGCTATTTAATTCCCTATTTATTTCCACATTCTTCCAAGCCCAAATGTCTTCACCAAAATTCCCGATCCTATTCAAATTGACTCATAATTTTTCCAGCAATTTACAATTTCAAAACCGGCCCTGTCGGCCCGACCCAAAATTACCAAAATTCCCCTGGGCCTCCCGGGAAGACTGGGATGAAATTTCCGGGCCGTTACAATATTCCCCCCTTATAAGACTTTCGTCCTTGAAAGTCACTTAAGATTGGAACAGCTCGGGATAGACCCAAAATTACCAAAATTCCCCTGGGCCTCCCGGGAAGACTGGGATGAAATTTCCGGGCCGTTACAATATTCCCCCCTTATAAGACTTTCGTCCTCGAAAGTCACTTAAGATTGGAACAGCTCGGGATACTTCAATCTCATCTCGTCCTCCCGCTCCCAAGTGGCTTCCTCTGAGCTCTGACTCCTCCACTGAACCTTTACCAACCGGATTTCACGACACGCAGTTGTCTTTGTCTCAAAAGCAAGAATCCCCACAGGCTTCTCCTCGAAGCTCAAATCCTCATTCAGCTGCAAAGGCTCAAAATCAACAATGTGCGACGGATCCGGCACGTACTGCCTCAACAACGAAACATGAAAAACACTGTGCACTGCCGACAATGACGGAGGCAAGGCTAATCGATAAGCAACCTTGCCGATTCTCTCCAGAATCTCAAACGGGCCAACAAAATGGGGACTCAGCTTTCCACGCTTGCCAAACCTCAAAACACCTCGCATCGGTGCGACCTTCAGGAAAACATGTTGACCAACCTCAAACTCCAAATCCCGACGCCGAACATCGGCATAACTCTTCATGCTCGCTCCGAAATTGTCAACATACGAGCTCTAATCTTCGCGACGGCACCATTGGTCAAGCTGCAAAGAACTCGGGACCCAAAACTCGCCTATCACCAACCTCTTCCCGAACACGGGAGATCGCGGCGCGCTTACCATACAAAGCCTCGAATGGAGCCATCTCGAGATAAATCGATCGATAATCGTTGTTATATGCAAACTCCATCGAATCTGATATCTGGTCCCAATCGCCGGAAATCCAACACACAAGCCCTCAACATATCTTCGAGAATCTGGTTCACCCTCTCATTTTGTCCATCGGTGCGAGGGTGAAAAGTCGTCTTTGAAATCGCACTCGCTCGGTGCCTAAACCCTTACGAGCGCTCTCCGAAGCGAAGTGAACCTCGAATCACGGTCGGACACGATTCTCACAGCACACCGTGATATCGAATGATCTCGCTCCAAAAACAACTACGCCCACTGTTCCCACGGTATAAGTGTCTCTACAGGGAATGAAGTGTGCGCTCTTATTCAATCGATCGACTATCACCCAAATCGAGAGAACTTCCTCTGAGTCCTCGGCAACCCGTAAATAAAGTCCATGGAGATCTCTTCCCATTTCCACCGAGGCACACTCGTGTCAGTAATAAACCGGGTGGTCTCTGCAGGTGCCTTCACTTGCCGACAAGTGAGACATCGATCGACAAATTCCGCAACATCTCTTTTCATACCCATCCACGAATGTCCGCTTAAGATCTCGATACATCTTGGTACCCCGGGTGCCAAGCAAACGGAGAACTGTGGGCCTCACGAGAGCAACTAAGTTCACAATCCTGCGACATCCCGAACACACAACAACCCCTGACCTGCGTCACGTCACCACCATGCGGTGAATACACAAAGTCAAAATCTCCATCAAGACTAACTCTGTCACCCAATTTCTTGAGTGCGGGGTCACTCGGTGACTATCAATAATCCATTGTCTAATCGATGATGGGTATCCAATGAGCCACTCTAGCAAGAACCTCACCTAACAACACCGCAAACTCGGCCGCTTGAACTCTCTCCGTGTCTGGGTGGGAGCTCAACAACACCGTGATTGCGACGTCTTCCTACTCGAGCATCGGCTACAACATTGGCTTTACACGGATGGTACAGAATCTCATGATCATAATCTTTCACTAACTCTAACCATCTCCTCTGTCTCATATTCAACTCCTTACGAGTAAGCAGATACTTGAGGCTCTGGTGATCGGTAAACATCTAGATCCGCTCACCATACGGTAATGCCTCCAAATCTTGGTGCAAACACCACTGCCGCCAACTCCATATCATGAGTCGGATAGTTTCGCTCATATGGCTTGGTGACGGGAAGCATAAGCAATGACCTTCCCGTCTTTGCATCAACACACTGACCAACCCAAACTTGGAAGCATCATTTGTAAACCACGTAACCACTGTCCCCTCGGGACCGCCAACACCAGTCAAGTGAAGTCAAGCTGCGCTTGAGCAGGCAAAGCTCTCATCACACCTACCGTCCCAAACAAACTCGACACCCTTCCTCGTCGGACGAGTGAGGGCGAGGCTATGGCGAAAAAGTCCTTAATAAACCGACGGTAGTAACTCGCCAGCCCAAGAAGTCGCTGCGTATCTCAGAATCGAAGTCGGCTCGCCCACGAACTCACGGCCTCAATCGTTGCAGGATCCACAGCTATACCATCTCTCGAGACTACATGACCTTAGAAGGCCACTTGTTCCAACCAGAACTCACATTTGGAAAATTTCGCATAAAGCTGGTTTTTCCTCAAGGCTGTCAACACTTGTCTCAAATGTTCTGCATGATCCTCCCTGGTCAGTGAATAGATCAGAATATCATCAATGAACACGATGACGAAGCTGTCCAAAAATGCTTTGAACACCCTATCCATCATGTCCATGAACGCTGCTGGTGCATTAGTCAATCCAAACGACATGACCCCAAACTCGTAGTGCCCATATCTAGACCTGAATGCTGTCTTAGGAATGTCGGCGTCCCTAATCCGCAACTGATGATACCCGGATCTCAAATCTATCTTGGAGAATACGGAAGCTCCCTGAAGCTGATAGAACAAATCATCGATACGGGGCAACGAATACTTATTCTTCACTGTCACCTTATTAAGCTCACGAAAGTCAATGCATAGGCGCATCGAACCATCCTTTTTCTTCACAAACAACACTGGCGCTCCCCACGGGGACACACTCGGACGGATGAACCCTCGATCTAACATTTCCTGCAACTGAACCTTCAGTTCCTTCAACTCGGCTGGCGCCATACGATACGGAGCCTTCGAGATAGGGAGGGTCCCTGGCTCGAGCTCAATTGTGAAGTCAACCTCTCTCTTCGGGGGTAACCCCGGTAACTCCTCGGGAAACACATCCGCAAACTCTCGCACAACCGGCACTTGATCAATAGTCAGTGAGGGACGGCTCTCTCTGGACAACTTGGCCAGGTAGCCTCAAGCTCCATGAGCTAGCAAACGACGAGCTTTCACAGCTGACACCATCGGCGGGCAAACTCCACCCTGGACTCCACGAAACTTGAAGCTGGGCCGACCCGGCGGCCTGAACACTACTTGTAAAGACCCGACCCAAAAAGGGCTCTAAATAGGCCTTTACCCCAATGCATGCATTCAAAGTAAAGGACAATATGCAATTTAGTTTTTGGATTCCCAATTAAAATAAAACAATCGAGGTTCAATCAGAAATAAAGATAGTTTGCTGAAACCTGTCCCTGTCTCCAAGCACCTGTTTCAAGGCAAATACATTTCCAAAACGTACACTCTGATCAGAGATTTCTTAAAACATTTGAAACATCCTCAAATTCAATAAAGCAGGAATCCACTAAAACATTCAGAAAACATCCTAGGGCTCCGTGCCCGACTACATGCATTCAGGGGAAAATAAAAAGACAAGAGTCATAGAAATAAAAAGTCGAGAGGCGACAATGAGTTCCCATGATCACAGCTCCTCCTTCACCATCTGTCTCGCACCTTGGTTACACCGTGGAAAACCACAAAATAAGGGTGAGTAACGAATTACTCAAGAAGAATCCCCAACCGGGGTACAATACGATGCACATGGTCATCTAGATGAGTGTATGCAAGGAGCTATGATCATAAACACGTAAGAGAGCACATATTTTGGAGTCCACACTTGGACCTCGGATGCCAACTCGTGGTCTTAGTCCGGAATTAACTACCATAACCACACAAATCGCCTATATACGAGAAACAAGTCGGCCTCACTGCTCATCGCCGACACGAAAGGTGCACTAGCTCAAGATCCCGAGAAGCTCTCCGATCGTCGGCGCAGTAATGAGCGTAAGCATGCACCGCGTGCTTCTGCTGCACTATGGGGGGTGCGGGTCCAGTGGCAAGCCGCCCATATCCGGATATCACGCCTAACTAAATCTCTCGGATCGGTGTCACCGACATAGGGGTGTGAGACTGGACACGTGAACTATGTCAGCCTGAACCACCGCACCTGAGGCTAAGGAATCGGTCGTGGTAGGCTTACACCAGGAAGCCGTCCTTGCCCTATCAGGTGGAAATCAAGGGCTACGCCCGAACACGCTGAGGACGTGCCGACTGCCTGGGACGAGGCAATGCCAAGTCATCATCCCGACCGTTGGGGCATTTAACGATCGCCACCCTCACCCAAGATTGCGGGGCCTACCGGTCGGGTTAGCTAAACCCTACGGGGTCCAGTGGACGAGAAGCTCGTCTCGACGTCCCTGCCATGGATGCAAGATACTTTATGCATCAGGCCCGGATGATGCTACCTACCTGAATTCTATCCTGCCTTAACAATCAGCAAACAATCCAATACGTGCTCAAAAGAATACAACAGACCTAGCATGGTACTACGGAACAAGAATGAATATGAGCATGCCAGAATGGAACAACCTAGCATGGACTAACATGAAAGAACGACATACAAAGTCATGCGATCGATCAGGAATTTAGAACAGAGCACCTAAACTACACATGCTGATAATCACAAACAAACATACAACATCAATCACATAGAACATCGCAGGGTCCACACAACCCCGGTAAGAAATCCTTACCTTGGTCGGAAGACTTCTACACACAAAATCCTAAGCTGCGATCGATCCCGAGCTAGCTAACGAGAACCTAACAAACACAATAGAAATCACAATCATAGCCCTAAAAATATAATAAAACAAGCAGGCTTGGCTCGGGGCACTCACACGGCACGACGACACGGGCCGAGTGAAGTCTTCTTTGGTAGTGCGCGTTGGGCCGGGCGCTGGTAGGCGCGCGCGGCAGAGTAGCCGGGCGCAGCGCACGGGCGCGGACAAAGCCGGACGCAGACGAAACGCGCGCGGGCGCGCTGCTGGGACGACGACGGCGCGCGACGACGACGAGCGTCTGGGCGACGCGGCGATTCTCGCTGCCGCAGGGCTCGGCAGCGCATCTGGCTGGGCAAGATCTCGGGCCGCGACAGAGGCCGTATCTCGGGCGTCTCGCTCGGGCTGGCCGAGCGACAGGCGCTCGATGGCACCGCAGGGCGATGGGGCGATGGGCGACTCGGCGATCTGGGCTTCGGGCTTTGGTGCGATCTCGCCGGTTGGAGAGGCTGCGACGGTGAAATTTCTTGGTGGGGGCTCTTCTCGTGAGCCGCCAACAAATACACACACACACCCACACTCTTCTATTTACATTCGCCGGCAAGAACTCAAATCGGAGAAGACGAAGAGACGAAGAAACTTACCCGGAAAGACGATCGAACCACGGGGCCGCAAAGGGAATGAAAATCGGCTTGGGGCTTGGGAGAGGAAGGGTTTAGGCGGCCATGGAGCATTTGGAGAAGAAGACATAACAAAACCTAATTTCTTTTCATTTAACCAAATGCACCAAACTCCAAGGTCCAAGGATAACCATAATATGACGCCTTGAGAAAGAGCAACAAGAGCTCTCCATAGCTCAACCGCACGCATCCTCACAGAGCTTTCCGGAGACCGGGTTCAAATCAATTTGCAACATAATTTCCTTTATTTTTACTTTTGCATCTATCCATGCTCAAACCCATCCACAAAGCCTCAAAAACTTACATAAATCCATCCAATAATTTTAGCAACTGGAAAAGACATAAACGGCCCTGACGGCCCGACCAAATTACCAAAATACCCATTGGGCATACCTGGAAGACCGGGATGAAAACCTGGGCCGTTACACTACTTCCTTCCGGTGGCAGTCAATCAATGCGTGGTTAGCGGCTAACCACTCCATACCAAGAATCACATCGAAACCACTCATGGGTAGAACTATGAGCGTAGCTACCAGCAACTCTCCGGATATCTCGATCCGGCCATCCTTAATCTTATCTTTTGCTAACATATTAACTCCCGAAAGAGTTGCAATAATAATTCAAAACCTAGAGGCTCTAATCTCAACCTAGCATGTTCAACAAACAATACAGATACAAACGAGTGCGTAGAACTAGAGTCAAACAAGACAAATGCACAATGATCCAAAACAAGAAGCGTACCTGCCACTGCGGCATCTGCACGCTCGGCCTCCTGACGGTTCGTAGCGAACACCCGGCCCTGCTGCTGCTGCACAGGCTGAACTGCCATAGCTGGCTGATCACAAGAACGGATCGTATGCCCCTCCTTTCCACATCGGAAACACCGCCTGGGCTCGGTCTGACAAGCTCCGAAGTGGACTCTTCCACAAGTGGCACAGGCGGGAATCTGCCTAGGACCGCCCTGCTGGCGAGGTGGAATCGGGCGGAATCCTACGCCGATCCCGGTTGAGGCGCCTTGGCGACGCTGGCCGCCTCCTCGAACTCAAACCTCCTCTTACGCCCCACTTACACTGGGACGGAAGCGCTGCTGCACCGAGCGGCGCGATTCGCTCGACAGGATACTTTCCGTTGTAAATAGTGGCTAGCTGAACAGCTTTAGCATAGGTGTTAGGGGCCAGAGCCCTGACATCCTGAGCCACACCCTGCCTCAGACCAGAAATGAACTTCCGAATTTTCAACTCAGGGGTTGCTATCATCTGCGGAGCAAAATAGCCATACTCCGAAAACTTCCTCTCGTACTCCTCTATAGAATAAGAACCCTGCTGCAGATTCTGGAAAAGCGCTACCATCTTCTCTTGAGCCTCATCACTAATGTACTTGGCTTTAAATTCTGACTTGAAGAACTCCCAGGTAGCAGGTGGAGACCCAGCTGGTCTCTCACTCAAGGTGGACTCCCACCACCATCTAGCTACGCCCCCTAACACATGGGTTGCACACCTCGGCCTCTGTACATCGGGGCACACCATAATCAGGAAGGTGTACTCCAAATGGGCAATCCATCTGGCTGCTGCTAAAGCATCACCTGTGGCATCAAACTTATCAGGGTTCCATTTTACAAAATCCTTCAACCATTTACCAAGCTCATCGGCACCTTACGCCACTTCGCCATTAAAGGTCGCCACTCTCACGGAGTGGGGGTGCCGCTGCGCCTCTTTGAATCAAACGAGTCATTTGCTCGATCCGAGCTCGGGACTCTTCCGCTGCATAGCGCCAACAAAGCCCGGGTCTCGCCCTCCGCCACTCAACAGGTCGACCACCATAGACCTCATAGAATTAGCAAATTCTGCTCCAAGAGCAGTCTCACGGCGCACAGTCACCTCAATGCCTACTCTGGGCTCAACAGGGGGAGCTACAGGCGGAATGCTATCAGTCTCAGCTTGGGACGATGTCCCTGCGGTGTCAGATCCGATCTTGACACCTCCGCCTCCTCTCGGGCGTCCTCTTCCGGTGCGGGTAACTGGCATACTGACGATCTACACCCAAACCAATAACGAGTCAGAACCTGCTCGTCTCCGCTCCACAACACTACACAAGGCATACACTAGATGACAGGTATTGTAAATTCTTAACCCTTTTTCAACAACAAATAGTAAACTTAGGCGCACTGATGGACCGCGAAGTGCTAGTGATCATGGGAAAACGACCTACAACAACAGGTCATACTACAGAATTTATGACTCTGAGCTCTGATACCAACTATAAGGGACCGACCCGAATGGGGCACTAAATGGGCTTTTATCCCAATGCATGCATTCAAAGTAAAGGACATTTAAACAGACATGATTTCGGATTCCAATTAAAACAAAAACATCCAAAATAACCCCTTTAAAAACTAGACAGTTTCCCTGGAACCTGTCCCTGTTTCCAAGCACCTGTTCCAAGATAAATACATTTCCAAAGTTTACTCTGATCAGAGATTTACTAAAACCCATTCAAAACTGTTTCGGATACAAAAATTTGGAATCCACAAATATTTACAAACATCCTAGGGCTCCGTGCCCGGCTACATGCATTCAGGGGAAAACAAAACATAAAGAGTCATAATACAAAAATCAGAGTTGGAAGACTGGGCCCCATGATCACAGCTCCTCCTTCAGGCATCCTATCGCACACCACGATTACCTGTGGAAAACCACAGAATAAGGGTGAGTAACGAATTACTCAGTAAGAATCCCCAACCGGGGTACAATACGATATACATGGTCATCTCGATGAGCGTATGCAAGCTATGAGTATAAACACAGAATAGAGCACATAGCTTAGCCCACACTTGGGCCTCGGATGCGGCTTAGGGTCTTAGTCGGAATAATATCACCACACACCCAATATATAAGTCACCCTATATGAGAAACAAGTCCCGGCCTCGGCTGTCTCATCGTCGACGAAAGGTACTGGCTCACAATCCCGAGGAGCTCTTTGGTCGGCGCTGTAATGAGCGTAAGCATGCACCGCGTGCTACTGCGCAGACTATGGGGTGCCGGGTCTAGAGAGGCAAAGCGCCCATGTCCAGCCACCACGCCTAACTAAATCTTTGGATCGGTGTCACCGACATAGGGTCCGAGACACTGGACACGTAAACTATGTCGGCTGAACCACCGCTTTTTGGGGCCAAGGAACGGTCGTGGTAGGCTTACACCAGAAGCCGTCCTTGCCTTAACAGTGGCAATCGGGGGCTCTCGCCAAACATGGTGAGGACATGCGGTTTGCCGGGGACGAGGCAATGCCAAGTCATCATCCCGACCGTTGGGGCATTAACAACCGCCACCCTCACCCAAGATTGCGGGGCCTACCGCTTGGGTTAGCTAATCCCCTCACACGGGTCCGAGGACGAGATGACTTGCTCGGACGTCCCCGCCATGGATGCAAGGTACTTTATGCATCGGCCGGATGATGCTATCTACCGCAATTCTAACTCGCCTAGCAAAGCGACAAACAATTCCATAAAATCCAATACGTGCTCAATAAGAATACAACGTGCCTAGCATGATACTACGAAGCAAGGAGCAGATACCGGCATGCTAGAGAGGAACAACCTAGCATGGATTAACATGAGAATTAAACGGGAAAATCATGCTAATCGGGAATTGAGAATAGAATACCTAGCTACACATGTCAATAAACACAAACAAGCAATCAATCGGCAATCATAATAATATATCGCAGGTCCACACAACTCCGGTAAGAAATTCTTACCTTGGTCGGGGACGACTTGACACGAAATCCTAAGCGCGAACGAACCCGAACTAGCTACCGAGAACCTATCAATCACAACAAAAATCACACAATAGGCCTAAATATAATAAAATAAAGAGGCTCGGCTGGGAGAAACTCACGAGGCACGCATTTAACGCATTTAACGGGCAAAGAACTGGCCGGGCGGGCGAGCTGGGCTTGATAATGGCGCGTGGCGCGCTGGGCGCGATGACGCAGCGCTAAAGCGCGAGCGCGCGCGGACGAACAGGCGTTGGCGCGACGCGCGGCGCGCGAGCGATGCAGAGGAGCGAGGCGCGCGCGGCGAGCAGCGCGTGACACTGAGCCGGGCGAGGCATGCGCGCGGTGTCGCGAGAGGCTCGCGGCGGGTCGCTATGCGCGCGCGCGAGCACGGCGAGCAGAGCTCTCTTTTTTTGCGCGCGAACAGGGCGATGGAGAAAATCCGAATTCGAGCATTTGGCGAAGATTCGACGGCCGATAGTTGTTGGACGCACTCTCCTACGCAAGCTGCACAAAAACCACCCAACGATTCACCTCGACTCGGCCGGAAAAATGGAAGTCGGAAATAGGGGGGAAATCGCCGAAACAGAGAAGGAGAAGGAGAAGGAACGAAGCTCACCTGCTGCTCGGAATCAAAATCGACGTGAATTTGGGGAAAAATCCCGGCTGAATCGAGGTCGGCGAGGGAGAAATTCGCGAAGGAACGCTGGTCGGTGGAAGAAGAATCGGGAGGAAGGAGAAGAGAAAATGGGGAAGGAATCGGGCGAAATTCTGCTTTTATATTAAAACGCGCCTCAAACAGGCATAAATATTAGATAGCGCGTTTAGATTAACAAACGCGCTCAGTGGCTCGGCTGGCAGCGCCCCCTGCCTAGCATGCGACATGTCCTTGGCTCGAATCTCACTCGACGCACTATTTAATTCCCTATTTATTTCCACATTCTTCCAAGCCCAAATGTCTTCACCAAAATTCCCAATCCTATTCAAATTGACTCATAATTTTTTCGGCAATTTACAATTTCAAAACCGGCCCTGTCGGCCTGACCCAAAATTACCAAAATGCCCCTGGGCCTCCCGGGAAGACCGGGATGAAATTTTCGGGCCGTTACAGGCAACGATCCAGCTCTGCTTCTCTATTACATCACGTCCATTTTTATAGAGCTAGGTCGTCGAGCCTTCGAAGCTTCCAGAATGGTGAGAATCAATTTGCACGAAGATTTCTCCTTTTAATTTCTTGTCATATGTGTTTGATTTGTCTAAGACAGAAATCCCGTGATTTCAGCAATCCGTCTCTTAATTGTCTGGTTAGTCAACTTTTTGCTCGCAGATTCTTCCTTCCTTATTTACTTGTAGTGCAACTTGCCTTGATCTTTCGAGTTTAAGTACTCGTGCTTGTGTTGATTTCCTTCATGGCGATGCTTCCTTAGCGTTGATCCTGCGAAATAGAAATAATCATAAGTTTATGCGAACTTAATGCTATCTGCGCTTCTTTCATCTTTATTTTGCATGATACCCGATATTTAGCATTCAACTCCGCTAATGCACAACATCAGCGAATTACACCTTAAACCACGCATTTTGTTCTTTGCGATCGCTTGATATGAATTGAATAACACGCAATATGATCCGAATTTAGGCTAAAATCGGACTCTATTCTAGAGTCATCACTCATAAATTCTCTGAGGTGAGTGTACGGGTCTTCGTTAGGCAATCCATGATATTGAGCCTTTTGTTGCAATATGGTGTTCATCATGGGTTTCAACTCAAAAGCACGTGCGCTGATTTCGGGTCTTATCATTCCCTTTCGTAATTCAGCGACATTAGGTTCAGCATAGGCTCGAACTGCTCCTTCCCTGTCATTTGCCAGCATGGCAGGGTTAGCGTGCTGTCGTTCCTCTAGTATTTGATCTTGATTCGTGTGAGCCATTCTTCTTGTTCGCAAGCCTCGATGTTTTGTTCGCTCGGGTTCTGGGTCAAACGGTTGAACAGGCCTTCACCTACGCATACACGAGGTGATTCCCTACAATACCAAAGAACAGATCAGTTTTAGAATTCAGCACTACTCTTACAAAATCTCTATGTAAAAATAGTTTAAACAGCTTCGTGGCAATGACGCCAAGAACTTGTACGTTGTAATTGTATTAAATGATGATTACGAATTAAATGAATGATAATGATGACGTGGCAGTTAACTTTGCTTCAGCAAAGTTTCAACCCGGTTGCAAGTGTGATTAGGTGAATTCCAGTTCGTCACGCAAGTATACACGGTTCGCACTGTAGCAAGTTTTAAATGAAGTATGAATCGAATCCCCAGGGAGTTGTTGCGTTCTTAATTGTTGATGTTGTAAGAGTCAATCATGTGATGAAGAGTGATTTGGTGTGTTTAACTAAGTTGGCAAACTAAAGTAAAGTCAGAATAACAAAGTATCGAAATAGCATTAGGGTTCTCAAGTGTTCGTTGAAGCGACATGTGGCAGTGAAACAAGAACTATTAATAGAGGATTTTGAACTCTCTAGAGTACAAAGGTTGGCTCTCTCTCACTTGACTTGGTTCTCTCGAACACAAGGGTGGTAAGCATATACTGTTAACACTACGTGACCTTATCTCTAAGTGTCTTTTAGCTAGTCAGCAAGCTGAACTAACCTAGTGTCATGCATGCAAGTTCGCGTTACTTTTATCCTCTCGAACAAAAATAATGAACAATACTTGGATAACTTAAACAAAGTGCTAAAAAAATTAATGCAGCATGCATGATTCATCACTTCTCGCTAACCCCACACTTAAATGAAACACCCTACTTCCCCCGTTGCCTTCATGACCAGAACCTAAAGCGTGGTAAATGAAATGATAGATGACATGTTTTTAACAGCAAAATTGTAAATGCAAACAACAAGTAAAGAGAACAAGGATTAAGAAAACTTCTTGATTAAGTTCAGAAAACGGTTATAATAGAGTGTTACGGACTGAATAAACTAAGGAAAGTGGTAAAATGGCGCCGGCGAAATAACTCTGGTGGCCTAAAACCAAAATGTGAATGACAAGTTTCTCGACTAAGGGAATTTCTAATCTTCTAAGAAAAGTTAAAGAAAAAATTGGTGTTCTCCGATTCAAAGGCAAGCTTGGCTATTTATAGACAATTCAACCGACGACTTTTGCGATAATTCTACTGCACATTCTCTACTCTGCCAAAAGCTTTTTTGCTATCTTACATTCTTGCTCCACGATCCTCTTTGTCGGCTTGGCTGATCTTGGTTGGAGCGACGGTAGAGATTTCACTTGGAACCCTTGAATCTTTGTCACGTGCCCCTGGCTGGAATGTCTCTATGCATATCTTCACTGGTTCAGAGTCCTTTCGCTAAGGCGAACAGGAGCTCATTCTATTTTTCTTAGAGTGACTTCACTTTGGCAAGCATTAAAACTTTTCTCTATTGAAGAGTGTTGCAAACAAACTAAAAAGATATGAGTTCTTTTTGGCATACTTAATGTTTTGCAAACATTCAAGCCTATTTCGCTGGAGCAACTTCCTAAAACACTTGAAATCCAAATTTTGTGAATATTTTCCTTTATTGCTCCGCTTTACTATAAGACAACGAAATCATTCTCAAATTCAAGTTATTTTAGCAAAAATCTATGTTCATTATATCTTACTAAGCTATTTTAACTCTTAATTATTAAGAGTTATCAAAATGATTTATTGATATTCTATGATATTGTTAATATATATCATTGAAGACTTATCATGATGGGGGATACTATGATGGAGCAAAACTTTAGACTTAATTGTTATAATAAGTCAATTATGATAACTAAAAACTGTCATAGAAGACCGAAATTGTAGTAGTGAATTTTGATTCAAATTGTAGTAGTGAATTTTGATTCACATTCAAATAGGACTAATTTTAATCTAATTAATTTTGAAAAATATTAATTTATAATCAGCCTAAAATTTAATCTCATTTCGCCAAAAATATATAATATGAAGAAATTTACAATTTCTTTGTCAAGCTTGTAAAAACTTCATAAAAGTGTAATTGTTTTATTATAATTTCTATTTATTTATTTACAAATTAAAAATAGCTCAAAATAAGTTAATTACTTATCTTTTATAAATAAAAGACTAGTTAATTGGTTATGCACAAACAATTAAATGATGAATATGGAATCAATTCAACAACAAGTTATTAAAACTATAATGCTAAAATTATATTTACATTGAAGCATAATCAATGGAAAAATATGCACCTCTATAAAAAATGGAAACAAATTAAATTAGTTGTATAGAGATTTATGCAATGTTTAGTATTTAAGAAATCAGTGTCATTCTCTAATTTTCAATATAAAAAAATGGCTTCCTCCTCTGTCAATCGAGCTTCATTCTTCTTCATCCTTTGTATTGCTTTTCTTCTCATCGCTGGTAATGACTTCTTTATTCTCACCTATGCAACCTTTTCTTCTTTCTTTATTATTTCATCATAAATTTTTGGTTCATATTTATAAGCTTTCATCTTTAATTTTCTTTTTCTTTACTATTTTATCTATACAAAATTTAAGGAAAAAATATAAGATAAAAGACATGAACTTATTGATACTCAATTTGTGGAACAATGAACATGTATTTATTTAACTATCTTGAAACATTTTTAATATTCGCCTTAAATTTGACTCTAGGATCCCGAAATTGATATTAAGAGGTTTTATGAAGATTTTCTTTTTTTCATTACAAAAATTAATAATGTTTTGTGGAATTTTTCAAGACAAAAAATATTTGAGACTTGATTTGGAAAAGTAGTGCTTCTAAAACTATGCTTTTATAAATTTCTTTTTTAAGATACCCTCAATATTAAGAAAGTTGATATGCTCGATAACTATAAATTATTTATCATCTGAGAGAGTTTAGAATATGTATTTTTATGTAGTCATTTATAATCTTGGACAAACAGATTTTGATTTATTTACCTATAATAAAGATATTGTTGAAAAAACATTCTTGATTTTGGTTGTCATTGTGTAGGATTAGGGCCAAGGCAAGGAAATGCCATAAATTTACCATTGGTGTGTTTGGGAGCATGCTCAAGTTTCCCAAATTGTACCAAAGCTTGCATCATGAAAGGATTTGTGAAAGGTGGTGATTGTTTGGGCTTCAGGCTGATCATATATATATATATATATATATATGATCAGCCTGAAGCTTTTAATTCAATAAAACTACTCGTTACATTTCTTATCAATATTATATGTATGTCACCAAGACCATGAGAATGATAATATGAAAACTATGCATCTTTCTTATATCCATGTGTGTTTCGACTAATTTACGTGTACCATAACTATTTCATTATCAAGCCCACATTTAGCAATTAGGTTTTTTACTGGATGGCATGATTTTTTTGCACTTTATTGTAAAATCGATTTACATATCACAGTATTATAAATACGTTTTTTTTATACAACATATTGGGGGAAGGGGAATTCGAACCTGTAACCTCAAGGTTATTAGATTATACAAGATGCCGATAAAGCTCTACTCTTGTTGGCTATCATAAATACTCTTTGATACTACTATTATAATAAAGTATGTGACAATATTCATTTAGTCCAGTATTATAAGAAATACATCTTAACATTATATTATAAATACGCATTAAAATTGTATTATAAGAAATGCATTTTCATATTGTATTATAAGAAATACAGTGTAATGTTGTATAATAAGTACTATTTGATACCACTATTATACTAAAGTACGTGACAATTTATTAAGACCAATAATATAAGAAATAAGTCTTAATACTATATTAAATACACATTAAAACTAAGTATGTGACAATATTCATGTTCATTAATACCAGTATTATAAGAAATACGTCTTAATATTATATTATAAATACACATTAAATTTGTATTATAAGAAATGCATTTTAAATTGTATAATAAGAAATATAGTTTAATATTGTATTATAAATATTCTTTGATCCCATTGTTGTACTAAAATGTGTGACAATATTCATTAATACCAATAATATAGAAATATATGTCTTAATACTATATTAAATACGCATTAAAACTATATTATAAGAATTATTTTTTAATATTGTATTATAAGAAATACGGTTTAATATTATACTATTATTTTTTTTAAATTGTTTAATATTGTATTATAAATACTCTTTGATACCACTGTTATAATAAAGTTTGTGACAAAATTCATTAATACCAGTGTTATAAGAAATACGTCTTAATATTGTATTATATAATTACGCATTAAAATTGTATTATAAGAAATGTGTTTTAATATTGTATTATAAGAAATACGTTTTAATAATATACATATTCATATATTCTAGTATTATAAGAAAGTATGCGACAATATAATCATTATTACTATCATTTATATCTTACAGTGTTTACATTAATCAATATGTATTTATTATTATTAATACGATTAATACTAATTTAATACACAATATAAGAGTATTTTTGTAAATAAAATCATCTTCAATCTTAAGTTTGTTTTTCGTTATGTTGTCTTATTGCCGACCACCATCACAGAGCACTACAAGTTATTGGAGCAACTATTTGCTTAATTTTTGTGTAGGATTGATCGGTGCATTTTCAAAGAGGAAAAATGAAAGAGACGTGAGTGACTACCTCGAATGAGGGTTTCATTTTGGGAATTTCTTATTTTTTTATTAAAGAAAATTAAAAAAAAAACATTCAAACTAAAATTGATCTACCCCAACTCAAAACATAAATGTTGAATTGGATTATAAATTGATTTGGATTACGTTATAATTTTGTTGGATTTTGCTCAACTCTATTCAACTTTTTCTAAGCTAGATTATTCATTAATAATAATAGTAAAGCATAAAGACACACTCCCCACTAATAGGGAACAAATGACAAGAATAATAACACAACGGACAAAATAAAAAGTGCCACAAGTTAAGAAAATTCTTATCTCCACAGGCAGCAGGTTGACCATCGAGTCAAACCATATGGTCTTATAAAAGGATCTGTGTAACCAACTATAGTTGGGGGTCCTACAGTTCATTTTGATACTTAGAGAGTTACTTTAGTTAAGATAGGGGTCATTTGCATAGTAATATATTTAGCATTCACTTTTCATTCACTTACAGTTTTATAATTATAATGTGTATGTACGTTGGTTAATGTAGGGTTCGTTTGTGTTGATTGTTATCATCCGAGTTGTCATTTATCATACAAATTGTCAAAGTATTCGATTTTTATTCTAGGATTTATGAACTATTTATTGTAATTTTCAATTTTTATATGTATACTACTTTGTATAAAAACATGTTAAGGTCTTATTTGCATTATTATGAATGAAATCTATTTCTTTTTTATGTGGATTGTGACATTATTTTTTAATTCACAATTGTTTACAAGTTCAAATGTTTGTCATTTTTTAATTGACAAGTTTAAATGTAATTAACAAGAATCAAATGAATAAATAAATAGAATATATCTAATTTTAAAATTTTAAAATTGTATCAAGATATACCTTTTATGAAAATTTAAACTATTTAAAAATAAAAATAATCATTATCACAACGGTCATGAAATCCAGTTTAAACTATGAAGAAAGAGAATCATGACTATTAAAACAGTCATGTTATCTCTTCTATGATAGTTTTAAATTATCAAGAAATAAAAATTATGACTATCATAACTGACATAAAATGTGAATTCAAGATAGTTTATGATTTTATTTTATTTAAAAAAATTATCCACATCATTACATTCTAAAACTGTCATGATATTAAAAGCTAAAATTGCAAAAATAACCTAAATTACGACAATTATAAAATGCCACAAATAGATATCATAACGTTGTTTTCCATTAATTTATGACAATTTTTAATTGTTGCGAAAAAACGTTTATAACAATTTTAAAATAATTTAATGATATAATATGACATATATATCATAGAAGACTTACCATGATGGGTATACTATGATGGAGTAAAAATTTAGACATAATTATTATAATAAGTCAATTATGATAACTAAAATTATCATAGAAGACCAAAATTGTAGCAGTGAATTTTGATTCCAATTCAAATCGACCGACTTTTAGTCTAATTAGTTTTGAAAAATATTAATTTATAATCAGCCTAAAACTTAATTTCATTTCGCCATTCGTGTAAGAACTTTATAAAAGTGTAAATTGTTTTATTAGTATAATTTCTATTTATTTATGTACAAATTAACAATAGCTCAAACTAAGTTAATTACTTATCTTTTATAAATAAAGACTAGTTAATTGGTTATGAACAAACAATTAAATGATGAATATGGAATTAATTCAACGAGAAGTTGTTAAAACTATAATGCTAAAATTATATTTACATTGAAGCATAATCAAGGGAAAAATATGCATCCCTATCAAAAATGGAAACAAATTAAATTAGTTGTATAGAGATTTATGCAATGTTTAGTATTTAAGAAATCAATGTCATTCTCTAATTTTCAATATCAAAAAATGACTTCCTCCTCCGTCAATTGATCTTCATTCCTCTTCATCTTTTGTATTGTTTTTCTTCTCATCACTGGTAATGACTTCTTTATTCCCACCTATGCAACATTTTCTTCTTTCTTTATTATTTCATCATAATTTTGGGTTCATGTTTATAAGATTTCATCTTTAACTTTCTTTTTCTTTACTATTTCATCTATACAAAATTTAAGGGAAAAATATACGATAAAAGACATGAACTTATTGATACTCAATTTGTGTAACAATGAACTGGTATTTATTTAACTATCTTGAAACATTTTTAATATTCGCTTTAAATTTGACTTGAGGATCCCGAAATCGATATTCAGACGTTTTATGAAGATTTTCTTTTTTTCATTACAAAAATTAATAATGTTTTGTGGAATTTTTCAAGACTAAAAATATTTGACACTTGATTTGGAAAAGTAATGCAAGAGTGCTTACAAAACTATGCTTTTATGAATTTCTTTTTTAAGATCACCCTTCACATACGATATTGAGAAAGTTGATATGCTCCATAATTATACATTATTTATCATCTGAGAGAGTTTAAAATATGTATTTTTATGTAGTCATTTATAATCTAGGACAAACAGATTATAATTTATTTACCTATAATAAAGATGTTGAAAAAACATTCTTGATTTTGGTTGTCATTGTGTAGGGTTAGGGTCATGGCAAGGAAATGCCATAAATTTACCATTGATGTGTTTGGGAGCATGCTCAAGTTTCCCAAATTGTACCAAAGCTTGCAACATTAAAGAATTTGGTGAAAGGTGGTGATTGTTTGGGCTTCTCTTGGATACTCTCCTACTACTTGTTGCTGCAACAACACCTAATTAATCATATATTTATGTGTATATATGATCAGCCTGAAGCTTTTGATTCAATAAAACTACTTGTTGCATTTCTTATCAATATTATATGTATGTCACCAAGACTATGAGAATGATAACATGAAAACTATGCATCATTTTTATATCCATGTGTGTCTCGACTAGTTTACGTGTACCATAACTATTTCTACGAGACAATCGTTTAAATTTACTATATATTTCATTATAAGAAAACTCGTATTTTTTTAATATAAATTGGAGGAAAATTGTTAAACTTTGGAAGTTGTGTAAAAAATGCTCCAAACTTTGAAAAGTTTCAAAAATGCCCCCAAACTTTAACTTTAGTTTCAAAAATACCCTTACAATTAAATTTAGATGGAAACCTTTAAAGTTTGGTTTAAAAAATACCCTTGAACTTTGAAAAAGTTTCACAAATGCCCTTGAACTTTAAAAATAATTTAAAAAATACCCTTGACTTGAAAAAACATTAAAATCATCATCGTCAATAACTTTTAGATTAAAAATATTATACTTCTATTTTAATAGTATTCTTAATTTTTTTAAAAATTAGAAAAATATTTTTACTAAAAAAATTATTATTTTTTCTCTATTCATTTGCATTTTCTCCATAAAAACGATAATTTATAATTACTTTTATAGACTTTAGTTTGAGTTTATTTAAATAATTGAGTAATTTATTTATAATTTGGAACTAAATTAACTGACAAGTGAGTAAGTCGTTTTCATTCAAATTTAACCTTATCAATAACTTTTGATAAAAAATAATTAGGTATTTTGTTTAATTGTTGTTTTTTATTCATATCTTTTTTTCGCCATGAAAACTAATGAAAATAAATATATTATTAACATTTGAATAATAATGTGATAAAAAAAGTTCCAACATCAAAATCATAATCATAATCATCATTCATAACTTAAAAAAAATTGTTTGCCGAATCAATTTTGGAATATAAATGAATATTCTTGTTTGAATTTAATGAATATTCGATACAATATTAGAATAGCATGAGATTTCATCTCAAAATCAATTGACAATGAAAAAATAACTCATTAATCTTATAATGCTACGAGGTATGTCACATTTTCAATGTAAGATTTTCAACATTTTTTTTTTGAGTACTTGCTCAATACAATTCAAGTTTAAAAAATTAATATTCACATAAAAAATAATTCATAAGTTATAAATACAAAAGTAAAATTTATCTTATACGAGCACAGTTAAAACTAAATAGGTCAGTGCGGAATGGTTCCCCCTCCCCCAATATGTCCTAAAAAAACACATAATTAAATATTTATAGTATTATTGAAACAAAATATTAACATTTTCTTCATTATTTCTCTTTTTTAAGACTTCAGGTATTTTTTAAACATATTACAAGTTTAGCAGTATTTTTGAAATCAAACTTTAACGATTTTCATCTAACTTTAACGAGGGGGTGAAAACTCTCCAAGAGAGCATATTTTAGGCTGTTTAGGTTGCTATATTTTAATACTTAGGTAAAAAATATCTGCGTTCTTAGAAGGAATACAGAGAAATAACTTAGAAAATCAGCATGCATTCATAACATCGCTTCAAAAGCATGAATCTGCGCTTTAGCGCAAATTGCTAAACAACTGTGCCTAATTTACGCTTTTTAGCAGGATTTCGCATAACATCAAGGAAAAAGGCAATGATGCGAATGCTAATCGGATCACGCAAATACACTAAACCCAAGAAGAAATTACGATCAACAAAATTTCATCTACAAGGAAAGAGTCAGAAGAATCAACTATGTAATCAAGGCAATGTCAATCAAATAAATCCCGACAAAAATCATGGAATATGCATTGATGATGATTTGTACAACTCACATCTACTTGTTGTTCACAAAATTCAATTCTATAAATACAAAAGCAAGGAGCGGAATCCATTGAGTTGGTCGGTTTGCCATAAGTCGTTCGAGGGACTTAAGTCTACTATAGAGAACCTGATGGTGGTGTTGTGGGAACTGATGACAAGGAGACTACACACCTTCAACCGTGCCAATTCCATTTATTGCTTTTATTAGGAAGTTGTAGTATTTAAACATTATTTAGTCGTAATAAAATTGTCTGGTTCAAACTTCTATTTGGTGTTTATTTACTATGATTGCATTATAGGAGTTTATGATGATTAAGTGTGAATAGAGCATGTTATTAGTGTAGGTCTTTGAATGTTGTTACACTGCTGAATATTTATATATATATATACGTCGATTAGCTACCCACGCATGTACCTTGCGAAGAATCGGAAGAGAAATCGCATGTTGACCCAATACGTTACTTTAGGTTGACTGAACAACTGTTCATCATTTAGGGAGTTAGGAATAACATCACTACTGTTTACGTCACCCTGTGCTTAGTATGATGTTCACAGCGGAAGCTGGTTCACCCATAAATCATGAGTCACAGAAGTGATAATTGTTAAGGAAGTAAGACATTCACTGGCTAGTCCGCACTCTAGCATTTTCTAGGAATAAATAGTTAGCATTACTCTACATGCATTTTATTTTATCTTATTAAACAAAACAAAACCCACTCCACACATACACCCATTTACTTTTTCGCACAACTCTGACTTAAGAGATATTTGCTCTAGACATCAATCTATGTGGAATCGATAAATTTATATACTTATTACTTGCTGCAATTCTCGACTGTGTATACTTGTGCGTAAGTGATTCCAATTGGGTTCGAATAAGAATTAGTTACTATTCAATATATTAGTAGTGGAATTGTCCGGTCAAGTTTTTGGCGCCGTTGCTGGGGATTGATTATTTAGAGTTGATATACTTAAGAAGGAGTAGTTCTTAATTGTTTACGATTAAATTCTTTTTTATTTTAGGGAAACGTGAAATCCGAAATAATTTGATCAACAGGGAACAGAGTCCTAGAGAAATTCATCACCATGACTATTTAATGGAGCCTAATCAGTTTACCAATCAGCAATGGACGCAGTACTATATTCTGCACTATCTAGACAACTTAAAAAAACAAGGCTATGCGGAGGAGTTTAACAGAGCACATCTTCGTACAAATGAAATTTTCCAATCGCAATATTTGGAAGACCATAGCAGCTTCTATCAGCAATAGTTTAATTCGCAAGGAGATCGCAACAATAGGGGTTATACGTGGGATTCCAGGAGTCATGAATCTATAAATCACATGTATACTTCTTGACAGTCTCCGTAGATATGACTGCAGAGGAAGAAGAACAGCTAAGAAGAACACGATGGTTGAGTGTAACGACCCAGTTTTCTATTCCAGTTTTCGAGGTGCCTTTGGGTCAAGATTCAGTTGTTTGGTTGGGTCATTAGAGCGGTTTTGACCCTTGGGGGTATTTTGGTCTTTTGGCTCCCCGGGCAGGATTTGTGGTTTTCAGGGCTTCGAGGTAGCTCCTGCCTTTGTCGAGGCTTGTTTGTTGTTGGCTGCGAGTCCCGAGGTGTCTGGGCTAGTCGGTTGGATGCTCGGTTGTGGTTTGGGCTTTGGCAAAGTGATGGTTGGTTGTGTGCTTCCTTTGGGATTCGAGCCCGGGCCCTTAGTGTTGCTTTGGGAGTTGGATTTAAGTGAGTTTTATTTATTGGAAAAGATTGCTTCAGTCGGGTCTCAAAGGAGGAAGCCGGGAAATGGGATTTTAAGGTTTTAAAATGGATAAGGATGGATTTATTGGATAAAATCCCTATTTTCCTTTTATTTTCCCATTTTCCCTTTTCTTTTCAAAATCCCTTTCTCTCTCTCTCTCTCTCTCTCTCTCTCTCCCCGAGCAGCCCCAGCCCGAGCAGCCCCAGCCCAACTAGCCCGAGCCCCTGCTCGCCCGAGCGTCGCCCAGCCGAGCCCTGCCCTCCCCAGGTCGCGCCATCTCCCAGCCCGAGCCTCAGCTCACCCAGCCCAGCCCCTGCGCGCCCTATGTCGCCAGCCGAGCCCCTCGCCCGCGCCGCACAGTGTCGCCCAGCTCCCAGGCCGCCCGACCGCGTCGCTCAACCCTCGCCCAGGCCCCGCGTCGCCCAGGATCGTGATGCCCTGCATTGTGCCGAGTCCGTGCGCCCTGTAGCTCGCCGTGCCTTGCCAGCCCGAGCGCCCCAAGCCCGTCGCGTCGCGTCGCCCCGAGCACGCGTTCCTATTGCTTGCCGAGCTCGCGCCCTCGCGCTGACCCCTGTGCCGAGCCGCACCGCGCGCCGTCGCCCAGTCGAGCTCAAGCCCGCGCTCGCGCGCCCTTGCCTCGCTCGCGCGCGCTGCGCGACCCTGCGCCCGACCAACCCGACCCCTCGGCGCTCAGCTGCTTCGCCTCACCCATGCAAATGTGGCTCGTTTCGCGTGTCGGCCCGCGCCTTGTGAGTTGCTCCTGAGCCGAGCCCTGTTTATTTTATTGTATTTAGGGCTATTTTATGATTATTGATATGTTTGCTTGGCTCGTTATAGGTTGCTCGGGTTCGATGGCAGTTAGGTTTTGTAACGGCCCGAAAATTTCATCCTGGTCTTCCGGGGAGGCCCAGGGGCATTTTGGTAATTTTGGGTCGGGCCGACAGGGCCGGTTTTGAAATTGTAAATTGCCGGAAAAATTATGAGTCAATTTGAATAGGATCGGGAATTTTGGTGAAGACATTTGGGCTTGGAAGAATGTGGAAATAAATAGGGAATTAAATAGCGCGTCGAGTGAGATTCGATCCAAGGACGTGTCGCGTGCTAGGCAATGGGCGCTGCCAATCGAGCCAACGGGGGTGTTTGTTATTTTAATCGCGCGATCTAATACTACATATGCGTGTTTTCGAAGGCAGTTGGTATAAAAGCAGAGTCGGCCGAAGCTCCTTCCCCATTTCCTCTTCTTCTTCTTCGCGGATTCCCTTCGACCGACCGGCGATTTCCTTGCGATTTCTTCCTTCTCCAGCTCTGTTCGACCATGCTTCGTCTCCAATTCGAAGTCGTTTTTTCATCCCCAAGCAGCAGGTAAGCTTCTTCTTCCTCCTTTCCTTCAAAAATCCGATTTTCTTTCTCCCTGGTTTCGATTTCGTTTTCCGGCCGAGTCGAGGCGATTTGAGGTATGGGTTTTGTGCAGCTAGTGTAGGAGAGTTCGCCATCCAAGAATCGCTCGTCGAATCCCCGTGGATCGCTCGATTTCAGGTTTCTTCTTCGCCCCTATTCGTGCGCAGAAACAGAGCCACTCCGCCGAGCCGCGCCGCGCACGCCTCGCGCCCGCGCGCACGCCTCGCCCAGCTCCGTGTCACGCCGCTCGCCCGCGCGCGCCCTCGCGCCTCTGCATCGCTCACGCGCCCGCGTCCGCGCCCAACCCTCTGTTCGTCCGCACGCAGCTCGCGCCCACGCGCCCATTTCTGCGCCCCAGCTCGCCTAGCCAGCCCCGTTGCTGCCCCGTTCGTGCGTTCGTCGTGCCTCGTGAGTTGCTCCCGAGCTGAGCCTTGTTTGTTTTATTATATTTAGGCCTATTGTGTGATTTTTGTTGTGATTGATAGGTTCTCGATAGCTAGTTCGGGTTCGTTCGCCACCTAGGTTTTCGTGTCAAATCGTCCCCGACCAAGGTAAGGATTTCTTACCGGAGTTGTGTGGACCCTGCGATATATTATGTGATTGTTGATTGATTGCTTGTTTGTGTTTATCGACATGTGTAGCTAGGTATTCAATTCTGAATTCCCGATTAGCATGTTCTTCCTGATTTAATTCTCATGTTAATCCATGCTAGGCTATTCCTTTCTAGCATGCTCGTATCTGTTCCTTGCTTCGTAGTATCATGCTAGGCTCGTTGTATTCTTATTGAGCACGTATTGGATTTTATGGAATTGTTTGCTGTTTGCTAGGGCAGGTTAGAATTGCAGGTAGATAGCATCATCCGGGCCTGATGCATAAAGTACCTTGCATCCTGGCAGGGACGTCGAGCAAGTCATTCCGTCCCTAGACCCCGTGAGGGATTAGCTAACCCAAGCGGTAGGCCCTGCAATCTTGGGTGAGGGTGGCAGACTGTTAAATGCCCCAACCGTCGGGATGATGACTTGGCATTGCCTCGTCCCCGGCAGTCGGCACGTCCTCGGCGTGTTCGGCCGTAGCCCCCGATTGCCACTGTTAAGGCAAGGGCGGCTTCGGTGTAAGCCTACCACGACCGTTCCTTGGCCTGGTGCGGTGGTTGGCCGACATAGTTTACGTGTCAGTGTCTCACACCCCTATGTCGGTGACACCGATCCAAAGATTTAGTTAGGCGTGGTGGACTGGACATGGGCGGCTTGCCTCTAGACCCGGCACCCCATAGTTCTGCGCAGAGCACGCGGTGCATGCTTACGCTCATTACTGAGCCGACCGGAGAGCTCCTGCGGATTGTGAGCAGTGTACCTTTCGTCGACGATGTGAGACAGCCGAGGCCGGGACTTGTTTCTCGTATATAGGCGACTTATGTATTGGATGTGTGGTGATATTATTCCGGACTAAGACCTTAAATTGGCATCCGAGGCCCAAGTGTGGGCTAAGCTATGTGCTCTATTCTCGTGTTTATATTCATAGCTTGCATACGCTCATCGAGATGACCATGTATTTTCGTATTGTACCCGGTTGGGGATTCTTCTTGAGTAATTCGTTACTCACCCTTCTGCGTGGTTTTTCCACAGGTAACCAAGTTGCGAGACAGGATGGTGAAGGAGGAGCTGTGATCATGGGGCTCAATCATCAAACTACGATTTTGTGTTATGACTCTTTATGTTTTATTTTTCCCTGAATGCATGTAGTGAGCACGGAGCCCTAGGATGTTTTCTCGAATATTTTGTGGATTCCAAAGCATTATTGTATTTAGACATGTTTTGAATGATTTTAAGAAATCTACGATCGGAGTAAACTTTGGAAATGTATTTAGCTTGGAAGCAATTTGCTTGGAAACAGGGGGCGAGTTCAGGAAATAGTCTAGTTTTTAAAGGGGTTATTTTGAATGTTTTTGTTTTTAATTGGAATCGAAATCATGTCATTTAATATTCTTTACTTTGAATGCATGCATTGGGGTAAGGGCCCATTTTGTGCCCCATCAGGTCGATCCCTTACAGTTGGTATCGAGCTCGAGTCATAAATTCAGTAGATTGACCTTTTGTTGTAGGTCATTTTCCCATGATCACTAGCACTCGGCGGTCATCAGCACGCCTAAGTTTGCTTTTTGTTGTTGAAAAAGGGTTAAGAATTTACAATACCTGTCATCTAGTGTATGCCTTGTGTAGTGTTGTGGAGCGGAGACGAGCAGGTTCTGACTCGTTATTGGTTTGGGTTTAGAGCGCCATCATGCCAACTTCCCGCAGTGTGTGATGTATGTTGTGGCTTGTTGTGGTATCCAGATAGATTCGGATGCCCTGGGACATCGTTCTAGAGGGAGGTAGAGTTTGGACTCCCATAGGCCAACTGTGGCCCAGTTGATGGTTTTCCCCTAGTGAGAGGGTGGAGGTGCTTTGCCTTGGAATGCCACTCCAAGAGAGGAATTAGTTGTGGTTGTGCTTAAGTGGATGTTTGTGGAGCAGGTCCCCGTGTGGACTAGCCCGGGTAGCTCAAGTGCTGATCTTGAGCCTTGTTAGACTATTTGGTTGCCCAGAGAGTGGTTGCAAAGTTGGTAGCCTTCGAGGAGGTGATGAGGCATCTTTGTGCTTCTGTGAAGTGTGGTTGTTTGCAGCCAGGTAAGCCGGAACCATGTAGTTAAGGGTGCAGCAAGTAGTGTTCCCTATGGACTGGATCCGTTGGTGGTTTCCTCAGTTGTTTGATAGAATTAAACACTCTTCTTTTGGTAAGCCCTAGAGTAGGGCTAGCTGCTGCATGTTGTGAGAGCCGACTAGAGTTTTTTGAGCATCATGTGGAGATGCAAGAGTAGGCGGTGAGCCTTCAGCCTGATGAGATGCCTTAAGCATGGTTGTTGGAGTTGAGCCCTTGTATGCCGAGCCAGAGTTCGTGTCACTTGAGGTTGTGACCTTGTGGCCCCGTGTGTAGTAAGATATGGATTTGGTAGTAGTGGCACTTGAGGTGCATTGGTTGGTGTGCCGCTTTGGCACTAAATCTGGTTCAGGCCTGAGTTTGGCATGGGCATAGCAGTTGGTTCTATGCCGTTCGGAGTTTAGCGTACTCCTTTAGCCTTGGATCTATTTATGGTAGTTGCACCTGGGTAGGTCGTGCAAAAGGGCTAGTTCAGTGGTAATCGAAAGATTTCAAGCGAAAGGATGTTCGAGAGGAGCCGGAGCCTTTTCCCGATATGCGGAGGTTGAGTAAGTCAAGCGGGTTGTTGGTTGGTAAGTGTTAACGCGCGTGCATCTCACGCTAGTGTTAAGGCCAAGAGATCCTTGTGGTTTCGTAGTGCGGTCAACTACCTTCGAGTGCCTAAATCTCCGGAGAGTTGAGCATCGTAGAAGCAAGTTAGGTCCAGTTGAGGGACCATGAGTTGGATGCCCATGAGGTGAGTAGGATGCCTTGTGAGAGGAGTTGGATGCCTTATGGGTAAACACCCTTGGTAGAGGCCTGGTATAAAGTAAGTTTGGTTTGACATGGTTATGCTTTGGTAGAGCAAGGTTGCCACAGCTTCGAGCATCGTGTGGAGATGGAACTTTGGGTGTTCCGTTGATTGATTGTACCTCTGCCAGGAGCTAGTGTTGCTTTTGGGAGAAAAGCATTTGTTAATCTTGGATCTCTAAATGAAGGTTGGGAGTTGTGCACACAAGTGTGTTTTGTGTGGTTCGTTCTGTGGCGAGAGTTTCAGATCCATGTAGCGTTTGCTGTGGGGATCTGGTGCTCAGTTCTTGGAAAAGTTGGACTTTAGGTGGATGTTGTAAGGCTTTAGTGAGGTGATAAGGATACCATGCTCGTGGTATCAGGTTGTTGCTTAGGTAGGATTTGTTAAGTTGGACCTAAGCTTGGTTGGCGGATCTTCTTGTGATCGTCATGACTGAGAGAGTTGTTCGGATCCTTCCTTGGGTAGAAGTTATGTTGTGGTTGACGTCTATGTAGGAGGATGACGCATTCGGTAGCGTTTCGGGTCCTCTTGGTTCCCAAGGAGTTGGAGTTGGCCAGCATGGTTGTGTTGCTGGAAAAAAGAGTTGTTGTTGTGCAGGCAGTTGGTTGTAGGCAGTTAGTTGGCAGTGGGTGTCGAGGGTTGTCGGAGAACCCTAGGTTGTGGAGAGCCTCGCTAGAGCTCAGTCAGGCCAAGTAGTGGGTTGAAGTTGGCAAGCTGGAGCCGTGTAGTTCGTAGCCTCGGGGGAATTGCTGGCAATCTTGGTAGCCTAGCAAGTTAGTATTTGTTTGGAGTAGAGTCTGGATTGGTTCCGGTATGGTGACAAGTTGATGCTTGGTGTTGACCAAGGTGTGGATATGAATTGCTAGAAGTCAGTTTGCTCGTGGGGCGAATGGTTCGTGCCCTGTTGGTTGTTTTCCTGTTTCCAGGAAAGTTGAGAGTTGCCCCGTTGGTATTTGGAGGTTCAGTCCGTGGTGAACCCCTGTTGCTACCCCGTGAGACTTTGATCTTGTCGCTTTAGTGGAGCAAGACAGTGAGTGTATGTGGAGCTCTCTGTTCTTCGGATGTCTGCTCGTGGGAGCCGTTCTTTCTGGGTTTGGCAGTTGCTACCGTCGGTTTGTTAAGGACTTTTCCGCCATAGCCTCGCCCCTCACTCGTCTGACGGGGAAGGGTGTCGAGTTTGTTTGGGACGGTAGGTGTGATGAGAGCTTTGCCAGGCTCAAGTGCAGTTTGACTTCAAAGACGGTGTTGGCGATCCGGAGGGGACAGGTGGTTTCGTGTTTTACAGCGATGCTTCCAAGTTCGGGTTGGATTGTGTGTTGATGCAGCATGGGAAGGTCATTGCTTATGCTTCCCGTCAGCTGAAGCCATATGAGCAGAATTATCCGACTCATGATATGGAGTTGGCAGCAGTGGTGTTTGCACTGAAGATTTGGAGGCATTACCTGTATGATGAGCGGATTCAGATATTTACCGATCACCAGAGCCTCAAGTATCTGTTTACTCAGAAGGAGCTGAATATGAGGCAGAGGAGATGGTTAGAGTTGGTAAAAGATTATGAATGCGAGATTTGTACCATCCGGGCAAAGCAAATGTTGTAGCTGATGCTTTGAGTAGGAAGACGTCGCACTCATGGCGTTGTTGAGTTCCTCACCCATTGCGGCGGGAGTTCGAATGGGTGAGGTTGCGATGTTCTTTGGGTGAGGTTCTTGCCCGAGTAGCTCGATTGTTAATTCGACCATCGATTAGACAATGGATTATTGATAGTCAGCTGAGTGACCCCGCACTTAAGAAATTGGGTGACAGAGTTAGTGGTGATGGAGATTTTGATTTTGTATATTCACCAGACAGTGGGCTGACGTACAGAGGCCGTTTGTGTGTTCCGGATGTTGCAGGATTGCGAGCAGAGTTGCTCTCAGGGGCCCACAGTTCTTCGTTTTTATTGGCACCCCGGGGGTACCAAGATGTATCAGGATCTTAAGCAGACATTCTGGTGGATGGGTATGAAAAGAGATGTTGTAGAATTTGACAATCGATGTCTCACTTGTCAGCAAGTGAAGGCACCCAGGCAGAGACCAGCCGGTTTGTTGCAGCCGCTGAGTATACCTCAGTGGAAATGGGAAGAGATGTCCATGGACTTTAATTCTAGTTTGCCGAGGACTCCGAGAAAGTTCTCTCAGATTTGGGTGATAGTCGATCGATTGACTAAGAGCGCACACTTCATTCCCGGTAGAGACACTTATACCGTGGAGCAAAGGCGCAGATTGTTTTTGGAGCAGATCATTCGTTATCACGGTGTGCCTGTGAGGATTGTGTCTGACCGTGATTCGAGGGCTTGTGTGTTGGATTTCCCGAGTAGTTGGGACCAGTACCTGTATCTGATGGAGTTTGCAAATAACAACATTTATCGGTCAACGATTCAGATGGCTCCATTCGAGGCTTTTGTATGGTAAGCGTTGCCGATCTCCTGTGTTCTGGGAAGAGGTTGGTGATAGACAGGTTTTGGGTCCCGAATTGCTGCAGTTGACCAATGGTGCCGTGCAGAAGATTAGAGCTCGTAAGTTGACAGCTCAGAGCAGACAAAAGAGTTACGCCGATGTCCGGCGTCGGGATTTGGAGTTTGAGGTTGGCCAACATGTATTCCTAAAGGTCGCACCGATGCGAGGTGTTTTGAGGTTTGGCAAGCGTGGAAAGCTGAGTCCCCGTTTTGTTGGTCCATTTGAGATTCTGGAGAGGATTGGCAGAGTCGCTTATCGGTTGGCTCTACCTCCGTCATTTTCGGCAGTGCACAGTGTTTTTCATGTTTCGATGTTGAGGAAGTACGTGCCGGACCCGTCGCACATTGTTGATTTTGAGCCTTTGCAGCTGAATGAGGATTTGAGCTTCGAGGAGAAGCCAGTGGGGATTCTTGCTTTTGAGACAAAGACACTGCGTAATCGTGGAATCCGGTTGGTAAAAGTTCAGTGGAGGAGTCAGAGTTCAAAGGAAGCCACTTGGGAGCGGGAGGATGAGATGAGATTGCGATATCCATTGTTCCAATCTTGAGTGACTTTCGAGGACGAAAGTCTTATAAGGGGGAATATTGTAACGCCGGAAATTTCATCCCGGTCTTCCCGGAGGCTCGGGGGCATTTGGTTATTTTGGGTCGGGTCGATAGGGCCGGTTTTGAAATTGTAAATTGCCAGAAAAATTATGAGTCAATTTGAATAGGATCGGGAATTTTGGTGAAGACATTTGGGCTTGGAAGAATGTGGAAATAAATAGGGAATTAAATAGCGCGTCGAGTGAGATTCGAGCCAAGAACGTGTCCCGTGCTAGGCAGGGGGCGCTGCCAATCGAGCCACCGGGCGTGTTTGTTATTTTAATCGTGCGATCTAATACATATGCGTGTTTTCGAAGGCGGTTGGTATAAAAGCAGAGTCGGCCAAAGCTCCTTCCCCATTTCCTCTTCTTCTTCTTCTTCGCGGATTCCCTTCGACCGACCGGCGATTTCCTTGCGATTTCTTCCTTCTCCAGCTCTGTTCGACCAAGCTTTGTCTCCAATTCGAAGTCGTTTTCCATCCCCGAGCAGCAGGTAAGCTTCTTCTTCCTCCTTTCCTTCAAAAATCCGATTTTCTTTCTCCCTGGTTTCGATTTCGTTTTCTGGCCGAGTCGAGGCGATTTGAGGTATGGGTTTTGTGCAGCTAGTGTAGGGGAGTTCGCCATCCAAGAATCGCTCGTCGAATCCCCGTGGATCGCTCGATTTCGGGTTTCTTCTTCGCCCCTGTTCGCGCGCAGAAACAGAGCCACTGCCGCCGAGCCGCGCCGCGCATCGCCTCACGCCCGCGCGCACGCCTCGCCCAGCTCCGTGTCACGCCGCTCGCAGGCGCGTGCCCTTGCGTGTAAAGACCCGACCCAAAAGGGGCTCTAAATGGGCCTTTACCCCAATGCATGTATTCAAAATAAAAGACATTATGAAAAAGAAATTTCGGATCCCAAGTAAAAACAAAAACATTCAACAACCAAAACATACATTTCTAAAAGCATACTCTGATCAGAGATTTATTTAAACCATTTAAACATTCCACAAGTACAAATATGCTGGAATCCATAAAACGTAAGAAAACATCCTAGGGCTCCGTGCCCGTCTACATGCATTCAGGGGAAATAACAAAAGTCAAGAGTCATGATATAATAAAATGGTCAGAGATGACAGCAGGATTCCATGATCACCGCTCCTCCTTCAGTCATCCTGTCTCCCGCCTTGGTTACCTGTGGAAAACCACAGAATAAGGGTGAGTAACGAATTACCCAGTAAGAATCCCCAACCGGGGTACAATACGATATACATGATCATCTAGAAGAATGTATGCAAGCTATGAGTATAAACACAGAATAGAGCACATAGCTTAAGTCCACACTTGGACCTCGGATGCCAACTCGTGGTCTTAGTCCGGAAATAAATCCACCACACAATACGCCTATATACGAGAAACGAGTCCCGGCCTCGGCCGCTCTCATCGTCGATACGAAAGGTGCACTAGCTCAAGATCCCGAGGAGCTCTCGATCGGGGCGCTGTAATGAGCGTAAGCGCGCATCGCGTGCTCTGCAGAACTATGAAGTGCCGGGTCTAGTGGCAAGCCGCCCATGTCCGGCCACCACGCCTAACTAAATCTCTGGACGGATCGGTGTCAGCGACATAGGGGTGTGAGACTCGGACACGTGAACTATGTCACTGAACCACCGCACCTAAGGCTAAGGAATCGGTCGTGGTAGGCTTACACCGAAGCCGCCCTTGCCCTATCGGTGGCAATCAAGGGCTACGGCCGAACACGCCGAGGGCGTGTCGATCGCCGGGGATGAGGCAATGCCAAGTCATCATCCCGACCGTTGGGGCATTTAACGATCCGCCACCCTCACCCAAGATTGCGGAGGCCACCGTTAGGGTTAGCTAAACCCTAACGGGATCGAGGACGGAGTACCATCTCGCACGCCCCCGCATCGGGGATGCAAGTTACGTTATGCATCCCGCCCGGATGATGCTACCTACGAACTCTAAACCATAGCAATAATAACAATTCAATCAATGCACCCAATACGTGCTCAGCAGATACAAGGAACCTAGCATGATACTACGAAGCAAGAACAGATATCGAACATGCCGAATGGAACAACCTAGCATGGGCTAACATGAGAAACAATACAAGAGTTCATGCGAGTCAGAATTGTAACAGAGCACCTAGGGCTAAACATGCTAATAATCATACACAGGCATACAAAACAACAATCACAAATATACCGCAGGCCCACACAACTCCGGTAAGAAATCCTTACCTTGGTCGGGAGGCTTCTACACACAAATCCTAAGCTGCGGAACAATCCCGAGTTAGCGATCGGGAACCTAACAAACCAATAATAGTCAATACCTAAAAAGTCTAAAAACAATAGAACAACAAGCTCGGCTCGGGGAACTCACGCGGCGCGGCGACACGAGCTTGGAGTCTGGCGGCAAGCCGCAGCAGCAGGGCTGGCGCGGCCGCTGCTGCACGCGCACGCGCACGACACGATGCATGGCAGGGACGCGCGCGCGCGGGAGATCGTCTGGGCGTGCGGGCGAGCAGCTCGGGCGAAGGCGCGCGGGCGCTGGCGTCGCTCGCTGCGCCCGTCCGCACGACGACGAGCGATGGCGCGGGAGGGCTGCGACGGTGGATCGCGCGACTGGCGGCGCGATGGCGTGGGGGCGTCCGCGGCGATGAGCGCGGCGGGCGATCCGCGAAGCCGCTGTCGGCTCGGCATGCGCAGGGCTGCTTCAACAGATCTGGGCGAGGGGCTGGTGGTACCGGCGGCGACGATGGTCTGGTTGGCCGCTTCTCTCGACCGGGTTGCAATCAACACAAACACACACAACACTCTACTTCTTACCTTCGGCAGGATTCATAAACCAAATGAGGAGATGAAGAGGATGAAGACTTACCCGGAATTATGATGATCGAACCCAAGGAGATGCAAGGGAAAGAAGAATCGGCAAAGGCTATGGAGAGGAAAGCTTGTGCGGCCAAGAGGTGATTTGGAGAAGAAGATGGAATAAACCTAATTTCTATTTCATTTAACCAAATGCACCAAAACTCCAAAATCCAAGGCTAACCATAAGATGATGCAGGAAGAGCAACAAGAGCACCTAATGGCTCAATTGGCACACATCCCCACAAGCTTTCCAGAGACCGGGTTCAAACCCCATTTGCAAAGACAATTTCCTTTATTTTTACTTTTGCACCAAACCTTGCTCAAACCAAACCACAAATCCTTCCAAAAACCTAAATAAATCCATCCAATAATTTTAGCAACTGGAAAAAGACATAAACGGCCCTGACGGCCCGACCAAATTACCAAAATACCCCTAGGGCATACCTGGAAGACCGGGATGAAAACCTGGGTCGTTACAATATTCCCTCCTTTTTATGACTTTCGTCCTCGAAAGTCCTTAAGACTGAAACAACACAGGATACTGCATTCTCATCCCGTCCTTCCCGCTCACGAGCGGCCTCCTCCGAACTCAGACTCCTTCACTAAACTTTTACCAACGGATCTCACTTCTACGCAACGTCTTCGACTCAAGACTAGAATACTCATAGGCTTCTCCTCGAAGCCCAAACCCTCAATCAGCTGCAAGGGCTCAAAGTCCACAATGAGCAATGGGTCCGGCACATGCTGCCCCAACATCGATACATAAAAAAAAACACTGTGCACAGCTGTCAACAAACAAACTCAACCCTACAACAAACTGGCCAAACAACTGAACCTTCCAGATTCCAAAACTAAACGGCCTACTCTTACTTCACAAGAGACCAACAAACCTCAAACCTTGACTACAGCCTTAACGAGATACAAACGAACCACCAACTGGCGACTGATCCAAAAAGACAAACTTCTCCAACTAGAACACGACCACAACACTTAAGCAACCATCTTAAGGAGAAATCGCGGAACCAAAGGCAAGGGGCACCATCCTGGTACACCAGACGGCTAACAACACTCACACCAGCTAAAACTTCAGCTACGGCCACCTTAAAAAAAAACAAGGGCCAAGCACAGACTCCACTCGGCCAAGCCAACAAACTAGAACTCCTCATCGGCCGAACGCAAACTTTCCAACGAACACCTACCAGCAACCGACCAAGGAGAACATCGCCAGGCAAGGAAAATCCAACTTTCCTCTCAAGGAAAACTCGGGAAGCAAGGACTAAACCATCACGCAGCTATCTGCGACACAACACCTTGAGGAAAACAGCTCAACAGCTTACCAACCAATGCCACGGCACCTCTGTGCCAACTCACTCAAACGCGGCTCTGCTAACGCCAACTGGGAACTCACAACAACTAGGAACAAAGCCCGAGAAGGGCTTGCTCGTGAGAACTCAACCCAAACTTATAACGAGCAATGCTCGCCTCCAAGCTACTACTCAACTCTTAAAATCCAGCGGCTACTCAAAGGACTTCCCTTTAAGCCTAAGCCTAACTCATCTTCCAACCGTAAGCTCCACTCCCAAAACCTCACAAGGAAAACGGATAACGACAACCTCAAAGCTTACGGATCACGAGCCACACGAATCCGCAAGACTACCCTCGCAAGCTATCACTCGAGGTGGCATCCAAGGAGCAACTCAACCACCACAGAGGCTAGAGGGAAAGGAAATCTTCAATCCCCAAAGAACCAACAACTTGCCGAACAACTCAACTCTTCTTGGTGGCCTCCGCCTTGCGGGAACAAACAACTCTTGCTTGCTAACAACACAAAGCGAGGACCCTCTCATTTGGGTGATCACTGCGCTACTCGATCGACTACACAACTCGGGAGCTAAGCGACTCTCGCCAAGCGGAAACGACTTCCCAAAGCAAGCAACTCCGAAGGGCAATGAACTCCACACACGCTCGTGACTTGCTCAAACCCAAGGCAACAAGAACCAACTCTCTTGGAAGCAACACCCAAGAGAAAACTCAACCAATCGGACCACCAAACCGAAACAAACAAAGACTTGCTCAACTCCGAGGGAGGGGTCAACTCCCAAAACTTACTGAATAGGAACAAGACCTCAGAAACGCCCTCCGGCTAGAACCGAACTAGCTCTCGAAACAACAAACGAACCAAATCTTGGCCAAACACTCACAAGAGGCGAACAACCTTTATCTGCGGCCTCTAGAACACCATCCAAGAATCCGCTTAGCTGGACAAACGACTACTTCCAAGCGACCAACAAACTTTTCCTTCAAGCTAGCGCTTCCACCATTAACTCCAAGACCAAGGGAGTAACGACAACTCCCGAAGGAAGCGGCTCTTACAAGCGGACAACCAACGGACAGAGAACTCCACATACGCCACCTGTCTTGCTCCACCAGAGCAACAACATCTAATCTCACGGGGCACAACAAGGGTCCATCTCGGCATGAACCTCCAAATGCCAAGCGGGGCAACTCAACATCCCGGAAGCAGGAAAAACAACCAACATGGCACAAACCACTCGCCCCACGAGCAAAACTAAACTCTAGCAACTCCAATCCACACCTTGGTCAACACCAAGCATCAACTTGCCACCACACCGAAACCACTCCGGACTTTACTCCAAACAAACACTAGCTTGCTAGTCTACCAAGATCGCTAGCAACTCCACCGAGGCTACAAACTACACGCCTCCGGCTAGCCAAGCCCTGAAACTCACTAGCTGGGCTGAGTGAGCTACGGAGAGGCACTCCACAACCTAGGGTTCTTCGGCAACCCTCGACACACACACACTGCTTAGGCATACGATCTAACAGACAACCGCTGAACAAACAACTCCAATTTCCAAGCATCCCAACCATGTGGCCAACTCCAACTCCTTGGGAACCTAGAGGACCCGAAAACGCTACTGAACGCGTCATCCTCCTACTCAAAGCATCGGCCACAACATAACTTCTACCCAAGGAAGGATCCGAACAACTCTCTTAGCCATGACGATCGAAACCACGCGGCTTAGCTACCACCACTCTTATTCGGTTTCCAATCGAACTCCAACCAACGATCAACAAGAAGATCCGCCAACCAAGCTTAGGCCCAACTTAACAAATCTTGCCTAAGCAACAACTTGATACCACGAGCACGGTATCCTTACCACCTCAACCAAAGCCTTACAACAACCACACCGAGTCCAACTTCTCAAGGAACCGAGCACGAGATCTCCAAAGCAAACCCTACATGGATCTGAAACTCTCGCCACGGAACGAACTACACAAAACACACTTGTGTGCACAACTCCCAACCTTCCTTTAGAGATCCAAGACTAACAAGCGCTTTTCCACAAAGCAACGTTAACTCCCGGCGTGATACAAACAATCCAAGGAACACCAAAAGTTCCATCTCCACACGATACTCGAAGCCGAGGCAACCTTGCTCTACCAAAGCATAATCATGCCAAACCAAACTTACTTTGTACCAAGCCTCTACCAAGGGTGCTTACCCCTAAGGCATCAAAACCTCTCGCAAGGCATCAGCTCATCTCGCCTCAAAAGCATCCAACTCGCCTCATAGGCATCCGGCTCATCGATAAGCATCCAACTCATGGTCCCAATTTGGACCAAACTCGCATCTACAATGCTCAAATCTCCTCAGATTTAGGCACTCGAAGGTAGTTGACCGCACTACCAACCACAAAGAAAATCTCTTGGCCTTAACACTAGCGCGAGACTCACGCGCACCAACATTTACCAACCGGCAACTCACGACTTACTCAACCTCCGTAAACATGGGAAGAGGCTCGGCTCCTCTCGAGCATCCTTTCGCTTGTAGTCCATCGACTACCACCGAACTAGCCCTCGGCACGACCTAAAGCGGGTGCAAGCGCCATAAAGCAGATCCAAGGCTAAAGGAGTACGCTGAACTTCGAACGGCATAGAACCATCCGCTATGCCCAAGCCAAACTCAAGCTGAACCGGACTTAGTGCCAAAGTGGCACACCAACCAATGCACCTCAAGTGCTACTACTACCAAATCCACATCTCGAGGAAGTCAATGTTAAACAACAAAGCGAGCTCGCAAGGGGCAAAGATGACCCTTCATCCGCCTCAAGCCACTAACACGGCAACTTGCCAAACAATCGGGCGTGGTGGAGACTCGCTAGTCCACCTCTCACAAGGGACTTCCACCACCATCGATGAACCAAAGCAAAGACAGAGCGGCACACCTCGGCCTGCGAGCAAAGCGGGGCATCCCACACACGGATGCTAAACTCAAACACTGCCAACTACTTTACTACTAGCGGTGAGGACTTACTAAAACATCGAGCTCTCTGAGGCATCCATTTGCCAACCTGGACGTCTCCATCAACGCCAACAAACTCATCCGAATAAACTGCTGATCATGCCCTCCAGGGAACCTCCGGGGGCTACAAGAGCTCTTGGGGAAAAATCTTTGAAACAAACTCGTCACCGGGCTATCTCTGTGCCGGGACTCCTCATCGCGCGCTACAAGCTGCTCCACAGGTCTCCGCTCTCGATAGCTAAAGACACGCCATCAAATCTCTCATGGTTTGGAGCACACTCGCTGCAAGGAGTCTCACTCTGAGGGCGCCGCTAGCCTCTACCTCTCCTCTAGGCAACTCAAGCTGCCGGGGCCAAATCGGCATGCGGGCCTAACAACAACCGACGCGGCCTCAACATCAACACGATCGGTCCAACTCTTGGTCGGACATGCCAAGCGCCACCGCTTCTGCGGGTGCGAACAACATCTTGGCGATCGCACGAAGCACCACCACCCTCTCACTAGGGGAAAAGCAAAGAATCGGGCCACAAATGGCCAACGGAGTCTAAGCTCGCCTCCCTGCGGAGCGATGTCCCGGGGGCATCCGAATCTATCTGGATTCCTCAACAAGTCGCTAAACAAACCGCCGCGACTCAAGAGAAAGTTGGCATGATGGCTCACTAAGCCCAAACCAACAACGAGTCGAGAACTCGCTTCGTCTCGCTCCGCAACACAAAACAAGGCATACACTAGATGAAAGGTATTGTAAATTCTTAACCCTTTTTCAACAACAAATAGTAAACTTAGGCGCACTGATGACCGTCGAGTGTTTGATGATCATGGAAAAACGACCTACAACGAAAGGTCGGTCTACAGAATCTATGACTCGAGCTCGATACCAATCAGTAAAGACCCGACCCAAAAGGGGCTCTAAATGGGCCTTTACCCCAATGCATGTATTCAAAATAAAAGACATTATGAAAAGAAATTTGGATCCCAAGTAAAAGCAGAAACATTCAACAACCAAAACATACATTTCTAAAAGCATACTCGATCAGAGATTTATTTAAACCATTTAAACATTCCACAAGTACAAAAATATGCTGGAATCCATAAAACGTAAGAAAACATCCTAGGGCTCCGTGCCCGTCTACATGCATTCAGGGAAATAACAAAAGTCAAGAGTCATGATATAATAAAATGGTCGAGATGACAAAGAGATTCCATGATCACAGCTCCTCCTTCACCCATCCTGCCTCTCCGCCTTGGTTACCCGTGGAAAACCACGAGTATAAGGGTGAGTAACGAATTACCCAAAGAAGAATCCCCAACAGGGGTACAATACGATATACATGATCATCTAGAAGAATGTATGCAAGCTATGAGTATAAACACAGAATAGAGCACATAGCTTAAGTCCACACTTGGACCTCGGATGCCAACTCGTGGTCTTAGTCCGGAAATAAATCCACCACACAATACGCCCTATACGAGAAACGAGTCCGGCCTTAGCTCGCTTCATCGTCGTCACGAAAGGTGCACTAGCTCAAGATCCCGAGGAGCTCTCGGTCGGCGCCAGTATGAGCGTAAGCGCGCCTTTGCGTGCTACTGCGCAGACTATGGGGAAGTGCCGGGTCTAGTGGCAAGCCGCCCATGTCCATCACCACGCCTAACTAAATCTCCGGATCGGTGTCACCGACATAGGGGTGTGAGACACGGACACGTGAACTATGTCGGCTGAACCACCGCTTTGAGGCTAAGGAATCGGTCGTGGTAGGCTTACACCGTGAAGTCGCCCTTGCCTTATCGGGTGGCAAACAAGGGCTACGGCCGAACACGCCGAGGACGTGTCGATCGCCGGGATGAGGCAATGCCAAGTCATCATCCCGACCGTTGGGGCATTTAACGACCGCCACCCTCACCCAAGATTGCGGGGCCGGCCGTTAGGGTTAGCTAAACCCTAACGGGATCGTGGACGGAGTACCATCTCGCACGCCCTCGCCGGGGATGCAAGTTACGTTATGCATCCGGCCGGATGATGCTACCTACGAACTCTAAACCATAGCAATAATAACAATTCAATCAATGCGGTCCAATACGTGCTCAAGCGGATACAAGGAACCTAGCATGATACTACGAAGCAAGAACAGATATCGAACATGCGAGAATGGAACAACCTAGCATGGGCTAACATGAGAAACAATACAAGAGTTCATGCCGATCCAGAATTGAACAGAGCACCTAGGGCTAAACATGCTAATAATCATACACAGCATACAAAACAACAATCACAAATATACCGCAGGCCCACACAACTCCGGTAAGAAATTCTTACCTTGGTGGGGGAGGCTTCTACACACAAATCCTAAGTCTGCGGAACAATCCCAGAGCTAGCGGCGAGAACCTAACAAACCAATAATAGTCAATGCCTAAAAAGTCTAAAAACAATAGAACGACAAGCTCGGCTCAAGGGGAACTCACGCGCACGCGGCGACACGAGCTTGGAGGCTGGCCGGCAAGCCGGCACGGCAGGCTGGCGCTGGCCGCTGCTGCACGTGACGCGACGGCGACGATGCACGGCGCAGGACGCGCGCGTGGCGAGCGTCTCGGGGCGTCGCGGGCGAGCGGCTTCGGCGAAAGGCACGCGGCGCGGCGCGCGTCTGCGCTCTGCGCGATCCGCACGACGACGAGCGATGGCGTGCGGGGGGGCTGCGGCGACGGTGGATCACAGCGCTCGACTGGCGGCGATGGATGGCGTCTTGGGCGATCTGGAAGCGATGGCGTCGCGGGCGATCCGGCGAGCGATGGCGTCTGAGCGTCTGGCGACCGCGCCGCTGTCCGGCTTTGGCGTGCGGCAGGGTCGCTTCAAGAGATCTAGGCGAGGGGTGGGCGGTACGGGCCGGCGACGATGGTCGGGCCGGTGGCCGCTTCTCGGTGGCTGCAATCAACACAAACACACACAACACTCTACTTCTTACCTTCGGCCAGCATCAATAACCAAATGAGGAGATGAAGAGGATGAAGACTTACCCTGAATGATGACGATCGAACCCAAGGAGATGCAAGGGAAAGAAGAATCGGCAAAGGCTATAGAGAGGAAAGCTTGTGCGGCCAAGAGGTGATTTGGAGAAGAAGATGGAATAAACCTAATTTCTATTTCATTTAACCAAATGCACCAAAACTCCAAAATCCAAGGCTAACCATAAGATGATGCAGGAAGAGCAACAAGAGCACCTAATGGCTCAATTGGCACACATCCCTGCAAGCTTTCAGAGACCCAGAGTTCAAACCCCAGTGCAAAGACAATTTCCTTTATTTTTACTTTTGCACCAAACCTTGCTCAAACCAAACCACAAATCCTTCCAAAAACCTAAATTAATCCATCCAATAATTTTAGCAACTGGAAAAAGACATAAACGGCCCTGACGGCCCCACCAAATTACCAAAATACCCCTAGGGCATACCTGGAAGACCGGGATGAAAACCTGGGTCGTTACATTGCGCCTCTGCATCGCTCGCGCGCCCGCGTCCGCATCCAACGCCCCTATTCGCCGCGCGGCTCGCTCGGCTTCTGGCCTTCGCCCACGCGCCCATTCTGCGCCCGGCTCGCCCGGCCCGGCCGTTCTTTGCCCCCTTCGTGCGTTAAATCGCGCCTCGTGAGTTGCTCCCGAGCTGAGCCTTGTTTGTTTTATTATATTTAGGCCTATTGTGTGATTTTTGTTGTGATTGATAGGTTCTCGATAGCTAGTCCGGGTTCGTTCGCCACCTAGGTTTTCGTGTCAAATCGTCCCCGACCAAGGTAAGGATTTCTTACCGGAGTTGTGTGGACCCTGCGATATATTATGCGATTGCTGATTGATTGCTTGTTTGTGTTTATTGACATGTGTAGCTAGGTATTCAATTCTGAATTCCCGATTAGCATGTTCTTCCTGATTTAATTCTCATGTTAATCCATGCTAGGTTGTTCCTTTCTAGCATGCTCGTATCTGTTCCTTGCTTCGTAGTATCATGCTAGGCTCGTTGTATTCTTATTGAGCACATATTGGATTTTATGGAATTGTTTTCTGTTTGCTAGGGCAGGTTAGAATTGCAGGTAGATTGCATCATCCGGGCCTTATGCATAAAGTACCTTGCATCCATGGCAGGGACGTCGAGCAAGTCATTCCGTCCCTGGACCCCGTGAGGGATTAGCTAACCCAAGCGGTAGGCCCCCGCAATCTTGGGTGAGGGTGGCGATTGTTAATGCCCCAACGGTCGGGATGATGACTTGTCATTGCCTCGTCCCCGACAGCCGGCATGTCCTCGGCATGTTTGGCAAGAGCCCCCGATTGCCACTGTTAAGGCAGGGACGGCTTCACGGTGTAAGCCTACCACGACCGTTCCTTGGCCCCAAAGTGCGGTGGTTCAGCCGACATAGTTTACGTGTCGTGTCTCACACCCTATGTCGGTGACACCGATCCAAAGATTTAGTTAGGCGTGGTGGATGGACATGGGCAGCTTTGCCTCTAGACCCGGCACTTCCCATAGTTGCGATAGAGCACGCGGTGCATGCTTACGCTCATTACGGCGCCGACCGGAGAGCTCCTCGGGATTGTGAGCCAGTGTACCTTTCGTCGACACTAGACAGGCTGAGGCCGGGACTTGTTTCTCGTATAGGGCGACTTATGTATTGGACTGTGTGGTGATATTATTCCGAACTAAGACCTTAAATTGGCATCCGAGGCCCAAGTGTGGGCTAAGCTATGTGCTCTATTCTGTGTTTATATTCATAGCTTGCATACGCTCATCAAGATGACCATGTATATCGTATTGTACCCCGGTTGGGGATTCTACTTGAGTAATTCGTTACTCACCCTTATCGTGGTTTTTCCACTGTGTAACCAAGATGCGAGACAGGATGGCTGAAGGAGGAGCTGTGATCATGGGGCTCAATCATCAAACTCTGATTTTGTGTTATGACTCTTTATGTTTTATTTTCCCCTGAATGCATGTAGCTGGGCAAGGAGCCCTAGGATGTTTTCTGAATATTTTGTGGATTCCAGCATTATTGTATTTAGACATGTTTTGAATGATTTTAAGAAATCTCTGATCGGAGTAAACTTTGGAAATGTATTTATCTTGGAACAGGTGCTTGGAAACATGGACGAGTTCGTGGAAATTGTCTAGTTTTTAAAGGGGTTATTTTGAATGTTTTTGTTTTTAATTGGAATCCGAAATCATGTCTGTTTAATATTCTTTACTTTGAATGCATGCATTGGGGTAAGGGCCCATTTAGTGCCCCATTCGGGTCGGTCCCTTACAGTTGGTATCAGAGCTCAGAGTCATAAATTCTGTAGATTGACCTTTTGTTGTAGGTCATTTTCCCATGATCACTAGCACTCCGACAGTCATCAGGTACGCCTAAGTTTGCTTTTTGTTGTTGAAAAAGGGTTAAGAATTTACAATACCTGTCATCTAGTGTATGCCTTGTGTAGTGTTGTGGAGCGGAGACGAAAGGAGTTGACGACTCGTTATTGGTTTGGGTTTAGAGCGCCATCATGCCAACTTCCCGCAGTGTGTGATGTATGTTGTGGCTTGTTGTGGTATCCAGATAGATTCGGATGCCCTGGGACATCGTTCTAGAGGGAGGTAGAGTTTGGACTCCCATAGGCCAACTGTGGCCCAGTTGATGGTTTTCCCCTAGTGAGAGGGTGGAGGTGCTTTGCCTTGGAATGCCACTCCAAGAGAGGAATTAGTTGTGGTTGTGCTTAAGTGGATGTTTGTGGAGCAGGTCCCCGTGTGGACTAGCCTGGGTAGCTCAAGTGCTGATCTTGAGCCTTGTTAGACTATTTGGTTGCCCAGAGAGTGGTTGCAAAGTTGGCAGCCTTCGAGGAGGTGATGAGGCATCTTTGTGCTTCTGTGAAGTGTGGTTGTTTGCAGCCAAGTAAGCCGGAGCCCTGTAGTTAAGGGTGCAGCAAGTAGTGTTCCCTACGGACTGGATCCGTTGGTGGTTTCCTCAGTTGTTTGATAGAATTAAACACTCTTCTTTTGGTAAGCCCTAGAGTAGGGCTAGGCTGCGCATGTTGTGAGAGCGCCGAGAGTTTTTGAGCATCATGTGGAGATGCAAGAGTAGGCGGTGAGCCTTCATCCTGATGAGATGCCTTAAGCATGGTTGTTGGAGTTGAGCCCTTGTATGCCGAGCCAGAGTTCGTGTCACTTGAGGTTGTGACCTTGTGGCCCCGTGTGTAGTAAGATATGGATTTTGTAGTAGTGGCACTTGAGGTGCATTGGTTGGTGTGTCGCTTTGGCACTAAATCTGGTTCAGGCCTGAGTTTGGCATGGGCATAGCAGTTGGTTCTATGCCGTTCGGAGTTTAGCGTACTCCTTTAGCCTTGGATCTATTTATGGTAGTTGCACCTGGGTAGGTCGTGGAAAAGGGCTAGTTCAGTGGTAATCGAAAGATTTCAAGCGAAAGGATGTTCGAGAGGAGCCGGAGCCTTTTCCTAGTATTACTGGAGGTTGAGTAAGTCAAGCAGGTTGACGGTTGGTAAGTGTTAATGCGCGTGCATCTCACGCTAGTGTTAAGGCCAAGAGATCCTTGTGGTTTCGTAGTGCGGTCAACTACCTTCGAGTGCCTAAATCTCCGGAGAGTTGAGCATCGTAGAAGCAAGTTGGGTCCAGTTGAGGGACCATGAGTTGGGTGCCCATGAGGTGAGTAGGATGCCTTGTGAGAGGAGTTGGATGCCTTATGGGTAAACACCCTTGGTAGAGGCCTGGTATAAAGTAAGTTTGGTTTGACATGGTTATGCTTTGGTAGAGCAAGGTTGCCACAGCTTCGAGCATCGTGTGGAGATGGAACTTTGGGTGTTCCGTTGATTGATTGTACCTCTGTCAGGAGCTAGTGTTGCTTTTGGGAGAAAAGCATTTGTTAATCTTGGATCTCTAAATGAAGGTTGGGAGTTGTGCACACAAGTGTGTTTTGTGTGGTTCGTTCTATGACGAGAGTTTCAGATCCATGTAGCGTTTGCTGTGGGGATCTGGTGCTCAGTTCTTGGAAAAGTTGGACTTTAGGTGGATGTTGTAAGGCTTTAGTGAGGTGATAAGGATACCATGCTCGTGGTATCAAGTTGTTGCTTAGGTAGGATTTGTTAAGTTGGACCTAAGCTTGGTTGGCGGATCTTCTTGTGATCGTCATGACTGAGAGAGTTGTTCGGATCCTTCCTTGGGTAGAAGTTATGTTGTGGTTGACGTCTATGTAGGAGGATGACGCATTCGGTAGCGTTTCGGGTCCTCTTGGTTCCCAAGGAGTTGGAGTTGGCCAGCATGGTTGTGTTGCTGGAAAAAGGAGTTGTTGTTGTGCAGGCAGTTGGCTGTAGGCAGTTAGTTGGCAGTGGGTGTCGAGGGTTGTCGGAGAACCCTAGGTTGTGGAGAGCCTCGCTAGAGCTCAGTCAGGCCAAGTAGTGAGTTGAAGTTGGCAAGCTGGAGCCGTGTAGTTCGTAGCCTCGGGGGAATTGCTGGCAATCTTGGTAGCCTAGCAAGTTAGTATTTGTTTGGAGTAGAGTCTGGATTGGTTCCGGTATGGTGACAAGTTGATGCTTGGTGTTGACCAAGGTGTGGATATGAATTGCTAGAAGTCAGTTTGCTCGTGGGGCGAATGGTTCGTGCCCTGTTGGTTGTTTTCCTGTTTCCAGGAAAGTTGAGAGTTGCCCCGTTGGTATTTGGAGGTTCAGTCCGTGGTGAACCCCTGTTGCTACCCCGTGAGACTTTGATCTTGTCGCTTTAGTGGAGCAAGACAGTGAGTGTATGTGGAGCTCTCTGTTCTTCGGATGTCTGCTCGTGGGAGCCGTTCTTTCAGGTTTGGCGATTTGCTACCGTCGGTTTGTTAAGGACTTTTCCGCCATAGCCTCGCCCCTCACTCGTCTGACGGGGAAGGGTGTCGAGTTTGTTTGGGACGGTAGGTGTGATGAGAGCTTTGCCAGGCTCAAGTGCAGTTTGAATTCAGCACCAGTGTTGGCAGTCCTGGAGGGGACAGGTGGTTTCGTGTTTTACAACGATGCTTCCAAGTTCGGGTTGGATTGTGTGTTGATGCAGCATGGGAAGGTCATTGCTTATGCTTCCCGTCAGCTGAAGCCATATGAGCAGAATTATCCGACTCATGATATGGAGTTGGCAGCAGTGGTGTTTGCACTGAAGATTTGGAGGCATTACCTAGATGATGAGCGGATTCAGATATTTACCGATCACCAGAGCCTCAAGTATCTGTTTACTCAGAAGGAGCTAAATATGAGGCAGAGGAGATGGTTAGAGTTGGTAAAAGATTATGACTGCGAGATTTGTACCATCCGGGCAAAGCAAATGTTGTAGCTGATGCTTTGAGTAGGAAGACGTCGCACTCCGCGGCGTTGTTGAGTTTCAGCCAGTTGCGGCGGGAGTTCGAATGGTTGAGGTTGCAAATGTTCTTCGGGTGAGGTTGCGCAGAGTAGCTCGGTTGTTAATTCGACCATCGATTAGACAAATGGATTATTGATAGTCGGTGAGTGACCCGCACTTAAGAAATTGGGTGACAGAGTTAGTGCTGATGGAGATTTTGATTTCGTATATTCACCAGACAGTGGGCTGACATACAGAGGCCGTTTGTGTGTTCCGGATGTTGCAGGATTGCGAGCCGAGTTGCTCTCAGGGGCCCACAGTTCTTCGTTTTTATTGGCACCCCGGGGGTACCAAGATGTATCAGGATCTTAAGCAGACATTCTGGTGGATGGGTATGAAAAGAGATGTTGCAGAATTTGACAATCGATGTCTCACTTGTCAGCAAGTGAAGGCACCCAGGCAGAGACCAGCCGGTTTGTTGCAGCCGCTGAGTATACCTCAGTGGAAATGGGAAGAGATGTCCATGGACTTTAATTCTGGTTTGCCGAGGACTCCGAGAAAGTTCTCTCAGATTTGGGTGATAGTCGATCGATTGACTAAGAGCGCACACTTCATTCCCGGTAGAGACACTTATACCGTGGAACAGTGGGTGCAGTTGTTTTTGGAGCAGATCATTCGTTATCACGGTGTGCCTGTGAGGATTGTGTCTGACTATGATTCGAGGGCTTGTGTGTTGGATTCCCCGAGTAGTTGGGACCAGTACCTGTATCTGATGGAGTTTGCAAATAACAACAGTTATCGGTCAACGATTCAGATGGCTCCATTTGAGGCTTTTGTATGGTAAGCGTTGCCGATCTCCTGTGTTCTGGGAAGAGGTTGGTGATAGACAGGTTTTGGGTCCCGAATTGCTGCAGTTGACCAATGGTGCCGTGCAGAAGATTAGAGCTCGTAAGTTGACAGCTCAGAGCAGACAGAAGAGTTACGCCGATGTCCGGCGTCGGGATTTGGAGTTTGAGGTTGGCCAACATGTATTCCTAAAGGTCGAACCGATGCGAGGTGTTTTGAGGTTTGGCAAGCGTGGAAAGCTGAGTCCCCGTTTTGTTGGTTCATTTGAGATTCTGGAGAGGATTGGCAGAGTCGCTTATCGGTTGGCTCTACCTCCGTCATTTTCGGCAGTGCACAGTGTTTTTCATGTTTCGATGTTGAGGAAGTACGTGTCGGACCCGTCGCACATTGTTGATTTTGAGCCTTTGCAACTGAATGAGGATTTGAGCTTCGAGGAGAAGCCAGTGGGGATTCTTGCTTTTGAGACAAAGACACTGCGTAATCGTGGAATCCGGTTGGTAAAAGTTCAGTGGAGGAGTCAGAGTTCAGAGGAAGCCACTTGGGAGCGGGAGGATGAGATGAGATTGTAGTATCCCGAGCAGTTCCAATCTTGAGTGACTTTCGAGGACGAAAGTATTATAAGGGGGGAATATTGTAACGGCCCAGAAATTTCATCCCGGTCTTCCCGGGAGGCTCAGGGGCATTTTGGTTATTTTGGGTCGGGCCGATAGGGCCGGTTTTGAAATTGTAAATTGCCGGAAAAATTATGAGTCAATTTGAATAGGATCGGGAATTTTGGTGAAGACATTTGGGCTTTGAAGAATGTGGAAATAAATAGGGAATTAAATAGCGCGTCGAGTGAGATTCGAGCCAAGAACGTGTCCCGTGCTAGGCAGGGGGCGCTGCCAATCGAGCCACCGGGCGTGTTTGTTATTTTAATCGTGCGATCTAATACATATGCGTGTATTCGAAGGCGGTTGGTATAAAAGCAGAGTCGGCCGAAGCTCCTCCCCCATTTCCTCTTCTTCTTCTTCTTCGCGGATTCCCTTCGACCGACCGGCGATTTCCTTGCGATTTCTTCCTTCTCCAGCTCTGTTCGACCAAGCTTTGTCTCCAATTCGAAGTCGTTTTCCATCCCCGAGCAGTAGGTAAGCTTCTTCTTCCTCCTTTCCTTCAAAAATCCGATTTTCTTTCTCCCTGGTTTCGATTTCGTTTTCCGGCCGAGTTGAGGCGATTTGAGGTATGGGTTTTGTGCAGCTTGTGTAGGGGCGTTCGCCATCCAAGAATCGCTCGTCGAATCCCCGTGGATCGATCGATTTCGGGTTTCTTCTTCGCCTCTGTTGGCGCGCAGAAACAGAGCCATTGCCGCCGAGCCGCACCGCGCATCGCCTCGCGCCCGCGCGCACGCCTCGCCCAGCTCCGTGTCACGCCGCTCGCGCGCGTGCGTGCGCTGCGCTCTGACGCGCTCGCGCGCGCGCCCGCACCCAACGCCTGTTTCGTCGCGCGCAGCTTCGCGCCCAGCCTTCGTCCGCGCCCAGCTCGCCCCGCGCCCATTTCTCGCTCCCGGCTCGCCCGGCCCGGCCGTTCTTGCGCCCCCTTCGTGCGTTCGTCGCGCCTCGTGAGTTGCTCCCGAGCTGAGCCTTGTTTGTTTTATTATATTTAGGCCTATTGTGTGATTTTTGTTGTGATTGATAGATTCTCGATAGCTAGTCCGGGTTCGTTCGCCACCTAGGTTTTCGTGTCAAATCGTCCCTGACCAAGGTAAGGATTTCTTACCGGAGTTGTGTGGACCCTGCGATATATTATGCGATTGCTGATTGATTGCTTGTTTGTGTTTATTGACATGTGTAGCTAGGTATTCAATTCTGAATTCCCGATTAGCATGTTCTTCCTGATTTAATTCTCATATTAATCCATGCTAGGTCGTTCCTTTCTAGCATGCTCGTATCTCTTCCTTGCTTCGTAGTATCATGCTAGGCTCGTTGTATTCTTATTGAGCACGTATTGGATTTTATGGAATTGTTTTGTTTGCTAGAGGCGAGTTAGAATTGCGGGTAGATAGCATCATCGGGCCCGATGCATAAAGTACCTTGCATCCATGGCGGGGACGTCGAGCAAGTCATTCCGTCCACGGACCCCGTGAGGATTAGCTAACCTGCAAGCGGTAGGCCCCGCAATCTTGGGTGAGGGTGGCGGTTGTTAATGCCCCAACGGTCGGGATGATGACTTGGCATTGCCTCGCCCCCGGCGGCCGGCATGTCCTCGGCATGTTTGGCAAGAGCCCCGATTGCCACTGTTAAGGCAAGGCGACTTCTGGTGTAAGCCTACCACGACCGTTCCTTGGCCCAGTGCGGTGGTTCAGTGACATAGTTTACGTCTCCGTGTCTCACACCCCTATGTCGGTGACACCGATCCAAAGATTTAGTTAGGCGTGGTGGATTGGACATGGGCGGCTTGCCTCTAGACCGGCACCCCATAGTTCTGCAGTAGCACGCGGTGCATGGTTACGCTCATTCTGGCGCGCCGACGGAGAGCTCCTCGGGATTGTGAGCGGTTTACCTTTCGCCGGCGATACGCCGAGGCCGGGACTTGTTTCTCGTATAGGGCGACTTATGTATTGGACTGTGTGGTGATATTATTCCGGACTAAGACCTTAAATTGGCATCCGAGGCCCAAGTGTGGGCTAAGCTATGTGCTTTATTCTGTGTTTATATTCATAGCTTGCATACGCTCATCGAGATGACCATGTATATCGTATTGTACCCGGTTGGGGATTCTTCTTGAGTAATTCGTTACTCACCCTTACTCGTGGTTTTTCCACGGGTAACCAAGTTGCGAGCGGGATGGTGAAGAAGGAGGAGCTGTGATCATGGGGCTCAATCATCAAACTCTGATTTTGTGTTATGACTCTTTATGTTTTATTTTCCCATGAATGCATGTAGCTGGGCAAGGAGCCCTAGGATATTTTCTGAATATTTTGTGGATTCCAGCATTATTGTATTTAGACATGTTTTGAATGATTTTAAGAAATCTCTGATCGGAGTAAACTTTGGAAATGTATTTATCTTGGAAGCAGTGCTTGGAAACGGGGGACAGTTCCAGGAAATTGTCTAGTTTTAAAGGGGTTATTTTGAATGTTTTTGTTTTTAATTGGAATCCAAATCATGTCCATTTAATATTCTTTACTTTGAATGCATGCATTGGGGTAAGGGCCCATTTAGTGCCCCATTCGGTCGGTCCCTTACAATTGGTATCGAGCTCGAGTCATAATTTCAGAGATTGACCTTTTGTTGTAGGTCATTTTCCCATGATCACTAGCACTCCGACAGTCATCAGGTACGCCTAAGTTTGCTTTTTGTTGTTGAAAAAGGGTTAAGAATTTACAATACCAGTCATCTAGTGTATGCCTTGTGTAGTGTTGTGGAGCGGAGACGAGCAGGTTCTGACTCGTTATTGGTTTGGGTTTAGAGCGCCATCATGCCAACTTCCCGCAGTGTGTGATGTATGTTGTGGCTTGTTGTGGTATCCAGATAGATTCAGATGCCCTGGGACATCGTTCTAGAGGGAGGTAGAGTTTGGACTCCCATAGGCCAACTGTGGCCCAGTTGATGGTTTTCCCCTAGTGAGAGGGTGGAGGTGCTTTGCCTTGGAATGCCACTCCAAGAGAGGAATTAGTTGTGGTTGTGCTTAAGTGGATGTTTGTGGAGCAGGTCCCCGTGTGGACTAGCCTGGGTAGCTCAAGTGCTGATCTTGAGCCTTGTTAGACTATTTGGTTGCCCAGAGAGTGGTTGCAAAGTTGGTAGCCTTCGAGGAGGTGATGAGGCATCTTTGTGCTTCTGTGAAGTGTGGTTGTTTGCAGCCAAGTAAGCCGGAACCCTGTAGTTAAGGGTGCAGCAAGTAGTGTTCCCTACGGACTGGATCCGTTGGTGGTTTCCTCAGTTGTTTGATAGAATTAAACACTCTTCTTTTGGTAAGCCCTAGAGTAGGGCTAGCTCCTGCATGTTGTGAGAGCCGGCCAGAGTGTTTTGAGCATCATGTGGAGATGCAAGAGTAGGCGGTGAGCCTTCAGCCTGATGAGATGCCTTAAGCATGGTTGTTGGAGTTGAGCCCTTGTATGCCGAGCCAGAGTTCGTGTCACTTGAGATTGTGACCTTGTGGCCCCGTGTGTAGTAAGATATGGATTTGGTAGTAGTGGCACTTGAGGTGCATTGGTTGGTGTGCCGCTTTGGCACTAAATCTGGTTCAGGCCTGAGTTTGGCATGGGCATAGCAGTTGGTTCTATGCCGTTCGGAGCTTAGCGTACTCCTTTAGCCTTGGATCTATTTATGGTAGTTGCACCTAGGTAGGTCGTGCAAAAGGGCTAGTTCAGTGGTAATCGAAAGATTTCAAGCGAAAGGATGTTCGAGAGGAGCGAGCCTTTTCGAGATGACATGGAGGTTGAGTAAGTCAAGCAGGTTGACGGTTGGTAAGTGTTAATGCGCGTGCATCTCACGCTAGTGTTAAGGCCAAGAGATCCTTGTGGTTTCGTAGTGCGGTCAACTACCTTCGAGTGCCTAAATCTCCGGAGAGTTGAGCATCGTAGAAGCAAGTTGGGTCCAGTTGAGGGACCATGAGTTGGATGCCCATGAGGTGAGTAGGATGCCTTGTGAGAGGAGTTGGATGCCTTATGGGTAAACACCCTTGGTTGTGGAGAGCCTCGCTAGAGCTCAGTCAGGCCAAGTAGTGAGTTGTAGTTGGCAAGCTGGAGCCGTGTAGTTCGTAGCCTCGGGGGAATTGCTGGCAATCTTGGTAGCCTAGCAAGTTAGTATTTGTTTGGAGTAGAGTCTGGATTGGTTCCGGTATGGTGACAAGTTGATGCTTGTTGTTGACCAAGGTGTGGATATGAATTGCTAGAAGTCAGTTTGATCGTGGGGCGAATGGTTCGTGCCCTGTTGGTTGTTTTCCTGTTTCCAGGAAAGTTGAGAGTTGCAACGTTGGTATTTGGAGGTTCAGTCCGTGGTGAACCCCTGTTGCTACCCCGTGAGACTTTGATCTTGTCGCTTTAGTGGAGCAAGACAGTGAGTGTATGTGGAGCTCTCTGTTCTTCGGATGTCTGCTCGTGGGAGCCGTTCTTTCTGGGTTTGGCAGTTGCTACCGTCGGTTTGTTAAGGAATTTTCCGCCATAGCCTCGCCCCTCACTCGTCTGACGGGGAAGGGTGTCGAGTTTGTTTGGGGACGGTAGGTGTGATGAGAGCTTTGCTGGCTCAAGTGCGATTTGACTTCGGCACGATGTTGGCGATCCGGAGGGGAGGTGGTTTCGTGTTTTACAAATGATGCTTCCAAATTCGGGTTGGATTGTGTGTTGATGCGGCATGGGAAGGTCATTGCTTATGCTTCCCGTCGGTTTGAAGCCATATGAGCGAGAATTATCCGACTCATGATATGGAGTTGGCGTGATGGTGTTTGCAATCAAGATTTGGAGGCATTACTGTATGATGAGTGATTGAGATATTTACCGATCACGAGCCTCAAGTATCTGTTTACCCGAAAGGAGTGAATATGAGGCAGAGGAGATGGTTAGAGTTGGTAAAAGATTATGATCGCGAGATTTGTACCATCAAGGGCAAAGCAAATGTTGTAGTGATGCTTTGAGTAGGAAGGCGTCGCACTCGCGGCGTTGTTGAGTTTCAGCCAGCATTGTAGCGGGAGTTCGAATGGGCTGAGGTTGCACTGTTGTTGGGTGAGGTTACTGCCAGAGTAGCTCAGTTGTTAATTCAGCCATCGATTAGACAGCGGATTATTGATAGTCAGCTGAGTGACCCGCACTTAAGAAATTGGGTGTGAGTTAGTCTTGATGGAGATTTTGATTTCGTATATTCACGAGACGGTGCAATGACGCATGAGGTCGTTTTTGTGTGTTCGGATGTTGCGAGATTGCGAGCGAGTTGCTCTCGGGGCCCTGATTCTTCGTTTGATTGGCACCCCGGGGGTACCAAGATGTATCAGGATCTTGAGCAGACATTCTGGTGGATGGGTATGAAAAGAGATGTTGCGGAATTTGACAATCGATGTCTCACTTGTCAGCAAGTGAAGGCACCAGCGAGAGACCAGTAGGCTTTTATTGCGGCATTGAGTATACCTCAGTGGAAATGGGAAGAGATCCTCATGGACTTTAATTACGGTTTGCCGAGGACTCGAGAAAGTTCTCTCGATTTGGGTGATAGTCGATCGATTGACTAAGAGCGCACACTTAATTCCGGTAGAGACACACTTATACCGTGGAGCAAAGGCGCAGATTGTTTTGGAGCAGATCATTCGTTATCACGGTGTGCCTGTGAGGATTGTGTCTGACCGTGATTCGAGGGCTTGTGTGTTTGATTTCCCGAGTAGTTGGGACCAGTACCTGTATCTGATGGAGTTTGCAAATAACAACAGTTATCGGACGACGATTCAGATGGCTCCATTCGATGCTTTTGTATGGTAAGCGTTGGCGATCTCCTGTGTTCTGGGAAGAGGTTGGTGATAGAGCGAGTTTTGGGTCCCGAATTGCTGCGATTGACCAATGGTGCCGTCTGCGTAAGATTAGAGCTCGTAAGTTGACAAATTTCGTGAGCGCAGAGAAGAGTTACGCCGATGTCCGGTGTCGGGATTTGGAGTTTGAGGTTGGCCAACATGTATTCCTAAAGGTTGCACCGCTGCGAGGTGTTTTGAGGTTTGGCAAGCGTGGAAAGCTGAGTCCCTGTTTTGTTGGTCCATTTGAGATTCTGGAGAGGATTGGAAGAGTCGCTTATCGGTTGGCTCTACCTCCGTCATTTTCGGCAGTGCACAGTGTTTTTCATGTTTCGATGTTGAAGAAGTACGTGCCGGACCCGTCGCACATTGTTGATTTTGAGCCTTTGCGGTGAATGAGGATTTGAGCTTGAGGAGAAGCGGTGGGGATTCTTGCTTTTGAGACAAAGACACTGCGTAATCGTGGAATCCGGTTGGTAAAAGTTCAGTGGAGGAGTCAGAGTTCAGAGGAAGCCACTTGGGAGCGGGAGGATGAGATGAGATTGCAGTATCCCGAGCAGTTCCAATCTTGAGTGACTTTCGAGGACGAAAGTCTTATAAGGGGGGAATATTGTAATGGCCAGGAAATTTCATCCCGGTCTTCCCGGGAGGCTCAGGGGCATTTTGGTAATTTTAAGTCGGGCCGATAGGGCCGGTTTTGAAATTGTAAATTGCCGGAAAAATTATGAGTCAATTTGAATAGGATCGGGAATTTTGGTGAAGACATTTGGGCTTGGAAGAATGTGGAAATAAATAGGGAATTAAATAGCGCGTCGAGTGAGATTCGAGCCAAGGACGTGTCGCGTGCTAAGCAGGGGGCGCTGCCAATCGAGCCACCGGGCGTGTTTGTTATTTTAATAGTGCGATCTAATACATATGCGTGTTTTCGAAGGCGGTTGGTATAAAAGCAGAGTCGGCCGAAGCTACTTCCCCATTTCCTCTTCTTCTTCTTCGCGGATTCCCTTCGACCGACCGGCGATTTCCTTGCGATTTCTTCCTTCTCCAACTCTGTTCGACCAAGCTTCGTCTCCAATTCGAAGTCGTTTTTCCATCCCCGAGCAGCAGGTAAGCTTCTTCTTCCTCCTTTCCTTCAAAAATCCGATTTTCTTTCTCCCTGGTTTCGATTTCGTTTTTCGGCCGAGTCGAGGCGATTTCAGGTATGGGTTTTGTGCAGCTAGTGTAGGGGAGTTCGCCATCCAAGAATCGCTTGTCGAATCCCCGTGGATCGCTCGATTTTGGGTTTCTTCTTCGCCCCTTTTCGCGCGCAGAAATAGAGCCACTGCCGCCGAGCCGCGCCGCGCATCGCCTCGAGCCCGCGCGCATGCCTCGCCCAGCTCCGTGTCACGCCGCTCGCAGGCGCGTGCCCTTGCGCCTCTGCATCGCTCGCGCGCCCGCGTCCGAGCCCAACCCCCTGTTCGTCCGCGCGTAGCTCGCGCCCTGGCCTTCGTCCGCGCCCAGCTTCGCCACGCGCCCATTCTGCGCCCAGCTCGCCAAATTTCCGTTCTTTGCCCCTTCGTGCGTTAAATCGCGCCTAGTGAGTTGCTCCCGAGCTGAGCCTTGTTTGTTTTATTTTCCCCTGAATGCATGTAGCCGGGCACGGAGCCCTAGGATGTTTTCTGAATATTTTGTGGATTCCAGCATTATTGTATTTAGACATGTTTTGAATGATTTTAAGAAATCTCTGATCGGAGTAAACTTTGGAAATGTATTTATCTTGGAACAGGTGCTTGGAAACAGGGACAGGTTCAAGGGAAATTTTCTAGTTTTTAAAGGGGTTATTTTGAATGTTTTTGTTTTTAATTGGAATCCGAAATCATGTCTGTTTAATATTCTTTTCTTTGAATGCATGCTTTGGGGTAAGGGCCCATTTAGTGCCCCATTCGGGTCGGTCCCCTACAGGTTTGTTGTGTGTTTTTGCCTTCCGACCAGGTAAGGATTTCTTACCGGAGTTGTGTGGGCCCAGCGATATATTATGTGATTGTTGATTGTATGCTTGTTTGTGTTTATTGACATGTTTAATGATAGGTGCTCTATTCTGAATTCCCGACTGGCATGATTTTCTTTGTTGTTTCTCATGTTAGTCTATGCTAGGTTGTTTCTTTTTGGCATGCTCGTATCTGTTATTGCTTCATAGTATCATACTAGATTCGTTGTATTCTTATTGAGCACGTATTGGATTGATTGGATTGTTTGCTGATTGCTATGACAGGTTAGAGTTCAGGTAGATAGCATCATCCGGGCCGGGTGCATAACGAACCTTGCATCCCCGACAGGGACATACGAGATGGTGCTCCGTCCCTTATCCTGTTAGGGACTAGCTAACCCTAACGGCGGGCCCTGCAATCTTGGGTGAGGGTGGTAGACTGTTAAATGCCCCAACGGACGGGATAATGACTTGGTATTGCCTTGTCCCCGACAGCCGGCACGTCCTCAGCGTGTTTCGACGATAGCCCTTGAGTTGGCACCTGATAGGGAAAGGACGGTTTCCTGGTGTAAGCCTACCACGACCCGTGCCTTAGCCTTAGGTGTGGTGGTTCAGGCTGACATAGTTCACATGTCCAGGTCTCACACCTCTATGTCAGTGACACCGATCCAGAGATTTAGTTAGGCGTGGTGACTGGACATGGGCAGCTTGCAACTAGACCCGGCACCCCCCATAGTCTGCAGTAGCACGCGGTGCGCGCGCACGCTCATTATAGCGCCGACCGGAGAGCTCCTCGGGATCTTGAGCTAGTGCACCTTTCGTCAATAGTAGACAGGTTGAGGCCGAGACTTGTTTCTCGTATAGGGCGTATTGTGTGGTGATTTATTTCCAGACTAAGACCATGAGTTGGCATTCGAGGCCCAAGTGTGGGCTAAGCTGTGTACTCTATTCTGTGTTTATATTCATAGCTGGCATACCTTTCTGCTAGATGACCATGTGTATCGTATTGTACCCCGGTTGGGGATTCTTACTGAGTAATTTGTTACTCACCCTTATTATGTGGTTTTCCACAGGTAACCATGGTGCGAGACAGGATGGTTGGAGGAGGAGCTGTGATCATGGAATGTAAAGACCCGACCCGAATGGGGCACTAAATGGGCCCTTACCCCAATGCATGCATTCAAAGTAAAGGACATTATACGAACATGATTTCGGATTCCAATTAAAAACAAAACATTCAAACATTCAGTTCAAAGCTCGGACAATTTTCTTGAAACCTATCCCTGTTTCCAAGCACCTGTTCCAAGATAAATACATTTCCAAAGTTTACTCTGAACAGAGATTTATTAAAATCCTTCAAAACCTATTCAGATACAACAATGCTGGAATCCACAAAACATTTATAAAACATCCTAGGGCTCCGTGCCCGGCTACATGCATTCAGGGGAAAATAAAACATAAAGAGTCATAACACAAAATCAGAGTTTGATGACTGGGCCCCATGATCACAGCTCCTCTTTCAGCCATCCTGTCTCGCAACTCGGTTACTTGTGGAAAAACCACAATAATAAGGGTGAGTAACGAATTACTCAGTAAGAATCCCCAACCGGGGTACAATACGATATACATGGTCATCTAGCTGAGCGTATGCAAGCTATGAGTATAAACACAGAATAGAGCACATAGCTTGAGTCCACATTTGGACCTCGGATGCCAACTCAGGGTCTTAGTCCGGAATAATCCACCACACAATCCTTCACACAATACGCCCTATACGAGAAACAAGTCCCGGCCTCAGCCTGTCTACTGTCGAATGAAAGGTACACTAGCTCAAGATCCCGAGGAGCTCTCCGGTCGGCGCTGTAATGAGCATAAGCATGCACCGCGCAGAAGCTGCAGAGACTATGGGGAAGTGCAGGGTCTAGAGGCAAACTGCCCATGTCCAGCCACCACGCCTAACTAAATCTTCGGATCGGTGTCACTGACATAGGGGTGTGAGACCTGGACACGTAAACTATGTCAGCCTAAACCACCGCACCTGGGGCTAAGGAACGGGTCGTGGTAGGCTTACACAAGGAAGCCGTCCTTACCTTAACAGGTGGAAATCAAGGGCTACTACCAAACACGCTGAGGACGTGCCGACTGCCGGGGACGAGGCAATGCCAAGTCATCATCCCGACCGTTGGGGCATTTAACAGTCTGCCACCCTCAACCAAGATTGCAGGGTCTGCCGTTAGGGTTAGCTATTCCCTAACAGGATCAGGGCGGAGCTCCATCTCATACGTCCCTGTCGTGGATGCAAGGTTCGTTATGCACCCAGCCCGGATGATGCTATCTACCTACCACTCTAACCTGCCTTAGCAATCAACAAACAATTCAGTAAAATCCAATACGTGCTCAATAAGAATACAACGAACCTAGCATGATACTGCGAAGCAAGAGCAGAATCTGAGCATGCCGAGAAAGGAACAACCTAGCATGGATTAACATGAGAATTAACCAGGAAAATCATGTCAATCGGGAATTCAGAATAGAGCACTTAGCTACACATGTCAATAAACACAAAAAAGCAATCAATCAACAATCACATATAATATCGCAGAGTCCACACAACTCTGGTAAGAAATCCTTACCTTGGTCGGGGACGATTACACGAAAACATAAGCTGCGAACGATCTCGAACTAGCTACCGGGAACCTAACAAGCACAACACAATTACACACAATATCTAAATAAAATAAAATAATTAGGCTCAGCTCGGCTCTCACTGGGCTCGGCTTGGCTCGGCTCGGCAGCTCGGCTTGGCGGCTCGGCGCGGCAGCAGGACATGCGACACGGCGCTGGGGCGCGACTTGGCGACACGGCTCGGCGACAGGCGCACGAACACGTCGCTGGGGCTGCTTCTGTGCGCGAGCGAAGGGGCGAACAGGGACGATTCTGGCGCGATGGAGAAGGCCGGCGAATGGGGCGACAACGGAGCTCCTTCCCGGGTGAATTTCTCTCGGCTAGCTGCACAAAACTTCACACACACACACCAAAACGCTCGCATCATTTTCTCGGCCATCAATGGCAGCAACGAAAATAGGGGATGGGAATTGAAGGAGAAGAGGAAGAGAAACACTTACCGGCTGCTCGAGGATGGAAATCGACGTTGGAAAGGGGAAGAGACTCGGTCGAATTGGAGCTGGCAAGGGAAGAAATCGCGAGGGAGGAGTGAGTCGGTCGGAGGAGGAATTCGCGAAGAAGAAGAGGAAATGGGGAAGAAGGCTCGGCGATTTGCTTTTATATTAAATCTCCACTGAAGCACGGCATATATACATGATGGCGCGCATAGATTAACAAGAGCGCTAGATGGCTCAAGTGGCAAGGCCACTTGACTAGCTTCCCAAGCAACCCTAGTTCGAATCTCGCCCAACACACTATTTAATTTCCTATTTCTTTTTTCATTCTACCAAGCCCAAATATCTTCACAAAGCTTCCCGATCCCATTCAAATCATCTCATAATTTTTCCGGAAATTAGAAAATACATAACCGGCCTTGTCGGCCCGACCAAATTACCAAAATGCCCCTGGTGCAAACCGGGAAGACTGGGATGAAATTCCGGGCCGTTACAATATTCCCCCCTTATAAGACTTTCTTCCTCGAAAGTCCCTTAAGACTGGAACAGCTCGGGATAATGCAATCTCATCTCATCTTCCCGCTCCCAAGTGGCTTCTTCTGAACTTTGACTCCTCCACTGAACCTTTACCAAACGGATCTCACGGTTACGCAATGTCTTTGTCTCAAAGGCAAGAATCCCCACTGGCTTCTCCTCGAAGCTCAAATCCTCATTCAGCTGCAAAGGCTCAAAATCCACGATGTGTGATGGGTCCGGCACGTACTGCCTCAACATCGAAACATGAAAAACACCATGTACCGCTGACAATGACAGAGGCAAGGCTAATCGAGAAGCAACCTTGCCAATCCTCTACAGAATCTCAAACGGACCAACAAAACGGGGACTCAGCTTTCCACGCTTACCGAACCTCAAGACACCTCGCATCGGAGCAACCTTCAGGAACACATGCTGACCAACCTCAAACTCCAAATCCCGACACCGAACATCGGCGTAACTCTTCTCTCGCTCGCGAAGTTTGTCAACATACGAGCTCTAATCTTACGCCTTTGCTCCATTGGTCAATTGCAAAGAACTCGGGACCCAAAACACGTCTATCACCAACCTCTTCCCATAACACAAGAGATCGGCAACGCTTACCATACAAAGCCTCGAATGGAGCCATAATCAGATCGCCGATTGATAATCGCTGTTTTTATAGGCAAACTCCATCGATCTGAATCATTGGTCCTAAAGCGCCCGGAAATCCAACACACAAGCGCTCAACATATCCTCGAGAATCTGGTTCACCCTCTCGACCGGTCCATCGGTGCGAGGTGAAAAGTTTATCTTTGAAATCGCACTCGGTGCCTAAACCCTTTGGAGCGCTCTCGAAGCGAGAAGTGAACCTCGAATCACGGTCGGACACAATCCTCACAGGCACACCGTGATAACGAATGATCTGCTCCAAAAACAACTGCGCCCACTGTTCCACGGTATAAGTGTCTCTACCGGGAATGAAGTGTGCGCTCTTAGTCAATCGGTCGACTATCACCCAGATCTGAGAGAACTTCCTCGGAGTCCTCGGCAAACCAGAAATAAAGTCCATGGAGATCTCTTCCCATTTCCACCGAGGTACACTCGTGCGCCGCAAACAATTTGGTGAGCTGCTCAGGTGCCTTCACTTGCGACAAGTGAAACACCGATCGACAAACTCGCAACATCTCTTTTCATACCCATCCACCAGAATGTCTGCTTAAGGTCCTGATACATTTTGGTACCCCCGAGGTGCCAAGCAAACGGAGAACTGTGGGCCTCAGAGAGCAACTCTACTCGCAATCCTGCCACATCCGGAACACACAACCGGCCTCTGTACGTCAGCCCACTGTCTAGTGAATATACAAAATCAAAATCTCCGTCAGCACTAACTCTGTCAAACAATCTCTTAAGAGCGGGGTCACTCAGCTGGCTATCGATAATCCGCTACCTGATCGATGGTCGAATCATCCAATCCCGAGCTACTCGCAAAGCAACCTCACCCAACAACACTGCAACCTCAGCCCGCTCAAACTCTCGCTGCAATCGAGGCTGGGAACTCAACAACACCGCGGAGTGCGACGTCTTTCTACTCAAAGCATCAGCTACAACATTGGCTTTACCCGGATGGTACAAAATCTCGCAGTCATAATCTTTTACCAACTCTAACCATCTCCTCGCTCTCATATTCAACTCCTTACGAGTAAAAGCAGATACTTGAGGCTCTAGTGATCGGTAAACATCCGGATCCGCTCACCATACAGTAATGCCTCCGATTTTCATTGCAAACACCACTGCTGCCAACTCCATATCATGAGTCGGGTAGTTCTGCTCATATGGCTTCAGCTGGCGGGAAGCATAAGCAATGACCTTCCCGTGCTGCATCAGCACACAACCTAACCCAAACTTGGAAGCATCGCTATAGACCACGAAACCACCTGTCCCCTTCGGGACTGCCAACACTGGTGCTGAAGTCAAACTGCACTTGAGCCTGGAAAAGCTCTCATCACACTTACGGTCCCAAATAAACTCGACACCCTTCCTCGTCAGACGAGTGAAGGGCGAGGCTATGGCGAAAAAGTCCTTAACAAACCGACGGTAGTAACTTCGCCAAACCAGAAAAGTGCGTATCTCAAGAATCAAGTCGGCTTGGCCCACGAACTCACGGCCTCAATCTTTGCTGGATCCACGGTTATACCATCCCTCGAAACTACATGGCCTAGGAAGGCTACTTGCTCCAACCACAACTCGCATTTGGAAAACTTCGCATAAAGCTGGTTTTCCCTCAAAGCTGTCAACACTTGCCTCAAATGCTCTGCATGATCCTCCCTGATCCTCGAATAGATCAGAATATCGTCAATGAACACGATGACGAAGCTGTCCAAAAATGCTTTGAACACCCTATCCATCATGTCCATGAACGCTGCTGGTGCATTAGTCAATCCAAATGTCATGACCCCAAACTCGTAGTGTCCATATCTAGATCTGAAAGCTGTCTTAGGAATGTCGGTGTCCCTAATACGCAACTGATGATAACCGGATCTCAAATCTATCTTGGAGAACACGGAAGCTCCCTGAAGCTGATCGAACAAATCATCGATACGGGGCAACGGGTACTTATTCTTCATTATCACCTTATTAAGCTCGCGATAGTCAATGCATAGGCGCATCGAACCATCCTTTTTCTTCACAAACAGCACTGGCGCTCCCCACGGGGACACACTCGGGCGGATGAAGCCTCGATCTAACATCTCCTGCAACTGAACCTTCAGTTCCTTCAACTCGGCTGGCGCCATACGATACGGAGCCTTCGAGATAGGGAGGGTCCCTAGCTCGAGCTCAATTGTGAAGTCAACCTCTCTCTTCGGGGGCAACCCTGGTAACTCCTCAGGAAACACATCCGCAAAGAGACAGGATGGTTGGAGAAGGAGCTGTGATCATGGAATGTAAAGACCAGACCCGAATGGGGCACTAAATGGGCCCTTACCCCAATGCATGCATTCAAAGTAAAGGAAATTATACGAACATGATTTCGGATTTTAATTAAAAACAAAACATTCAAACATTCAGTTCAAAGCCCGGACAATTTTCCTGAAACTTGTCCCTGTTTCCAAGCACCTGTTTCAAGATAAATACATTTTCAAAGTTTACTCTGATCAGAGATTTATTAAAATCCTTCAAAACCTGTTCAGATACAACAATGCTGGAGTCCACAAAACATTTATAAAACATCATAGGGCTCCGTGCCCGGCTACATGCATTCAGGGGAAAATAAAACATAAAGAGTCATAACACAAAATCAGAGTTTGATGACTGGGCCCCATGATCACAACTCCTCCTTCAGCCATCCTGTCTCGCAACTCGGTTACCTATGGAAAACCACAATAATAAGGGTGAGTAACGAATTACTCAGTAAGAATCCCCAACCGGGGTACAATACGATATACATGGTCATCTAGCTGAGCGTATGCAAACTATGAGTATAAACACATAATAGAGCAAATAGCTTGAGTCCACATTTGGACCTCGGATGCCAACTCACGGTCTTAGTCCTGAATAATCCACCACACAATCCTTCATACAATACGCCCTATACGAGAAACAAGTCCTGGCCTCAGCCTGTCTACTGTCGAATGAAAGGTACACTAGCTAAAGATCCCGAGGAGCTCTCGGTGTGTGTTGTAATGAGCGTAAGCATGCACCGCGCGCCATCGCAGACTATGGGGTGCGGGTCCAGAGGCAAGTCGCCCATGTCCACCACCACGCCTAACTAAATCTTTGGATCGGTGTCACCGACATAGGGTGTGAGACACGGACACGTAAACTATGTCAGCCTGAACCACCGCACCTGGGGCTAAGGAACAGGTCGTGGTAGGCTTACACCAGGAAGTCGTCCTTACCTTAACAGGTGGCAATCAAGGGCTACTGCCGAACATGCTGAGGACGTGCCGACTGTCGGGGACGAGGCAATGTCAAGTCATCATCCCGACCGTTGGGGCATTTAACAGTCTGCCACCCTCACCCAAGATTGCAGGGCCAGCCGTTAGGGTTAGCTATTCCCTAACGGGATCGCATGAGCTCCATCTCATACGTCCCTGTCGTGGATGCAAGGTTCGTTATGCACCCGGCCCAGATGATGCTATCTACCTGCCACTCTAAATTGCCTTAGCAATCAGCAAACAATTCAGTAAAATCCAATACGTGCTCAATAAGAATACAACGAACCTAGCATGATACTACGAAGCAAGAACAGATACGAGCATGCCAGAAAGAAACAACCTAGCATGGATTAACATGAGAATTAACCAGGAAAATTATGTCAATCGGGCATTCAGAATAGAGCACTTAGGTACACATGTCAATAAACACAAACAAGCAATCAATCAGCAATCACATATAATATCGCAGGGTCCACACAACTCTAGTAAGAAATCCTTACCTTGGTCGGGGACGATTACACGAAAACCTAAGCTGCAAACGATCTCGAACTAGCTATCGGGAACCTAACAAGCACAACACAATTACACACAATATCTAAATTAAATTAAATAATTAGGCTCGGCTCTGCTCTCACTCGGCTCGGCTCGGCTCTCACTCAGCTCGGCTCGGCTCGGCTTGGCAGCTCTGCTTGGCGGCTCGGCTCGGCAGCAGGACACGTGACACGGCGCGGCTTGTCGACACGGCTCGGCTACAGGCGCACGGACACGGCGCTGGGGCTGCTTCTGCGTACGAGCGAAGGTGCGAACAGGGATGATTCTAGCGCAGTGGAGAAGGCCGGCGAATGGGGCGACAACGGAGCTCCTTCCCGGGTGAATTTCTCTCGGCTAGCTGCACAAAACTTCACACACACACACCAAAACGCTCGCATCACTTTCTCGGCCATCAATGGCAGCAACGAAAACAGGGGAAGCGAATTGAAGGAGAAGAGGAAGAGAAACACTTACCGGCTGCTCGAGGATGGAAATCGACGTCGGAAAGGGGAAGAGACTCGGTCGAATTGGAGCTGGCGAGGGAAGAAATCGCGAGGGAGGAGTGAGTCGGTCGGAGGAGGAATTCGCGAAGAAGAAGAGGAAATAGGGAAGAAGGCTCGGCGATTTGCTTTATATTAAATCTCCACTGAAGCACGGCATATATACAAGATGGCGCGCGTAGATTAACAAGAGTGCTCTGTGGCTCAAGTGGCAAGGCCACCCGACTAGCTTCCTTAGCGACCTTGGTTTGAATCTCGCCCGACGCGCTATTTAATTCCTTATTTCTTTTTGCATTCTACCAAGCCCAAATATCTTCACAAAGCTTCCCGATCCCATTCAAATCATCTCATAATTTTTCTGGCAATTAGAAAAGACATAACCGGCCCGACCAAATTACCAAAATGCCCCTGGGGCAAACCGGGAAGAGCAGGATGAAATTCCGGGCCGTTACATGGAAACCCGTTGTTCAACTCTGAGTTTTATGTTTATGATTTAAATGTCCTCTAAATGCATGTAGTTGGGCACGGAGCCCTAGGGTGTTGTCTGAATGTATTTCCGGATTTTAGCATTGTTGTAACTATTGTAAAGTTTGTATGTTTTAAATAAATCTCTGATCAGAGTAAGTTTTGTAAATGAATTTGTCTTGGAACAGGTGCTTGGAAACAGGGACAGGTTCTAGGAATTGATGTTGATTTTTAAATGGATGTTTTATGTTTTAGTTTTTACTTAGAATCCGAACACCATCTTGCAAATTTTCTGTAGATTTGTATGCATGCATTGAGGTAACGGCCTATTTTAGAACCTCATTCGGGTCGGGTCGTTACATTGAGGGATAATGGTATCATATCAGAACCTCAACAACCCCATAATACAAACCAGTACTCTCTATGGGAACCGGAAGGAACCTATGCAGCAAGCAGTAGGAGAGCGGAAAAATCATATCTAGAGGTCGATATACTTAACGAGGAGGCATTGGATTTGCTCTATGAGAAAGATCTCTCATGGGAGAAATTTTGAGCAGCCACCAAAGACAAACCACAAGAGACCAGAGAACTACAGCTTGTAGAAATAGAAAGAGAGCAGGAGCGACGATACAGGGAACAAGAATAAGCTTGGGAACGTTCGCCACCCTAGTAGCTTCAGAAGAAGATGAAACAGAAAATGTTGAAGAGACAACAAAGAAAGCTCCATGATCGATCTTGAAAATACAACTGAAGGTGAAAACAACCAATATGAAGGTATACCGAGTGATGAACCTATAGATACAGAAGAAGCAAATATGCATCAACCCGAAAGGGGAGATGTGAACTTTGCCCATCTGCAGGAAGAAGAGTATAACGTTGAAAATCTCAATCTACCAACAATGGTAATTGAGTTCTTCTCGTTAACAATAGAGCACATATCGCAGGAATTGATTTGTCGAAACAGTGACATGAGGGCAATTCAACTAGGTTTGCGCATCATTTACATCCCATTAGTCATGTATGTGATAGAAGGTCTACGCATTAAGGTGCATGGAGAAAAAAGGCAGGAGAAGGAAACTAAAGATGGCGTCGTCCCCGAAATCATAATATGGCCAAAATATGGATGAACGATGCCGGATGGAATTATCGCAAAACTTCCACCCAGTTCTGCTCAACAACATTCCTGGAATGCAAAAATTCGGTATCTCTAACTTTACGCAAAAAAATTAATTTCTTTTTAGGAAATTTTATTTTGTAATTTTACGAATTATTTCTATTTTCTAAATTTTCCATTTTTATAATTTTTCATTTAGTAAGGAATTGGAACGAATAATTTTAGATACCTTCCTTCAACATTGATTGCTTTCCTTATTTTAATATTCTGAATTGAATACTCAACCTCTATATAAACTCGGTCTGAGAAGGACCATTCACAACCCCCCGAAATAAGTGATATTCCAGAATAACTCCAACCCAAAAGATGTCTGGTCAAAAGGTTAACACAAATAAAAAAACCTCTGGATACCCCACATTCAAGACGATGAACCAGAAGTGTATCAGGGGGGAGTCAAGAGCAGATATAAGAGAAAGTTCGCACCAGTGGCAGACAAGGAGCGGGAGGTTCTTTGGCAAGATAAGGTAGAGGAAGAATACTTCTGCCGCCTTTATCGTACTAAATAGTGATGAGGAAATGCCTGAAGAATTACCACAATGGAAATCATCGGACAAGGAAGAACAAATTGAAAATGAGGGAGTGGTTTCGAAAGAAGAAATGGAGGAATCAATAAAGGAAGATCCATAGGAGATAGCATGTGACGATGAATGTGCCAACAATGAAGGAATGACAACAGAATAGGAATCGCAGCACCCAAGGTTCACTAGCACTCAAATAAAATCTATGAGGAAACTAAGGGCAAGAGCATTCCCAATGGTATGAGGAAACTAAGGGCAAGAGCATTCCCAATGGTCAAGCAACCATAGCAAACCCTAGAGATAAAGAGTCAGGAACCATCCACTTTGAGAGTAAATTTCTCAAGTTACAGAATAAAGGATTTATGAGTGAAGTGGACCTGACTATATCAGATGACGTTAAGATTGTGATCCATCATTTTGGATGGCTAAAATATTTCTTCCCTAGAATGGATGCAAGAGTAGATTAAATATGCCAATTTTATGTAAATCTGAACGAGGAAGTACCAACATTCTCAAGAGTCAATGGTCAGTTGATTGACTGCCGAGCAGCTATATGGAATAAGGCCTTTGCAACAAAAAATGCACCGACGTAATTCCGTCAACAATTAATCAATTCCCCCACCACAGAGCAGATAAAAAGACTATCAATATTAGGAATAATGGGATCAGAATGGAATAACCCAACATCAATACAAAGACAAATGATTCGAGAAGACCAGCAGCAATGGCTGAAGATAATAAATACCGCACTTTTACCATCACCAAATAGAGCACTAATCCGAAAGGATCAAGCTATGTTGCTGGTAGCAATAAAGCTTGGGGTCGCATTAATCTGGTAAAACTTTTGGAAACACAAGTGAAAATTTGTACTAGTGAAGAGCACATGTAACATCCATTTGCAATTACTCAGCTATGTGTAGACCAGGAAATTCGACCCATCCATATGATAGAACCTTGAGTGTATTCCCATCAAGAAAAAGCGTAGAAAGAGAAAGAAAAGGAAGTAAGGACAAGACCGAAGAAGCAGACTTAGAGGAGAGGATAGTCAGACTCGAGGAGGCTATGCAGAATTATCTGAAGAAAAGCGGCAAAGCAGCGAAGTAGATGGAAGTCTTGCTCCTTTTTTATTGAACTTTCCTTATGATTTGTTTACTTTTGCATGCATTTCATGACTAGATGCTTTATGAGGATCATGCATTTAGGACACAATTTATTTAATTTTTATGTTATTTCTTTAATTCAGTAGTTATGTCCTTTTGAAAGTCTAATAAATGTTTTTATCACAATAATTAGTTCAAGTTATAGAATTCTTAAGTTCCCTTAGATTCAAACCTAACATTAGAATAATCTCCATCATAAATGGTCGAAAGCATAAAAAATTCTCAAGGAAGCCAAAGAAACTCACAATAGCGTAGAGCAATCGCGTCAATAGAAAAGTTTAGGGGAACTAAGCCTCACCTTTATTGAGGACAATGAAAATTTTAAGTTTGGGGGTAAGGGCAGCCCGTTGTTTTCAGAAAAAAAAAACATCAACCTACTCTAGCAATAATAAGAAGGTCGTTTTTGGCGTATGAGCCCAAGGATACCTTAAGCATTCAGCTATCTACATTAGCACAAGCTTGAAATTCCTTTGCTAAGCGAAATTGTTTTATGCTCAAACGATTTACGTTAAGAACTATGGGATTTAGTAGATATGAGTGCAACTTGCGAGGAATGCGAAAAGCATAATAGAAAAATCCTCAAAAGACACAAGGACCGGAATAGATACCTTTGGAGAGTAAGTTGGGCAAGCTTTGAATTAGATGCGATTGCAAAACAATGGGTTGAGCATTATGGAGTACTTATGATGAAGGGTAACTTATCATTCATGATAGAGAAGATTTAAAGGTTTAAACTGAATCTTTTGGAAAGTTTGAAAACTACGAGGAGAATGAAGTTTCTTCCTGGAAATAAGATGTGCATTAAAAATCATGAAAGTAGACGAGAAAAAGATATAAATGCTGAGTTAATGAAAATACGTATCTTAAGCAGATAAATATTGTTTGAGGACAAGTAATGATGTAAGTTTGAGGGTGTGATAACTCTCAAAGAGAGCATATTTTAGGCTGTTTAGGTTGCTTTATTTTAATACTTAGGTAAAGAATATCTGAACTCTTAGAAGGAATAAAGAGAAATAACTTAGAAAATCAGCATGCATTCATAACATTGCATCAAAAGCATGAACCCGCGCTTTAGCGCAAATTGCTAAACAAATGTGCCTAATTTACGCTTTTTAGCAAGATTTCACACAGCATTAAGGAAAAGGGCAATGATGCGCACGATGATCGGAAACCCAAGAAGGAATTACGATTGACAAAATTTCATCTATAAGGAAAGAATCAGAAGAATCAACTATGTAATCAAGGCGATGGCAATCAAATAAATCCCGACGAAAATTATGGAATATGCATTGATGATGATTTGTACAACTCACATCTACTTGCGGATCACGAAATTCAATTCTATAGATACCAAAGCAAGGAGCAAAATCCATTGAGCTGGTCGGTTGGCCATAAGACGATCGAGGGACTTACGTCTACTATAAAGAAGCTGATGGTGGTGTTGTGGGAACTGATGACAATGAGGCTACTCACCTTCAACCGTTCCAATTCCATTTATTTATTTTATTAGGAAGTTGGAGTATTTAAAACATTATTTAGTCGTAATAAAGTCGTCTTGTTTAAACTTCTATTTGGTGTTTATTTACTATGATTGTGTTATAGGAGTTTATGATAATTAAGTATGAATAGAGCATGTTATTAGTGTATGTCTTTGAATGTTACACTGTTGAATATATATGCTTCGATTAGCTACCCATGCATGTACCTTGCGAAGAATTGGAAGAGGAATCACATGTTGACCCAGTACGCTACTTTAGGTTGACTGAACAGCTGTTCATCATTTATGAAGATAAGAATAACCTCACTACTGCTTACGTCGCCTTGTGCTTAGTATGGTGTTCGCAGTGGAAGCTGGTTCACCCATAAATCATGAGTCATGGAAGTGATAATTGTTAAGGAATTAAGACATTCACTGGTCAGTCTGCACTCTTAGCATTTTCTAGGAATACATAGTTAACATTACTCATTGCATGCATTTTATTTCATTACTGCATTTTATTTTATCTTTTAAACAAAACAAAACCCACTCTACATATACACCTATTTACTTTTTCGCACGACTCTGACTTAAGAGATATTTGCTCTAGACATCAATCTCTGTGGAATCGATAAATTTATATACTTATTACTTGTTGCAATTCTTGACAGCGTATACTTGCGCGTAAGTGATTCCAACTGCGTTTCGCATAAGAATTAGTTACTGTTCAATATATTAGCAGTGGAATCGTCCGGTCAGGAGGCAATTTTGATACTTTTCAAAGTTTATGGGTATTTTTGACACAAACACAATATTATAGGGGCATTTTCTATAATTTAGCCTTTACAATTATTAGTTAATAATAATTTTCAATAATGGAAAATAAGCCCACATTTAGTAATTAGGTTTACCGTAAGTTTTGATTTGCAATAATGGCCACATGAATTTTTATTCCCAAATCGGGATTTGCCCCGCCATGGATGAGCTCTTGACTTGCCATGCCTTGCCCCACCATAATTTGCCGACCGTAATTTCACAGTTCATAACTTCTGGCATGGATGCTACGCTTTCGAGGTTGAAGACATGTTTCTTCAAATCCCAGTGAATCAATATCAAAGTATCTTTATTTCTTTCACCAGAGAAGTTTACTTTTTTCATGCCGCAATCATGTATATGTGGATTGAAGCTTAAAGGATACACGATTTGTTCGTCGTTTCTTTCAACACCGACTAAATTATTTAGTTCTTTTAGTTGTTTATTTTTTTAGGTTGGTCTAATTTTGTTTCCAATTTATTGTAAAATCGATTTACATATCATGGTATAACCAATTTTCTATCATTGAGTAGTCTTCTCCATAGCAAATCCATTGATTTCGGTGAGTTTTCTACAACTCCAATAATTGTCCTCATATTAATGTTGTATTAGGTTGAAATAGTACATGATAATATCTATTAATATTAGTATTATAGTTATTCATTATGTAATGACCCAACTTCCTAAAATACTCTAATGGGGTGTTACGTGTGCATGCATTTAAAATCTACAAAATCAATTCAATAATCACATGCAATTTTCAAGTAAACTCGTAAAAATCATGATAAAGTTGATAGTCGAAAAACATATAACACTGGGGTTCGGGATCTTGATAATTCAAAAAAGAAGATAGTTTAGCAAAATTTAAATTATAAAACATAAGACAACACAAGTAAAATAATGCAGAAAAGAAAATGTCGACACCGTGTTCTAATCCATGCAGCTCCCAGCCTAGCCACCTCGGAATGGATCAGTACCTGAAAATGTAAGGGGTGAGTATATCAAAATATATCCAATAAGGAGCCCTACCATGGGGTTAAGCATGCAAACAGAAACAAGGAAGAAAATACGACAACTAAACCTAAGTGCCTCGCCCATACGTGCTCGGCCCCCAGGCCGGTCACAAGCAAACAATGTCAAACAACAGCATGCAAGCGGTGAGCAAGATATGGCTAAATGTCGAGAAATCATCTAACCATGGTCAGAGCAAAGACCCCGAGTGAGAATGTAACGGCCCAAAATTTCATCCCGATCTTCCCGGTTTGCCCCAGGGGCATTTTGGTAATTTGGTCGGGCCGGCAGGGCCGGTTATGTCTTTGCTAATTGCCGGAAAAAATTATGAGATGATTTGAATGGGATCGGGAAGCTTGGTGAAGGTATTTGGGCTTGGAAAAATGCAAAAAGAAATAGGGAATTAAATAGCGCGTCGAGCGGGATTCGAACCATGGGCGCTTGGGAAGCTAGTTGGGTGTCATTGCCAATCGAGCCACTGAGCGCTCTTATTAATCTAATTGCACCAACTTGTATATAAGCCAATTTGCGCTGAGTTTTGATTTTATAAACAAATCGCCCGAGCTTCTCCTTCTCATTCCCCATTCCTTCGCGATTTTCTTCACCAACCGACTGCACTCCCCCTCGCGATTCTCCCTCGCCGACCAGCCAATTCTGAGCCCTTCTTCCCCAAATTCAAGGTCGCTTCTTGTCCCGAGCAGCAAGTAAGCTTCCTTTCCTTCTTCTTCTCCCCCAATTCTTTCCCCTTCTCCCCTGTTTCCGATTTCGACATTGCTGGCCGAGAGAGAGTGAGGTGTGAGTGTGTGAGTTTTTGTGCAGCTAGCTAGAAGGGGCCGACCAGCAGCAGCTCGCCAATACGCTCGAAAACGCCAGCCCATCGCGCCAACTCGCCGAGTTCGCCGGCCTCGATCGCGCGCAGAAATAGAGCCCTTCGGCGAGCCACGCCACAAGACCGAAGTCGCGCCCGGCGCGGCGCGCTCGCCTGGACCCATGTCACGCCGCCCTCCGTGCCGAAGCCGTCGTCGCATCGCCGGCGCCGAGCGCGCGCCGCGGCGCCGCATCGCTCTGCGCCCGTCGCGCGCGCGCCGGCGGCCACACGCCCAGCCAGCCCTATTGCTGCCCCGCTCGTGCAATCGACTCGTTCGTGTGTCCGTCACGCCTCGTGAGTTGCTCTCGAGCCGAGCCCTATTTATTTTATTGTATTTAGGCCTATTGTGTGATTATTGTTGTGATTGATAGGTTCTCGGTAGCTAGTTCGAGATCGTTCGCAGCTTAGGTTTTCGTGTCAAATCGTCCCCGACCAAGGTAAGGATTTCTTACCGGAGTTGTGTGGACCCTGCGATATTATATGTGATTGCTGATTGATTGCTTGTTTGTGTTTATTGACATGTATAGCTAAGTGCTCTATTCTAAATTCCCGATTAGCATGATTTTCCTGGTTAATTCTCATGTTAATCCATGCTAGGTTGTTCCTTTCTGGCATGCTCGTATCTGTTCTTGATTCGTAGTATCATGCTAGGTTCGTTGTATTCTTATTGAGCACGTATTGGATTTATGAATTGTTTCTTGATTGCTAAAGGCGGGTTAGAGTGGAAGGTAGATAGCATCATCCGGAGGGTGCATAACGAACCTTGCATCCACAGCGGGGACGTATGAGATGGAGCTCACCGATCCCGTTAGGGGAATAGCTAACCCTAACGGTGGCCCCGCAATCTTGGGTGAGGGTGGCGATCGTTAAATGCCCCAACGGTCGGGATGATGACTTGACATTGCCTCGCCCCCCGCAGACGGCACGCCTCGGCGTGTTCGGCCGTAGCCCTTGATTGCCACTGTTAAGGTAAGGGCGGCTTCTGGTGTAAGCCTACCACGACCCGTTCCTTAGCCCAGTGCGCGGTGGTTCAGCCGACATAGTTTACGTGTCAGTCTCACACCCCTATGTCGGTGACACCGATCCAAAGATTTAGTTAGGCGTGGTGGTGGACATGGGCGACTTGCCACTAGACCCGGCACCCCATAGTTTGCGTAGTACGCGGTGCATGCTTATGCTCATTCTGCGCACACTGCAGAGCTCCTCGGGATCCTGAGCTAGTGTACCTTTCATTCGATAGTAGACAGGCTGAGGCCGGGACCTGTTTCTCGTATAGGGCGTATTGTGTGAAGGATTGTGGGGAGTATTATTCCGGACTAAGACCCTGAGTTGGCATCCGAGGTCCAAATATGGACTCAAGCTATGTGTTCTATTCTGTGTTTATATTCATAGTTTGCATACGCTCAGCTAGATGACCATGTATATCGTATTGTACCCCGGTTGGGGATTCTTATTGAGTAATTCGTTACTCACCCTTATTATTGTGGCTTTTCCAAAGGTAACCGAGTTGCGAGACAGGATGGCTGAAGGAAGAGTTGTGATCATGGGGCCCAGTCATCAAACTCTGATTTTGTGTTATGACTCTTTATGTTTTATTTTCCCCTGAATGCATGTAGCCGGGCATGGAGCCCTAGGATGTTTTCTAAATGTTTTGTGGATTCTAGCATTGTTGTATCTAGACAGGTTTTGAAGGATTTTAATAAATATCTAATCAGAGTAAACTTTGGAAATGTATTTATCTTGGAACAGGTGCTTGGAAACAGGGACAGGTTTCAGGAAAAATTGTCCGGGCTTTGTTGTATCTGGACAGGTTTTGAATGTTTGAATGTTTTGTTTTTAATTGGAATCCAAAATCATGTTTGTATAATGTCCTTTATTTTGAATGCATGCATTGGGGTAAGGGCCCATTTAGTGCCCCATTCGGGTCGGGTCTTTACAGTTGGTATCAGAGCTCAGAGTCATAGATTCTGTAGATTGACCTTTTGTTGTAGGTCGTTTTCCCATGATCACCAGCACTCCGACAGTCATCAGGTACGCCTAAGTTTACTATTTGTTGTAGAAAAAGGGTTAAGAATTTACAATACCTGTCATCTAGTGTATGCCTTGTGTAGTGTTGTGGAGTGGAGACGAGCAGGTTCTGACTCGTTATTGGTTTGGGTTTGGAGCGCCATCATGCCAACTTCCCGCAGTGTGTGATGTATGTTGTGGCTTGTTGAGGTATCCAAATAGATTCGGATGCCCCTGGAACATCGTTCCAGAGGAAGGCAGAGATTGGACTCCCATAGGCCATTTGTGGCCCAGTTGTTGGTTTCCCCCTAGTGAGAGGGTGGAGGTGTTTTGCCTGGGAGTACTACTCCAAGAGAGGAGTTAGCTATGGTTGTGCTGATGTGGATTTTTGTGGAGCAGGTCCCCGTGTGGACTAGCCTGGGTAGCTTAAGTGTTGATCTTGAGCCTTAGCAGATTGTTTGATTGCCCAGTGAGTGGCTGCAAAGTTGGTAGCCTTCGAGGAGATTGATGAGGCATCTTTGTGCTCCTGTAAAGTGTTGTTGGTTGCGCCCGATGGCGGAACCACGTGGTTAAGGGGTGCGCAGCGAGTGTTCCTTCAATTTGGATCCGTTGGTGGTTTCCTCAGTTGTTTGGTAGAGTTGAACACTCTTCTTTTGGTAAGCCCCTAGAGTAGGGCTAGCTGCTGCATGATGAGAGAGGCGGCCAGAATTTGTTGAGCATCATGTGGGGATGCAAGAGTAGGCTGTGAGCCTTCAGCTTGATGAGATGCCTTAGGCATGGTTGTTGGAGTTGAGCCCTTGTATGCCTAGCCAGAGTTCGTGTCACTTGAGGTTGTGACCTTGTTGGCCCCGTTTGTAGTAAGATGTGGATTTGGTAGTAGTGGCTTGAGGTGCATTGGTTGGTGTGCCACTTTGGCACTAAATCTGGTTCAGGCCTGAGTTTGGCATGGGTATAGCAGATGGTTCTATGACCCGTCCGGAGTTCAGCACACTTCTTTAGCCTTTGGATACGTTTGTGGCAGTTGCACCTGTTTAGGTCGTGCAAGAGAGCTAGTTCAGTGGTGGTCGAAGGACTACAAGCGAAAGGTTGTTCGAGAGGAGCCGGAGCCTCTTCCCAGTGTTACTGGAGGTTGAGTAAGTCAAGCAGGTTGTCGGTTGGTAAGTGTTGGTGCGCGTGAATCTCACGCTAGTGTTAAGGCCAAGAGATCCTTGTGGTTGGTAGTGCGGTCAACTACCTTCGAGTGCCTAAATCTGAGGAGAGTTGAGCATCGTAGAAGCAAGTTGGGTCCAGCTGAGGGACCATGAGTTGGATGCCTAGGAGGTGAGTAGGATGCCTTGTGAGAGGAGTTGGATGCCTTATGGGTAAACACCCTTGGTTTGGCATGGTTATGCTTGGGTAGAGCAAGGTTGCCACAGCTTCAAGTATCGTGTGGAGATGGAACTTTGGGTGTTCCTTGATTGATTGTATCTCTGCCAGGAGCTAGTGTTGCTTTTTGGGAAAAGTGCTTGTTAGTGTTGGATCTCTAAATGAAGGTTGGGAGTTGTGCACACAAGTGTGTTTTGTGTGGTTCGTTATGTGGCAAGAGTTTCAGATCCATGTAGGGTTTGCTTTGGGGATCTGGTGCTCAGTTCTTGGAAAAGTTGGACTCCAGGTGGATGTTGTAAGGCTTTAGTGAGGTGGTAAGGATACCATGCTCGTGGTATCAGGTTGTTTCTTAGGTAAGATTTGTTAAGTTGGACCTAAGCTTGGTTGGCGGATCTTCTTGTTGATCGTCATAACTGAGAGAGTTGTTCGGATCCTTCCTTGGGTAGAAGTTATGTTGTGGTTGATGTCTGAGTAGGAGGATGACGCATTTTATAGCGTTTCGGGTCCTCTTGGTTTCCAAGGAGTTGGAGTTGGCCAGCATGGTTATGATGCTGAGAAAATGGAGTTGTTGTTTGTTCAGGCAGTTGGCTGTAGTCCGTTAGTTGGCAGTGGGTGTCGAGGGTTGTCGGAGAACCCTAGGTTGTGGAGAGCCTCTCTAGAGCTCGGTCGAGCCAGTAGTGAGTTTGATTGCAAGTTGGAGCCGTGTAGTTTGTAGCCTTGGGTGAGTTGCTGGCAGTTTTGGTAACCTAGCAAGCTAGTGTTTGTTTGGAGTAAATTCCGGATTGGTTCCGATGTGGTGGCAAGTTGATGCTTGGTGTTGACCAAGGTGTGGATTGGAATTGCTAGAAGTCAGTTTTGCTCGTGGGGCGAATGGTTCGTGCCCTGTTGGTTGTCTTCCTGTTTTCAGGAGGTTGAGAGTTGCCCCGTTGGTATTTGGAGGTTCAGTCCATGGTGAACCCCTGTTGCTACCCCGTGAGATTTAGATCTTGTTGCTTTAGTGGAGGAAGACAGTGAGTGTATGTAGAGCTCTCTGTCCTTCGGTTGTCTGCTCGTAGGAGCCGTTTCTTTCTGGGTTTGGCAGTTTGCTATAGTCGATTTGTTAAGGACTTTTCCGCCATAGCCTCGCCCCTCACTCGTCTGACGAGGAAGGGTGTCGAGTTTATTTGGGACGGTAAGTGTGATGAGAGCTTTGCCAGGCTCAAGGGCAGTTCGACTTCAGCACCAGTGTTGGCAGTCCTAGAGGGGATAAGTGGTTTCGTGGTCTATAGTGATGCTTCCAAGTTTGGGTTAGGTTGTGTGTTGATGCAGCACGGGAAAGGTCATTGCTTATGCTTCCCTTGGTTTGAAGCCATATGAGCGAGAACTATCCGACTCATGATATGGAGTTGGCGGCGAGTGGTGTTCATGCCTTGAAGATTTGGAGGCATTACCAGTATGGTGAGCGGATTCGGATGTTTACCGATCACTAGAGCCTCAAGTATCTGTTTACTCGTAAGGAGCTGAATATGAGGCAGAGGAGATGGTTAGAGTTGGTAAAAGATTATGACTGCGAGATTTTGTACCATCCGGGTAAAGCCAATGTTGTAGCTGATGCTTTGAGTAGAAAGACGTCGCACTCCGCGGTGTTGTTGAGTTCCCAGCCTGCATTGCGGCGAGAGTTCGAGCGGCCGAGGTTGCGATGTTGTTGGGTGAGGTTCTTTGCCAGAGTAGCTCGATTGATGATTCGACCATCGATCCGGCGTGGATTATCGATACTTGGTGAGTGACCCGCCCTTAAAAGATTGGTTGACAGAGTTAGTGCTGACGGAGATTTTGACTTCGCATATTCACCAGACAGTGGGTTGACTTATAGAGGCCGGTTGTGTGTTCCAGATGTTGCAGGATTGCGAGCAGAGTTGCTCTTAGAGGCCCACAGTTTTCCGTTTGCTTGGCACCCCGGGGGTACCAAGATGTGTCGAGACCTTAAGGACATTACGGTGGATGGGTATGAAAAGAGATGTTGCGGAGTTTGTCGGTCGATGTCTCACTTTGTCGGCAAGTGAAGGCACCCAGCGAGACCAGCCGGTTTGTTGCGTGCCCACCGAGTGTGCCTCGGTGGAAATGGGAAGAGATCTCCATGGACTTTATTTACGGTTTGCCGAGGACTCGAGGAAGTTCTCTCGATTTGGGTGATATTAGACCGATTGACTAAGAGCGCACACTTCATTCCCGGTAGAGACACTTATACCGTGGAGCAGTGAAGCGTAGATTGTTTTTGGAGCAGATCATTCGTTATCACGGTGTGCTTGTGAGGATTGTGTCTGACCATGATTCGAGGTTCACTTCTCGTTTCGAGAGCGCTCGAGAAGGGTTTAGGAAACAGCGAGTGCGATTCAAAGATGACTTTTCACCCTCGGACTAATGGGCGATCGAGAGGGTGAATCGATTCTCGAGGATATGTTGAGGGCTTGTGTGTTGGATTTCGAGGCAGTTGGGACAAGTATCTCGTATCTTATGGAGTTTGCCTATAACAACGATTATCGATCGGCGATCGAGATGGCTCCATTCGAGGCTTTGTATGGTAAGCGTTGCCGATCTCCTTTGTTCTGGGAAGAGGTCGGTGATAGACAGGTTTTGGGTCCCGAGTTGCTGCAGTTGACCAATGGAGCAGTGCAGAAGATTAGAGTTCGCATGTTGACAGCTCAGAGCAGGCAGAAGAGTCACGCCGATGTTCGGCGTCAGGATTTGGGTTTTGAGGTTCGGTAAGCGTGGAAAGCTGAGCCCCCGTTTTGTTGGTCCGTTTGAGATTCTGGAGAGGATCGGCAAGGTTGCTTATCGGTTAGCCCTGCCTCCGTCATTGACAGCGGTACACGGTGTTTTCCATGTTTCGATACTGAGGCAGTACGTGCCGGACCCGTCGCACATTGTTGACTTTGAGCCTTTGCAGCTGAATGAAGATTTGAGCTTCGAGGAGAAGCCAGTGGGGATTCTTGCCTTTGAGACAAAGACGTTGCGTAACCGTGAGATCCGTTTGGTAAAGGTTTAGTGGAAGAGTTAGAGTTCAGAGGAAGTCTCTTGTGAGCGGGAAGATGAGATGAGATTGCTTTATCCCGAGCTGTTCCAGTCTTAAGGGACTTTCGAGGACGAAAGTCTTATAAGGGGGGAATATTGTAACGGCCCGGAATTATATCCCGGTCTTCCCGGTTTGCCCCAGGGGCATTTTGGTAATTTGGTCGGGCCGGTAGGGCCGGTTATGTCTTTGCTAATTGCCGGAAAAAATTATGAGATGATTTGAATGGGATCGGGAAGCTTGGTGAAGGTATTTGGGCTTGGCAAAATGCAAAAAGAAATAGGGAATTAAATAGCGCGTCGAGCGGGATTCGAACCATGGGCGCTTGGGAAGCTAGTTGGGTGTCATTGCCAATCGAGCCACTGAGCGCTCTTATTAATCTAATTGCACCAACTTGTATATAAGCCAATTTTGCATTTGAGTTTTGATTTTATAAACAAATCGCCCGGGCTTCTCCTTCTCATTCCCCATTCCTTCGCGATTTTCTTCACCAACCGACTGCACTCCCCCTCGCGATTCTCCCTCGCCGACCAGTCAATTCTGAGCCCTTCTTCCCCAAATTCAAGGCCGCTTCTTGTCCCGAGCAGGTAAGCCTCATTTCCTTCTTCTTCTCCCCCAATTCTTTCCCCTTCTCCCCTGTTTCCGATTTTGCCATTGCTGGCCGAGAGAGAGTGAGGTGTGAGTGTGTGAGTTTTTGTGCAGCTAGCTAGGAGGGGCCGACCAGCAGCAGCTCGCCAATTCGCTCGAAAATGATAGCCAATCGCGCCAACTCGCCAATTTCGCCGGCCTCGATAGCGCGCAGAAACAGAGCCCTCCGCTGAGCCACGCCGCACACCGAGTCGCGCCAGCGCGCGCATCCTCGCCCAAACCCGTGTCACGCCGTCCCTGTGCCGAGCCAGCGCCCAGCCCGTCCGCGCGCAGCCAGCGCCCAGCCCTACGCCCAGCCAGCTCTATTACTGCCCCGCTCGTGCAATCGACTCGTTCGTGTGTCCGTCGTGCCTTGTGAGTTGCTCCCGAGCCGGGCCCTATTTATTTTATTATATTTAGGCCTATTGTGTGATTATTGTTGTGATTGATAGGTTCTCGGTAGCTAGTTCGAGATCGTTCGCAGCTTAGGTTTTCGTGTCAAATCGTCCCCGACCAAGGTAAGGATTTCTTACCGGAGTTGTGTGGACCCTGCGATATTATATGTGATTGCTGATTGATTGCTTGTTTGTGTTTATTGACATGTGTAGCTAAGTGCTCTATTCTGAATTCCCGATTAGCATGATTTTCCTGGTTAATTCTCATGTTAATCCATGCTAGGTTGTTCCTTTCTGGCATGCTCGTATCTGTTCTTTCTTCGTAGTATCATGCTAGGTTCGTTGTATTCTTATTGATCACGTATTGGATTTACTGAATTGTTTGTTGATTGCTAAGGTAGGTTAGAGTGGCAGGTAGATAGCATCATCCGAGCCGGGTGCATAACGAACCTTGCATCCACGACAGGGACGTATGAGATGGAGCTCATGCGATCCCGTTGAGGAATAGCTAACCCTAACGGTGCCCCGCAATCTTGGGTGAGGGTGGCAGACTGTTAAATGCCCCAACGGTCGGGATGATGACTTGGCATTGCCTCGTCCCCGGCAGTCGGCACATCCTCAGCGTGTTCGACCGTAGCCCCTGATTGCCACCTGTTAAGGTAAGGACGACTTCCTGGTGTAAGCCTACCACGACGCGTTCCTTAGCCCCAGGTGCGGTGGTTCATGCTGACATAGTTTACGTGTCCAGGTCTCACACCCCTATGTCAGTGACACCGATCCAAAGATTTAGTTAGGCGTGGTGGCTGGACATGGGCAGCTTGCCTCTAGACCCGGCACCCTCCATAGTCTGCAGTAGCACGCGGTGCATGCTTACGCTCATTACAGCGCCGACCGGAGAGCTCCTCGGGATCTTGAGCTAGTGTACCTTTCATTCGATAGTAGACAGGCTGAGGCCGGAACTTGTTTCTCGTATAGGGCGTATTGTGTGAAGGATTGTGTGGAGGATTATTCCAGACTAACACCCTAAGTTGGCATCCGAGGTCCAAATATGGACTCAAGTTATGTGCTCTATTATGTGTTTATATTCATAGCTTGCATACGCTCAGCTAGATGACCATGTATATCGTATTGTACCCCGGTTGGGGATTCTTACTGAGTAATTCGTTACTCACCCTTATTATTGTGGCTTTTCCACAGGTAACCGAGTTGCGAGACAGGATGGCTGAAGGAGGAGCTGTGATCATGGGGCCCAGTCATCAAACTCTGATTTTGGGTTATGACTCTTTATGTTTTATTTTCCCCTGAATGCATGTAGCCGGGCATGGAGCCCTAGGATGTTTTCTAAATGTTTTGTGGATTCCAGCATTATTGTATCTGGACAGGTTTTGAAGGATTTTAATAAATCTCTGATCAGAGTAAAATTTGGAAATGTATTTATCTTGGAACAGGTTCCTGGAAATAGGGACAGGTTTCAGGAAAAATTGTCCGGGCTTTGAACTGAATGTTTGAATGTTTTGTTTTTAATTGGAATCTGAAATCATGTTTGTATAATGTCATTTATTTTGAATGCATGCATTGGGGTAAGGGCCCATTTAGTGCCCCATTCGGGTCGGGTCTTTAGAGAGAAGAACACACAAGCTCCCTAAACCTCGGGTCAGACACGTCTTATACCATGTCCAAAGGGCAAACACCATTATCTCGGGGTAGCCTGACCCTGTCAGGGACCCGCCAAACTACATCAGCGAAGACATACAAGAATGCCTCGGGTAGCTTGGCCTATCAGGGACCCACCATGCTTTTGCTGCACAGCTCCAATTAGCGTATCAACAAAGACATACCCGAATGCCCCGGGGTAGCCTGACCTAAATCAGAGACCCGCCACTCTCCCGTTCCGCAACACTCATAGCGTATCCGAAGGGCATACACCTATGCAAAAAGAATCACCCGACCCTATCGGGGAGGACTGCGAGTGAGGGACTAACCACACAGGATCCCTAAATCTCGGGTCAAGACGACGACACACGAGTCGTGTCTACAAGGGCATACACAATTCTAAAAGAATCACCTAACCCTATTAAGGAGTGCCACGATTGAGAGATTAACTACACAGAATCCCAAATCCTCTAGTGAGGGACTAACCACACAGAATTCCTAATGCCACGAGTGAGGGACTAACCACATAAAATCTCTAATCCTCGGGTAAACAGGCGCACCGCTAGGCATTCCTCCACACCAACATTTGTCCCAGTGCCCTCTTACTGTAGGTGTTGGGGTCAGACAAGTCATGACTGCCCTCCTTCCCACGTACCAGGTCGTTGTCGTAGGTGTCAGGGTTAGACGTGTCATGTCTGACCCCCCTTCTCACGTACACAATGGAAAAACTGGTGGAACCATGCACACAACATATGAGGTTCCACGAGGACACACAAAGAGATAAAACTAGCACTAGAGTCACACGAGATCTACCCAAGCCTAGACGAGTGCAACCGGCCCACCCGAGGGTTGGTGCGATCTGCAGAGTGTGCTCAACAACCAATGAACCCAATGTTCCGCAGACAAGGTCACATGTGGATGAGACCCGACCCCTTGGTTGGATCTAAAAGTCAACCCTTAGGGTTGTGCAGTCCAACCACTTGTTTCGAAGCAAAGAAGATCCATATCTTCGCTTAGTCCCTAAGGGGCACTAGCACATCACATCAACAACACGATATTGAAATACACAACCACAAGTCCTAAAATAAGTGAGCTAGCTGTTCCTCTAGGTGTCAGCACGATAATTGGCCTAGTTATTCTAACGTCGAACACAGCATATGCGAACAACCCTTAGGTCACAACACAAGAAAACGAGCATATAATCATGGAAGCACGTATACAATCAAACATAGATTGAATCAACAACATAGAACATGCATAAACCCAAGGCAATTTAGTCGATCAACAGGCTAAATAGATAAGTAGTTCATCACATATACGAGCAAAGATACAACTCGGAAAAATGATGATATGATCATAAGATACACAACAAAAATTTAACAATTTACGAGCCATATCCGATTTCATGCTACCACGAGTAGTAATAGGTTCAAACAGTGAATAACAACACCAAAGCATACATGCGACAAGTCATTCAATTCTCGTAAGTTCTATCATGGCACTATTCACATGCTTTAAGCCACATACCCGCTTCACAATGAAACTCTTTACCTTCCTGACGACTCGACCGAACACCAAGAGAACCCAAGAGCTAAACGACGAGTCTAAACGATGAAACTCGAGAGCACTTAAACATAGAACCATGATTAAAAGTCAAGGAAATGAGCAAACAAAGCGCAACAAGCTAGAACGGAGTTCACCACCAGAACAGAGATGGACAACTAAGCTACAACGTGCCGCCAGAGTGCAACGGCACGTCGCCAGAGAAAGGTGGTGGCGGCAATGGTGCACCGCCACGAAAATGGATGAGTCATACCTCTATCTCTTCGTCTCGTCGCCCTGAACAAGGAACTAGCCTCGATTTTGCGAATAGAGCTCCTTAGCTCCATGAAACTACAAAAAGAAGAAACGGGTTTAAAAAACCTCTCACCAGAAAACTCCATGAAAACCAACGAACCTTACCTTGTTTTGAAGCTCTCGACTCCTTAAGCACAGAACGGGTCTCGGAATCGTAAACGAAGCTCTCTAACTCCCGGAAAATGAGACGGAAGAAGTGGGTTTCTTGAAGCTTTTTCGCCCGAATCCATGGGAAAATAGGTTGGAAAACAAGCTCTAAGGGTGGAATGCCTTACCTACGAGGTGGATGGAAGAGAAAAATTGAACGACGAGCTCGAAGTGAGCTCGTCGGAGAAGGCCAAATGGAGGAAACAGCGCTAGGGACGGGCTGCTGCGAGAGAAAGAGAATGCGTTGATCGCAGCTTTGTTGTGAGAAATCTGACGGCTGAGGATGTTGACACGTGTTGCTTGGGGGACGGGGGCTGAAACAAATAAAAAAGAGGGAGAGAAGGGGAAGGGATGCTCGGCAGCGCAAAGAGGAGGAAAAAAGAGAGGATAAAAGTATTTTATTTATAAAATAAAATTTTTCCTTTTTAATATATGCTTTTTCAAAAGCACGTGAAAACCTATTATTTAAATTTCTTAAATAAAGAAACTAAGATGGGAATTATCAATATAAAAAGTCACATTTAACCCACACCAAGATAATATTAAGGATTCCTAGTTAAAAATTACAAGGAAATCTTGTTTCAACACTACTAAATCCATTTAGTATATAAAAAGAAATAGAAGTTTAAATAGAATCAATTTTCAATAAAACACTTAAATATACTTAACAAAAATATTTAGAGTTTTACACATTAATACTAGTATTATAATGAATACATTTCAATAATATAGTATAATTACTCATTAAAATCAATTATTAGAAATACGTCTTAATATTGTATACTAAATACTCAACAGTTTTATATTATAATAAATACGTTTTAGTATTGTACTATAAATACTCTTTGATACCACTATTATAATAAAGTATGTAACAATATTTATTAAAACTAGTATTATAAGAAATAAGTGTCTTAACACCGTATTATAAATACGCATTAAAACTATATTATAAGACATGCATTTTAATATTGCATTATAAGAAAGACAATTTAATAGTGAATTATAAATACAATTTGATAGCACTATTATACTAAAGTATGTAACATTATTCATGAATACCAATAATATAATAAATATGTCATTTTTTATGTATAATCAATATAAGAAATATGTCTTCTATTTTTTTGAAAAGTAAGAAATATTTCTTGATATTATATTAAATACGCATTAAAACTGTATTACAAGATTTTTTTTTTGATATTTTAGTATAAGAAATACGGTTCAATATTGTGATTATTTTTTTTAAATTGTTTAATATTGTATTATAAATACTCTTTGATGTTACTGTTATAATAAAGTATGTGGCAACATTTATTAATACCAGTATTATAATAAATTCGTCTTAATATTATATTAAAAATATGCATCAAAACTGTATTATAAGAAATGCATTTTAATATTGTATTATAAGAATACAGTTTAATATTGTATTATAAATACTCTTTGATGCCACTATTAAACTAAAGTATTTGACACTATTCATTAATACAAATAATATAAAAAATATGTCTTAATACTATATGAAATATACATTAAAACTATATTATAAGAAATTCGTTTTAATATTGCACTACAACAAAAAAGACATTACTGGACGCCTTGAAAATGTCAACTACAACGTTACTTGACGGTGTTTCAAACGTCAACTATACTGCTGTCAAGTAATGTACCTTTACTTGACGGTCGTTTAACCGTCAACTATATATATGGTTGACATTCAATGCCTATCAAATACATAGGTAGGTTGATAGTCGTAAAGCGTCAAATTTAGTTTGATCATTGACACTGTGAAAACGTCAAGTATAGTGGGTAGTTTGACCGCTGTGGACAGTCAAATATAAGATATTGGTTGACATTTAAAAACTGACAAGTGTAGGTATTGATTGTCATCTAATAAACGTCAAGTAATCATACATTTTGTACAGTGATTTTTCTGTTTGACAGTTTCTAATTGTCAAGTAATTGAAACCTAGTGACACTTAAGAAATGTCAAGCGATGTATTCTTTTTTTAAAAAAATTTAAAATATTCATTCCCCAAATTTTGTGTAAACCTGAAAGCATTCCTGCAAATCAGAAAGCATTCTTCAAACTCAAATCTTTAACAGATTCCAGAAACCAGAATAATAATATATTTCATCAATCAATTGTTCCATCATACATGTACACAAAAAAGAATATGAGATCATAATGAACATTTTGTTTCATGTACACAAAAAAGAACCTAGAGATAACTAACCAACCAACCAAAATATACGAAGTAATCGTGTTTTATGTATACAAAAAAGAACCTATACCCATCCTTCCCAAAAAATAATATGGATATCTATACCCATCCTTCCAAAAAAATAATATCGATATCTATAAGTCTAAGTTCAATGCATAGAATAAAGTGATCCAAAAAGTTTCTTCAACCACAAAAAAATCAATAATACTGTCCAATAAAGTTCGCCCATTCCACTCGCACTTCATCTAACCCGATTTTTGTGTATGACTTCCTCGTATCAACCTAAGAATAAGAAATTCAATTTAGTCTTGCTTATATCAAATAAGAAAATATTGTTTACTATAAATTTATATGTAACATACCGATTCTGTGATGATGGTGATATCTTTGGTTATTATGTCTCTCATATACCTCATTACATAATACCCACATTCCACTGTACTTGATTGTAATGGACACTACAAAAACAAAGAGAACACTTTTATTTTCACAAACAAATTAAAAAGAAAAAAAATGAAAATAAGAAAAAGAAAAAATTATTATACTTGCCTTAACATTTTTCCATAATGTTTTATTTCTATCCACTTTTATTTTTTTCTAAGCTTGAAATATTGCAAGTGCCCTACATAAATACTTAGCATATTAAAAAAGAAAAAAATAAAACAACCAAAATGAATAGACAACATATTCAAAGTGAAAACAGAACTTACGTGCATGTTACATACTTGATATCTACTTTTGAATTTGTACGTAATGAATCTAAATGATAAACAATATCTTCGTACGGATTCACAATGAGCAGTGACCAATGACCACTAAACAAAAATCCACAAGTGCTAGATTATCAAACTAAAAGTAATTAAGTGATAAACTATGTTTGTAATGAATAAACTTTTACTCACCCAGGATTATATGGAGCAACAACCAATTGATCTTTTCTTGCAGTCGTCAGTCTCGAACAAAGATTATGTGTTCTAATTTTCGATGTGTATTGACCAAACGATATTAAAGACGGATCCAAGAAAATATACTTTTGAGCTCGCCCTGAATCAACGCAATATGAGTACAATACCTACAAAGATTAAGATGATAGTTAATTTTCTTTTAAAAAAAAGTCTATTATAATTTAATATGATAAAGAAAAGAAGGAAAAAATTTCTTACGCCATATAAGCCACCAATGATAATGTTTTTACTTCTTTCATATTGCAAAAGTCAATAATATCGTCTATTAATACACAACTCTTGCGACTTGTACCGAAGAGCCCCTCAGGAAGTTGCATGGAGATACTATTGTTAGTTTTCATTATCGACTCTGCATGGCGAAAGATAGAATTCAAACCTTCTGGTAGATCCAACATCTGCAAATCACCAACTTTGATTTTGTCTTTAATCTCCTTCTTAGATTTAACCTACAATAAGTAAGTTTTAATTTTATCATGATTCATAAGAGATCTAATGAGATTTTTTAGAAATTAATTGTTTTTATCAAGCGTACCTTCATCTACTCATTGAGAATCACTAAATTGCGTGGCCATGGGACATGTGACCCAATAGATTGTTTTGTAGTTTTCAGATCATCTCTTACCGTGATCGGTAAGGCTGCATCAAAGATCGCCACATCTATTGAGACTCTAACATTATTTTCTCCTAATGGTATTCCATTAATTGTAGATCTTAGTGTCTTATCCTCAAGTAGTATGCCAGATGCAACAACATTTGAAATTACATCTTTTGCCAATATGCATGATTTTCCCTTTAACAAAAAATAAGTGCTAGGTAACAAAAATTACATCTTTTATATATGAGATACGACACTTAAGAAAAATTTGGCATATTGTATCTTGGTTGAAGGTTTTATGATATCTTCCAATTGTTCTGTACTAAGCTTCCCCCGTGATATAATTACTTCGTCGTCAACCTTATCTTCATTCTTTTGATTCGTTTTTAAAACTTGCTTGGTGCAACTCCCTTGTTCAGAATTTGGAGTGTCTTGTGTGTTCCTTTGATTTTCTTCCAACTCTTGAATGCGTTGTCGAAGTAATTCATTCTCATTAGCAAGTTTCATTTCCTTTGCAGTTCTCTTCAACCCACTTTTTGGAGTGTGGAAGTATGAAGTAGGTGTAATGAAACCACCTACTCCACGTACACGCCCAATGTGTCCAGGAGTGCCTAATGCTTTAGTAACCAATCGTTTCTCCCCATCTTTCTTTTTACTTCTTCCCTCTTTCATAGTAGTTGTGCCTCGTGTTCGCTTTTTAGTTGAGGTTTCTTCTTCATCGACTTTTGTGGGCTTCATGATATAAGAACTAAACTACAATTGGAAATTAGAAAACGTTAGCATACACATTTAATAGATAAATAAAACAAGAAATGATATAAATTTATAGAAGTCATAAAAATGGAAAACTCACCCCGTAAATGTTATTTAGGAATCCAAGTACCCTCACAACCTACTCGCACATAGGTTGAGGTGTTATTATCCAAGTCACTTGTGGATTCAACATTTGGCATACTGTTGGGCATTCCTTGACAATGTAGTACTATGTCTCCAAGTTCATCCTCATAATATTGATCTTCAAATTCTCTTTGTGGTGGAGTAAGCACAATTGACCATCTGGCATTACTTGGATACTCAACATAAAACACTTGCCTTGCTTGGGTTGCTAGTATAAATGAGTCATACTTGTGTCCTATTCTATTTAAGTCAACTAACAAAAAACCCAACTCATCGAAATTCTTTCTTCTAAACATATGCAAGCAATCAAAATTCTTTCTTCTAACCATATGCAAGCGAACCTTTTATCCAGGCAAATAAAAACCTTTATTTTGCAAGCCTTTTCAGGTTGAGATACAATAAGACCTACATATAAATGACTCAAAATTGAAAATCCATTTTATGCAACAATAGTTCCAAAATGCAAACTTTATTTCCTTAGAGGTGACAAATAATAACATAAGAATGCTCTAAACAACTTTTAAGTTGCTACTTGCTAATCTTTTTTCACTTTGCAAAAAAAAAAAAAGAATCTTCTAGTCTCCCATATGGCAGTACATTGCAATGCAACAATTTCCAATCATGAATTCTACTATAAAATTACAAAAATTAATAAGTGAAAGATTATGAAAAGCCAACCAATTTTATCGAAATTCAGAATTCTTACTTGGAAAAGAAAAGCTCTCGCCAGCTGAAAGTAATAAGAAGGCAAAAATGAATATAAAGAAGTCAAGTGTAGGAGAAATTGGCAGGGTTCTAAGTTTTTTAAGACCCGCAGTTCACTTCTGGATAAATTGATTAAACACAAGTATAGTTGGGTGTTTAATTCCTCTATTGATGTGGAAGGTCTTGGTTTGCATGACTATGAAACCATCATTAAGCAACCAATGGACCTAGGAATAGTGAAATCTAGGCTTAACAAAAACTGGTACAAGTCGCCTAAAGAATTTGTTGAGTATGTGAGACTTACTTTTCACAATGCTATGACATATAATCCCAAAGGAAAAGATGTCCACGTAATGGAAGAACAATTGTCAACAATATTTGAAGATAGATGGGTTATTATAAAGGTAGACTATAATCGTGAGATGAGGTTTAGACTAGACTATGGAGCTGCTCTATCTACGCCTACTTTCAGAAAGGCCCGTCTTCCACCTCACCACCTCTTGACATGAGAAGAATATTGGAAAAGTCTTAATCCACCACCTCTTAACATCCAAATTCAATTCAGGATAAATAGCAATCAAACATTCAATCCCCAACAATCGACTTCAGTTCAAATCCAACAATTACAAAAAATTCCTAGACTCACAATTAAGGTCTATAACCACACCGACAAAAACTAAATAATAAAAAACAACAATAATAGAAAAATAGATCACCAAAAACGTTAACAAAAACAATCACACATTGCATAACAGAAAACAAACTAGAAATGTGAATTTCAGAATCATATCTAGATTTGTAGAAGATATAGAGACAGAAAATGAAAAACAAGAATAAGGCTGCAAAAGAAAAAGAAAAGCGAAAGAAGGTCATGAGATTTGAGAGATTAACCTTCAAAAAAAAAATGTTAAACCATTGTGATCAATAGAGTTCACGGATGTACAACAACAGCACTGAATCACAGTTTGGTTGCTATATCCTAAAGCGAACAGAGAAAAGTGAAACAAAAAAAGAAGAAGATGAAGAAAAGCGCAGAAATGAATTGAACTCACCGCAGGGCAGAATCCGGTATTGCAAGGTTTTTCACGGCGACTTCGACTTCGCACAAAGCGGAGGTATTGGGAGAGGGAAAGTTTTTGCGTTCAAAGGGATAGCGAATAGGGATTTTCTTTTGGAGGGATTTGAAACGACGACGTTTTTTGTCTTTTTGGTTTTAAAAATAAAAAATAAATGTATATACAAATAAAATGGGCTCCAAAAAATCTCGCCTTTCAATCACTTTTTTTTTTCATTTATTTGACCTTCAGTAAATGTCAAGTAATATTGGGCCATGCTTGACACTTTATAAACATAAAAAACTGTTAACAATTAAAAACACGAGATTCTGGAAGGAATTTGAGTCTGAATTAAACTAGACTTGACGTTTTCATTATAAATTAACTCATTATTTGACGTTTATAACCCAAAATATCAAGTATTTCAAAATAGGTAGTACAATAATGTCTTTTTCGTAGTAGTATTGTATTATAAGAAATACGGTTTAATATTGTACTATTATTTTTTAAAATTGTTTAACATTGTATTATAAATACTCTTTGATGCTATAGTAAAGTATGTGATAATATTCATTAATACCACTATTAAAAGAAATAAGTCTTAATACTATATTATAAATTGCATTAAAACGGTATTATAAGAAATGCATTTTAATAATATATTATATAAATAAAGTTTAATATTGTATTATAAATACTATTTGATACCATTGTTATACTAAAGTGTTTGACAATATTCATTAATACCAATTATACAAAAAAATACTTCTTAATACTATATTAAATACGCATTAAAACTATATCATACGAATGTTTTTAATATTGTATTATAAAAAATACGGTTTAATATTGTACTATTATTTTTATAATTGTTTAATATTGTATTATAAATACTCTTTCATACTTCTGTTATAATAAAGTACGTCACAATATTCATTAATACCAGTATTATAAGAAATACGTCTTAATACCGTATTATTTAAATACGCATTAAATGGTATTATAAGAAATACGTTTTAACAATATACATATTCATTTATTCTAGTAGTATAAGAAAATATGCGACAATAATCACTAATACTATCATTTATATCTAATCGTATTTGTTATTATTAATACGATTAATATTAATTTAATACACAATATAAGAGTATTTTTGTAAATAAAATCCTTTTCAATCTTTTTTCTTTTCTTTTTTTTTTCGTTCTGATGTCTCATTGCCAACCACCAATCACTGTGCATTGCAAGTTATTGGAGCAACCATTCGATTGATTTTTGTGTAGGAAAGAGACGTGAGGGAATACCTAGAATGTGGGTTTCATTTTGGGAATTTCTTATTTTTCATTAAATTGTGAGGGTATTGTTATCTTTTAACATAAAATCAAAATTTTAAATTAAAATGTAAATGGAAAACAATAACTTCATTTGCTAATTTTCAAAATATGATCTGGTTTAGTCTTGCGACTTTCGTGTTGAACTAGATTACCACAAAACAATAAAACTAAGAGACCACCAACATTTTTTATTATATATACTTTCCTAATTTCATTATATTGACCAATTGAGGTTATTTTAATGGTGGGTGAGCTTAACTTTTTTATTAAAAAAAACCAAGTATAAAAGAAAATTAAAAAAAAAACATAAAAAACTAAAATTGATCATTATTAAAATGTGTCCAAAACATAAATGTTGAGTTGGGTTATAAATTTATTTCGATTAAGTTATAATTATATAATTTTGTTGGATTTGGTCGATTTTTTTTGTTCATATATTTTTCTTCGTTCAACTCTATTCAACCTTTTTTTAAGTCAAATTATTCATTAATAACAATAGAAAAGCATAAAGACACACCCCACTAATAGAGAACAAATGACAGAAATCATAACACAATGTACAAAATTAAAAGAGCCACAAGATAAGAAATTTGTAAAAGAATCAAACAACATCCATGGAATTGATCTTTTTACATATGGGAGTGAGAGAACCCAACATAAAAAAGACTAATAAAAAAAAATTGAACACAATAAAAGTCAAATTTTGATCATCTTTGAAGTTAAACCTACTGACATAAAACTTACAAACGTACACAAACTCACCGAAAGAATAGAAGAGCACTTTAGGATCATAGAAGAGTGAAGGCTCCTTTGAAGATAACACCCGTTCATTACTAAATTAAAATTTCCTTTATCAATCAACTCTTCTACAAAAAAAAAAGTGTTTACAAACCGAAAAGAACTTCTACAACTTGCACTTGACTGCTACCATATTCATTGACACTAATGACAATCAAAATTATAAACCAAATCAAAGTAGGTAAAGAAAGTATAAACCAAAAGTTATCCAATTGGTTTTCACTGTGAACGTTGTCCTTAAGGTTTGCCATATGAATGCATGGAACACATTCCATACCAAATTTAAAGTCATCAACATGTTTCAATTTCTTTTTAATGGTATTGGACCCAAAAAGCATCCAAATAGTTACTTTTCCTCTTGCCATTGCTCTCCAATTACATAAGGAACACATTCCTCTTAAATTCCAATCTACACACATTGAACTTGTTGGGCTAAGAAACCACCCCACTAATAGCCCCATTTTCAAATCCATTTATGGTCGATTGTCAATTAAAGCCTTGCCCAGTTGGCAATGTCATCGCCAACAAAAACATAATATATGGTATAATCTAATAATCTCATGATTAAAAGGTTATAAATTCAAAATGTTACATCTTTCAATATTGTAAAATAAAAAATAAAAATAATAAAAGAATTGTAAGAGAACTTTAATAAATAGTTACATTTTTTTTAATTCAACAATAATTGAAGTTTAGAATTCAAATTTATAATCTCAAAATGACTCGATCATTCAAGATATCACTCGAACACGGCTTATTTTGATGATAAATACTTACATCTTGTTTGGAAAAGAAAATTAATATATGCTTTATAAATAGAGAATTTGCCCCGTATAACAACTTTTTTACTACAGTTTACAATTATAGTAAATTTTAAAAATAATTCCTTTATAGCAAATTCTCCCACTTTTTTTAAAAAAATCTATTTACCTTTTTTATAGAAGACTTTGATAGAATCTATCATTTTCTAGTGATGGAAGTCTATCAATTTTATCAGTAATTGATTTTATCGGTCCTTATTGATAGAATCTAATGAAAGTCTATCAATTTACTTTATTTATTAGTAATTGATTCTATCAGCGTCTATCGATAGAATCTATCAATATGCAAGCCTATCAATTTACATTTTTTGCTATATGTGCAAATATTTTCATTATTGTACCATTATGGAATATTTTAACCATTTTGTAATATAGCAAAAGCCCCTTATAAATAAAATAGAGAAGATAATTGGCATCGGAAAAATCATTGTATTCACATTAATTGAATCAAAATTAAGACAACATTAAAACTGACATTTTATATACATAAAAAAAAGAAAGTAAACAACACTTAAAAGTCTAAAACCACATGAAATTTTCTCAAACCCCAAGAGAAATTCTCGTGTTCTAAACAAACACTATCTATTCTTAAGCTTCATTTGTACCACAATAAAAAAAGAAGAATTGAAAGCCTCTCCACTATAAATAGGTTCAACCATTGGAAGCCTTTACACAAATTCTCAATAGCATATTTCATAAGAAATTGAAAGTAAAGAAAAAGAATATATCAGAATCAGAAATCGAGAATGGCAAGCTTCTTTGCCTCATCAGCAACTATCCCGAAGCTTCATGAAGCTGGATCTCTTCTTCTCAAAACCCCATGGATTTCTAAGGCTTTTGTCTCTCACACACCAAGACATGTTAGTTTGCATACCTAAATCAATACAACTCTACATTTCTGGATTTTACTTGGGTTTTTTAATAAAAAGACAGAAAATTCATGATTTTCTTTAAAAAAAAACTTAGTTATTTTTTCAAATTAAAAAAAAAAAAAAAAAAAAAAAAAAAACTCAAACTTGATATTTTTTTTTTTTAAATTTGATTAATAGTTATACCGTTGTGGCTTTTTTTTAAAAAAAATCCAATTTCTAACTATTATAGTATAATTAGAAGACGACATGCTTTTTTTTTTAATTTTATCTTAAAAAAAATTGTCAAATAGGGTTTAGCTATTTCGGATTAAAGTTTATTAGAGTTGGATTAGTTTTGGACATTTTTTGATTTGATAGCTATATATATTAGTTCTACACGGTTTTTATATTTTTCTTGTTTGTATAGATTTTTTTTTAAAAAAAATTGTCTATATAATTTTTAATTTCTAAACATTCTTACACTATTTTTGCTTTTTCTTCGTTTTTGTCGGCTTTTCTTCTCTTTTTTATTTTTTATTTTTTTGAGATTTTCTCTTTTTTATATTTAGATATAAAATTTTCATTTTTTACTTTTATTTATATTTTATATTTTTCTATTTTTTGTTTGTTTGTTTTGTTTATGTATTTTTCTATAAATATATTATGTATTTTCCTATGTTTTTGTTTACATATATCTTTATTCTTTCATACTTTAAAACACATTTTTTCTTTATTTCCTTACTATTTTATGGGTTTATACTTTTTTTATTGATTAAAATTGTATAGAAACTATTTTGGCAAATATGTTAGATTTATATTTCTTTTATATAAATATAAATGATAAATCATATTTTTTATTTACAGAATTATATCTTTAAAATATTTACCATTTACTTTTTTTTTTATTTGAAGTTGTTACATAGTTTTTATAAAGATTGTCAAATCAATTTAAATATTTAATTAAAAAAAATATTAGGGTGTTAAATCATTAATTTAATCAACAAATAATATTAAAAAAAATTATGGATTTATTAGATAAAAAATTTGAGAAACTTATTAGATATTAGATTAAAAATTTAAACATTTACTTATATATGTAGAATATTAAGTGAACATTTGAAATCTAAAGATAAATTTTTTTAATATAATATATTTTTTGGCACCCAAACATCAACTTGGGATTAGCCTTTTTATAGGATTGCTAATTTGTAATAATTTTTAGAGTCACAATGAAAAACTACCAAACTAGCTAGGTTTGCCAATACTCTTCATTATCTAATTTCTTCTGTGACTTATGAACACAACTCATTTAATTTGTTGGTCTTGTAGAAGATAACAAATATTATTGAAATTCAGGCAAGTTCACAGGCCGGGGTTGCAGCAGCTGATGGAGCTGCTCATGCGGTGAAGCGAGAAGCGGAGAAGAGTGCCGAAAAGGTCAAAGACAAGGTTGTTTCTTCCGCCGAAGAGGTTCCTCTCTTCTTCTTCTTCTTCTTCTTCTTCTTCTTCTTCTTCTTCTTCTTCTTCTTCTTCTTCTTCTTCTTCTTCTTCTTCTTCTTCTTCTTCTTCTTCTTCTTCTTCTTCTTCTTCTTCTTCTTCTTCTTCTTCTTCTTCTTCTTCTTCTTCTTCTTCTTCTTCTTCTTCTTCTTCTTCTTCTTCTTCTTCTTCTTCTTCTTCTTCTTCTTCTTCTTCTTCTTCTTCTTCTTCTTCTTCTTCTTCTTCTTCTTCTTCTTCTTCTTCTTCTTCTTCTTCTTCTTCTTCTTCTTCTTCTTCTTCTTCTTCTTCTTCTTCTTCTTCTTCTTCTTCTTCTTCTTCTTCTTCTTCTTCTTCTTCTTCTTCTTCTTCTTCTTCTTCTTCTTCTTCTTCTTCTTCTTCTTCTTCTTCTTCTTCTTCTTCTTCTTCTTCTTCTTCTTCTTCTTCTTCTTCTTCTTCTTCTTCTTCTTCTTCTTCTTCTTCTTCTTCTTCTTCTTCTTCTTCTTCTTCTTCTTCTTCTTCTTCTTCTTTCTTCTTCTTCTTCTTTCTTCTCTCTTCTTCTTCTTCTCTCTTCTTCTTCTTCTTCTTCTTCTTCTTCTTCTTCTTCTTCTTCTTCTTCTTCTTCTTCTTCTTCTTCTTCTTCTTCTTCTTCTTCTTCTTCTTCTTCTTCTTCTTCTTCTCTTCTTCTCTCTCTCTTCTTCTTCTTCTTCTTCTTCTTCTTCTTCTTCTCTTCTTCTTCTTCTTCTTCTTCTTCTTCTTCTTCTTCTTCTTCTTCTTCTTCTTCTTCTTCTTCTTCTTCTTCTTCTTCTTCTTCTTCTTCTCTCTCTTCTTCTTCTTCTTCTTCTTCTTCTTCTTCTTCTTCTTCTTCTTCTTCTTCTTCTTCTTCTTCTTCTTCTTCTTCTTCTTCTCTCTTCTTCTTCTTCTTCTTCTTCTTCTTCTTCTTCTTCTTCTTCTTCTTCTTCTTCATCATCTTCTTTTTTCACAAGTTTCAATGTTATTTTTAATATGTGAATCTCAGGTAAGTGAAAAAACAAAGGAAGCAGCGGGAAAAGTGTCTGAAACAGCACAGGATATGGCTGGGAAGGCAAAGCAGACAGTGGAAGGGGCATGGGAAACAGTGAAGGATACAACTCAAAGCCTCAAGGAGAAGGTGGTTGGCAAAGTGGAGGAATCTAAAGAAGCCATCAAAGACACTGCTGACAATCTCAAAAACAATGTTAAGTCCAACTGTTGACCTACTTCCTGCCCCCATTTTGTTTTTCATAATAATGCTCCATTTTCCATCATTCCCCATTTTATCCAAAATGGGATTTTTCTTTTTTAAATGACTTATGTACAACATTTGCCCCATTCAATGATATTTGAAATAAAATGCCATTTTTTACATTGAATTCATATTGTGTGCATATTTACTCTTTTTTTTTTCTTTTTTTTTTTTTTGAAAAAGAAGCAATTCTTTCACAAGCCAGCACCAACAACCTCAAACAGTCTTTCTCCAAAGCGGAGCTAACATTAGGGGGAAGAGACCCCCTCCAAGACTCAACTCTATTCTCCATAGAAGAGAAAGAGGAAACCCAACTAAAATCCAACAAAGTACCTTGTTTGGCTAAGACATCAAACACACCATTACAAGCCCTACTATAATGAGTAATGTTCTCAATTCCTAACGAAGAAATCAACTCTTTAATGACAACAATAATATTGTTGAATTCAAAAAGATCAACATGGTCACCATGAATAGTATTTATGACTTCTAAAGCATCTAATTCAACCAAAATAGGGGGAGTCCAAGTGTAAAGACCCGACCCGAATGGGGCACTAAATGGGCTCTTACCCCAATGCATTCATTCAAAGTAAAGGACATTAAACAGACATGATTTCGGATTCCAATTAAAAACAAAACATTCAAAACAATCCCTTTAAAAAACTAGACAATTTCCCTGGAACCTGTTCCTGTTTCCAAGCACCTGTTCCAAGATAAATACATTTCCAAAGTATACTCCGATCAGAGATTTCTTAAAATCATTCAAAACATGTCTAGATACAATAATGCTGGAATCCACAAAATATTTAGAAAACATCCTAGGGCTCCGTGCCCGGCTACATGCATTTAGGGGAAAATAAAACATAAAGAGTCATAACACAAAATCAGAGTTTGATGACTGGGCCCCATGATCACAGCTCCTCCTTCAGCCATCCTGTCTCGCAACTCGGTTACCTGTGGAAAAACCACAATAATAAGGGTGAGTAACGAATTACTCAAGAAGAATCCAACCGGGTACAATACGATATACATGGTCATCTCGATGAGCGTATGCAAGCTATGAATATAAACACAGAATAAAGCACATAGCTTAGCCCACACTTGGGCCTCGGATGCCAACTCGTGGTCTTAGTGCGGAATAATATCCACCACACAATCCAATACACAAGTCGCCTATACGAGAAACAAGTCCGGCCTCACCGCTCATCGTCGACGAAAGGTACATCGCTCAAGATCCCGAGGAGCTCTCCGTCGGCGCCAGAATGAGCGTAAGCATGCACCGCGTGCTATCGCAGACCGTGGGGTGCCGGTCTAGAGGCAAGTTGCCCATGTTCATCCACCACGCCTAACTAATTCTTTGAATTGGTGTCACCGACATAGGGTGTGAGACTGACACGTAAACTATGTCACTGAACCACCGCACCTGAGGCTAAGGAAACGGGTCGTGGTAGGCTTACACCAGGAAGCCGCCCTTACCATAACAGGTGGCAATCAGGGGCTACGGCCGAACACGCTGAGGACGTGCGGACAGCCGGGGACGAGGCAATGCCAAGTCATCATCCCGACCGTTGGGGCATTTAACAGTCTGCCACCCTCACCCAAGATTGGAGGGCCTACCGGTAGGGTTAGCTAATCCCTCACGGGGTTCAGGGACGGAGCACGGTCTCGACGTCCCTGCCATGGATGCAAGGTACTTTATGCATCAGGCCCGGATGATGCTATCTACCTGCAACTCTAACCTGCCTTAACAATCAGCAAACAATTCCATAAAATCCAATACGTGCTCAATAAGAATACAACGAGCCTAGCATGATACTACGAAGCAAGGAACAGATACGAGCATGCCAGAAAAGAACAACCTAGCATGGATTAACATGAGAATTAATCAGAAAAATCATGCTAACCGGGAATTCAGAAACGAGCACCTATTACTAAATATGTCAATAAACACAAACAAGCAATCAATCAGCAATCACATATAATATCGCAGGGTCCACACAACTCCGGTAAGAAATCCTTACCTTGGTCGGGGACGATTTGACACGAAATCCTAAGTTGCGAACGAACCTGAACTAGCTATCGAGAACCTATCAATCACAACAAAAATCACACAATAGGCCTAAATACAATAAAACAAACAGGGCTTAGCTCGGGAGCAACTCACGAGACGCGACGAACACACGAACGAGCCGATTGCACGAACGGGGCAGCAATAGGGCTAGCTGGGCGCGCGGCGATGCAGGAGGAGAGCGACGCGCGCGCGGCGTAACAAGCTGGGGGCGCGCGGCGTGACACGGTCCAGGCGAAGCGCGCGCGAGGCGGAGGGCTCTGTTTCTGCGCGCGACAGAGGAGCGACGATCTCGGCGAGATGGCGCGATTTCGGCGACGATGGAGCTTCTACACGGACAAATCCCTCTCGGCTAGCTACACAGAACATCGCACACACACAAATTACTTCGACTCGGCCGGAACACTCAAAATCGGAACAGGGGTGACGGATTTGGGGGAGAAAAAGAAGAAGAAGAAGAAGAAGAAGAAAAGGAAAGCTTACCGGGGTTGGGGGATCGGCGAAGGAGCTCTGGCGAGGGAGAGGAATCGCAGTCGGTTGAGGGAGAAAGAGAGGGAATTCGCGAAGACGAAGGAGAAGAGAAGAAATGAAGAAGGAAGCTCGGGCGGTTTGCCTTTAAATCAAAACTTGCATCGAACAGGCTTAAATAGATGTTGGCGCGATTAGATTCACAAGAGCGCTCAGTGGCTCGATTGGCAACGACACTCGTCTAGCTTCCCATGCGACCCTGTCTCGAATCTCACTCGACGCGTTATTTAATTCCCTATTTATTTTTACCTTTTACCAAGCCCAAATACCTTCACCAACTTCCCGATCCCATTCGAATCAACCCATAATTTTTCCGGCAAATAGCAAATACATAACCGGCCCTGTCGACCCGACCAAATTACCAAAATGCCCCTGGGCAACCCGGGAAGACCGGGATGAAATTTTCGGGCCGTTACTATATTCCCCCCTTATAAGACTTTCGTCCTCGAAAGTCCCTTAAGACTGGAACAGCTCGGGATAATGCAATCTCATCTCATCTTCCCGCTCCCAAGTGGCTTCCTCTGAACTCTGACTCCTCCACTGAACCTTTACCAACCGGATTTCACGGTGACGTAGTGTCTTTGTCTCAAAAGAAAGAATCCCCACTGGCTTTTCCTCGAGCTCAAATCTTCATTCAGCTGCAACGGCTCAAAGTCAACAATGTGCAACGGGTCCGGCACGTACTGTCTCAACATCGAAACATGAAAAACACTGTGCACCGCTGACAATGACGGAGGCAGGGCTAACCGATAAGCAACCTTGCCGATTCTCTCTAGAATCTCAAACGGACCAATGAAACGGGGACTCAGCTTCCCACGCTTACCAAATCTCAGAACACCCCGCATCGGAGCAACCTTCAGGAACACATGCTGACCAACCTCGAATTCCAGATCCCGACGCCGAACATCGGCGTAACTCTTCTGTCTGCTCTGAGCTGTCAACATGCGAGCTCTAATCTTCTGCACGGCACCATTAGTCAACTGCAGCAACTCAGGACCCAAAACCTGTCTATCACCAACCTCTTCCCATAACACAAGAGATCGACAACGCTTACCATACAAAGCTTCGAATGGAGCCATCTGAATCGTCGACTGATAACTGTTGTTATATGCAAACTCCATCGATATGTGTATCTGGTCCCAAGCGCCGGAAAAAATCCAACACACAAGCCCTCAACATATCCTCGAGAATCGATTCACCCTCTCACCGTCCATCGGATGCGAGGGTGAAAATCAGGCTAAAGCGCACTCGGTGCCTAAACCATCCGGAGCGCTCCCCAGAAACGAGAAGTGAACCTCGGATCACGGTCAGACACAATCCTCACAGGCACACCGTGATAGCGAACAATCTGTTCCAAAAACAATTGTGCCCACTGTTCCACGGTATAAGTGTCTCTACCGGGAATGAAGTGTGCGCTCTTAGTCAATCGGTCGACTATCACCCAGATCTGAGTGAACTTCCTCGGAGTCCTCGGCAAACCCGAAATAAAGTCCATGGAGATCTCTTCCCATTTCCACTAGGGCACACTCGGTGCATTTTGCAACAAACCTATTGGGTCTCTGCTGGGTGCCTTCACTTGCTGACAAGTGAGACATCGACTGACAAACTCCGCAACATCTCTTTTCATACCCATCCACCAGAATGTCTGCTTAAGATCTTGATACATCTTGGTACCCCCGGGGTGCCAAGCAAATGGGGAACTGTGGGCCTCTGAGAGCAACTCTGCTCGCAATCCTGCAACATCCGGAACACACACCGCCTCTCAGTCGCCATTGCCCATCGTCTCGTGAATATACAAAGTCAAAATCTCCATCAAGCACTAACTCGCTCACCCAATCTCTTAAGTGCGGGGTCACTCGGTGACTATCAATAAATTGTCTAATCGATGGTCGGATCATCAACTGAGCTACTCTGGCAGTAACCTCACCCAACAACACTGCAACCTCAGCCCGCTCAAACTCTCGCTGCAATCTGGGCTGGGAACTCAACAACACCGCGGAGTGCGACGTTTTTCTACTCAAAGCATGAGCTACAACATTTGCTTTGCCCGGATGGTACAAAATCTCGCAGTCATAATCTTTCACCAACTCTAACCATCTCTTCTGCCTCATATTCAGCTCCTTCTGAGTAAACAGATACTTGTGGCTCTGGTGATCGGTAAACATCTGAATCCGCTCACCATACAGGTAATGCCTCCAAATCTTCAGTGCAAAACCACTGCTGCCAACTCCATATCATGAGTCGGATAGTTCTTCTCATATGGCTTCAGCTGGCGGGAAGCATAAGCAATGACCTTCTCGTGCTGCATCAACACACAACCCAACCCGAACTTGGAAGCATCACTGTAAACCACTAGTGCTGAAGTCAAACTGCGCTTGAGCCTGGCAAAGCTCTCATCACACTTACTGTCCCAAATAAACTCGACACCCTTCCTCGTCAGACGAGTGACGGCGAGGCTATGACGGAAAAATCCTTAACAAACCGACGGTAGCAAACTGCCAAACCCAGAAAGAAACGGCTCCTACGAGCAGACAACCGAAGAACAGAGAGCTCTACATACACTCACTGTCTTGCTCCACCAAAGCCAGAAGATCTAAATCGCACAGGTAGCAACAGGGGTTCACCAAGGACTGAACCTCCAAATACCAACAGGGCAACTCTCAACCTCCTGAAAACAGGAAGACAACCAACAGGGCACGAACCATTCGCCCCACGAGCAAAACTGACTTCTAGCCATTCCGATCCACACCTTGGTCAACACCAAGCATCAACTTGCCACCACACCGGAACCAATCCGGACTCCACTCCAAACAAATACCAGCTTGCTAGGCTACCAAGACTGCCAGCAACTCACCCGAGGCTACAAACTACACGGCTTCAACTTGCCAATCAAACTCACTACAGGCTCTGACCGAGCTCTAGAGAGGCTCTCCACAACCTAGGGTTCTCCGACAACCTCGACACCCACCGCCAACTAACGGACTAATGTACCCAACCGCTCGAGCAAACAACAACTTCATTTTCCAGCATCACAACCATGCTGGCCAACTCCAACTCCTTGGAAACCAAGAGGACCCGAAACGCTACCGAATGTGTCATCCTCCTACTCAAACGTCAACCACAAAATAACTTCTACCCAAGGAAGGATCCGAACAACCCTCTCAGTCATGACGATCAACAAGAAGATCCGCCAACCAAGCTTAGGTCCACTTAACAAATCTTACCTAAGCAACAACCTGATACCACGAACATGGTATCCTTACGACCTCACTAAAGCCTTACGACATCCACCTGGAGTCCAACTCTTCCAAGAACTGAGCACCAGATCCTCAAAGCAAACCCTACATGGATCTGAGACTCTTGCCACAGAACGAACCACACAAAACACACTTGTGTGCACAACTCCCAACCTTCATTTAGAGATCCAAGACTAACAAATGTTTTTCACAAAAAGCAACACTAGCTCCTGGCAGAGATACAACCAATCAACGGAACACCCAAAGTTCCATCTCCACACGATGCTCGAAGCTGTGGCAACCTTGCTCTACCAAAGCATAACCATGCCAAACCGAACTTACTTTATACCAAGCCTCTACCAAGGGTGCTTACCCATAAGGCATCCAACTCTTCTCACAAGGCATCCTACTCACCTCATAGGCATCCAACTCATGGTCCCTCAACTAGACCCAAACTTGCTTCTACGATGCTCAACTCTCCTCAGATTTAGGCACTCGAAGGTAGTTGACCGCACTACCAACCACAAAGATCTCTTGGCCTTAACACTAGCGTGAGATGCACGTGCACTAACACTTACCAACCGTCAACCTGCTTGACTTACTCAACCTCCAGTAGCACTAGGAAGAGGCTCCGGCTCCTCTCGAACAACCTTTCGCTTGTAGTCCTTCGACCACCACTGAACTAGCTCTCTTGCACGACCTAAACAGGTGCAACTGCCACAAACGTATCCAAAGGCTAAAGGAGTGTGCTGAACTCCAGACAGCATAGAATCATCTGCTATGCCCATGCCAAACTCAGGCCTGAACCAGACTTAGTGCCAAAGCGGCACACCAACCAATGCACCTCAAGCCACTACTACCAAATCCACATCTTACTACAAACGGGGCCAACAAGGTCACAACCTCAAGTGACACGAACTCTGGCTCGGTATACAAGGGCTCAACTCCAACAACCATGCCTAAGGCATCTCGTCAAGCTGAAGGCTCACAGCCTACTCTTGCATCCCCACATGATGCTCAACAAACTCTGGCCGGCTCTCTCATCATGCAGCAGCTAGCCCTACTCTAGGGGCTTACCAAAAGAAGAGTGTTCAACTCTACCAAACAACTGAGGAAACCACCAACGGATCCAGTCCGAAGGGAACACTGCTTGCTGCACCCTTAACCACACGTGGTTAAATCACTGGTGCAACCAACAACACTTTACAAGAGCACAAAGAAGCCTCATCGATCTCCTCGAAGGCTACCAACTCTGCAGCCACCCTTTGGGCAATCAAACAATCTACTAAGGCTCAAGATCAACACTTGAGCTATCCAGGCTAGTCCACACGGGGACCTGCTCCACAAACATCCACATCAGCACAACCATAGCTAACTTCTCTCTTGGAGTGGCATTCCAAGGCAAAGCACCTCCACCCTCTCACTAGGGAAAACCAACAAGCCCCTGGGGCCACAGTTGGCCTATGGGAGTCCAATCTCTACCTCCCTCTCGGAACGATGTCCTGTGGCTTAGAATCTATCTGGATACCACAACAAGCCACAACATACATCACACACTGCGGGAAGTTGGCATGATGACGCTCTAAACCCAAACCAATAACGAGTCAGAACCTGCTCGTCTCCGCTCCACAACACTACACAAGACATACACTAGATGACAGGTATTGTAAATTCTTAACCCTTTTTCTACAACAAATAGTAAACTTAGGCGTACCTGATGACTGTCGGAGTGCTGGTGATCATGGGAAAACGACCTACAACAAAAGGTCAACCCTGGGCCCCATGATCACAGCTCCTCCTTCAGCCATCCTGTCTCGCAACTCGGTTACCTGTGGAAAAACCACAATAATAAGGGTGAGTAACGAATTACTCAAGTAAGATCCCCAACCGGGGTACAATACGATATACATGGTCATCTCGATGAGCGTATGCAAGCTATGAATATAAACACAGAATAGAGCACATAGCTTAGCCCACACTTGGGCCTCGGATGCCAACTCAGGGTCTTAGTCCGGAATAATATCCACCACACAATCCAATACACAAGTCGCCCTATACGAGAAACAAGTCCCGGCCTCGGCTGTCTCATCGTCGACAGAAAGGTACACGGCTCAAGATCCCGAGGAGCTCTCCGATCGGGCCGTTGTAATGAGCGTAAGCATGCACCGCGTGCTCACTGCGAGACTATGGGGTGCGGGTCCAGAGGCAAGTCGCCCATGTCGATCCACCACGCCTAACTTATTCTTTGGATCGGTGTCACTGACATAGGGGTGGGAGACCTGGACACGTAAACTATGTCAGCCTGAACCACCGCACCTGAGGCTAAGGAAACGGGTCGTGGTAGGCTTACACCAGGAAGCCGCCCTTACCATAACAGGTGGCAATCAGGGGCTACGGCCGAACACGCTGAGGACGTGCCAACTGCCGGGGACGAGGCAATGCCAAGTCATCATCCCGACCGTTGGGGCATTTAACAGTCTGCCACCCTCACCCAAGATTGCGGGGCCTACCGTAGGGTTAGCTAATCCCTCACGGGGTCCGGGGGCGAGCACGGTCTCGACGCGTCCCGCCATGGATGCAAGGTACTTTATGCATCGGCCCGGATGATGCTATCTACCTGCAACTCTAACCTGCCTTAACAATCAGCAAACAATTCCATAAAATCCAATACGTGCTCAATAAGAATACAACGAGCCTAGCATGATACTACGAAGCAAGGAACAGATACGAGCATGCCAGAAAGGAACAACCTAGCTGGATTAACATGAGAATTAATCAGGAAAATCATGCTAACTGGGAATTCAGAAACGAGCACCTATTACTAAATATGTCAATAAACACAAACAAGCAATCAATCAGCAATCACATATAATATCGCAGGGTCCACACAACTCCGGTAAGAAATCCTTACCTTGGTCGGGGACGATTTGACACGAAATCCTAAGTTGCGAACGAACCCGAACTAGCTATCGAGAACCTATCAATCACAAAACAAATCACACAATAGGCCTAAATACAATAAAAAAAAACAGGGCTCAGCTCGGGAGCAACTCATGAGGCGCGACGAACACACGAACGAGCCGATTGCACGAACGGGGCAGCAATAGGGCTAGCTGGGCGCGCTGGGGCGCAGGAATGGACGCGTGGGAGTGCGGCGATGCAGGGGCTGCGAGGACGCGCCCGGGCGAGCGGCACAGATGGGACGGCGCGCGGCGTGACACGGAACTGGGCGAGGGCGCGCGCGCGGGAGAGAGGCGGAGGGCTCTGTTTCTGCGCGCGACAGAGGAGCGACGATCTTTGCGAGATGGATCGATTCCGGTGACGATGGAGCTTCTACACGGACGAATCCCTCTCGGCTAGCTACACAGAACATTGCACACACACAAATTACTTTGACTCGGCCGGAACACTCGAAATCGCAACAGGGGTGACGGATTTGGTGGAGAAAAAGAAGAAGAAGAAGAAGAAGAAAAGGAAAGCTTACTGGGGTTGGGGGATCGGCGAAGGAGCTCTGGGGAGGGAGAGGAATCGCAGTCGGTTGAGGGAGAAAGAGAGGGAATTCGCGAAGACGAAGGAGAAGAGAAGAAATGAAGAAGGAAGCTCGGGCGGTTTGCCTTTAAATCAAAACTTGCATCGAACAGGCTTAAATAGATGTTGGCGCGATTAGATTCACAAGAGCGCTCAGTGGCTCGATTGGCAACGACACTCGTCTAGCTTCCCATGCGACCTTGGCTCGAATCTCACTCGACGCGCTATTTAATTCCCTATTTATTTTTACCTTTTACCAAGCCCAAATACCTTCACCAACTTCCCGATCCCATTCGAATCAACCCATAATGTTTCCGGCAATTAGCAAATACATAACCGGCCCTATCGGCCCGACCAAATTACCAAAATGCCCTTGGGCAACCGGGGAAGACCGGGATGAAATTTCTGGGCTGTTACACAAAGGAATCTCCACCTTAGCATGCTTAAGCCCCTCCCTAAGAGCTTCCCCTTCCAAAACCTTAACAGACAAATTCTTGAATCCTGTTTTCCAACCAGCCAGCAAGGGATTTCCTTTCCAATCACGAACAATCCACCCAATACCCCCAACTCCATTTGCAGAAGATAAAGCAGTATCAACATTCAACTTCCAACAACCTTGAGGGGGAGCCTTCCATTTTTCAACAATAGTCTCTTTTTGCTGTAGCCTAGCTTTAGGACAACCTGTATTTAACGAACAATGAGAGTTAATAGCCCTATTAATAATATCACAAAGATTATTGAAATCGAGGGAACTATCTTCTTTTAAGCCTAGAATTTTGAAATTCCATAAACTCCAAATAATAATGATAGCTTTAAAAAGTTCATCCTTTGGGATTTTTTGGACTATGCCTTCCCAAAAACACACCCCGTTATCTACATTCTTGAAAAAAAAATTCAAAGTCAGCAAACCAAGGAAAAATATACTTCCAAGCACGTATAGAAATTTTACAACATCTAAGTAAATGTAAATTGGATTCTTTATGCCTCCCACACAAATGACAGCTCACATTTAAATCAATCCCTCTACTATAAATATTACACTTGGAGGGGATGGAGTTGGAAATAACTGCCCAAGCACCTAGCTGAATCTTAGGAGGAATATTAACCTTCCAGAAACTGTTCCACACTCTTGAACCAACATTATTGTCAGAAACGGACTCCTTATTGGCATTGGCCAAATTAACAGCAAGATGATTCGCACTTTTAACCGAGAACATACCCCTTGGATTTATACTCCAAGAAATCTCATCAGGCGTATCAATAACACTCAAAGGGGTGTGAACAATAATCGCAGCCTCCTCCGTGCTAAATAAATTATCAATCATACTACTGTTCCACCTCTTACCTTCACTAATCAGCTCAGCCACATACTTATTCCTCCAATCAGCTCTAACCACACAAACAAAAGGGTTTCCTTCCCTATTTAACCAAGGGTCATGACCAATAGTGATTCTTCTACCATTTCCGACCTTCCATCTATACCCTTTTAAGAAAAGATCACTGCCCCAAAGAATTCTTCTCCAAGCCAAAGACGGGTTGCTCCGAATATTTGCATTGAGGTAATCCCCAATAGAAAAACACTTTCCTCTCAACACTTTACTCAAAAGGCTATCCGGGTTCCGAAGGATTCTCCAACTATGTTTTGCAAGTAAAGCTTGGTTGAAAAGATTTAGGTCTCTAAACCCCAGCCCCCCTCTATCTTTGTTGAGCCCCAACTTTTTCCAACTCGGCCAATAATGCATTCTATTCTTATTGTTAACATCCTTCCCCCACCAGAATCTAGCACAGAGCCTCTCCAAATCCTGATTGAAAGAATTAGAGAGCCTAAAGCAACTCATAATGTAGGTTGGGATGGCTTGCCCAATCGACTTAATCAACACTTCCTTCCCACCTTTTGACAACATCTTCCCTTTCCAAGACTGAAGGCACTTTTCCAACCTCCCTTTAATTGATTGAAAAAAGCCTTCTTGTTCTTATTATTTTGAGAAGGCATTCCCAAGTGAACCCCTAGGTTATCATTAATTTTGACCCCTAAAAGATTGCTAAGCTTTTCCTTCTGACCGAAGCCAACATTTCCACTAAATAATATAGCAGATTTTTCATAATTGACTGATTGCCCCGATGCCCCCTTATAATAGGATAATACATTTTAAACGATTTGATGGGGAAAGAAGAAGATATTGGAGAACAATTTGGAAGAAAAAACACATGGAAGAAAACAATGATTTTGAAGACTTTTTTTGTTTTTTATTTTGTTGAGAAAAAAGAAGAAGAAGATTATGAAGAAGAAAAAGAAGGAATTTTATGAGAAAAGAAAAGGTTTACCCAGATCAAAAGGAAAAAGTTCAAACTCGAATACCATGTTGTGAAACATGGAATTCAAATTCTTACAATTGTTCATTTAATAATGAACACAACAATGTGTTTAAATAGAATACAATGGATATCTAATTATAAAAGGAAAAGAAAAAATCGAATCATAAAAAGAAATATGTCCTAATCATTAAAAGGAAAAGATAATAGCTAATGATAAAAGGAAAAGATAATAAGCTAATCCTAAAACGAAGACATAATTAAAAGATAAAAATACTATTTTACTACAATTAACATAAACCAATATTTTATCATGAAAGATCTAGATATGTACTTTGTCCAAAGTCAAATATGGAAAAATTAAAGTCACATAATATGTACTTTGCCCAAAGTCAAATATGGAAAAATTAAAGTCATATAATATGATGGTAAAGAAAATTTTAGATATTAAAGCCCAAAGGAGACTATGCCCAAAGAAAACTCTAGTTCTCCCAGATTTTCCTAGATGGACAAAGAAAAATCTAGATATTTCTTTCTCGTGAAAGATCTAGATATGCACTTTGTCCAAAGTCAAAATGTGGTAAAATTAAAGTCACGTGATTTACTTCATTATCAAGGGAAAGTATGACAAAATTATGGCCATTAGATGTTTCTTGTATCCCAAAATCATGAGTCCTATAAATAGGTCTGTCCATTGTTGGCAAACCATCACAAATCATCCTAAGATATCCCACATCTAAGTGAATGAGGTTGTGAGATAAACATAGAGAGTGTTTCTCATTGTAAGAAAGTTTGTTGTTTATTTGTAGAGAGAAGGTTTATAACTCTTATTTTAGAATAAAGTTCTTCTATCCTTCGCGCAGTTTTAAACCTAATTTGTTTTGGGGTTTTTCATGTAAAATCATTGTATCATTCTTTCTCTTATTCCTCTTTATTATTATTGTTATTCTTAATCTCTTCTTGTTATGACCTTGCTCTATCAATTCAAATAATCTTAACAAGTGGTACCAGAGTTTGTTTCTTGGTGTAAATATCTACTTATCATATGCTCTGTGGTTGCCACTAGAAGTGGATATTCCTCAACATCAAAAAATAAGTTAGATACTTTCCACCTTTGTTGAAAGGCACGTGGATTGTTATAGTTCATGGTAGAAGCAATCGTGGTAAGGTTTGAGATTGAGAAATTCAACGAGTCTAATTTCTCGTTGTAGAAGATGAAGATGAAGGCTATCTAGAGAAAAGATAATTGTCTTGCAGGCATCAGCAAAAGGCTGGTAGACATCACAGATGATAACAAGTGGGACAAGATGGACATGAATGCTATTGCAAATTTTCATCTAGCACTAACAGATGTAGTGTTGTCAAGAATAGAGGAGAAGAAAAATACATAGGAGAATGGAAAGCATCTAGGTTTAAATTAGGTTTAAAATAGGAACATAAATAAATTATTATTAGCCTAAACTTGAATAAATTAGGAGGAATTAAGAAAAGAATTAAGAAAAAAATGTGAAATTTGAAAAAGCACACTAACATTTGCGTGGGTTAAAAATAATGCGATCTCGATCTAAATTTAAATATATATTTGTAGTTATTTATGGCTAATTGGATTTAATTGATTTTTAGGTACATTTTGGGTTGGATTTCAAAAAAATAATAATAATTAAAAGGTACATTTTGGGCTGGAGCAATTTCTAGAAATTCCTTGGACGGATTTTAATATCAAGATGTGATGGGGGCAAAGGTGAAAAATGAGAAGTTGATTAGCCAATTTGACTAGTAAAAGATAGAGGTGGTTAAGAAAATCAGTTGGAGAATTGTTAGAGAAAAATGCTATTTATTTTTTTAATATATTAAATTTTTGAAAAATAAACGGGTGGAGGTTAGGTTAAATTTTTTTTCAGTCCTCCCTCTTTTTGTTGTTACCCACTATTCTTCCCCTTCTAAAGAACACAGAGTAGCTTTGAGGTTCTTCCTAATATATTTTTTTTCCGCATTTTGACTTTATTTTCTTTATTGTTGGAGACATTTTGATGATTCAATAAAGAATTCGTTATTTTCTCTTCATCTTTTGTTTTGTTTTAATTTCTTAACTTCTTTTTAAAATCTTTTTTTTTTTGAAGAATACCTCGTTCTTTTCCCCTTTAGTCATGAACTAAATCGTCAAGACAACGATAAAAATGAGATAGACGTGTGTAAGGAAAAACAATTTAATGTTGATGATTTCGTTAAATTTCGTCAATTTTTATCAATTCATTATTTTAGATCAAACTTAAATTCACTACTAAATTTTTTCAATTTAAAAATGTATTATAGAATAATGATATCTAAGATTTCAAATTGATAATAATAATAATACCTAATACTTACATGGTAATGGTGAAAGTACTAAAAAAACTCTCAATTAAATTTGTTTAGCAAAATATGGAAATGAGGACACTTTGACAGACACGTGCTCCATCTGAAACTATTGGACTAAAAAAATCAATTCCAGACTATACAAACAATTGAAAAAGTATATGTTGTTTAAAAATATCAATATTAAACTTATTTTTTCAAATTGAAATATGAATAAAAATTAATTTCATAAAGTTATGATTCTTAAAAAGTGTAATAAAACGTACCTTTTTAATTTATAATATTTTTTGTTTGGATAATTTGATTTGATTTCTCGTTAATAAATCATTATATTAAAGTGTTATAAAATATGTATTTTACTTTTTACATTTTAATTATCTGTCTTTCTTGAATTTAGTTTGACATTAGTGTCATCTAACCTTTTTTTCTAATAAAGTATCTTCCACATTTCTTTTTTTTGAAAATGGTTCTCCATGTGTTATGACTTTGATCAATATCATGAATAAAGGGATCGAACCTGCGATACTGACATTGGACTGGTTTACAACTAAACAATGAAATCATTACGCCGACCCATTCGTTGATATTCACTAGCCAAATATAAGACTATCAGCGAGCCCTTAACTAAGTAGAAAGAAAATTTGAGAAGAAAGGTAAACTCTAATCACTACAAGCGAACCAAGCAGCTCTTTAAAAGAAAATACCTCAAAATTCCAATGAGAGTTCAAGACTTAGGCTACGAAGACTCAACTGATGGCATAATACATAGTGTGGGATTTCAAAATGGGAGAGAAAAAAGAAAACTTGAAAACTGATTATAAAATATAGAGAAATGGCTTGATTTTAAAAAGCACGGATCTTCAGTGGTGGACACTATTCAATGAAGATTGCTTGTCATTAAAACTACTAATCTTCAATGATGAGCATTTACAATGACAGACATCCTGTCAATAAAACAATTTGTCATTAAAGACTGTTCGTCATTAAGAACTTGTAATTTTTTAAATGAATGTCTTTCATTAATTTTTTTTTTTTAAAGTTTGAAAGTGTGTATCATTGAAATCCAAAATTGTAGTTGTCAACCTTTATATACTTAGAGTAGATTCGAGATAATTATAACGTCTCTTTTATAAAGGAAAAAAAAAATACTATATCACTTCTTATATGGTTGAATGAAGGATCTCCATTGAATATTTGATGTTTCACACTATTTTAGTCAACATAATCAAATTCTTAACTAGGGAAAATTGTTTGATAAAATGAGATTGTTACAACTCAAATTTACATATAATTTTTTAAATGAAAGCTAAATAGTTATGTTGGTATCAAACCTGAAACCATAGTATAAATTAACATCAATGACTGAGTTTCAGTCTGAAATTTACCAATAGTGATTTAATAGGGGTATGGAAAATTTATTAATTTTAATGATTATTATTCGATAGTTAGGAAGCCTAGTTCAATATTTTGTTCCCCGACCAAACAAGAAGTAATATATTTGCGACTATTTTTGTTTTCTACCTTTTCCGCATAACGACAAAATAAAAACGTCTGATAAAAAGAAAAAAAAGAAAGCGAAGGGGATGGCCCATAGCACGTGAGGTGGCACGCAAATGTGAAAAGAACAATAAAAACAAACCCTAATTTCCTTGAGATCTACGCAAGCAATTTGACCATGACCCGCAGTGGTTCCGTTTAACACGTGGCGAAATCGTATTGCGTCCGTGACGAAAAGCGGGTGAGTTTATCATCGACGTCACAAAGAAGTGAAACTCAATAACGAATGTGATTGGTTGAAACCTGCATGTCGTGGGGACACGTGGTGCAAAACTAGAGCGTAGTCGTTCAAACCACGAATCATTGGAAACGACGTGTCGTTTTCACCGTTTCATAGTTTATCTAAAGAAATGATGAAATAAAATAAAGCGTGTGTACGGCTCCATAGTAATAATTCAACTCTAACGTATGGACCAATTTTGTAACTTTCTTATCCAAATTCCGAACTCCAAACTTCGTTATTTTATTCTAAAATTGAGCAAATATTATTCTTGCACTCAAGGTTGGAAATTATGGCTGGTTTGGACTTTTAAATGTCAGATATCGTCCACTTGTTCCTAATATATATCTTCTAATTTCGACTACATTTTTTTTCGTTTAATATATAGGGTGTTTGGATCACAAAAAATAAGAAGAAGAATGAAAATAAAGATAATGTTTCTTGTTAGGACAACGAGAATTATTCCCTTCATAATAAGATTCTTCAAAAATCATTTTTTTTATTCTCTTTCTAACTACTTTTTATTTGCTCTCCAACAATTTTTTATGCATCACATTACTATTTTTCACTAACTTCATATTCATTATTTTATTTTTTCTATAATCATTACTTTTATTTCAAACAAAAATAATTGTTTTCTTCATAATCATTACCTTAATCCCAAATACAAATAATCATTATCTTCATAATCATTATTTTTCTTATTATCCTCCCCATTCTCTCATAATCATTAACATTACCCATTTGTCTTCCTCCAAACATCGCCTATGTGACAAATAAGTTTAGCCACATTTTTATTGTTAAATAAATTTCTCATTTTTTTATGGTGCTTACATGTAGGTCAATACAATTAATATTGGTGGTTTAATCTCTGTAACTCATCGAAATTCAATCATTAAATTAAATTGTTGAATTTTTTGAGACATCTTTTATATTGAATCTTTTCAATCTCAAATATAGATCAACTCATAGAGTTGGGCTGATTATATATATATATATATATATATATATATATATATATATAAAAGTGCAATTTGGGTGCAGCCATGGCTACATTCTAGAGGTGATGTTACCCATCTCTAAGCCACACATTTTTATTATTATTTTTTTATTAAAAAAAAAAATCAAAAGTGAAATAAGATGTGTGGTACCATAAGTGCTACATAGGTGACATTACCTCTAGGGTGCAGCCATGACTGCACCCAAATTGCACTAAAAAAATTAAATTTAGATTCTTCTTGTAATAGTCAATTTTAGTTGGAGTTGTGGTCTAAAATCTTTTCAATTATCCAGTTTCTTTATACTTTGTTTTTTATAACAAATAGTTAGGAGATGGTTTGTATGTTTTTATGTTATTCTTAATATTAATGAATGCATTTTGATTTAAAAAAAAAAAAAAACAAAACTCAAACTTAGAGCACTTTTCTTTATAAGAATCCTACCATTTTTTTTAAAAAAAGATATTTTTTATATAGTATATGTGGATTTTATCATATTCAATTAAATAACGATATTATTATTATTATTAATAGAATGAAATTTGAAACTTTAGAGATTCAATCAAAGATTTTTAGGTCGAAGGTTTCAAAAACAAAAAAAATTAGGTTGAAAATTTATGTTAATTACTATTTGAGTCAACTTCTTAAAGTTGGTTTTTAGATTGATTTTAAAAGTGTTATAAATGATGCAATTTTTAAAAGTGTTATCTTGAGTTTGATTAATTGGGAAAGAATTCGTTAAAAATCACTTTTTAAACACTTTTAATAACTAACTAATTTGAAAAGTAGGGAATTTTATCAGCCGATTGAAGGGAAACCACTATCGATTAAATATTTTTGCTAATTGTAGTTAAATATACTTCAATAAATACAATATTATATAATTAGCTAGTTTTTTTTTTCTTTCTTACACTAAAAAAATGGAAATTTTGAAGATACCCTTATCTTCTTTGGTTGTCACAAGTAATCTAATGATCAATTATTAAATTGAATATCTTTGGTTGTATATTAAATTGAATACAAAAATATTTTTATTACTTACTCAAAATCTTCTTCTTTATTTTTTTCTTTTTTGTTTTTGCAAACAAACTGCTAATATTCTTATAAAAATCTTATCCTACCAATAATTATTTCCTCTAGGGAGATCTCCTCTTGACATAGTAGTATCGACCTTCCAGTCAAATTAAAAGGATATAGAGCACTATTCAAAAGAGGTATAAGTGGTAACCATAATTAGAAAGATTATAATCTCAATTTCTCACCTCTAATAATTACTTAGGTAATTAGACAAATGTCTAGTCTTTGAAAACTAAAATATCAAATGTCTAGTCTTTTTGTTCATTTAAATTTATGTTTATATGTGATATTCTCGAATTTTATAATTAAATGAATGATATTTGTACTTTTGTATGTATTTGTATTTTAAATGTTCAATATTTCCAATATAGATATCAACTAACTAACTCCCTATAATTTGAATAATAATAAAATTGGATTATAAAAAGGAATTTTAATTATAACCTTATGAATCGAAATATATGGAAAAATATATTGAAGATTTGAAACATGGAATTTAAATATGATTTCAAAAAACCAAACAAATCTGAAATTTAAAAATAGTTCCTTGAATCTCTTCCAACCATTTACATACTAATACATATTGTGGCAGAATGGGTCGAATAATTAATTGATATTAAAAAAAATAATTAAGGAATTGAATGCTTACGTGACATGCAACCATCTACTTTTTTTAAAAGAAAAAATCTACCATCTCTTTTTTTAAATTTGAGGTCATTCGGATCCTGACCAAGTTACTCTTCTTTCCTACCGTGTGAATGAATCCATCCATCTCCTCCCCATCTGAGACGAAGCACGTCTACCAACATTTGGAGGGTCCAGAGTTTATCTTAAATTATAACCTTCAGAATCAAAATATACGGGATGAGAAAATACGTTGAAGATTTGAAATATTGAAATTTAAAATAACTTTCTAATTCCCTTCCAACCAATTACATATGTAACGGCCAAGTTTTCCGTTCCAGTTCTTCAGGTGCTTCCAGTTCATTATTCGGTTGTTCGGTTGGGCCGTTAGAGTTACTTTAACCCTTAGGGGTATTTTGGTCATTTTGCTCCCAGGTTAGGGTTTGTGGATTTTTAAGGTTCCAGGGCTGTTTCTGTCTTTCGTTGAGACCTGACCTTTTGTTGGTTGCAGGTTCCCGGGAGTTATGATGTTTGTTAGGGTTTTGGAGGTATCCCAGTTAAATGTAAAATTAAGGAAATTTAAAAAAAAAAAGTGCTCGAGCCAGGACTCAAACCCAGGTGGCTAAGAGTTGAAGTATGTTGTTTATTAATTAAGAATTAATTAATGTTGTTGCTAGGACTCGAACCTTGGTTGTTTTGGAGTTGAGAGCTTAGTTTAAACAAGTTTTAAAAGAGAAAAAAAAAGTGTTGCTTGTGGGATTCGAACCCTTGACCTGCAAGTGGTTTGGAGGCTTGGATTAAATGAGTTTTAATCAAAAGAAATACTTGCTTAAGCTGGGACTCGAAGGGGGAAAGCCCAGGATTTCAATTAACTAAAAACTATAGAAAGAATCGTATTTTTCTCTTTGTCCTTCCCGCACGTTTCCTCTCCAAACTTTGCTATTTCTTCATCTCCAACTTCCCTAATCTTGCCGATTTCATCCTCCATTCTTCTCCTCTTGCCGAGTACTTTATCCTCCTCGATTCCTCTCTTTTGTTTGGTTATTTGTCTTGCCGAGAGCATCTTCTTCTCCTCCATCTTGTCGTGCTTTCCTTCTTGCCGTTTCTCCAAGATCAAGATCAAGAACCGAGGTAAGTCTTCTTCTTTCTTCCCTTCTCCCTAGCCGAAACCTTCCCTTATTGTTTGGACAAGCCCTAACCGAGCAAGGGTGATTTCCTCTTGTAGCCGAGATCTCCCCTTGGTGTTTCTTGGGATTGCCGAAGCTTTTCCTTCTTCTTGACAGGGTGCCGATAATCTTATTGCTCTTCTCTTTGTGTAGCCGCAAGCCCTAGTTCAAGAGGCTTGGCCGAGAGGTGTCTTCGCAAGCCGAGTTGGATTTGTTGTCGCCGAAACACACCAAACAAACAACCCCTTGTTGCCGCACTTCCCCTCAAGCTTTTCTTGGAGCCGATTCTTGTTTAGGTGAGTTTTCTTTCCCTTGGCCAAGAGCCTAAGGTGGCTGGTTGGATGTGCCCTAATCTATTCCTTATGTTTTGCAAGCTCCGATTGAAGCCGAAAGAGAGTTCCCACATCAAGCCTAGCAACCGTGAGTAATTGCCTAGCTGAGCTCACTCCCGAGGTGAGTTCCTAATCCTAGCCGAGAGCATGTTTGTGTTGTGGGAGTGTGTTGGTTGTTCTTCGAGAAAGCTAACCGGTGTTTAGTTCATTTGAGGTGAAGCCGAGCTAAGTCCAGGAAGTTGGTGAGAGGAGGCCGAGAGCAAGGCCTAGCCGAGAGCTCCCTTGGACACTCTCCAAGGGTTTGGCTGAGAGCTTGCGTAGCTCACCAGGTAACTTCCCGGTTCTTGTTTCCTTGAGTTTAGTTTAGAGATAGCTAGTTTAGGTTATTGATGTAACTATGTATGTTTTGCTAGGTTGTGTGTCCTGCAGCTCAAGGAGAGTTATATTGTTAATGCTTGTTTGCAGGTAAGGATTCCTTACCGGGGTTGTGTGGACCTTGCGATGCTTTCAGGATTGTGTCTTGTATGCTTGTTTACTGTTATGAGTATGTTAGCTATAGCACAACTTGTGCTTGAATTCTTGCTAGCATGTTTGCTTGTTGCTCATGTTAGTGCCATGCTAGGTTTGTTCTTCCAGCATGCTTTTGATTCCTGCTTAAGTTCGTAGTATCATGCTAGGGATTTTTCTTATTCTGGCATACCCATGTTCCTGTTCGTATTCTGTTAGTTTCATGCTAGGGTTAGACAGGTAATGTTTATTGTCTGATTATTAGGCTAGTTTGTGTTCCTGTACTTAGGAGACCGTTAGGGGTTACTAGTTTAGGTCCCGCTTGGGTAAGTCCCCGATGGGCACCAATGCGTTGCTAGTGTACGTAAGTCCCCAATGAGCACTACACTGTTGGCATTATGTTTAAGTCCCCGATGGGCATCTCCGTGTTCCTAGCTGGAGTAAGACCCCGATGGGCATCCTAGATGTGTAAGACCCCAATGAGCATCCTTGTGGAGTAAGACCCCGATGGGCATCCTAGATGTGTAAGACCCCGATGGGCATCATTGGTTTGTGGAGTAAGACCCCGATGGGCATCCTTGTGTGTAAGTCCCCGATGGGCATCACTGTGTCTAGCAGAAGTAAGACCCCGATGGGCATCCTTATGTGTGAGACCTCGATGGGCATCATCGCGTCCTAGGTTGTGTAAGACCCCGATGGGCATCAAGGTGTAGAACCTAGTGTAGGTTGTGGTAGTAAGTCCTTGAATAGGCAAGTTCTAGAACGACGGTTAGCCTGAGCCAGGTTGTTGCTTCTGAGCTCGTATTTGTTTGCATGTATGCTAGGGTGCTAGATGACTGATGTATCGTATTGTACCCCGGTTGGGGATTCTTACTGAGTATGTTTATACTCACCCTTGTTTCTGTGGTTTTTCCACCAAGTAACTTGGGACAGCACCGGGACGGCTAGCGGAGGGAGCTGTTTGATCATGGGAGCTGCCGGCACTCTGTCGTTTATTATTTGCATTATTTGTTCAGCATGTAGATGGACAGCAGTTCTAGGGGAACGTTGTTAAAAGTTGTTTAAACTGTTTTGAGTGTTTTTATAAATACTGGCCAGACTTGTTTTTACTTTGTTGGTTTTGCTTAATGAAAATTGTTGGTTATGTTTTAAGTGTCCCCGTTCTCAAATGTTTTGAAAAGTTTTAAATATGAGTACTAAACCGCTTGTTGACATATTCAACTTGCATGCTGAGTGAGAACCTAGGTTTAGGACCGTATTTCAGGTCGGGTTCTTACAACATACGCGAACATATGGTGGTCTGATGGGCGTTGGAATGTTGAATTGATATAAACAAAAATAAAGAAATTGAATGGTTACCTAACAAGCAGACCTGCTACCATTATTTGGCTGCCATTTATTAAGTTTGAGACCGTTTGGATTTTTGTGAAATCCCAAAAGACCAAAGCTCTTGACCTCATCCATCTTCCCCCTCTATGATAAAGCACGTTCAACTTTGTCCAGCGGCGTCCAAGTTCCTCCTCTTCCACACAGTGAAAGCGCCAACTACCTCCCCCGCTATGACTTCTACCTGCATGAAGAAATTGGGTAAGTCTGCATTGTCATCCAAAACACAAATGTCGTTGTATTTGTATTCGTCGATCGAAGTAGTAAGTGGATTTGTACGAAATCGTACTCAGTTAGAATGCTTGTACCAATTCTCTAATTGTATTGCTTCCTCCTATAGAGTACAGATAGAGATTGAGAGGATCATGTGCCAAAAGAGACATTGACTATGGCCACGACGAATAAACGAGCCCAAGATTCAGATTTTTGTCTTTTTTCCATGCCATAAAAGACGCTACATCCACCGGCGTGTTTAAGTTCCATCTTCTTCCACACCATAAGAAGCGAGTCATCTCCCTTCCGGAGAAGCACGTCTGATTACATCCACTGGCATGTCTGAGTTCCGTCTTCTTCCACACCATAAGAGGTGAACCATCTCCCTTCTGAAGAAGCACGTATGATTGCATCTGCGCAATGGCTTTTGCGCTAGCGCGCTTGGTCGTTGCTTGTTTGGGAGAGGTGCGAAGACAAAGTTTCCTTGGCTTGTCTGAGTTTCGTCCTCTTCCACACCATAAGAGGCAAGCTTTCTCATCATCGTGTCTAAGCTTCGTCCTCTTCCACACCACTAACGTTTCTAATTTGTGTCATCCAATAGAGACTTCTCCCACCAAGAAATCGAGTAAGTCAAATTATCATTCACAGAAAAATGTCGTGTGTGTTTGTGCTTTGTTTTGGAATGATGCCTAGATTTTCATATCTTGAATCGTAAATCATCCCAAACTCCAATAAAGATGACCGTGATGGGCATGACCTCCATTGTTGCGTGATAAAAACCCTTGTGATATGAAATTTAGGGATATGTATGTGTGCATTGAGGAGGTCGTGTAATTGTGATCTTCAACTATAAGTATGAAAGTGTAGCAGCAACTTTGAGGAGGATAACGTGGATGTCCGATCTTGAAATGGTGCAGTGGGTGTGGTTTTGGCAAATAGGAAGAGTTCTTTGTATTAAATCAATGATGTTTTTATAATTTAATTTGAATTAACAATAAAATAGGAGATAGGGTGGTGGTTAGTTAGTTTAAAATATGATTTTTAAAAATTTAGATTGAGTTCCATTAGAAAGAATAAGATATTCAAAATAAAAATAATTAAAATATACAAGGTGGTTAGAAGAACGAAATCTCCTAAAATATAGGATTTTTTAAAGAAAATATTGATTCCTTTGAAGAATAAATCGTGTAAAAAGGAAGGACATTGTAGGGAGTAAAATTTTCTCTCACTATATAAGATAGACATAGATTTAAATGCATATAATGGGTAGACATTTGATGTTTTATTTTTCAAAAACTACGACAATCCTTACTATTTCCCATAATTTTTTTAAAGTAGAACCTTTAATTATTCTTGAATTAAGAAAAGGAATAATTTAATTTAAATAAAGTAAATGACAATTAAACTCGATCACATCTAGTCTAAAGGATTCTTCTACACCTAGGCGAACTATGTTAAGTAGTAAATGACAATTTAAATAAGAGGTTGTATGTTTAGAGTCACCCCCACAAGGGTTTTTCCACAGGTATAGTTCATCATATGAAAAAAAAAAACAAAAAAAAAAACATCAAATTTGTATACACCTACTCCCAACATAAACTTGTAAAAGCTTAATCTAAACATTATATTCACTTGGAACTGGAAGTTTTTTCAAACTTCTTGCACAATTTGATTTCAACATTATTGAATATCAACTTTATAAAATATATTTTTTTTTTTGTGAATATTCATAAATTTTATGTGCACCTCAACTATTTTGCAAATCCAAGACAATTCATCCACCATGTATGGATGCGAGCGCATGATACTCGGCTTCAATGGAACTAGTAGCTTGTTTCGTCCCCAAGGGACAGCCTAGCAGTTGAGGCTAAGAACTACAAGACATACTTCCTTGAGAGATCCCTAGTTCGAGACCGCTGAAAAGCTCTTTAACTAGAATACCCTTCGAAGTATCTCGGTGCCACAGTCTAGGGACAGGCCAGTGGTGCCCAGGTATAGGGGAGTGATGCTTGGATTTCCCAGTTTTTAAAAAACAAAAAAAGTAGCTTGTTTCTTACTTACCCACGACATAGGATTCTATCTTTTATATATATATATATATATATATATATATATATATATATATATATATATAACAAATCTTGTCGTGGAACGTTGATAAAGTGACTCACATGCTTAATCTGAATCAGAAAAGCCATGAAGACATAAAGGGCCAAATTTGAATATATAAGAACTCGACTTGTTAGATTGTCTGATACCTAAGTTTTTACTCGCATGATTCAAATAGTAACAAAAATAACGAGAATTCAAATTCATTTATTTCAACTATAAAACTATGCAATCAAGAAAATAACTGAAAATAGTAAATAAAGCCTCTGGCTAGAGATTTACTAAAAATAATAATGAAATGAGAGTCAATCTCCTAACTAACATACTAAAAAGGAAACCATAAATGACGAATAACTAACTGAACAATGGACTCTCATGATCCACTTAACTCCTCAAACTAGCAATCTTGATGTTGTCCCAAGTTACCTGGTTCAAATAAAAAAATTTGGGTGAGTACAAGATACTCAATAAGAACTCATAATCGGGGTATAATACGCACAATAATACATCAATAGGCATCCTAGCTCTACATGCAATCTAGCCAAACAATCTCTGAGTTATCAACATAACTCCTTTTCAAGAGCAACTCGACATCTCTTCCTAAGATTAGTGACACTGCACTGATCTATAACACTTAGGGGATACCCCAAGTAAACGACTCTAGACAAACTAAGAATTGTATGCTGATGACACTAGTTTGAGGGAGCATTCCTCTCGACAACTAGTAGATATACTGTAAGAACCCGACCCAAAATACGGTCCAAATCCTGAGATCTCACTCAGCATGCAAGTTAAATATGATAACAAACGGTTTAGTGCTCATATTTAAAAACTCTTCAAAACATATGAGAAGGGGGAACCCTTAAAACATAACCAACAATTTTCATTTAAGCAAAACCAACAAAGTAAAACAAGCCTGGCCAGTGTTTATAAAAACATACAATACAATTTAAACAACTTTTAAACAATGTTCCCCTAGGCCTCCCGTCCATCTACATGCTGAATAAACAATGCAATAACAATAAATGACAGAGTGCCGGCAGCCCCAAAGATCAATCAGCTCCCTCCGCTAGCCATCCTGGTGTTGTCCCAAGTTACCTGAAAGACAAATAAGGGTGAGTATAAACATACTCAGTAAGAATCCCCAACTGGGGTACAATACGATACATCAGTCATCTAGCACCTCAGCATGCAAACAAACAGCTACCAACACAGATCATAGCTCAACGAGCTCACAAGGCAAGATCTGGAGTCATCAGAAGTCTCCTACTTCTGGCCTAATGATTGGTTATCCTAACCAATCCCGAGACATCTCCGAGGTCTCTTTCACTCGGGGGATTGATCAGCTCAAAAACTGATCCCAAGGATGTCCTCAAGGGCCTCTTACCCTTGCTAATAATCTGGACTTACGGGAGAGTACCCGAAGTCTAGCTCTAAACTGGAAGGAATGGTGTACTCACGACATTAGCCCGGGGGAGCTCTTCGAACTGGCAACTAACGCGTGCGCGCGCACACTGCATGCTGCTGCAACCGGTGTAAATGTGGGGGCCTAAGGACAAACTACGCGGGCCAGGTATGCATGCCTAAGACTCGGAAGCGGTGTCACTGATCACAGTAGCGCGAGGCCCTCGGCGCTCATCTATGCAGCATGAACCACCGACCTGAAGCTAAGAACCGGCCAGGGCAGGCTTCCACCGATGGCAGGGTTCCGCTCTAGCAGGCTACAAACTAGGCTTACGCCGATGTGGGTAGCTAAATCCACATCGGCGGCCGGGGGGGGGGGGAAAGCAATGTACGTTATGCTTCGCGCGCTTTACTCCCGACCAGTGGGGACAAAGTACGTTATGTCCGCTCTCAGCCTCTGGATGATGACAAACCCTACAACTCTAGCTAAGACTACAAAGTAAAATGATTCCTGGCTAGCAAACAATATTCGATATCAAACACGCTTACCTAGCATGATACTACGAACTTAAGTTGGAATCATAAGCATGCTGGAAAAACAAACCTAGCATGGCACTAACATGTAAAATCAGGCAAACATGCTAACAAGAGATCAAACATAACTGCCCTATCACTATCATGCTCATAACAGTAAACAAGCATACAAGGCACATCATGATATATCGCAGGGTCCACACAACCACGGTAAGAAATCCTTACCTGGAACAAGCAGAAAACAATAATCACAAATCAACAAGCAACCCTCAAGCTTCTATGGAACCCGAGCAGCCTAAACATCAAATAAAACACCCAAATCAAATACATAATCAGCAACCAACAAATCAGGGCCCAACGAAGAAAAGACTCGGGAAATACCATCCGAGAAGCCACAAGGCTCGGGCCAACCAACACAACAAGGCAGGCTGGGCGCAGGGCTGGTTGGCTGGGGTGCTGGGCGCAGGCGCAGGCGCTGGGGCGCGAGCTGGGGAGAGACAAAAGCGCGCGGGCGCGGGCTCGAGCTCAGCTGAGCAACGGCGCGTGGAGCGGCTCGACACAGTCAACGGTGCGCGGGCGCGAGCTCGGCGAGATACAGGGACGCGCGCGGGCAATGCAAAGTGACGGGCCGCACGACATTGCGGCGGGGGCTAAGCGACGCGCGCATCTTGCGCGCGGCGCGATCTTGGTGCGCATTGGCGACGCGCAGATCTTGCGCGCGGCTCGGCGCGATCAGCGCGCAGCTGGGCGACACGGACCATGGAGATTTGGCTCGGGGACGGCCTTGGCGAGGCAGATCTGGGCGACGCGGGGCCTGGGCGACGCGACACGACCGAGGCGGCGACGGGGGCAGCCTTGGCGCACTGGTCGGGCGAGCAAGGCTCGGGCTCGGGCTTGGGCGAGCTGGGCGGCTAGGGTTGGGCGAGCCGAGCCGAGGTCGGGTGGTGAAATGCTCGAGGGGAGGAGAGAGAGAGAGAGAAAATGGAAAAATTGGGGATTTAAAAATAAAAGGGAAAATGGGATTTTTATCCTAATTTTCCAACCTTATCCATTTTATCCAATTTTTAAATAAGCCTTAAAATCCTTAAAATCTCATTTCCCGACTTCCTCCTTCGAGACCCGACTGAAGCAACCTTTTCCAATAAATAAAACTCACTTAAATCCAACTCCCAAATCAACACTAAGGGCCCGGCTCGAATCCCAAAGGAAGCACTCAACCAACCATCACTTTGCCAAAACCCAAATCACAACCGAACTTCCAAACAACTAGCCCAAACATCTCGGGACTCGCAACCAACAACAGACAAGCCTCGACAAAGGCAGGAGCTTCCTCGGGATCCTGGAAATCCACAAATCCTGCCCGGGGAGCCAAAAGACCAAAATACCCCTAAGGGTCAAAATAGCTCTAACGGCCCAACCGAACAACTGAATCTGAATCGGAAGCACCTCGAGAACCGGAATAGAAAACTGGGCTGTTACAATACTCCCTCCTTTTAAGACTTTCGTCCTCGAAAGTCCTAAGACGAAACAGCTCTAGGAAAACTCCACTGATTCCAAACCAACTGAACTTCTCGGCTAAGACAACACCAACCCTTATTCGAACACTAAACCCTCTTGGGTTCCCAAAGGCTCAAAGCCACAATGCCATCCAATCTGCCACAAACCATCTCAACCAAGACTGGGCAAAGCTAACCGAAAGGCCACTACTCCGATCCGCTCAAGGATCTCAAAAGGCCCTACAAACCTGGGGCTCAATCTAAACCCTGCTAATCCAACACGGAACACCTCTCTACGGTGCTACTCTCAGCAAACTCGCAGACTGGTCACAAGCTCCAAAACTCAACGCCACGCACTGGCGTAACTTCTTTGAATGCTCACAGGTTTTAACAAACAGCCTCAACTCTACACCATGCTGACCAAACAACTGAACCTCTCAGGTTTCTGAAACTAAACGGCCTACTCTTACTTCACATGAGACCAGCGAACCACAAGGCTTGCCTACAGCCTTAACGAAAAATAATCGAACCACCAACTGGCGATTGATCCTAAAGGCAAACTTTTCCAACTAGCAAGCGCTTACAACACTTAAGCAACCATCTTAAGAGAAATCGACGCGCCAAAGGCAAGGGCACAAATCCTGGTTCACCAGACGGCTAACACTACTCGCACCAGCAGAAACTTCAGCTACGGCCAACCCTAAATGGCAAAATCCAGGCACATGCTCCACTCGGCCAAACCAACAAACTGGAGCCTCTCAACGGCCAAACGCAAACTTTTCAAAGCAAGCCTACCAACAACTGGCCTAAGAGAACATCGCCAGGCAAGAAAACAACCAACATTCCTCTTATGGAAATCTCAGGTAGCAAGGACCAAAACATCACGCAGCCACTAGCAACACAACACCTTGAGCATAGCAACTCAAGGGTTTTTACTAACCAATGCCACGGCACCTCTGTGCCATCCCTCTCAAATGTGGCTCCGCTAAACGCCAACTTCAAAAGCACAATAACTAGGAACAAAGCCCGAGAAAGGCTTGCTCTGCAGAACTCAAACCAAGCTCATAACGAGCAAAGCTCGCCTCCAAGCTACCACTCAACTCTTAAGTCCAACTGGCTACTCAAAGGACTTCCTCCTTATCGCCTAGGCCTATCTCATCTTCCAACCAGAAGATTCAATCCCGAAACATCACAAGGAATACGGACTGACAAGGCTACCTCCAAAGATAATACTCGAGGTTGGCATCCATGGTGCAACTCAACCACCAAAGAAACTAGGGGTTCTTCAAACCCCAAAGAACCAACAACTTCTTGGAAACCAAGAGGACCGGAAACGCTACCTCAGGGCAACGCCCTCTTGCTCGAACCGAGCTAGCTCTTGAAACAACAAGAGAACCAAATCTTGGTCAACACCAAGCACCAACTAGCCACCACCCAGAAACCAATCCGGACTCTACTCCAAACAAACACTAGCTTGCTAGTCTACGAAAACTGCCAACAACTCACCCGAGGAACACTGCATGGGTCTGACTGAGCTCTGGAGAGGCTCTCCACAACCTAGGGTTCTCTGATCACCCTCCGACACACACAGTCGTCAAACGATCTAACAGAAAATTGGCTACACGGGCACAACTCTCTCCAGCATCTCAACTACGCTGGCCAACTCCAACTTCTTGGAAACCAAGAGGACCGGAAACGCTACATAATGCGTCATCCTCCTACTCAAAGCATCAACCACAACATAGCTTCTGCCCAAGGTAAGGATCCGTACAGCTCTCTTAGCCATAACGATCAGAAACTGCGCGGCTTTGCTACCACCGCTCTTATTCAGTTCCAACTGAACTCTAACCAGGCCAAGGCCAACTAGCAAAACTTGCTTAAACAACAACCCGGCTACGAGCACGGTTTCCTTACAACCAAAGATAGGGCACTTGTCAAGAACTAAAGCCTTGACAACTCAAAGACTGAGCACTGGCCCTCAACACGAACCTCTCGTGGTTCTCCAAACATACACCACGGAACGAGCTACACAATAGTACACCGGCGTGTACAGCTCCAACTTGATCCAATGCCAACAAGAACTCTCACACAGGGCAACTTTTGCCTCCAACAGAGCCACTACTAACAAGGGAGCAACAAGAGTTCAAACCCTCTCGGGGCCAACTCACCACGAAAAGCCACATTGGCCAACTCACTCTTACAAGAGCATATTCACACCAAGCTGCCATACCTCAAGCCAATGTGCCCACTAAACGTGCTCCGATCAACCATCCAACTCATGGCACTAACACTGGATCAACCACGCATCCTCGATGCCAACACTACCCATACTAGGGTAACTCAAAGGGTAGTCGAATCATGCTACCATCAATCTGGCTCACAAGCTCACAACACAGGCGCGAGAACTCGAATGCGCTAGCTCTTAACAGCCTACAACATCCTTTGTACCCAACTCTCGGTGACCCTGAAATGCTCCTACTTTCCCTCGAATGACCTCAACTTGTAGTTCTCTGACTACCACCGAGCTAGATCTTCTATGCAATCCAAACAGGTGCAACCTCAGGAGAACGGGTACGAGACTAGTGGGGATGCTAAACTCCGGGCGGCCATGGAACCACCTGCACAAAAGTGCCAACTGGCCTGAATCTAGGCCTCCTCTCAAAGCTTGGTGCCAACAGGCACTACATCCTTTACAACACAAATCAGCCCTAAACGAGCTTTATGCCCCTCTAAGGATAGGGAAGGTCACACTCCAAGTGACTGGGCAATGGCACTTAACACAAGAGTCCCAATACTCGAGCAGTCTAATCTCTGGCATCTCGCCTAACAGACATGCCACGGCCTACTCCTGCATCAAACTCGATGCTCAACAAAAGCTCAGGCCAACTCCTCGGGTGGCAACAACTAGCTTCACATTTGGAACATGCTAACAAAAGAGTGCTCCACTCTACTAGCCAGCTGAAATCCACAAACAGATTAAGCCCTGACAAGCAAACTCCACACTACACCCTGGCTACGAGGGTACTAAGAGAACTGGTGTTGAAACAACAAAGAAGCTTGCAAGGGGGCAAAGATGTCTCTACATCTTCCTCAAGCCACTAACCCGGCAACTTGCCAATCAATCGGGCGACTGGTGGAGACTCTGCTAGTCCACCTCTCACAAGGGACTTCCACCACCAACTGCTGAATAAATAAAGACAGCCACGAGGCAGCACACCTCGGCCTCTGAGCAGTGGGGCATCCCAACACACGGATGCTAAACTCAAACCTGGCCAACCGCTTTACTACTAGCAGTAGGACTTTCTAAAACATCGAGCTCTACAGGCATCCACTTGCCAAACTAGGCGGCTCCATCAACGCCAACAATCTCATCGGCATAAACTTGCTGATCATGCCCTCCCGGGAACCTCCGGGGCTATAAGAGCTACTGGGGGTGTCTGCTGAAAAAACTCTGTCAGTTGGGCTATCTGGCCCGGGACTCCTCACTACGCGCTACAATCTGCGCATGGGTCTCCGCTCTCTGATAGCTAAAGACCTGCCATCAAATCTTTCATGGCTGGAGCACACTCTGCTCAAGGAGTCTCACTCTGAGGTGTTCTAGCCTGTACCCCCTCCACTTGGCAACTCAACTGCCAGGGCCAACTCTGGCCTACTGGTCTAATCAACCCTGAACGCGGCCTCAACATCAACACGATCAGTCCAACTCCTCGGTCGGACATGCCAAGCGTCCCTGCTCATCCACCCTCTCACTAGGGGAAAACCAACAACTGGGCCACGAGTGGCCTACGGGAGTCTAATCTCTGCCTCCCTCTGGAACGATGTCCCAGGGGCATCCGAATCTATCTGGATACCTCAACAAGCTGCTATCAAACTGCTCACACTGCGGAAAGTTGGCATGATGGCGCTCTAAGCCCAAACCAACAACGAGTCAGAACCTGCTCGTCTCCGCTCCACAACACTACACAAGGCATAAAAGCTAGATGAAAAGTATTGTAAATTCTTAACCCTTAGCTTAATGAACTCAGACAAACCTGACGGCCGTGGAGTGCTGATGATCATGGGAACAACAACCTACAAAGCAGGTTAATCTACATAATCTATGACTCTGTGCTCTGATACAAACTGTAAGAACCCGACCCAAAATACGGTCCTAAACCTGGGATCTCACTCAGCATGCAAGTTAAATATGATAACAAGTGGTTTAGTGCTCATATTTAAAAACTCTTCAAAACATATGACAAGAGGGAACCCTTAAAACATAAACAACAATTTTCATTTAAGCAAAACCAACAAAGTAAAACAAGCCTGGCCAGTGTTTATAAAATCATACAATACAATTTAAACAACTTTTAAACAATGTTCCCCTAGGACTTTCGTCCATCTACATGTTGAATAAACAATGCAATAACAATAAATGACAGAGTGCTGGCAGCTCCCATGATCAATCAGTTCCCTCCGCTAGCCATCCTGGTGTTGTCCCAAGTTACCTGAAAGATAAATAAGGGTGAGTATAAACATACTCAGTAAGAATCCCCAACCGGGGTACAATATGATACATCAGTCATCTAGCACCTCAGCATGCAAGCAAACAGCTACCAACACAGAACATAGCTCAACGAGCTCACAAGGAAAGATCTGGAGTCATCGGAAGTCTCCTACTTCCGGCCTAATGATTGGTTACCCTAACCAATCCCGGGACATCTCCGAGGTCTCTTTCACTCGGTGGATTGATCAGCTCAAAAACTGATCCCAAGGATGTCCTCAAGGGCCTCTTACCCTTGCTAATAATCTGGACTTACGGGAGAGTACCCGAAGTCTGGCTCTAAACTGGAAGGAATGATGTACTCACGACATTAGCCCGGGGGAGCTCTCCGAACCGACAACTAACGCGTGTGCGCGCACACGCATGCTACTGCAACCGGCGTAAATGTGGGGGCCTAAGGACAAACTACGCGGGCCAGGTATGCATGCCTAAGACTCGGAAGCGGTGTCACTGATCACAGTAGCGCGAGGCCCTCGGCGCTCATCTGTGCAGCATGAACCACCGACCTGAAGCTAAAAACCGTCCAGGGCAAGCTTACACCGATGGCAGGGTTCCGCTCTAGCAGGCTACAAACTAGGCTTACGCCGATGTGGGTAGCTAAATCCACATCGGCGGCCGGGGTGGGGGGAAAGCAATGTACGTTATGCTTCGCGCGCTTTACTCCCGACCAGTGGGGACAAAGTACGTGATGTCCGCTCTCAGCCTCTGGATGATGACAAGCCCTACAACTCTAGCTAAGAGTACAGAGTAAAATGATTCCTGGCTAGCAAACAATAATCGACATCAAACACGCTTACTTAGCATGATACTACGAACATAAGCAGGAATCATAAGCATGCTGGAAGAACAAACCTAGCATGGCACTAACATGTAAAATCAAGCAAACATGCTAGCAAGAGATCAAACATAGCTGCCATATCACTATCATGCTCATAACAGTAAACAAGCATACAAGGCACATCATGATATATCGCAGGGTCCACACAACCACGGTAAGAAATCCTTACCTGGAACAAGAAGAAAACAATAATCACAAATCAACAAGCAACCCTCAAGCTTCTATGGAACCCGAGCAGCCTAAACATCAAATAAAACACCCAAATCAAATACATAATCAGCAGCCAACAAATCAGGGCCCAACGAAGAAAAGACTCGGGAAATACCATCCGAGAAGCCACAAGGCTCGGGCCAACCAACACAACAGGGCAGGCTGGGCTGGCTGGAGCGCTGGGCGCAGTCGACTCGGGCTGGCAGTGTGCGCGGCTGGGCCTGGCGAGCAAGGCTGGGGCTCGGGCTTGGGCGACCTGGGCGGCTAGGGTTGGGCGAGCTGGGAGCTGGGGTCGGGTTGGGGGCTGGCTCGGGCTGGAGGAGAGAGAGAGAGAGAGAGAGAGAGAGAGAGAGAGAGAGAGAGAGAGAGAGAGAGAGAGAGAGAGAGAGAGAGAGAGAGAGAGAGAGAGAGAAAAGGGAAAAAAATGGGGATTTAAAAATAAAAGGGAAAATGGGATTTTTATCCTAATTTTCCAACCTTATCCATTTTTTCCAATTTTTAAATAAGCCTTAAAATCCTTAAAATCCCATTTCCCGGCTTCCTCCTTCGAGACCCGACTGAAGCAACCTTTTCCAATAAATAAAACTCACTTAAATCCAACTCCCAAATGAACACTAAGGGCCCGGCTCGAATCCCAAAGGAAGCACTCAACCAACCATCACTTTGCCAAAACCCAATTCACAACCGAACTTCCAAACAACTAGCCCAAACATCTCGGGACTCGCAACCAACAATAGACAAGCCTCGACAAAGGCAGGAGCTGCCTCGGGATCCTGAAAATCCACAAATCCTGCCCGGGGAGCCAAAAGACCAAAATACCCCTAAGGGTCAAAATAGCTCTAACGGCCCAACCGAACAACTGAATCTGAACCGGAAGCACCTCGAGAACCGGAATAGAAAACTGGGTCGTTACAATACTCCCTCCTTTTAAGACTTTCGTCCTCGAAAGTCCTAAGACGAAACAGCTCTAGGAAAACTCCACTGATTCCAAACCAACTGAACTTCTCAGCTAAGACAACACCAACCCTTCTTCGAACACTAAACCCTCTTGGGTTCCTAAAGGCTCAAAGCCACAATGCCATCCAATCTGCCACAAACCATCTCAACCAAGACTGGGCAAAGCTAACCGAAAGGCCACTGCTCCGATCCGCTCAAGGATCTCAAAAGGCCCTACAAACCTGGGGCTCAATCTAAACCCTGCTAATCCAACACGGAACACCTCTCTACGGTGCTACTCTCAGCAAACTCGCAGACTGGTCACAAGCTCCAAAACTCAACGCCACGCACTGGCGTAACTTCTCTGAATGCTCACAGCTGTTAACAAACAGCCTCAACTCTACACCATGCTGACCAAACAATTGAACCTCTCAGGTTTCAGAAACTAAACGGCCTACTCTTACTTCACATGAGACCAGCGAACCACAAGGCTTGCCTACAGCCTTAACGAAAAACAATCGAACCACCAACTGGCGATTGATCCTAAAGGAAAACTTTTCCAACTAGCACGCGCTTACAACACTTAAGCAACCATCTTAAGAGAAATCGACGCGCCTAAGGCAAGGGCACAAATCCTGGTTCACCAGACGGCTAACACTACTCGCACCAGCTGAAACTTCAGCTACGGCCAACCATAAATGGCAAAATCCAGGCACAGGCTCCACTCGGCCAAACCAACAAACTGGAGCCTCTCAACGGCCGAACACAAACTTTTCAAAGCAAGCCTACCAGCAACTGGCCTAAGATAACATCGCCAGGCAAGGAAACAACCAACATTCCTCTTATGGAAATCTCGGGTAGCAAGGACCAAAACATCACGCAGCCACTAGCAACACAACACCTTAAGGATAGCAACTCAAGGGTTTTTACTAACCAATGCCACGACACCTCTGTGCCACCCCTCTCAAATGTGGCTTCGCTAAACGCCAACTGCGAAAGCACAACAACTAGGAACAAAGCCCGAGAAAGGCTTGCTCTGCAGAACTCAAACCAAGCTCATAACGAGCAAAGCTCGCCTCCAAGCTACCACTCAAGTCTTAAGTCCAACTGGCTACTCAAAGGACTTCCTCCTTATAGCCTAGGCCTATCTCATCTTCCAACCAGAAGATTCAATCCCGAAACATCGCAAGGAATACGGACTGACAAGGCTACCTCCAAAGATAATACTCGAGGCTGGCATCCATGGTGCAACTCAACCACCAAAGAAACTAGGGGTTCTTAAAACCCCAAAGAACCAACAACTTTCCAGCAAAAGCTCAACTCTTAAACTGGCTGGCCTCCGCCCTTGCGGGGACAAACACTTTTCGCTTGTAAACAACACAATGCAAGGACCCTCTCTCTAGGCTGACCACTGCGCTACTCTGATCAACTACACAACTCAGGAGCTACGCTGACTCCACCTCAACGGGAAACGATTTCCCAGCAAGCGAACTTCTGAAGGCCGAACTTCACACACGCTCGTTGACTAGCACAAACCCAAGGGAAACAACAACCAACTCTCTTGGAAGCAACACCCAAGGGAATTCTCAACTGATTGGACCACCAACCCAGAACTAGCAGAACTTACTCAACCTCCGAGGGAGGGGTCAACTCCCAAAACTTCCTGACTAGGAACAAGTCCTCAGGGCAAAGCCCTCTTACTCGAACCGAGCTAGCTCTTGAAACAACAAGAGAACCAAATCTTGGTCAACACCAAGCACCAACTAGCCACCACACATGAACCAATCCAGACTCTACTCCAAACAAACACTAGCTTGCTAGTCTACCAAAAATGCCAGCAACTCACCCGAGGAACACTGCCTGGGTCTGACTGAGCTCTGGAGAGGCTCTCCACAACCTAGGGTTCTCTGATCACCCTCCGACACACACAGTCGTCAAACGATCTAACAGACAACTGGCTAAACGGGCACAACTCTCTCCAGCATCTCAACTACGCTGGCCAACTCCAACTTCTTGGAAACCAAGAGGACCGGAAACGCTACATAATGCGTCATCCTCCTACTCAAAGCATCAACCACAACATAGCTTCTGCCCAAGGTAAGGATCCGAACAGCTCTCTTAGCCATAACGATCAGAAACTGCGCGGCTTTGCTACCACCGCTCTTGTTCAGTTCCAACTGAACTCTAACCAGGCCAAGGCCAACTAGCAAAACTTGCTTAAACAACAACCCGGCTACGAGCACGGTTTCCTTACAACCAAAGATAGGGCACTTGTCAAGAACTAAAGCCTTGACAACTCAAAGACTGAGCACTGGCCCTCAACACGAACCTCTCGTGGTTCTCCAAACATACACCACGGAACGAGCTACACAATAGTACACCGGCGTGTACAGCTCCAACTTGATCCAATGCCAACAAGAACTCTCACACAGGGCAACTTTTGCCTCCAACAGAGCCACTACTAACAAGGGAGCAACAAGAGTTCAAACCCTCTCGGGGCCAACTCACCACGAAAAGCCACATTGGCCAACTCACTCTTACAAGAGCATATTCACACCAAGCTGCCATACCTCAAGCCAATGTGCCCACTAAACGTGCTCCGATCAACCATCCAACTCATGGCACTAACACTGGATCAACCACGCATCCTCGATGCCAACACTACCCATACTAGGGTAACTCAAAGGGTAGTCGAATCATGCTACCATCAATCTGGCTCACAAGCTCACAACACAGGCGCAAGAACTCGAACGCACTAGCTCTTAACAGCCTACAACATCCTTTGTATCCAACTCTCGGTGACCCTGAAATGCTCCTACTTTCCCTCGAATGACCTCAACTTGTAGTTCTCTGACTACCACCGAGCTAGATCTTCTATGCAACCCAAACAGGTGCAACCTCAGGAGAACGGGTACGAGACTAGTGGGGATGCTAAACTCCGGGCGGCCATGGAACCACCTGCACAAAAGTGCCAAATGGCCTGAATCTAGGCCTCCTCTCAAAGCTTGGTGCCAATAGGCACTACATCCTTTACAACACAAATCAGCCCTAAACGAGCTTTATGCCCCTCTAAGGATAGGGAAGGTCACACTCCAAGTGACGGGGCAATGGCACTTAACACAAGAGTCCCAATACTCGAGCAGTCTAATCTCTGGCATCTCGCCTAACAGACATGCCACGGCCTACTCCTGCATCAAACTCGATGCTCAATAAAAGCTCAGGCCAACTCCTCGGGTGGCAACAACTAGCTTCACATTTGGAACATGCTAACAAAAGAGTGCTCCACTCTACTAGCCAGCTGAAATCCACAAACGGATTAAGCCCTGACAAGCAAACTCCACACTACACCCTGGCTACGAGGGTACTAAGAGAACAGGCTGTAAAACAACAGCAGGCTTGCAAGGGGGCAAAGATGTCTCTACATCTTGCTCAAGCCACTAACCCGGCAACTTGCCAATCAATCGGGCGACTGGTGGAGACTCTGCTAGTCCACCTCTCACAAAGGACTTCCACCACCAATCTGCTCAGAATAAATAAAGACAGAACGGCACACCTCGGCCTCGAGCAGCGGGGGCATCCCAACACACGGATGCTAAACTCAAACCTGGCCAACCGCTTTACTACTAGCAGTAGGACTTTCTAAAACATCGAGCTCTACAGGCATCCACTTGCCAAACTGGGCGGCTCCATCAACGCCAACAATCTCATCGGCATAAACTTGCTGATCATGCCCTCCCGGGAACCTCCGGGGCTACAAGAGCTACTGGGGGTGTCTGCTGAAAAAACTCTGTTAGTTGGGCTATCTGGCCCGGGACTCCTCACTACGCGCTACAATCTGCGCCTGGGTCTCCGCTCTCTGATAGCTAAAGACCTGCCATCAAATCTCTCATGGTTGGAGCACACTCTGCTCAAGGAGTCTCACTTTGAGGCGTGCTAGCCTCTACCCCCTCCACTTGGCAACTCAACTGCCAGGGCCAACTCTGGCCTACGGGTCTAATCAACCCTGGACGCGGCCTCAACATCAAGAAGATCAGTCCAACTCCTTGGTCGAACATGCCAAGCGTCCCTGCTCCTCCACCCTCTCACTAGGTGAAAACCAACAACTAGGCCACAAGTGGCCTACGGGAGTCTAATCTCTGCCTCCCTCTGGAACGATGTCCCAGAGGCATCCGAATCTATCTGGATACCTCAACAAGCTGCTATCAAACTGCTTACACTGCGGAAAGTTGCCATGATGGCACTCTAAGCCCAAACCAACAACGAGTCAGAACCTGCTCGTCTCCGCTCCACAACACTACACAAGGCATAAAAGCTAGATGAAAAGTATTGTAAATTCTTAACCCTTAGCTTAATGAACTCAGACAAACCTGACGGCCGTGGAGTGCATGATCATGGGAATAACAACCTACAAAGCAGGTTAGTCTAGAGAATCTATGACTCTGTGCTCTGATACCAACTGTAAGAACCCGACCCAAAATACGGTCCTAAACTTGGGATCTCACTCAGCATGCAAGTTAAATATGATAACAAGCGGTTTAGTGCTCATATTTAAAAACTCTTCAAAACATATGAGAAGGGGGAACCCTTAAAACATAACCAACAATTTTCATTTAAGCAAAACCAACAAAGTAAAACAAGCTTGACCAGTGTTTATAAAAACATACAATACAAATTAAACAACTTTTAAACAATGTTCCCCTAGGACTTTCGTCCATCTACATGCTGAATAAACAATGCAATAATAATAAATGACAGAGTGCCGGCAGCTCCCATGATCAATCAGCTCCCTCTGCTAGCCATCCTGGTGTTGTCCCAAGTTACCTGAAAGATAAATAAGGGTGAGTATAAACATACTCAGTAAGAATCCCCAACCGGGGTACAATACGATACATCAGTCATCTAGCACCTCAGCATGCAAGCAAACAGCTACCAACACAGATCATAGCTCAACGAGCTCACAAGGCAAGATCTGGAGTCATCAAAAGTCTCCTTCTTCCGGCCTAATGATTGGTTATCCTAACCAATCTCGGGACATCTCCGAGGTCTCTTTCACTCGGGGGATTGATCAGCTCAAAAACTGATCCCAAGGATGTCCTCAAGGGCCTCTTACCCTTGCTAATAATCTGGACTTACGGGAGAGTACCCGAAGTCTAGCTCTAAACTGGAAGGAATGGTGTACTCACGACATTAGCCCGGGGGAGCTCTCCGAACCGACAACTAACGCGTGTGTGCGCACACCGCATGCTACTGCAAACGGCGTAAATGTGGGGGCCTAAGGACAAACTACGCGGGCCAGGTATGCATGCCTAAGACTCAGAAGCGGTGTCACTGATCACAGTAGCGCGAGGCCCTCGGCGCTCATCTGTGCAGCATGAACCACCGACCTGAAGCTAAGAACCGGCCAGGGCAAGCTTACACCGATGGCAGGGTTCTGCTCTAGCAGGCTACAAACTAGGCTTACGCCGATGTGGGTAGCTAAATCCACATCGGCGTCCCGGGGGGGGGGGGAAAGCAATGTACATTATACTTCGCACGCTTTACTCCCGACCAGTGGGGACAAAGTACGTTATGTCCGCTCTCATCCTCTGGATGATGACAAACCCTACAACTCTAGCTAAGAGTACAGAGTAAAATGATTCCTGGCTAGCAAACAATAATCGATATCAAACACGCTTACCTAGCATGATACTACGAACTTAAGTTGGAATCATAAGCATGCTGGAAAAACAAACCTAGCATGGCACTAACATGTAAAATCAGGCAAACATGCTAACAAGAGATCAAACATAGCTGCCCTATCACTATCATGCTCATAACAGTAAACAAGCATACAAGGCACATCATGATATATCGCAGGGTCCACACAACCACGGTAAGAAATCCTTACCTGGAACAAGCAGAAAACAATAATCACAAATCAACAAGCAACCCTCAAGCTTCTATGGAACCCGAGCAGCCTAAACATCAAATAAAACACCCAAATCAAATACATAATCAGCAGCCAACAAATCAGGGCCCAACGAAGAAAAGATTCGGGAAATACCATCCGAGAAGCCACAAGGCTCGGGCCAACCAACACAACAGGGCAGGCTGGGCGCAGGGCTGGGCTGGCTGGGGCGGTGGGCGCGGCGCTGGGGCGCGGAGGCTGCGAGCGGGCGCGGGCTCGAGCTCCGGTAGGCAAAGCGCGGCGCGCGCTCGCTCGCAGAGAGAAGCGGCTCATGGCGCGCGAGCTCGGCAAGCTCTGTGGACGCGCGCGCGGCGCGACGCGACGCGACAGACTCTGTGGCGCTCGGTGCACGCGCATGATATCGCGGGCTGGCGACGCGGCACTTTGCGCGGCTCGGCACAGTGCGTAGCTGGGCGACACGGACCAGGGCGATCTGTCTCCGGGACGGCCTGGGCGAGGCAGATCTGGGCGACGCGGGGCAGGGGAGACTCGGGCTGGCACTGTGCGCGGCTGGGCTTGGGCGAGCTGGGAGCTGGGCGAGTTGGGCGGCTAGGGTTGGGCGAGCTGGGAGCTGGGAGCTGGGGTCGGGCTGGGGGCTGGCTCGGGCTGGAGGAGAGAGAGAGAGAGAGAGAGAGAGAGAGAGACAGAGAGAAAAGGGAAAAAAATGGGGATTTAAAAATAAAAGGGAAAAAAAATGGGGATTTAAAAATAAAAGGGAAAATGGGATTTTTATCCTAATTTTCCAACCTTATCCATTTTATCCAATTTTAAAATAAGCCTTAAAATCCTTAAAATCCCATTTTTCGGCTTCCTCCTTCGAGACTCGACTGAAGCAACCTTTTCCAATATATAAAACTCACTTAAATCCAACTCCCAAATCGATTGTGTCAGCCTATTCACACTTATCACCTGAAGCTAAGGACCTCCCAAAGCAGGCTTACACTATAATCAGGGCCCTGCTCTAGCAGGCACAAACTACGTTTCACTAGGAGTGGTATGTCACATCACATTTTCTCACATGCCTCTAGATGAAAATGTTAGTCATTGTGCCCTAAAGGTCTAGTAGTCAGTATTTAAAAATCAAGTACTTAATGTTAGACATTTAATGTTATATTTTAGTTATTAATAAATGTTATTATTTTCATTAATTTCACATTTAATATACAAACGTTGTTTAGCTTTATCTCATTAATTGGATTACTAGCAATATTCTCATGGTTATTTGGATGTACATTTGGAAAAGTATGTGGGACATACAAATGGATCTAGTTCCAAGTTAATAACCTAAAACTTCTACAGTATATGGACTTAGACTGAGCACCTAATCCTGGTAACATTGTTGGTACGACCTGCTTTTCAAAGGTTGCAAATAACTTGATCCTAGTTGTTCATGTGGAGACATGTGAGTAAGGGTGCCTATGCAAAAAATGATTTTTTGCATAAGACGGACAAGAAGTTTTACGATCGATCTAGCAATTTCGTTATAGAATAGCATCAACTTCTTCGCTAAGGATGATCGTATGTTGATGTGATCTTCCTGAGTGGGTTGCAAACTCCTACTCTATGAAAATATCCATTGATATGCATGGGTGAGACTAGCCAAACAATGTTGGGTTAATAAGCCTCCCACGTTGGGGCTTGTCGTAGTGAGTGCCTGGAAACGCAACGTCATAAGAAAGAACTCACGTCTTCTCGAGTTTTGAGGAAGATGTAGAGTTGTTCCCTTAAAAATTGATTCTGGGCTTAGACAAAGAGATCTCGCTTCTCATTGGCTCGAGAGGACATTGGTTTATAGTGAGACAATAAATACTTTTTCATTAGAGAAATTAGGGCGCTTAAGGAGAAAGAAGCAATCATAGGGGAACAACGGATTCCTTGTCCCAACTGTGAATTACAAAAAAAACTCTTGGAGAATCATATGGTGGATGACTAATTATATCTGTGGATGTTAACTTGTCCTATAGTGTAAAGACCCGACCCAAAAGGGACTCTAAATGGGCCTTTACCTCATTGCATGCAATCAAAGTAAAAGACATTATGCAGGTATGTTTTCGGATTCCAATTAAAACTAAAACATTCAACATTCAATCCAGAAATCAATACAGTTTACTGAAACCTGTCCCTGTCTCCAAGCACCTGTTTCAAGACAAATACGTTTCCAAAGGTTTACTCTGATCAGAGATTTATTAAAAACATTCAAAACCTTCTCGGTTACAACAATGCTGGAATCCACAAAAACATTTAGAAAACAACCTAGGGCACCGTGCCCGGCTACATGCATTCAGAGGAAATAAAAAGGCAAAGAGTCATAATATAAAAATCAGAAACAACAGCAGGTTCCATGATCACAGCTCCTCCTTCAGCCATCCTGTCTCGCACCTTAGTTACCTGTGGAAAACCACAAAAATAAGGGTGAGTAACGAATTACTCAGTAAGAATCCCCAACCGGGGTACAATACGATATACATGGTCATCTAGATGAATGTATGCAAGCTATGAATATAATCACAGAATAGAGCACATAGCTTAAATCCACATATAAACCTCGGATGCCAACTCAGGGTCTTAGTCCGAAAAATCCACCACACAATACGCTCTATACGAGAAACAAGTCCCGACCTCCGCCTGTCTACTGTCGATACGAAAGGTGTACTAGCTCAAGATCCCGAGGAGCTCTCCGGTCGGCGTTGTAATGAGCGTAAGCGCGCACCGCATGCTACTGCAGACTCTTGGGGGTGCCGGGTCTAGTGGCAAGCTGCCCAGGTCCAGTCACCATGGCTAACTAAATCTCTGGATCGGTGTCACTGACATAGGGGTGTGAGACCTGGACACGTGAACTATGTCAGCCTGTACCACCGCACCTGAGGCTAAGGAACCGGTCGTGGTAGGCTTACACCAGGAAGCGGTTCTTGCCCTAACAGGTGGCAATCAAGGGCTACGTGTAAGAGACCGACCCGAATGGGGCACTAAATGGGCCCTTACCCCAATGCATGCATTCAAAGTAAAAGACATTAATCAGACATGATTTCGGATTCCAATTAAAACAAAAACATTCAAAATAACCCCTTTAAAAACTAGACAATTTCCCTAGAACCTGTCCCTGTTTCCAAGCACCTGTTCCAAGATAAATACATTTCCAAAGTTTACTCTGATCAGAGATTTACTAAAAACCATTCAAAACCTGTTCAGATACAAAATGCTGGAATCCACAAAACATCCTAGGGCTCCGTGCCCGGCTACATGCATTCAGGGGAAACAAAACATAAAGAGTTATAATACAAAAATCAGAGTTGGAAGACTGGGCCCCATGATCACAGCTCCTCCTTCAGCCATCCTGTCTCGCAACTTGGTTACCTGTGGAAAAACCACAGTAAGGGTGAGTAACGAACTAGACCGCCAACCACAGGCAAGAGAAGACTCACCCCCAAACACCAAATAAGGGCAACTCTCAAACTCTGGAAACAGGAAAGACATCCGCCAGGGCAAAACCACTTGCCCCACGAGCAAGGCTAACTTCTAGCAACTCAAAACCACACCTTGGTCAACACCAAGCACCAACTTGTCACCACACCGAAACCAATCCGGACTCTACGCCAAACAAACTTTAGCTTGCTAGCCTACCAAATCTGCCAGCAACTCACCCGAGGTCTACAACCTACACGACTCCGGCTTGCCAACTGATACTCACTACCTGGGTCTGACTGAGCTCTGGTGAGGCTCTCCATAACTAGGGTTCTTTGGCTACCCTCGACACACACTATAGTCAAACGGTCTAACAACCAACTGTCTGAACAAACAACTCATTTTTCCAGCATTACAACTATGCTGGCCTACTCCGAACCTCGAAATCGAAAAGACCAGAAACACTTCAGAATGTGTCATCCTCCTACTCAAAGCATCAACCACAATATAGCTTCCACCCAGGGTAAGGATTCCGAGCAACACTCTTAGCAACTACGGTCAGGAACTAAGTGGCTTCGCTACAACCACCATTTGTTCAGTACCATCTGAACTCCAACCATGAACCACAAGAGGTTCCACCAACCAAGCTTAGGTCCAACCTAACCAAACTTGCCTAAGCAACAACCCAACTACGAGCATGGTATCCTTACAACCTCCACTAAAGCATTACAACATCCACCTGGAGTCCAACTCCTCCAAGAACTGAGCACCAGTTCTCCAAAGCAAACCTTACATGGTTCCGAAACTCTCGCCACCAGAACGAACTACACAAAAACACACTTATGAACACAACTCTCAAGCTTCCTTCAGAGATCCAAGACTAACAGACGCTTTCAAAAAAACAACAACTACCTTCCGGCAGGGATACAATCAACCAAAGGGACACCCACAAGTTCCATCTCCACACGATACTCGAAGCTGTGGCAACCTTGCTCTACTAAAGCATAACCATGCCAAACCGAACACGCTTTATACCAAGTCTCTACCAAGTGTGCTTACATAAAAGGTGTCCAACTCCTCTCATAAGCCATCCTACTCATCTCATAGGCATCCAACTCGCCTCATAGGCATCCAGCTCATCTCATAGGCATCCAACTCATGGTCCCTCTACTGGACCGAACTCGCATCTACAATGCTCACTCAACTCAGGTTTAGGCACTCGAAGGTAGTGGACCGCACTACCAACCACAAAGATCTCTTGGCCTCAGCCCTAGCGTGAGACTCACACGCACTCACATTGATCAACCTTCAACCTGCTGACAAACTCATCCCCTGGTAACACCAGGAAGAGGCTCCGGCTCCTCTCGTACGACCTAAACAAGTGCAACTGCCACAAACGGGTCCAAAGACTAAAGAAGTGTGCTAAACTCCGGACGGGTCATAGAACCATCTGCTATACCCATGCCAAATTCAGGCCTGAACCAGACTTAGTGCCAAAGCGGCACACCAACCATTGCACCTCAAGTGCCACTACTACCAAATCCACATCTTACTATAAATGGGGCCAGCAAGGTCACAACCTCAAGTGACAAAAACTTTGGCTAGGCATACAAGGCTCAAACTCAAACAACCCTGCCTTTGGTATCTCATCTAACTGAAGTCTCACGGCCTACTCTTGCATCTCCACATAATACTCAACAAAACTCTGGCCGGCTCTCTCAACATGCAACAGCTAGCCCTACTCTAGGGCTCACCAAAAAAAGAGTGCTCAACACTACCAAACAACTGAGGAAACCACCAACGGATCAAGTCCGATGGGAACACTGCTCGCTGCACCCTTAACCACAGGGTTCCGGCTTACTGGCTGCAAACAAAAACACCTTACAAGAGCACAAAGATGCCTCATCAACCTCCTCGAAGGCTACCAACTCTGCAGCTACTCACTGGGCAATCAAACAATCTGCTAAGGCTCAAGATCAACACTTGAGCTACCCAGGCTAGTCCACACTAGGACCTGCTCCACAAGCATCCACATAAGCAAAGCCATGGCTAACTCCTCTCTTGGAGTGGTACTCCAAGGCAAATCACCTCCACCCCCCTCTCTAGGGGAAAACCAACAACTGGGCCACAAGTGGCCTACGGGAGTCTAATTTTTGCCTCCCTCTGGAACGATGTCCCAGCGGCATCTGAATCTATCTGGATACCTCAACAAGCCACAACACACATCACACATTGCAGGAAGTTGGCATGATGGGGCTTTAAACCCAAACCAACAACGAGTCAGAACCTGCTCGTCTCCACTCCACAACACTACACAAGGCATACACTAGATGAAAAGTATTGTAAATTCTTAACCATTTTCTAAAAACAGTAAACTTAGGCGTACCTGATGACTGTCGGAGTGCTGATGATCATGGAAAAACGACCTACAACAAAAGGTCAGTCTACAGAATCTATGACTCTGAGATCTGATACCAACTGTAAAGACCCGACCCAAAAGGGACTCTAAATGGGCCTTTACCTCAATGCATGCAATCAAAGTAAAAGACATTATGCAGGTATGTTTTCGGATTCCAATTAAAACTAAAACATTCAACATTCAATCCAGAAATCAATACAGTTTACTGAAACCTGTCCCTGTCTCCAAGCACCTGTTTCAAGACAAATACGTTTCCAAAGGTTTACTCTGATCAGAGATTTATTAAAAACATTCAAAACCTTCTCAGTTACAACAATGCTGGAATCCACAAAAACATTTAGAAAACAACCTAGGGCACCGTGCCCGGCTACATGCATTCAGAGGAAATAAAAAGGAAAAGAGTCATAATATAAAAATCAGAGACAACAGCAGGTTCCCATGATCACAACTCCTCCTTCAGCCATCCTGTCTCGCACCTTGGTTACTTGTGGAAAACCACAAAAATAAGGGTGAGTAACGAATTACTCAGTAAGAATCCCCAACCGGGGTACAATACGATATACATGGTCATCTAGATGAATGTATGCAAGCTATGAATATAAACACAGAATAGAGCACATAGCTTAAATCCACATATAAACCTCGGATGCCAACTCAGGGTCTTAGTCCGGAAAATCCACCACACAATACGCCCTATAAGAGAAACAAGTCTCGGCCTCCGCCTGTCTATTGTCGATACGAAATGTGCACTAGCTCAAGATCCCGAGGAGCTCTCCGGTCGGCGCTGTAATGAGCGTAAGCGCGCACCGAATGCTACTGCAGACTCTGGGGGTGTCGGGTCTAGTGGCAAGCTGCCCAGGTCCAGTCACCATGCCTAACTAAATCTCTGGATCGGTGTCACTGACATAGGGGTGTGAGACCTGGACACGTGAACTATGTCACTGTACCACCGCACTTTGAGGCTAAGGAACCGGTCGTGGTAGGCTTACACCAGGAAGCAGTCCTTGCCCTAACAGGTGGCAATCAAGGGCTACGGCTGCACACGCTGAGGACGTGCCGACTGCCGGGGACGAGGCAATGCCAAGTCATCATCCCGACCGTTGGGGCATTGAACAGTCTGCCACCCTCACCCAAGGTTGCAGGGCCAGCCGTTAGGGTTAGCTAAACCCTAATTGGATCAGGGACGGAGTACCTTCTCGTACGTCCCTGTCGTGGATGCAAGTTACATTATGCATCCGGCCCGGATGATGCTACCTACCTGAACTCTAACCTATAATATCAACAGCAAACAATCCAATACAATCCAATATGTGCTCAACAGATACAAGGAACCTAGCATGATACTACGAAGCAAGAACAGATACAAGCATGCCAGAACGGAACAACCTAGCATGGACTAACATGAGAAACAACATAAGAAATCATGCCAGTCGGGAATTCAGAACAGAGCACCTATCACTAAACATGCTGATAAACACAAACAAGTATACAAACAGCATCACATAATGTATCGCAGGGCCCACACAACTCCGGTAAGAAATCCTTACCTGGCTGGGAGGCAACTACACACAAAATCCTAAGCTGCGATCGAACCCGAGCTAGCTACTGAGAACCTAACAAACACAATAATAATCACAATCATAGGCCTAAATATAATAAAATAAACAAGGCTCGGCTCGGGAGCAACTCACGTGGCGCGGTGCCGACACGCTGACAGACGGGCAGACAAAGATGGCGAGGCTGCTCTTTGGCGCAGAGATGGCGTAGGCCGCACGCTGGGCGCTGATGGGCGGTAAAGCTGCGCGCACGGATGGCTGGCTGGGCGCAGGCGCACGACACGGGCAAGCAGGACACGGGCGGGCGAGCGGCAAGGCACTGGCGCGCGGGCGTTGGGGCTGCGACGCAGACGCGGACTAGCGGTCGCGCTGGTGACGCAGAGCGGTTGGGCGCGCGCGGGCGATCTGGGCGGCCTAGTGCCTGCTGCTGCGCGCGATAGGGACACGATGGGGCTGCTGGCGATCTGGGCGGCCTGGGCTGCGATCTGGGCGGCCTGGGCGTACGACATGGGCTATCTGGGCGTCTGGGCAGCCTGCTGCTTGGTGATCCGGCTGGGCTGCTCGGCTGGGTCGCTCGGAGGACTCTCGAGAAAAGGCACACGCAAGGCTTGAGAGACAATGAGCTGGGGGTGGCAAGGAGGCTTGGGAGATGAGGGTTGGGCGGCCAAGTGTGTTTTGGAGAAGAAAGAACAAAAACCTAATTTCCTTTCATTTAACCAAATGCACCAAAACTCCAAAGATCCAAGGTTAACCAAGACATGTCGCAGAAAGAGCAACAAGAGCTCTAAATAGCTCAATTGGCACGCATCCCCACAGGCATCCACAAGAGTTCGAATCCCAGCTGCAACACAAATTCCTCTATTTTTACTTTTGCATCTAACCAAGCCCAAACACATCCAGAAAGCCTAAACAACCTATATAAACCCATCCAATAATTTTAGCAACTGGAAAAAGACATAAACGGCCCTAACATTCTGACCAAATTACCAAAATGCCCCTAGGGCATACTTGGAAGACATGGATGAAAACCTGGGCCGTTACATATAGTTAGAAAGATTTCAACACATGTCTCTATTGGAAAAGTCCTAGAGTAACGAATAGGCATTCGATTCTGGGTCGTTGTAGCTTTTAACCTATAGGTCCATCGGTCCCCGACCTAACTCATATTTGCGAGTACACTATTTTATTAGAGAGTGAGTTTGAAGAGTTTAAATTGACAGATTAATTATGTGGGACATAATTAATATGAGCTATCAAACCTTTGTAAGGAGTACTTAACCTATCATTCAACGAAACTTGCTCTAAACCTTTGTGATTTTAGCATTAACGAGTCTGTGTTTAGAAGAAAATCAATGACAATAAAGTAACATTCATATTATTATATATAGATGACATCTTACATTGAAAATGATGTAAGGGTGTTGACTAGTATCAAGTAGTGGCTAGTTAATCAATTCCAGCTAATCAAACCTTTCAAACTTCCTTCTCAACGAGTAACTCCAAAGCTCACCATGAAAATCATCCAAAATGACACTACCTCCAACATGGAAACCAATTACCAAACTCCAAAAACTTAAAGTCTATTAACCCTCTTAACACTAACTACTAGACTACTTGCACCGCTCAACAACCAACAAAGGCGGCTCAACAACCAAAATACCAACAACTCCTTGTACTATCCACTACGGCTCAATAGCCACTACAACTAGAACAACTTTTTAAATGAAACTAAAGCTGGAAACTTTATTTTCAAAGGAAAAACCGAACATTCTCTTTTTATGTTGACCTCTGACGGAGAAGTGATCAACCTATAATCATTATTAACAGTGACAAGCTAACTTGACCTTTAACTAGCTAAGAGGTACCCACACATTGACATATCAAGAACTAACTGCTTATGTCTGGATAAACTACATGACACCAAACTCATGGGCTACCCACACCTCATCCAATAACCAACAAAAGTTTCTCCTTGAAGAACTCAAAGCTAGCTGAGGAAACAACAACAAAGCCAAACGAAACTTCTAACTTACTTGAACCTCTTCAAAGGGTTCCAACTCTAACACTTATCCTTAAAGAAAGATAACACCTCATCCATAAGCTTCAAATCTAACAAGTGACTACTCCACCTAGAGTAATAATGCAACGCTTTCAACTTTTTTTCTAGCAACACACTGCTTATAAAAACTCTTACTGTGCTCAAACTAAGGAGTACAAAAATGAACTTACAACAAAATGGGACTGATGGTGCGATTCCGGTGCTAATATATTGTACATTAATTCATTCAAAGTCAACTTATGCTAAGTGTAAATTGGAATCACTTGCGTGCAAGTATACGCGATCGGGAATTGCAACAAGTAATAAGTATATAAATTTATCGATCCCACAGGAAATTTGAAGCACAATGATATAGATTAAGGGTCGAAAATGTAAATAACAAGAATGAGTTTTAAAAGAGTTGATGTTGATGAACAAATAAATAAAATACTAATGCTGATGTTAATGCTGACACTAATGTAAACTAAAGCTGCTTAATTTAATTAGAAATTACGAAAAAGCATATATGTGTTTCTTGGTGAAATGGAAATCGTGCTACCCATCCGCACAAATGCTTCCACATTCATGGATGCGGAATGCAGCTTCCACTGCAGTTCAACATGAATAGGCTCAAAACTTTGCACGCGCTAGCGGGGTTAAACTTTAACTACCTTTAAAGGTACGAAGAACTTTATTCCGTACTAAACGTAACCTGCTGGGTCTTCCGCCAGGTTCTTCTTTCGAGTAAGTTGGAGACCTAGCATACGTGGGTAGCGAGCCAACGCATACTTAACTTACTTACAACATTATAAAATCAATAACCTACAATTATGCTTATCTCAAATCCAAATTAAATACGATTCTTAAGTTTATATGAATGACTAATGTAGAAAGAGTCGTAGTAGAGATTAATTCAAAGCAAGTTAAGTTGTCATGAGAAAATTAGTACATACTGGACAAAACTTCAAGTCCCCTTCCAGAGTACTTGACTGTAACCTGCGAGTACAATGCCCGTAGATTTTCTTTTAAGCACAAGTCTTGCGTATGTAGCTAGTGAGATGGTTATCCCTAACTCCCTTCTAAAAAATACTTAAGCCTAAGCATTACCTAGTGGATCTCCTTTTCATCTCCTTTTCCAAGATCAATGCTAAGCACTCATGAATTGATGGTCAATCGACTCGAGATAATTAAAACAACCGTTGTTCTTACTCTTTTTCTCCTTTAACTTGATCTTTAATTTAATAGCCATACTACTTAGCTTCCCTACTTTCTTAAATTTAAATCACGCATAAAAAGTTATAGGAGATCAATTCTGAAACAAAGAACTTGTAGATTTATTTTCAAGAAAGCAAAACAACTATGACTAAAGCAACAAATAGAGTATGAGATGCAAATGAAATGATAAACTATTGCAATATCTATCTATGGAGCAGTAAAGTCAATCGTCATTGTTGCCAATGGTGTTTTCGTCTATGACATCGCATTGGTACTCAGTTCTTCAAGGTCTACAGATGAACAGAGGCCATCGGGATCTCCAAGGAGACCCTGGTCTCTCAAATGCTCATCCAATGGTAGCTTCCTCTCTGAATTGGCACGCCTTCTTATTTGATTCAACTTCTATTTATAACGTCCAGGGTTTCTTGTCGACCACGCCCAATCTTCATGCCGTCCTTCTAGAATATTCTCCTTGATTCATGATTTGATTGCCAATTGTCTCCTTCCTTTTCTGTTCTGATGACTCGTCAGTTCTTCCTTTTCAATTATGATGACCCATACGTTCATTTCTTCCAACGATCTCTTGCGAACATAAGACAGGTCAGCAGATTTATGCTTAATAGCCTCGTTTCCATGATTATACGTGCGTTTTGCATCTTAAAGATTGTATTTAGCAAAAATTGTGTCATGCAATGCTGTTGGCATGCATGTCCGGATAATGCGACTGTTTGCGCTGAATTCCTCTCTTATGTTGTTTGCATACTTGCCATTTTTCGTAGAATGCATGATTTTAGAGGCTTAAATAGTGCTATTATTTAGTGCTATCTAGGACACCTCGGGTCCACAAGCTACTGTAACACTTGTTTTAGTAAAAAGTTAAAAAAATATATATAGAAGCTTCCATAGGAAGCTTGTCATTTAAATAGAAAAAGGAATTAATAACAATAATAATGGAAAGAGAAAGAAAAGAAATACTAATATAATAAAAGTTAAAAAAAAAAAGAAAAAAGAAAAGAAAAGAGAAAGGTGTGGCTTTATTGAAGCCACACATCTTAGATATTTGTTTATAAAATTGTAAAAAAAAAAAAAAAAAAAGAAAAGAAGGGAGGCAACCCTCGTGAGAAAGGGGAAAAGGAAAAAGGAAGCTTGAAGAAGGATTTTGGAGAAAGTTCTTGGTTTGATTTGCTATTTTGGGTAAGTTTCTTCTTTTTTGTTAAAATTAGCATAAAATGGTGAAAGTTCTCATTTAGATTTCTTTGTGAGCTTTCTCTTTTAGTTTGAAAAGAAGATGGGTTTCAAGATTTATTTCATATATATATATATATATAATAAGAAGGAAAAGACATATGTTGTGGTAAAGAAGGGAGGAAGAAGATGAATAGTAAAAATTAGAGAGAAGTTGAAGTGATTTCAATATGGGTATATGTTTGGGTTTCAAGATTTATTTCATATATATATAATAAGAAAGAAAAGACATGTGTTGTGGTAAAGAAGGGAGGAAGAAGATGAGTAGTAAAAATTAGAGAGAAGTTGAAGTGATTTTAATATGGGTATATGCTTGGGTTTCAAAATTTATTTAATGCATATATATATTTATATATATAGATATGTTAATGAGTAACTTAGATGAGAGAAAATTTAAGCTTAACGTATTTTAAAAGGATTACGCTCCAATTAGTTGTTGATGTTATTTAAATTATAATTTTCAGGACAAACAAAGATTGGGATGGCTTATAACCCAAAATTTCCTTGTCAATAGTATAGTGAGTAATTCATTCTTATTATCAAGTAATTTTTTTTTTTCTAAATTTAAATAGTGAACTTCCATAAACATAGTATCATGAATGGTTGGAGTAATTAGTGTGAGTGTAAAAGAGAGGTTGTTATGATCTTTTTCTAAGAAAATATTTTGGGTTCCTTAAGTGTTTCTTATAATTTTCCATTATAGAGACAAACTCTAAATTTTATACATCTTTTGAGACTTATAATGGTCGCATGCTAGTTGAGAGACTCTTCAGATTCATGGAATGATAAATTAGAGACTTCTATAAGAATTCAAGAGTTGCACGTGTTATATGTAAAGTAGTTGAAAATTGCTAGAACTTTGTATCCTTGTCGACAGAGATTGCTCTGCTGTGCATATTGAGATTGCTCTGCTATGCGTACTGAGACTACTCTACGCCAGTACGACAGAGATTGCTCTGTTGTGCGTATGGGGACTACTCTCGCCAGTACGATAGAGATTGCTTTGCTGTGCGTATCGAGACTACTCTACGCTAGTACGACAGAGATTGCTCTTCTGTGCGCATCGAGACTACTCTACGCCAGTACGACAGAGATTTGGGCCCAAGCTTAGGGATAAATTTACCAACATGAGATGTGTTAATTCATTCTATTGTGGATATGAAATGCTTACTGACTGCATTTTTGTTCGTTCATTTGAGCATAGAGTTGATTTCAAGATGATAATGTTGTATTGAGTTCTTCCTTTAAATTTGGAATGAAACTTTCTTGTAAGCTATTTTATCATGTATCTTATTACTCACTGGGCTTATTAGCTCACTATTTTCCTTCCTTAAAATTTCCACCAGGTAGCGACTAAGTTCTCATAAGCTTGCTGAAGTCGACCCTACCACCAGACTTGGATAGTTTGCATATCATTTTGTGTGTGCATAGTTTTGGGTGCATATATATGTATATATCTCTTTTTTTGTTATTGTTCGTGGTGGCTAGTACCGTTGCAAGACTTGATACTATTTTGGGTTTGTAATTCTAAACATGCATGTTATTAAACAAATAGATTGTAAGTGCTCATAAACATTTGAAATGGTGGCTAGAGCTTGAATGCATTATTTTGAGACTATATATATATATATATATATTCATTTTTAGGTTTAGTATCGTCCAATTTTTAGAGGAAACTCTGTTGAAATTTTCAGAAATTTTGATTTCAGAAAAGAAAAGAATTAGCTAGTCACCTTTTGTTAAAATTGTTCAAGTTACAACAAAAAGTTCTTGACAATAAATTCATTGGTTTAGTGGGGATCTATTGTCGACATATCGCATCCTAGGTTAGTAGGGTATATTTGGGGCGGGTGTGTCAGCCTAATCAGCATCCTGGACCAAGTACCTAGGGGGAAAATCTACATGGATAAGGGTGTGTTTTGACACTCAATAAGTCATAAGGTTTTATCAAGGGGTTCGAAAACCCATGCTCCAATGAACAGTCTAATGGTCAATGCCATAAGACCAAAATACCCTCCATATTCTTTATGACCTACTTGGGAAATCCGGATAACTAATACTAGAGAGAGTCTCCTAGCAAGCTGATCTACCTGACACCTTTTTTACCTCAAACACTCGTAGGGAGTTGATAACATGCATCACCCACTCTGTGAGATGATAACATTTCGTCACCCACCCTATAGGATATCACCTACACACTCCCAAGACAGTAGAAAGGCCATTGGGTTACAGTCAAGCATACTCTATATAAGGTACAGTCAATCGATCATATCTCCGGTCCCCTGACACGATATGAGCCGTATATCTCCACTTGCATTACACCTGATCACTAACCCCTATTCAATGCCTGCGTTCGGGTCACGTTCTTCCAGAACACCAGCTCATGCTATCAAATAATAAGGTTCCCTATAGGACAACATTCAAGTTCTTTATGGAACAACAAACATCTCTCGGGTCCCCTTTGGGACACCAAATCAACTGGTCTCCAATGGGACGTGTAGTGTAAGAGTAGTCTGACATGCAACAACATATAAACAACAAAAAATACTAGGCTAGTTCACAAGGAACATCCTGGCCAAACATGCATAAATGTAACTTAAGGCTACGTTGGGCTAGTCCACCATGGGACATAAGTCAAGCGTATCATATATCCAGATAACATCACTAATTCAATGTCTCAAACAAGGTACATGCTATCACATAAACAATCATGAATACGAACAACAATGAATTGCACATGATTCTAAGCAACAAATATACATATTATTAACCATAGACCATGAATAGGGGTAAAATGTCCCTTACCTTTTGGCAGAATCCAAAAAATCTACATTTGAAATTGTCAAGTTAACCTCGAACGAGCTATAGAATCGGTCCTAACAATTGAATAGTGACTTTAGGGCATAAATAAGTAAAATAGAGAAAAAAAAAGCTTGGGGGTCTCAGAATCACCCTAAAATCGCCAAAAACAAACTCAATACGAAAAACTGAGCAAATAGGGATCAAGTATAAATTTCTCACTAGAGGCTTGTCGAATCACGGCGACGGTGCATTTTCCATGGAAAGGGTTATGCAATATGTTTCCAAAAATTTATTTTCCTCCTGAGCACGGAAATGGTCTCAAATTTGCAAACAGAGCTCTCTAGCTCCATAAATCTACAAAAGAATGTACAAATTAAAAAATTTTAACCGCCGGAATAAATGGTGAGTGAACAGAGCCTGCCATACCTTTTCAGAAAGCTCTGTTGCTCTTGAGCGCGAAACTGGTCTCAGATTTACAAACGGAGTTCTCTACCTCCGAATATCTATAAAAGAAGTTATGAATTCATTTTAGAGAGGGAGAGAAAGAGAGTTTGGAAAAGAAGGGGCTATTTGGGAAGGGGTTTAGGGACTTTTTGTTGCTGGAATAAGACCTAGGGAATGTGAGTTAATTTTGTATATATATGGAGTTGAAAAAGGGGTTTAAATAAAAGTAATTAATCTATCATTATATGCCAGTTTTGTAGTAGTGTTTTAATTAAAAAAAACAAATCCTAATTAGCATTAAACCATTTAAATAAAACCCCATAGATAAATCATTTAATTGTATTATAATAAACCTTTCATAAGTAAAAGTTAGATGAATCAATTAGAAAAATTCCAGCAATTACATATCTTATGTTGAGAAAGGCTTATGGTATTTCTCTTAATATGTTGCCAATATTGTTAATACTGATCTTGGGCTTCATATTATAATGTGAGATTTATTCTATGTTATCCGTTATCCAATTCTCTCTCAATTTAGTCCTTGTTAGTTGGTTGTTGAAGTCCAAGTAATGTCTCACGATTTACTTGTGATTATGCAGAACACGAAAAATAGAATGATGACTGGCAAGATTAATTGTGTTAATCTACTTTACATATTGTCTTCGTGCACTAAGATTTTGTTCTCTCTGTTTCTTTTTACATGATATACTCAATCGGTTAGAATAATTGTCGAGTAGGCACCTTGATACATGACTTTTACATTTACCATTAAGATATTTTTTGATTCTATGAACTATGATAAGTAGCTCACATTTCTTAAGGGCTTCTAACTTTTTCAACATGAGATCTTTAACCCAATTTTTATAGGATATAATTTTTTTCTATAAATATTAAATCATTATAAAGGTTAAAGTATACCTACTAAATTAATATTTATAAACCGAGTGTAATAAGTAAATAGGTAAATAATCTAAATCATTACTAACCTAAACTTCAAATAAAAAAACAAAAACAAAAACAAAAAAACAAAAACAAAAACATACAGAAACAAACAGCAACTTGTACTTATTTGAGTTAAAGAAGAAAGAGAACATCCAATCAAAATAAAAGATGCCAAAGCAAATTAGATATGGATAGATGGATGATCTTTTAAGGGTTTGCAGATGGAGGATTTTTTTTTAGTAGTCAAATAATATTATTATCCTGAAAACAGTAAACCAGATTGGAGGCCAGTCAGGTAACAAATAACAAATAAAAACTTTTGTTTTTGTTTTTTTTTTTGTTTTTTCTCTTCTCTATCATAAATTAAGTATAATTATAAAATAATAAAAGATGGCACCGCTAATGGGAGCCATTGAGGAGTAAAGTCTGAAGAGCACCGTTTTGTGGGTCCATTCAATTTCATACAGATACTCAATTTGGCACAGATTCCGGAATCTGCTTCTCCCACCATCATTCTTTTGTATTTCTCTCTAAGGGCTTGTTTGGCTAGGACGGAAAGGGAAGGGAAGGGAAGGGAAAGGAAGGGAAGGGAAGGGAAGTGAGAGTAAATTGGTGTTTGATGGGAAGGGAAGATAAAAGAAGTGATAGTAAATTGGTGTTTGGTGGGATGAGAAAAGTAGTGAAGTGATGTTTTTTTGTTAAAAAAATAGATATTTAATATTTTTAATATAATGTTTATAATATATCATTTTATATTTATTTTATTTATTATTTAAATAAAATTTAAAAATTTAATAACTTTCATTATCAAAATATATAAATTTCATAATTGTTAAAAAAAAATAGATAAATATAATTTTTTATAATGAAATTAAGTTTAGAAATTCAAATCAAGATAGATGTAATAAAAAGATAACTATTTTAATTATTTTGAGTAATTATTTTAGGATTATTTAAATATATATTTCTATTTATTTTATCAAATGTATAATTTTAAAAAAAAATTAATAAATAATAAAATTAATATATATTTGTATATAAAATTTTTTAAATGCATACATTGTCCATAAAAAGTCAAATATATAAACAATTACAAATATTGTTTAAAGAACTTGATATATCTATAAAAATAATAATAATAATAATAATTGTTGCATTTTAAAATAAAAAATATATATAAATAGCATATAGTATAAATTTAATCAATTAAGTGGTTCTAAAAAAAAATCCATTAACTTAAATGAATGAATTAGTAAAAGTTAACAAGCTTATTATTTTATTTAAAATAAAGTTTATGATCAAATCAAATGCATCAAATTATAATTATAAAAACATCAAACTACAAATATGTTTTAAAAAATAGGATGTATTTAGAAGAAAAAAATAGATAAATATTGTTGTTGACTGAGAAATTTTGACCAATCAGAAATTGCCACGTCATTTATGAATATATCTAATTAAATATTGGGTCAATTACAAATCCATAATTTTCCCAAAATTAATTGGATTAAAAGTCCGTTTGAAATTTGGGCCCAAAGATTCACGAGGCTCGAGCCCAATGAGATCCAAAGATGCATGAGGCTCCAACCCAATAGTCAAGCCTAAAGATCCATAAGGCCCAAGACCAAGGTTTGGGCCCAAAAGCCCATGAAGCCCAAGTCCACAAGCCCGTGGGAACTCTATAAATAGAGAGCTCCCCTCATTTGCAAAGGACCGAAACTGAGAATTACAAACTGAAGACTCAGAAACTCCAGAGCTTTCAGAACTCAGAGCATCCAACCACCCAAATCCTCAAGCCTTCAAGATCAGTCAGCGAGAACTCTCAACGACAAAGGTTTCCTCAAACCGATCGTCTCTTCACCAACATACTGAAGATTTGATCATCCTCCATCTGAGAATAACCTCACAAGCCCTCAGATCGACATTTTCAAAATCCCCATCCCGAGAGAAAGAATCAGAGGACAAATATTAGAGATTGTAACACGCGCATAAATCAAATCAATAAATATTCAAATTCATTTACACGTGTCTCATTTTCATTTATTTCCGAAATCTCGTGTGAACAAATTGGCACGCCCAGTGGGACCATCTCTACCTCTCATCTCTTACTCTCTCTCTCAAGAAAGCATGAATCGCCAAGAAATTTCCTCCAAGACTACTGCTTCAACAGATTCCTATATGGGACCTATTACTCGAAGCCGTTCAAAAGAAATCAACCACAAAGAAAGCCAGACACCTGTTATCGCGAATAAAATATTGAAGCGCGTGATCAAATCTTCCAAACACTACATCTCTGCTGCAAAAGATTTTGAGTTTGGAAAATATACTCTTCCTTACCATGATCGAGGCGAGATTTCAAATCCTCGATGTGATGTCCGTGATGATGACTAATACGTCTACTAGCGAAGAAAGACTAGCTGTATGTGAAAAGAAGATTAGCATGTTATTAGAAGTAGTCAAAGAAAAGAATGATGAAATCACTTCTCTAAAGAACCAAATCGAAAGTCGAGATGTTGTTGAGTCTAGCCATACTGCCATTAACAAAGACAAGGGGAAATCAATCATGCAAGAAGATCACTCACAACATAATGCTTCAATTGCTACACTGTCTGTTCAACAGTTGCAAGATATGATTATGACCTCAATCAGAGCACAATATGGTGGACCTGCTCAGAGCTCTTTATTGTACTCGAAGCCATATACCAAGAGAATCGACAATCTGAGAATGCCTACTGGTTATCAGCCACCAAAATTTCAACAATTCGATGGGAAGGGAAACCCAAAGCAGCATGTTGCACACTTTGTTGAAACATGTGAAAATGCCGGTACCAGAGGAGATTTGTTGGTGAAGCAATTTGTTCGAACTTTGAAAGGGAATGCATTTGACTGGTATACTGACCTTGAATCCGAATCCGTCGACAGTTGGGAAGAACTTTAAAGAGAATTCCTTAACCGCTTCTATAGCACCCGATTTAATCATCAAGCATGATAGAGCTCACCAAAGACCAAACAAAGAAAAGGAGAGCGATCGTCGACTACATCAATCGTTGGAGAGCCTTAAGTCTCGACTGCAAAGATAGACTCACCGAATTGTCTGCAGTCGACATGTGCATCCAAGGCATGCATTGGGGACTCCTCTACATTCTTCAAGGAATAAAGCCACGCACTTTTGAAGAGTTAGCAACTCGCGCTCATGATATGGAGTTAAGCATTGCTAATCGAGGAAATAAAGACATTCTCCCTGCAGATGTCAAAAAAGAAAAGAAAGAAGTCAACCATCTTTGAAAAGGTTTTCAAAAACACCTCTAAAGAGTCCATGGTCGTGAATACAAACCCTATTAAGTTTTTCTCAAAAGGAAAGGATAGGAAGACGGAAGGGCAACAAGATTATGGTGAGAGACGTCGTTTAACTTTAAAAGAGAGGCAGGAAAAAGCTTATCCGTTCCCAGACTCAGATGTTGCAGACATGCTCGAACAACTACTTGAGAAACAACTTATTGAGTGCGAGTGCAAAGCGACCGGAGGAATTGAAAAGACCAATGACCCCAACTATTGCAAATATCATCGTGTTGTTAGTCATCCAGTCGAGAAATGTTTTGTATTGAAAGAATTGATAATGAGACTGGCTCGAGAAAGAAAAATTGAATTAGATCTTGATGAAGTGGCTCAAGCTAACCATGTTGCTGTCATCTTTCAACCGAAAGCACATTCGTTCATGAGATCCTCTCATGGCCAATTGCACAGCTTGATCCAGTTCGGATCACTTGAGCCTGTTAGTGTCTGGTTTCAAGAAAATTCTTCAAGTAAAAGTTCACAAGAGGAAAATTTCCAGAAAAAATATGCTCGAGAAAATGAAGAACCAGTGAGAATGATAATGAAAATTTGGACCATTGTGACGCGCCGCAAAAGGGGCAACCAAGTTACTCTAGAAAAGAATCACGTCTGTTTCAAGAACATAAGAGAAAATATAGACTTAGAAGACAAAGAGAAGAAAAAGTCCAATAAAGCCTAAGTTCGTGGTGGACGAGAAGAAGATCTTTGCGGACACGTCAAATGGTAACACTAATTTGAATTCTTTCAGAAGAGCTTTCTAGAAAACAATGAAGAAAATATATTTGACATTGCAAAGCATGTCATACGATTCTACTGTAAGGGAAGATCCAATAAGTACATCAGAGACAATAACAACCGAACTTGAAGATACATCTTCTTTTAACCTAGAAAAGTTATTGTCACTTCCTCAAACAACCAAAAATGCTCTCATCGAGGCATTACTAGACTCTGATACTACTAGCCGCCAAATATCCAAGGCAGTCATATCTGAACCATGTTGCATGTCAATAAATTTCACTGATGAAGACTTGTTGCTAGGTTCAAAGCCTCACAATAGACCCTTGTTTGTCTCTGGATACATTCGAGAACAGAAGGTTGGACGAATCCTCATTGATAATGGATCAGCTGTCAACATATTGCCAAGGCCAACTATGAAACAGCTAGGCATTACAATGGAAGAACTATCTAGCAGTAAACTAATGATTCAAGGCTTTAATCAAGGAGGACAGAAAGCCATCGGCATGATACGTTTAGAGCTTATTATCGGCGACTTAAAAGCTGATACTTTGTTCCACGTAATAGATTGTAAAACTACATACAAATTGCTACTGGGACGTCCGTGGATTCATGGAAACTGTGTAGTAACTTCTACGTTGCATCAATGCTTCAAATTTTATCAAGATGGTATCAAGAAAGTAGAGGCTGATACTAATCCATTTTCTGAGGCTGAATCTCATTTTGCAGATGCAAAATTTTACATGAAAGATGACGACGTAACGAAAATGCCGATAATAGATATCCCTATAATCAAAGAACGTGATGAACTCAAATTGGAGTCGAAGGTTAATACCGAGGGAGAAGCAACCAAAGATACAGACAAGTCTAACTTTGAAAAGGATAAAGCTTCAACGAGTATTAAAGAGTCCGAAGTCGTGAAGGATAAGAAAGATCTAAATCCTCCTGTGCTACGCTATGTCCCTATATCTCGACGCAAAAAAGGCGAGGCACCTTTCATGAAATTCTCAAATAACTTAAAGGTCGGTGATATCGAGATCTTAAAAGAAAATTTTACCATCCCTCTTACAAAGATGACAAAGCAAGAAGTCGAAAAAGTTGAAGGTGGTCAGATGAACGTGATTCTACCTAAAAGTAGAACAAAAGATGGATTCGATCCAAATGCGTATAAACTCTTAGCAAAGGCAGGTTATGACTTTACGACTCACACTGAGTTTAAGGGTCTAAGCATCCTTGACGACAAACCTGAGCTTTCATCAACACAGAAGAAACTTGCGAATAAGGGTTATCAATTACTTGCATCACGAAATGGTCTTGGATATAAGCCGCCGAGCCAGTTCAAATAACAAGAAAATGGAAGTTGAAATTTGCAGATACAAATCACATAACAATTGATGAATGTGAAGATTCAAAAGGAGTGAAAAAGGTCAATCAAAGGTTACCTGCACTCAGACGCATCCTTGAAAGATTGAACAAACCAAAAGAAAAGGTAGAAGACACAACCTCAATTTCATACATGACACGATTACCAGTCTTTCAAAGACTAGGCAAACTTGTAGAGGAGAAAGATATATCTTCTACTTCAATACTAACACGATCTTCAGTCTTTCAAAGGTTGAGTAGAAGTAAAAACAAGAAAGAAAAGTCTACCAAGTATGTTTTTGACCGACTCTGCCATGGAAGTTTTACAGAGACTTTACGAGATGAACTTCTTAAAGATATTAGAAGCAATGAAGACATCCACAGTATCGTTCCGTCTCGTATGAAAAGAAGAACATTTCTTACTTTTGAGACAGAAGGCTCATTAAAAGTAAAGCGACACAATGTGATTTTCACCAATCCGTCAAAAGAGAATATAGAACAAGAAGAAGATGAGTTTTCATGTCATCACATCACGATCATAGAAGAAGGGGTAGACGAAATGTCTGATGAAGAGGTTAATGGAGCACCACTGCCGCTTGAAGATGGTAATCAACTGACACTAGATGAGTTAAAGGAAATAAACCTCGGCACTATAGAAGAGCCACGCCCAATCTTCGTAAGCGCATTACTTGCACCTGAAGAAGAGGTTGAATATATAAGTCTACTTACTGCATACAAAGATATATTCGCTTGGTCATATAAAGAAATGCCAGGACTTGATCCCAAAGTAGCAGTCCATTACCTAGCAGTTAGTAAAGGGGCACGACCAATCAAGCAAACTCAACGCCGATTTCGACCAGAAGTCATTCCTCGGATCGAAAGTAGTAAATAAGTTAATCGAAAATTTGGATTCATTCGCGAAGTGAAATATCCAACATGGATTTCCAATATTGTCCCGATCGAGAAAAAGAATGGACAAGCTGCGTGTTTGTGTTGACTTTCGCGATCCGAATAATGCATGCCCGAAAGATGACTTTCCATTGCCTATCAGAGATCATGGTCGATGCCACAACTGGACATGAAGCTCTATCCTTCATGGATGGGTCATCGGGTTATAATCAGATAAGGATGGCTCTAGAAGATGAGGAAATGACAGCCTTTCGAACTCCAAAGGGGATATATTGTTACAAGGTCATGCCATTCGGATTAAAGAATGCCGGTGCCACCTACCAACGAGCAATGCAAAAGATTTTTGATGATATGCTACACAAGAATGTTGAATGTTATGTTGATGATCTTGTGGTCAAGTCTGTAAAACGAAAAGATCACTTGAAAGATTTGAAGGTGGTTTTTGACCGTCTAAGAAAGTACCAGTTGAAGATGAACCCCCTCAAGTGTGCATTTGGCGTGACCTCGGGAAAATTCCTAGGTTTCATTGTAAGACATCGAGGGATTGAAATAGACCAGTCAAAGATTGAGGCCATCCAAAAAATGCCGAGACCTAAGAATTTACGCGAGCTAAGAAGTCTTCAAGGCCGCTTGGCTTACATCCGAAGATTCATTTCTAATCTAGCCGGTAGATGTCATCCATTCCAGAGATTAATGAAGAAGGGGGAAATATTTGAATGGGATGAAGCATGTCAAAATGCGTTCGAAAGTATAAAGAAGTATTTGATGAATCCTCCCGTCTTAGGAGCCCCTATAGCTGGAAAACCATTAATTCTCTACATCACTGCACAAGAAAGATCACTTGGAGCATTGTTCGCGCAAGAAGGGGAAAGAGGAAAAGAACAATCACTTTACTACTTAAGTAGAACTCGATCAGGCGAAATAAATTACTCTCCAATAGAGAAAATGTGTTTGGTATTTGTTCTTTTCCATCGATAAGTTGAGACACTACATGCGGGCATTCAGCATGCGATTAGTTGCAAAAGCTGACCCCATCAAATATATTTTATCTAGGCCAATAATATCTGGACGCCTAGCTAAATGGGCAATCATTCTTCAACAATATGATATTGTCTATGTCCCTCAAAAGGCTACGAAAGGGCAAGCGCTAGCAGACTTCCTAGCCGACCAACCTGTTCCATCTGATTGGAAGTTATGTGAAGATTTTCCTGATGAAGAAATTTTCTTCGTTGAAATCACACAACCATGGACCATGTACTTTGATGGCGCAGCACGCAGAAGTGGAGCGGGTGCAGGAGTTGTTTTTACTTCGCCTGAGAAGCACATGTTGCCTTATAGCCGCTTTTCGGAAAACTATGCTCAAATAATGTTGCAGAGTATCAAGCGTTGATTATTGGTCTCCAAATGGCTGTCGAAATCGGAATAAACTATATAGAGGTATACGGCGACTCCAAGTTGATAATTAATCAAGTCTTACTTCAGTATGATGTAAAACATGAAGACCTAAAACCGTACTTCACATACGCTAGAAAATTGTTAGAAAAGTTTGATAGCATAATCCTTGAACATGTTCCGAGGTCAGAAAATAAGAGAGCAGATGCATTGGCAAACCTGGCTACTGCTTTAACAATCTCCGATGATGCAACTATGAACATTGCGCTTTGTCAAAGATGGATCATGGCACCAATTGAGGATGAATGTCAAGAGGCTAACGTAATATCAGTCTGTGTAATCGAAGAAGAAGATTGGCGACGTACCAATAATCGATTATCTTCAACACGGGAGACTTCCAACAGATTCTCGGCGTAGAAGCGGACATACGAAGAAAGGGCAAGTCGATTCATCCATTATAAAGAAACTCTTTACCGACGCTCTTTTGAAGGAATTCTCGCTCGATGTTTAGGAAATGAAGAGTCAAGAAAAGCATTGATAGAAGCACACTCAGGTATCTGTGGAGCTCATCAGTCTGGTCCAAAACTACATTTCCAACTAAAAAGGATGGGCTACTATTGGCCGACTATGGTTCGAGATTCAATGGAGTATGCAAAAAAGTGTGAGGCCTGTCAAATTCACGCAAACTTCATTCATCAACCACCAGAACCGCTCCATCCAACTGTTGCTTCATGGCCATTCGAAGCTTGGGGACTTGATCTTGTTGGCCCTATAACGCCAAAGTCTCTTTGGGCACTCTTACATTCTAGCAGCAACTGATTATTTTTCAAGATGGGCCGAAGCCATCCCTTTGAAAGAAGCAAAAAAGGAAAATGTTGCAAACTTTATTCGAACTCATATCATCTATCGTTACGGCATTCCACATCGCATCGTGACAGATAACGGGAGGCAATTCTCCAACAGTTTGATAGATAATTTGTGTGAAAAGTTCGCCTTTAAACAGTACAAATCTTCAATATACAACGCAGCAGCAAACGGATTGGCAGAAGCGTTTAATAAGACTTTGTGCAACTTGCTGAAGAAGATAGTGTCCAAGGCAAAGAAGGATTGGCAAGAAAGAATTGGTGAAGCATTATGGGCTTACCGAACCACACATCGTGACACACCACAGGAGTCACGCCATATTCTTTAGTATACGGAGTAGAAGCCGTGCTTCCGTTGGAAAGAGAAATCCCATCGCTCCGAATGGCCATACAAGAAGGATTGACAACTGAAGAAAATGCAACATTGCGTCTGCAAGAGTTAGAAGCATTGGATGAAAGAAGACTCCATGCCCAACAAGCACTTGAATGTTACCAAGCACGGATGATTAAAGCTTTTGACAAGAATATTAAACCGCGTTCATTTCAAGCTGGAGACTTAGTACTTGCTGTTAGAAGACCAATTATCACAACAAGACATACAAGCAATAAATTCACACCTAAATGGGATGGACCATATGTTGTCAGTGAAGTTTACACTAATGGAGCATACAAAATAGTGGATAAAGATGGCATAAGGATCGGTCCAATCAATGGAAAGTTCCTAAAGAAGTTTTATGCTTAAAATTGTAATACTCCGTGGCGTATGAGTATAAACTGCAAGCTACTCCTAGCCCACACGAGTAAAAAAAAGGTGAACGGCAAAAAAAAAAAAAAAAAAAAAAAATTGAACTACGTTATGACTTGATCCCTTTCACCAAATTAAAGGGTACGTAGGCAGCTTAAAAGAAATTTTAAGTTCAGTCCATAAAAAAAAATTAAAAAAATCTTGGAGAATATGGAATCTTGAAAATTGCATTCATTATAAATAGAAATATATGTGTGACAAATGATAAATTGGAAGCAACATAAGAGTAACAACTCCCGTTGATAAAATAAATGTGCTAAAAAAAAATGTAGATCTAAACAAAAAGAAAGATCATGGAACCCATTTGAAATCTTGCAATTCTTGAAGAGCATCACTCAACATCCCACGAAGTATCTCCAAGTTACAAGCATCTTCATCAGAAATGGCATCAGAACTTTCAACATCAGTTATAGCTTCACGTCTTGCCGCACATTAAATCACGTTTGAGTGAGCCAAATAAGTCTCCTTCTCAACAATAGACTCCGAGATTTCCTCTTGTTGGGTCTTCAAAGCTTTAAGTTGAGCTTCCAACCTTTCTCCCTCTCGTAATGACCTTTGATGTTGTTGAATGAACACATCCATCTCAGCCATTGTGCTATTCTGGTTACTTAATAAGTTATCCAAGGTAACCTTTGCCTCTGCCAACCGACGAGTTTTGCTTGCTGAAGAGAGTTGGGTAGAATGTAATGATTGCAGCTTGTTGAATTCCCCAACCTTTTGAAAGTATTCTCCGACAAATTTTCGTAGGGACGGGAGGTTAGTTGCGCAAATATTTGAGATGCCTTGAAAAATTGTGTCTGCATACTTTGTAGCACGTGAAATCTTTTCAAACGGAGTATCTACAATCCTTTGGCGTATTTTTTCCCACAAAACCAAAGCAGTTTCCTTGTTTACATTCAGCAAGTCAGTATTTGCACAACAATGAGAGATCTCACTAGCATCAGGAACCGATACACCACCCAAGTGCAAAGTAGGTTCTTTCGATGATAATGTCTTCCCCAACTGCGACATCTCTCTCAACTGTGATGTCTCTCCCAACCGTTTTTCTCCTATCAACTGCGACGTATCTTTCAATGTTGGCATCTCCCTACACTGTGTCTTCTCCCGTGATGATTTTATCACTTTATCAGTTGTAGGAATAGAGGGTGGAAATCTAGCTTTATTCATTGGAGCCTTGAACTGACCCACACGCGCAGTCATAGAATGAAACAACTCCGGACTGACGACTGATTTTGGACTGGTTTGCTCTACTGCTTCCATAATTGAATCATCAAGAGGTGACTAAAAAAAAAAGAAAGAAAATCAGCAAGTGTTAAAGAAAACGATTACTCCAGATTAAATAAATCAACAAAGGAAATCCAACCATGGTTAATGGAAGATCTTGAAACTGCGAAGCACTTGGAACCCCCTCAAAAAAGTCATCGTCAAAAATTGAAAGTTTATGGGACTTCTTCCGCCTCTTCCAATGCCGGTCAGTATGACTACTATGACTCTCCTCATTTTCTGTGGTGGCAAAATTAGCGGGATCAAACATGCGAATTTGTTTGCCTCCTTTATCATCACCAACTGCCTTGGGGAACTTGGGTTTAGAAGGAATAGGAGCGACACTATTCACCAACATTTGTATGTTATCCTCAAGATAGCTCCCATTCTTTACCGACCACCAATTATGGTAACGTTCGGTAACTTGATTATGTGGGTTCATTGCATGCACAAGAATATATACTTGAGAGGATGTCTCTACTTCAACGCATATCATCCAGAGGAGCAATACATTATTTAAAGTAGCCCTAGGAATCACTTTACTCAAATCATTGGGTATGTCTTGTGAGAATCCAAATTGCTTGGCTAAATCGACAAGGGTTGTAAGCTTCAACAACTAATGTCGATCCACTTCGTGAAGATAACAAGCATGAACGAAGACTTATAAAGAATGATGAGGACCAAAACGTAAGACTTTTATCATCTGTCAAGCGTTCACCTTTGTTTCTAGCTAAAAGGCTAGCATACCATGATATCTGTCTACCCTTGTGAATGTGTACACGAGCTTCAAAATCGATAAAATATTTGGCCCCACTTTCGCGTAAAATTCAACCATCATTGGACCTTTAACTGGCTTAGGAACTTTGAAGTGTGTATCAAAATAAAGCGCAAGCCAGCCATGTACGTAATGTAAAGGAAGACATGCCTTTGATGAGCCAATGGGAGATGACGCTTCAGAAAACTGGGCAAGTCCACGATATATATTAGCTAGAACCGGGACGGCAAGACTAAACATATATCCTTCTGCCATAAGACATGCAACCTTAAAAACTGCTGGACGGATTGAATCTTGCTTAGTGGGAAACACAAAGACGCACAACCAGCAGGAAAGAAAGGCAGCCAAATACGTCTTATCTTGCATGTCTGTCTCTATGTCTAGCTCTTCGAATAAAGCTTTCTCTTTTTCAGACCAATGGTGGTGACTGATAGATACGCCGCTTGGATTATGAGTTGGATAAGGACGTTTACTCTTCTTCAACTTTCTACTAGGAGGCTTCACATACTTCAAATCACCCTTGAACCAAAAAGAAACCCACGAGTTGATAGAAATATGAGAACGATCAACTTGTTCAGAGGCGATGTTATAATAAGTAGCAAATAAATGTTCACAACTTTTTGGGCATTGTTCTTCTTCTCGTTCGGGCGAGGCTAGCAACTCTTTTGCACACGGGATAACTTCATCATAAAATCTCCCTTTGATGGTAAGACCCCCTAGTCTCCACAAATCCCACAAAGTAATCGATAATTCTCCTGAAGATGTATGAAGTGTGTTGGTTAATGGACACCATGCTTCGCAGAAAGCCCGAACTATATCAATGTTACGGTCGTATGTATACATAGAAGCCATTACAGCATCCAATAGACGAGTTTTCTTTAGCACTTTGTCATTCCTGAAAACGATCACCTCCAGCCATTCCCAATAAAATTTGATCCACGAGAATTCTCCATGAATCTTCAATACAGTGCCCCAAAGAACTTTGTCATCTGCAATAATACGTCGACCTAGTGTTGACAGCGGATTGTTGTTTGGCATATGATTATGAATTGGGGAGTCTAAGAACCACGCTTTCAAAGATGTGTTGGGACCCAAGAACCCTTCATTTGACCACTTAGAGAGAAAATTAGATTTTTCTACAGGTGGCTGTGACTCTCTAAAGTCTCCATATATCGGTCTGCCTACTGGAAGAATGATTCCATGATTAATGGATTGTTCTTTATCTCTCAAGATGACCAAGCAATTTTCTTTAGGATCGGGATGATCTGTAAAATACACCATATTTTCACCCAAAAAACAAACCTCTGCAAAACAAAAAGAAAAAGAAAAAAAAAGGAGGGGTTAAATTCAAAAGGAATACTTAAAAAAAAGAAAGAAAGAAGGAAACAGTTCAAAGCAATAAAAAATACTCCCGGCGAAGAAGCAAAGCTTCAACAAACCCGAAGACTCCTGTTCCAGTTGATCCCGACGTCCTGCAACAATCAATGAGGGTGTGATAACTTCAAACTACAAAATACCCAAATGGCGAGGGAAGAGCATTGGACTGGAACCACAAACTCGAATTCAAGACCCTACGACCGAATGTATCAAACAACGTCGTCTTCTCAACAAAGTTCATACGGTTCTTGAAGATTTGGAGGTTTTCTGATATTTCAATTGAAAAGTGATTTTCAAAATTCACAAACCCTCCTCATTTTTAAGAAAAGTTGAGCGCAAAGTTTCCTTGGAGAACATATCAAATTTGAAAATTAGGGAATAAATATTTGGTATTTTCCATTTTTTTTTTACTTTTCCTTTTGGGGAATTGAGCAACAATTGCTTGCAGAGCTCCTTGTCGATAATAATAATTTTGGAAGGACGATCAATTATTTTTATTTGTTTTGTTTTTGGATAAAAAAAAAAGGAAGAAGATTGTTTCCCTAATTTGTTCGTGAGTGAATATGTGAGCATAGATCTTTTCAATAAAAAAAACAATTGTAGCTTCCTTAAATGTATTTTGATTGATTTTTTAATGAGAGATGAGGAAAGTAGTATATGGAAAATCTTGAGGGGAAACAGTTTATATATATATATATATATATATATATATTTGGAAACTCAAAAAAAAAAAAAAAAAAAAAAAAAACCGTTTGATTCAAATAATCTCTGTGGGTTAATATGTGTGCACTGGACAAATTTGAAAAGGAAATATCTTTCGGTAAATCATATTTTTTTTTTTAATTGATATTTTCCACCATTCAAAGATTTTAATTGAAATTGAGGAAGAGAATATTCTTTGAGTCTATTTTGGGCCAAATTAAATTCCTTATTGATATGCAATCTCCAAAATCACCCTTTTTTAAAAAAAAAGAAAAAAGAAAAAAGATTTCAACAGCCTCAAAATACCAAAATAAATTAGCACCTTGGCTGAATCGGAACTAATTGATATTTTCCTTCAAAAAAAAAAAATCAAGTGAAATGAAAGTGTTTTCATTAAAACATCAAAATTGAAATGCATTATCATTTTATTTCAAATTCAAAGTCAAATTCAATTTGGGTAAAATTTTGGCACCATCCAAGTTTGTATTAAGTAGACAATTTGTCTACTTTAAATTCAAATCAAATTTTTATGTCAAACAAAAATAATCAATTTTTGACCAAAATTCAAAATTTTGATTAATTGACATAACACATGTGTTAAAAAAAAAAATCAAAGTTATGAGAAAATTTCATATCTTCGATTAAATTAGCACATCAATATGTTGTCATTTAGAACAAAAAGGCTTAGGTCAATTTCAAATTAACTCTTTTCGAGATTCATCCACGCATATGCGTGAATAAAACTCGAAAAGGGGCATTTGTTGACTGAGAAATTTTGACCAATCAGAAATTGCCACGTCATTTATGAATATATCTAATTAAATATTGGGTCAATTACAAATCCATAATTTTCCCAAAATTAATTGGATTAAAAGTCCGTTTGAAATTTGGGCCCAAAGATTCACGAGGCTCGAGCCCAATGAGATCCAAAGATGCATGAGGCTCCAACCCAATAGTCAAGCCTAAAGATCCATAAGGCCCAAGACCAAGGTTTGGGCCCAAAAGCCCATGAAGCCCAAGTCCACAAGCCCGTGGGAACTCTATAAATAGAGAGCTCCCCTCATTTGCAAAGGACCGAAACTGAGAATTACAAACTGAAGACTCAGAAACTCCAGAGCTTTCAGAACTCAGAGCATCCAACCACCCAAATCCTCAAGCCTTCAAGATCAGTCAGCGAGAACTCTCAACGACAAAGGTTTCCTCAAACCGATCGTCTCTTCACCAACATACTGAAGATTTGATCATCCTCCATCTGAGAATAACCTCACAAGCCCTCAGATCGACATTTTCAAAATCCCCATCCCGAGAGAAAGAATCAGAGGACAAATATTAGAGATTGTAACACGCGCATAAATCAAATCAATAAATATTCAAATTCATTTACACGTGTCTCATTTCTGTTTATTTCCGGAAATCTCGTGTGAACAATTGTATTTTGAAAAAAATTGATACTAATAAATAAATAAAGAAATAAAGGAAAGTTTGTATTTAGAAGAAAAAAAAATTAAGAAAGAAGGAAAGTGAATTTTAAAAAAAAAAAAAAAAAAAAAAAAAAAAAAAAAAAGTGAACAAGACGCGCTGGGTTTGGGTAGATTCTGTATTGGAGTTAACTTGGCCGGAGTAAAACCGCGGCCCAAACGCTGGGAAGGGCCCGCCCCTTCCCTTCCCGGGCTGATATGGGCAGGCCAAACAAGCCCTAAAAGAAAAATAAACTATTTTTTTTCTTTCTCATCTTGTTATTTAAAGGAAAATAATAAAATTTAATCATGGAGGTTTTTACATTTACTACTAGAAAAGGCACATTCCATGACTATAATTTATAGTCATGAATACTTTTCATGGCTAAAATCAAGAGTCATTGTATCCGCTGTCACGAAAAGTTTAACCATGACATTATAATAAAAGTGTCATGATAGAATCAATTATGACATTACATTGTAGTCATAGATGAACCATTAATGACACATATACAGAGTCATTGATGTAGTAATAACGACAATTTACAAGTGTCATCGTAGAACCGATTATGACATTTTATTTTAGTCACGGTTGAACTATTAGTGACACATATGTATATTCATTGAAAAAGTATTAACGACTATTGTCATTATAGCTTATATATTGACACTTTTTTATAGTCATCAATTTATGTAATATGACTATTTATTGATGTTAATTTATTAGTTCTCATGACACTTTTTTATGTCTATTTCAACTTGTTTTATTTATATTTTTACTTGTCAAGAAAGATTTATAACATACAACCCACAAATCTTATTCAACAAATATTATTTTACATATGACTAAATAATTTGTAAATTAAAATTGAACAAAAAAAATGAATATATCAATAAATTTATAATTCTTAAAACGTCTATAAGAGGTTAGAAAACTAGAAAGTTTATAATATAATAAAGAAGCATGGTCTGCTATCTCTTGTGCGAAGTATACGTGGACTGACAAGTTGCACAATAACCATAGATGCAAGCGATCCTCATCTTGAACAAAGTACTTGCACAATGTAGTGATAAAGCTTTGAATTAGAAGTTGCAATAGAGAACATAAATATTCATAATCCATATCAAATAACAATTGCTCATTTATTCTAGAAACTAAACTTAAGTTTGGGATCCTTATGAGTTTGGTATAAATAATATCTCGCAATAACAATATTGGAATTTGATACTAACCTTATGACTTGAAGTACTTTTAAGTCTAAGGACCCCAAAATTAGGCACCTAGCAATCAACATTTATCATCAACCACGTGTATGAATATGATTTTAGAAAGTAAATTACCATTGATTTGTAGTTAGGAGGCTTATATTAGATAGATGAAAAAAATAAAATAATAGTCAAAGAGTTAAAAAGAAATTGATTAGTCCTCTTCTTCATCTCACATCTTTTACTTGTGAACTTGATTCGTAACTTATAAGCATAAATGAATTAGAAACAATTAGTAGACAAAAAAATATCATGAAAATTTTTCATGTAATCTCGTAGTTCAAATATTGTTGCGGTGGAACTGTGACTATAACAATCCTATGAAAAAAAAATAGCTAAGAAAAAAGAAAGAATTACAAGGAAAAAGGCAGTAAAAGCAAATGTGAAACATACACGAGTAAAATTCGAAGTGAATGATGTTGGTGAGCAAACAAATAAACAAATAATTTTTTACCTGCCAAGTTATGAAGTGCATTTTCAGCAACTTGGTTTGTCGAATATCTAAATTTCTTCCCCTTACCCAATCCAACACCAATCTTCTTGCAAGTAAACAAAACCTGAACCACACATTAAGAAAAATGAGTTAGCCCCATAATTATAACATAATTAGAATGGCCAATAAAGCTTTTGCTTCTCACCCACTTTTTAATTTCAGAGTAAGCACACGAACTATTGAATACATGCAAGAATTGATACTTAAAAAATTAATGAACATATATTGCTTGAACTTAGCAAAGGAAATAAGTAAATTAGAAAAGCAAAGGTTCGTGAAGAATTGATACTTTCAAGTTGCTTCTTTGTCCCATGTTTTGTAAATGGTTAACATAATCAACAATGTTCTTCTGCTATTTCCTATTGAAAACTCCGATAAGAAGCTCCATCCTATGAGAATAGTTTTCAATTTTCCATCTGTTCTTTTCAAATGAATAAATTCATGTTTCTTTATTCTTAAAAAATCTTAGCTTTTCTTTCTTCAAAAATCCACAAAAATAGAGATTTATAATTAAATTCACTTGTGAGTTTCGAATATAGAATATCCAAGAAAATATATCTTGGAAATTTCAAACACATGGAGAAGAACAAAGAACTAAGGTAAAATGTGTTAAAATAATTGAATTTATCAGAAGACATCATACAACTACAATGTGTTAAAAATAATAAGAAGAAGAAAGTAAAAAAGCATGGCAAAGGAGTTCTTTTCGTGAATAAACAATGTGAATATGTAGTGCATTTTATTGTTACACTGTATGACTGATTTATAATTTATTTTGAAGATGATATTGTCATAAAAGCTTTTTGATGTTCAATGCACTTGGAGAGGACGAAAAGAAGGCCTTGATTTGAAAGCTTGGACAGTAAAAACATAGCAAGAATATCTTTTTTTTTTTTTGAGAATAGCAAGAATATCAATTAGAGCATTAGTATGTGTGTCTACTTTTTTTATTACACATTTTATCCTAAGGCAATAGTTTATACACAACCATTCTTGAGTTTTTTTATTACACATTTTATCCTACGTCAATAGTTTATACACAACCATTCTTGAGTTCATCTTATTTTTACAGGGTTTTGTTTTGTTATTTGATCTGATAACTTGTGAAAATCAAATGAATTGTAAGCAATCCTAACACCTTGAGGTGGCATGGAATAGCCATCATGGATTGACTAGTGGTTAAGAGGGCTTCTAAGAAGTTATGGATTTATTTTATTGTGACCACCTACTTAAGAATTAATTTTCTACTAGTTTCATTGACAACCATCATGGATTAACTTCTCAAGCAGGAGTTAATGTAGACTAGTGTCAGAACAAATGCTAATTACCATAATCAAACTACATTAGCAGTAGATCTCAGTGTGTGATTAATTATTTATTCAATAAGTTCAACAAGTTTGGCAACAAAACAAAAGGTTTTACCTTGTAGGGAACATGAAGCCCCTCAAAACTCCATCCACGAGACAAAATTCTTCTTCAGAATCTCATTTTGAACACTAGTTAGCTTGACATTAAAGTATTAGATAGGGCTTGTCATTTCTCATGCTCCAGCACTGCACCCACTTCAAACGCATCACATGGGCCTGCCTTCCGATACAATTAATTGTAGCCAAAAAATAAAAGAAACCCTATTATAAGAATCAAAGTCAAGAGCTAAAACAAGCCAAGTGTGTAGCTTTTATTATAACTGTTCAACATGCTAAACTAAAATGTATTTTACCTCAAGAGATACAAGGTAACACAAAACCAAATTGATGAATAAATAAAGAAGATAACTTCATCCATTATATAAAGGTTAAAATAAAATCTATCTTTAAAGAAAAACCACTCAAAATAAAAGAGAAAATGGATAGAAATCATGTAGCCACTTACATTCTTCTTGTACTCTCATAACTAGAAAGGTCATTTAGAAAACCATTTAATAAATTTTATTGATAAGAACAAAAATACCAAAAACAAAACAGAAGTAATAAGAAATATTAACATGGATTTTTACTGTCCAAACTGCAGGCCATTAACAGATTAGTTTGTCTACCCATTCATACACTATGAAATACCAACTAAACTTCATACATAAATCTAGAAGAATAGATACCAAATATCAAAGATCAACTTCATACTAACGAATTTACCCTTTCCTCTTTTCCCCATGTCAAGTTGTTCCATTGTACTAATACCAGTGAGAGTCTTACAAGCCTTACAACTTCACTACAACAAAAATGGATAGCAAAACAAAACAAGGCAAGAAATCATTGGCTTCACATTACCTAGAGGTAATTTCTTTTAATTTCCATCTCAAAATTCCCTTTGGCATTTTCACAAACAGTTAGTACTCACTCAACAAATATTTCATAATTTATCCCCTTTTGTCTCAATTCGATCCGGGTGATTTTATTTCATCTAAAAAGAGATTTATATTTGATTTTTATGAAAAGAAACAGCAACTGGTATGATAACATAAACACATAACATTAAGAGATTGCAAATTTTAGAGGAAAAAAAAACTGTAACAATACCTGGTGAAGAAAGTACACGAATGAAAGATGTAGAATCAGAGTATTTTGAAAATCAAGAGATGGAGACAACAAACTTGAAAATGTTAATAACTCAAAAGGAGGTAACTTAGCTCCAATCTTTAGTTTTATTTTTCGCCGGAATAAATACCAATTCACCCTGCACGAAAACAAAGAGCATAGGGAGTGAAAGAAATCGCTTACCACCCAATCGTTGCTCAAGTTCATTGCCGGAAGTTGAACCTTGTTGCCACTCGAACTATCAACTCGTCAGCGTGCACAGTAAGGAATAAATTTGAAGAAATTGGAAGATGAAGAAGAAATTACCTGCATCTTGACCATGCATGATGGAGAATCGAAGGAGTGGCGGGTGATTTTGAAGGCGTTGAATTGGAGACGAAGTAGCTAAGGATGGCTCTGAGATGAAAAATTGATAAGGAGAAGAAAGGCATGTAAGGGTTAGAGAGAGAAATTCAACATTTGGGAGAAATCCTTATTTTGTTGAGACTTTTTTTTAATAAATAAGATGTATTTTTTTAATTCCTTAGCAGACGCGCTTTTTACCTCGATGACACTTTCTTTTTTTCTTTTAAAAAAATGAAATAGAGAGGGTGTCATGGTAGGTGGATTTTTTAGTAGTGATTCACATTATCAAACTTTGATTGTCGATACTCTAAAATTTAATTTCTTTAAATATTTACTTTAAATTAAATATAATAAAATCAAACAATATAGAGTAAAGACATGAAAAATGGAGGATGCAGAAATTAATTTTTTTTAAGTATACACTAAGGGAAGGGATCATAAGCCCGGCAAAAAGAGTATTATTATTCATAAATAAATCAAAGTTAAATATCGATTCTTAAAATCCTAACTCATACCATAGTTTTGAACTAGATTATCACAAAACAATAAAACTATCAGATCATCCTCCATATCGATCTCTTACAATTAAATCTGAGACCAACAATATAGAAAAAAGAACCTTTAATAAATATTACAATAAACTTTAAAACTTTAATATAAATGAATATTAGAGATTAATTGTAATAAAGAAAAAAAAATGAATGGATCAAACTAAAAGTTTAGGATGCAAATTATTGATTAAATTAATTTACTTTCTTAAATATAAGTTGGAGAAGGGGAATCACAAATCCTACAAAAAAAAATACCATTACTTTCAAATAAATAAAAGTTAAATATGGAACACATGACCATGCTGTTAAACTGAATTAGCACCCAACAAAAAAATCATCGATCATTATCCGTTGAATTAAAAACTGAATGATGTAGTTATAACCAATTTTATAGTATGAAGATTTTTTTTTCAATATTCTCAAAACTTAAAAAAATTAACCGTTTGAACTTATCTATAAAAGGAAAGAACAAGCCAGAACTACTTGCACATGGGACTTCAACATGTCCAAGATTTGACTCTTAACTCCATGTGGGTATCTTCTTCTCTTCAAAGCCCTTCATTTTCTTTAATATATCAGTTCAATTTTAGTAATTTTCTCTAAAAAGCAAAGAATCTTAAGATGGGTTAGATTCGTTTTTTAATTGTTTTTATTTGTGGATTAGATTTCCAGATGCTTCTATGTTGCTTTCCTTTTGATTCCTTAATGAGATACAAAATCCTTTTTCTCTTTCTTTGTTTTTATTTTAAAATTTAATCTTTTTTCTCTTTCCTTATCCGTCCCTACCAAAAAGGGGAAAAAGAAAAATCATCTTCAACAGTATTTGAAACCAACAGAGGAAAGAAACCACCAGCCCACAGGAATACAAAAGAGGGTTTTGTGAATTAAAAAAATCCCAACTTTTTTCCCTTTTTTCCAATTTGAATAATTGTAATGATTTTGTGATTTCTTGTAGAATCTTGCTTCTTGGGCAGTGACAAAGTTTTAGTCTTGAAGAGAAAATGGAAGAGATTACTGAATTTCATTCTCAAGATGTGCATGCAGGGATTGTAAATGATCAACAACAAGAAGTTCAAATGAATCAATCACAGATCTGGCTTCATGATGATCACAACCAACAACAACATCAGATTCATCAAAATTGTATGTCTGATGAAGACGACACTCTAATGTTCTACTCTGATTTCCCTCCGCTGCCTGATTTGCATTGCATGTCCTCATCTTCGACTCCGGCCTCGGCTTCGTCCTTGTCAACCTCCTCCTCGTCCTCCGCCTTCGTCTCATCTCCGCAGCCCGCGGAGACGGGGTTCAACGCCGTCGATTGTGCGGGTGAGAGGATGATGATGGATACATTCGGATACGGGGATTTACTCAATGATAGCAACGAGTTTTTCGATCCGGCGTGTATTTTTCAAAACGAAGAGCAAGAAGATGACCCTTTAGAGGATTTGAATTTGGAGGGCTTTAAAGAAGTGGAAATGGAGGGTTCGATGATGAACAACATGCATGAAGAAGGTGGAAATAAAAATGATGAGGGAAAGCAAAACGACGTCGTTGTGGAGGAGGATATGGCGAAGGTGTTTTTGGAGTGGCTGAAGAGTAATAGAGAGACGGTTTCGGCTGATGATTTGAAGAATGTGAGACTCAAAAAAGCCACCATTGATAGCGCTGCCAGCCGCCTCGGCGGCGGCAAGGAGGGAATGAAACAGCTTTTGAAGCTTGTTCTTGAATGGGTTCAAACCAATCATCTCCAAAAGAGAAAACTCAAAGATTACAATGTGATTGATGATACTCATAATTTGTGTGGATCCAACCTTCCCTGTATTCAAACCCCGCCTCCTCCGCCACCGCAGTTGTTTTCTCCACCAATGCCCGGGTATGTCCCGGGCGGGGGCGGAGATGTGTACGACAGTGGCCACCACGGTTTTTCGAGTCATTACCAGTTACTGGACTCATCACTTTGCTGGAATAATAATAGCAGTAGTAATAATTTTTCGACACAGTTTGGACCACATTTCAACTCATTTTCTGATAATTTTGCGGCTGGGCCTCCCCCGACACCGCTGCAGCCACCACAAGCTTTTGCAACGGGGTACAGCGGGGGACATCTGTATCCATATGTGGGGGGTCAGTATTTTCAGGGGCAGTGTGGTGGTGAGGGCAGTAATGGTATGGTTAAGTTAGATTCATCAGCAACGAAGGAGGCTCGGAAGAAGAGAATGGCAAGGCAACGACGGTTTTCGGCCCACCATCGACACTCTCACCATGGCAACAGCGCCCAGAATCAGCATCCGACTGAGATGGATACTAATGCTCAGCCCAATGCTGGTAACTGGGTCAACTTGCCATCCCCCACCCGTGCCGGGGCCTCCACCGCTACATCTTCTGGCTTTCCTGTGGATTCGCTGCCTGTGCCTGCTGTCGACTGGCCAAACTCTTCTGTGCAAAATCAGAACTATTCTCCACGAATCCCATCGGATCGGAGACAGGTTCGATTCTCTCAGTGTTAAAATAAAAGTTTAGGTCTTACCATATTTTATCTATTTAGTATCTCTATTCAGTCTCTATAGTTTTCAAATAGTGTTCTAATACACATGTAGGCAACAATCGAATAATGTTAGAAGCTTATAACAAACAATATTCTCTCACATGGTTGATTCTTTTAATATAAATGAATTATGATATCGGAATATTTGATTTTGATTGTTGTTTTTTCTTTTTGTAGGGATGGAAACCAGAGAAAAATTTGAGGTTTCTTTTACAGAAGGTGTTGAAGCAAAGTGATGTGGGCAATTTGGGAAGGATTGTACTTCCAAAGGTGAACAAAACAGATCAGAAAAACTGAATCCAAATTGCCCTTTCTTTTTGGCTAATTGATCAAGAACAGAAATAGGAAACCGTTTTCAAAAGACTTCAAATCGAACCCGAACCCGAACTAAGTTTTCTCTTGGTTTTGTTTCAGAAAGTAGCAGAAACCCATCTCCCAGAACTGGGTGCAAGAGATGGCATTTCCATTGCTATGGAAGACATTGCAACATCTAGAGTTTGGAATATGCGTTATAGGTATGGAAAATTTAATATTAAAAAAGAAAAATGGAAAATAATATTCATCTTTTTAAGACCATTTTAAAATTCTATTATTATTTGTTGATTATAGGTATTGGCCAAATAATAGAAGCAGAATGTATCTCCTTGAAAACACAGGTATGAAATGTTATGTGAAACCATTTGAATGGTCAGATTAAGTACTTTTTTGGAAAATTATATAGGATATGCTTTTTTTTTTGCAGAATAATTATAAACGTAGACAAATTATAAAGTATTAGCATCGATAGTCATGTATTATAAATATTCATTAATACTAGTGATAATACTCATTAATACTAGTCTCCATTTGAGCTTTGAATGTATGCTCTCCTTAAAGTTTTAGGTTCGAGACTTATTGTAACATTACTACTTCCATGTCTGTGTCTGACTTAGGATGGGCATGGTTAACTATTGTTTAAAAAAAAACTCAGTAGTACTATTATAAGAAAGTAATATGTGACAATACTCATTAATACTATTATAAGAAAATAATATGTGACAATACTCATTAACACCGAATACTACATTTGGATTTTTAGGAGACTTTGTGAAAGCCAATGGACTTCAAGAAGGAGACTTCATTGTCATATACTTAGACGTCAATTGTGGGAAATATGTAAGGTTCTTATTTTCTCTTTCGTTTTGGTTCCTGTATTTTCATTTTAATCTCTTTTAAATTCAGTTTAGTTTGTATACTTTGAAAATGCCTTTTTTAGAAGCCTGTTCAAGGGGCAAACGATTTTTTTTTTAATGACTGGGAACTTGGAGCTACACTACTCTAAACTCGAAAGCACCCTTGGTCCGAGCACCATGGTAAAGGATTCGCCTAGGAAATTAATTCTCACTTAAAATTTCGAACTTGGGATGCCATAGGGTGCACACCCTCAACACCCAATCATTCAACCACTACACCGGCCCTGGGGGATATTCAAGGGGCAAACCTGTACAATAGAGCTCCTAGTTTTACCTAGAAAAATTATTTGATGAAAGTAAGAGAGCGAAGTGGTAGAAGCATCTCTGATTAAGAGGTGATTAAGAGGTTATGAGTTTAAATTATAGAGCTAAAATGATTAAGCTTTATTGTGAAGATCGTTAATGCTAGTTCGAATATTTAGGTTAACTTAAAGAGCCCTTATGGGTCTTTAGACGGGGAGTGCGCGACTTTACAAACTTCCATATTCTAAGTCGTGAAGCTAGGCAAAAATGAGGACGTATAAAACAAAAATCTTTATATCCTCCATGTATAATATGAGTTCAAATCATCGTTTAACAGATGATTCGAGGAGTGAAGGTACGGAAACCGGGGTCAAAACCCGATAGCAAAAGGGCAGGAAAATTACAGAGAAGCAACCCGACCATCGCGACCACAGCCACCCCGAAGAGGTAGTGAAGATGTATGAGAGGGAAAACTCAGCTCTCATCCCTCTAAAGAAGTGAATTGCAACTAATGTAATGTGGATTTGATCTGTTTGCATCAGCTTTTTCCGACTCTGTTGAAGATTTTTCAACAATGGCCACTGCATGAAGAACATAAATAAAACCAAGCATACGTAAATATATAAAAAATAAAACTATATAATAAAAATGGGAAAATAGTGGGAAAAAAGAGGGTTTTGTGTTATTGAGAAGCTTTTTTACCCTCTTTCTGTTGAATGGTGAGGGACAATTGAGATTATATTTGGAGCTGTTTTTTTTTCACTATATAGGTTTTGTTGTCCATTATGTTCCCTTTTAACTTTCAGTTTGTGTACCATATGAAATATTATTGTTTTTATATGGCCTTGTAATATACTTTATGTGGTTCAAATGGCTATTGGAATTATTTGATTGTTGTTGTTTAGATTATGAATATTTACTTTTATCATATATCTAACTATGTTGGAATAATTTTGTAATTATATTGACAAGTCTTATTCTTTCAATTTCACTTTATACTATGATGGGTTTGGAAACTATTTTAGAGATGCAAGTGGGGTGAAGTATTGCATGAATAAAAAAGAAAACATATAAGAATGCAGAAACTATATATCATTTTATATCATTGTATATGAAATATGATGGGTCTGTTTGGAGCTTAAAATGGATTAACCCCAAAAGTTTATGGAAAAATGTACTTCATGTTATTAAATAAAGATTTGATTTTGGTAGAAAAGAAAAGAGAAAAGTGCATAACATCATTCTCATTTTTAATACAACCTGAAAATGATGTAGATAGTTTGGCAATCTCGATTTGGTCTCCCATAATAATTGGATTGACCTTTAAAATGATTTTTAGGAATATTGTAGGTTTATATGGGCAATAAGGTAGGAAAATATTTAGTTTCACTTTCTTTAGATAGGGATGTTTCAAATTCCTATATCAATAACTTGGTTATTTCTATTTTCTCTTAAACTTACTTTTTTATATTTCAATAAAATGTTATAGCTTTAGATGTTGGATTTAACGGGAAATTCAAATTTGAAAAAAAAAAAAAATTGAATGGTTGATTGATAAAAAATATTGTTAATGATAGTAGGGAATTTTTCATGTATGATAAAAAGAATTTTTCTAAAAGTCTATAAATAGAAATTTTTTTAAAAAAAACTTCGTGAATAGCAATTTTTTTTGGTGGATTAGTAAAAAGATTAAAAAGTTCATGCACATGATGATTTAATCAATGAATAAATAGTTTTCAATTGGTGCATATTTAATCTTCAATCAATGATACAAATTGTTTTTAATCAGTGTTATATATAATTTTAAATCAATCCGTACATCAAATAGTGCTCAAGTTTTAAATCAATCAATGTATCAAATAGTGTTCCATCAAGAGACAATCAAAAAGCAGAATTTAAATATATAAAAAATGTCCAAAATTCTGGTATGTATGAAATTTCTAAAAGATACTGTAATTAAAATAGACAACACAAAAACTGGTTGCATACGTTTGTAAAACAAAAAAAAAATGTTGTATTCTAGCTAGCAAACAAATTACCAAAAATGGTATATTTAATTCACGTTTGAAACTAAAATTTAGGTACCTATTAGATACACAATTCAAAATTCATGAACCGATTAAATACTTTTTAAAATTTTATATGAATCGAATGGACATGAACTAAGAAATCCTATGTACTAAATTTGTAATCCTAGCGCTCTTGTGAACACAAATCTTAACTCAAATGGTCGGTGTTGGGTTTTTACTAATAAAAATAGATAAACATATTACCTCTCGTAGCGTGTGCAGCGGAATTCATACAAAAAACCTGAGGAAAGTAAAACAGTCTTGGAGAATAATCACAAGGACTAAACTCTCTTTTTCACGGCCTAAATCCTGTTTCTTTCTAAATGCCAAATGGAGATCTCTCTTTGAGTTTATGAGAGAATGTTCTCAATTGTGTTGTTCTATTTATTCACAAAAATTATAAGCCTATTTATAGAGATGTCCATTTTCTCCGCGGGGAATCCCCGATTAAGCGGGGAACGGGGCCGGGGATGGGGGAGAAAAAATCCCCGTTGGCTAAACGGTGCCGGGGACGGGGATTGTACTCCCCGTCCCCGATTCCCCGATCCCCGCCCCGATTATTTTATTTATTTTATTTTATATATATTTTTTAAATTCTACTCCTTTAATTTTCAAATAAATATATCTTTGTTGATGATATTTTCTATACATATGAATATTTTCTTTGATAATTAACATTATAATTGAAACTTATAGATATATATATATATATTTTTAAATCAAATTTTTTGAATTTTTTATCCAAAAAATATTTTAAAAAATGAAAAAAGAGAAAAACAAATTGTAAAAAATCCCCGCGGGGAACCCGATCCCCGCCCCGATCCCCGAAAAAAAAACCGGGGATTTTTCCGGGGACGGGGATTGAATTTTATGGCGGGGACGGGGCCGGGGAAGCCATTCCCCGGCCCCGCCCCGCCCCGTGGACATCTCTACCTATTTATAGGCTTGTAAATAACGCTACCAAAATTAAATGGTACGTTTGTTGTAAACAAAACATTAATACTAAATTAATTAAATAACATATATATTTAATTAATTGTATTAAGTAAAGACGTTGTAATACACAATTAATTAAATAACTCACATTTAATTAATTTTTCAACGTATATAACTTACATCTCCCACTTGCACATAATGCACTTTAATTATGGGCGTATAAGACACAAATCTCATTCTAATTACTCAAATCAAGGAACACATCTCCTTTTCCATTTGTATCAGAATTCATACAAGAAAATAGGTCGTGTGACCGTCATACTTTTATCTCAAGAGCTCGTTACTTTATAATAGTTAAGTATATAAAGTAACCTTGAATTTGAAGTAGAGTTAGTATGAAGTGCCCTAGATTCAATTAGTCACATTGATCATATCACTCAAGATCTCTTTTGATATACTCCACTTACATATTTGTGTATTCACAATTATATCACAAAAATATAATTGGTCGACCAGTGAATACACTATAACGTGACACTCAAAATGATCTTCCCTTTTTCCAAAACATTCCATTTCAAAACAACTGTTTTCTAGGTAGGTCACATTAGGTCGAAACATTCATGATCATTGGTAGCCTCCCTAAGAAGACTAACATTGAAGTGAAACTTCAAAATTTTAGCTAAAAGGTCATAAGGGTACTTATAGAGATTTCTCGATCTCAAAGGTCTCATACAACTAAGAAGTAGAGATCAAATAACTTCAGTTACCCTATATGGTCACATTAAGCACATGCGGTATGAAACACATGCTACAATATTATACTCTCTAGCATCAGAGTGTATGTCTCAACTAATATTGTACAGATGATAGTATAGATACACTCAATATCTAACTCGAGTCCACTTCTCTACTTCAATATTCTATCAACAAATGACTACATGACTTCCATCTGGCACTCATAGACAGTTTAAGATGAACAGTGAGATTTTTCATCTTCGATCATAATATGATCTCATCTTGATCACTTATCAAGGCAATATCTTTTTTTAAGCTATTGCTCTCATTTTATTGTACCCTCATAACAATAAAATTGCTTAAAAGTATCTCATTTCTAATTGACACATGAGTCATATAAGCGATTGCTTGTATGAGAAAGTCAATATACTGTCCGACATACTTTTGATTCAATGTACAAAACTTTTGTGTTTATGCATCATAAAGTACACAACTTTATTCCATAACTCAAAATAATCATAATACAATTTCTTAAGGACTACAAAGTCAAAACCTACACAATCCTAGAGATTTAACATGTTTATTAAAAACATCTCTTGGAATAGGTTTCGTTAAAGGGTATGCAACTATGTTGCGCATTGAAATGTATTGCACATTCACTTCCTTTTGTGCAACCATGTCCCTCACAAAATTGTATTAAATATCTATGTGTTTTGTCTTGGAGTGATATTTGGGATCCTTTGTGAAAGCTATAGCAGCTTGGCTATCACAATTTATTAACACTGAGTTAGACATATTTTCTTCAAATCCCAAATGACTTAAGAATCTTTTAAGCCACACTGCTTATTGTACTGCCGCTGAAAGTGCAACAAATTCAGCTTCCATTGTTGATAATGCAATACATACTCCAAGTATATAAGATGCTTCACCTATATCCTTCATTTGAAAATTGGAGGATAACCATTCTTTAATGGTCAATACATACTCCCTATCTTTTCCAGCTAACAGTATGTCATCCACATATAGTGAAAGAATCATAAACCTATCTTTGTTTGTTATAACATACACAGTAGTCCTCATCGATCATATGAAAACCATATGAGATGATTACTTGGTGAAACCTAATGTACCACTGTCTAAAAGATTGTCTAAGGCCATAAATTGACCTCGCCAATTTACATACTTTATTTTCTTACTCTTCAGTAACAAAATCGATAGGTTGTTGCATGTAAATTTCTTCTTCCAGCTCACCATTTAGAAATGTTGTTTTTACATCCATTTGATGTGATTCTAAATCTAAATTGGCTTCTATAGCTAGGATGAACCTTATAGAGGTAAACCTTACAACAGGTGAAAAAGTCTCTTCATAATCTATTCCTTCCTGTTGTGTGAATCCTTTGGCTACAAGCCGAGCCTTATATCTTTCTATTGAGCTATCATCTCTACTCTTGATTTTAAGAATCCACTTGTTACCAATAGCTTTGCGTCCTGTAGGGAGATCAACTAGCTCTCATACTTTATTATACTCCATAGACTTCATTTCTTCTTCTATTGCTTTCATCCAATTCTCTCTATTTGGACATTGAAGAGCTTCTTGTACACTATTCGTCTCTTCATCATCCTCTGGCGTAATCATGTATGCTTCATAATCAACATGTCGTTTTGGTATTCTTCCATGAATACTACGCCTTATTTGTGGTTCTTGTATAATTTGTTCGTCAATCGACTCACGATTGTTTGTGATTCTCTTAAATCTCATGCAGTGTTCCAATCTCTCCCACTTAGATGAGATACTGTTGGTAGATCATTGAGATTATCCAATGATTGATTTGATAAAAACAAATCGTTTTGATCATTGTTTTCAAATAGGGACATCTCAGTATTGATCTCACCTTTCTTTGGAAAATCATTTTCTAAAATGTTACATCTCGTGATTGAAATTCAACTACACTCCCACTTTCTTGTTCATTGATGAACACACATACCATTTTGAGTGTTCATATTGATGTGAAGACTCATGTACATAAGCAGCACATCCCCATGGTCTCAAACCACTAAGGTCTGGCTTTCTACCGGTCCATAACTCATAGGGCGTGGAAGTGACAGACTTTGAAGGCACTAGATTTAGTATATATGCAGCAGTCAATAAAGCATCACCCCAAAACGTGATCGACAAGTTTGTTTGTGCCATCATTGACTTAACCATCTCTATAAGAGTTCTATTTCTTCTTTCTGCTACCCCATTTTGTTGTGGTGTTCTTGGGGTAGTTAGCTGCCTCAATATACCTTTTTCCTCACATAACTGTTTAAACTGATTAGACAAATATTCACGTTCTCGGTCAGTTCTCAACCTTTTGATCTAATTGATTTTCCACAATAAATATGTATTTTCTAAAACAATCAAATGCTTCAGACTTATGGGAAATTAGATAAACATGACCATAACGTGTAAAATCATTTGAGAAAGTGATAAAATATTCACTTCCATGTCTAGCCTCCACACTCATAGGTCCACAAATATCAGAGTGAATTAATTGCAATGCAAAGTAAGCTCTAGTTCCTTTTCCAAATGGTTTTCGTGCCATTTTTCCCTCTAAAAAATTTTCACATATAGGTAAGTCAACAATATTAGATTGTCCTAACAAACCTTCTTTAGCTAATCTAGCCATTCTATGTTGACCTATATGACCTAATCGAGTGTGCCACATAGTCACATCAACATTTGCATCAACAGATGATGTTATAAAGGAAAAATGAGCAGAATCATGAGATATCATATCAATAACATCCATTATCATAAAACCATTCAACAAATATCCAGAACCATAAAGTACGTTGTTCAATGAGATAGTTAATGAACTACCAGACATATTAAAAGTATAACCAAGTTTTAGAAGGACAGAGACAGAAAGCAAATTTCGTCGTATATCAGGTGCATATAACACATCATGCAAAAATAGGGTTCACCTATTTCGCATGCTCAATTGGCAAGAACCAATTCCTGTAACAGGTACTCGTGCATTGTTTCCAACATAGAGCCATCTTGCTCTTGACGAAATTCGACGAAAGTCCACATACACCCCACGTTTTATAGCTACGTGGTCCGTGGCTCCAGAGTCTACATTCCACAAAGAATGAGAGTCAGCCAAGAAAATGGAAATGGAAACACAACTTTCCAAAATCAAAGAGCAAATCTTGAATTTATTGAAAGTTTGTACCTTCTTGGGTTCAGTACACTCACGAGCATAGTGACCCTTCTTTTAGCAATTATAGCACTTGATATTGGCTATGTTTCTTTTAGGACAATAATTGGGACGCTTTCCCTTACTATTATCATTCCAATTTTGCTTACTTCTCTTTTGTTTACTACCATCATTCTCATTAAAATCTCTCTTATGTTTACGTTTGTAACCTTTGTTCCCACGGGAACTAGGTTCAACCATATACACGTCAGCATGGTCAGACCTATTTGCCTCCATCAGCAAGAGTTTTAATTCCCTCATTGTGGGTAATATGCACCTTCATGTGCTCCCAACTATGGGGAAGAGATCTAATGGCGGCTTGAACCTGCTGCTCATCAGTTAGAACATGGCCAACATCATTAAGCTCACTAACCATGTTAGACATTTCTCTCATGTGTTGTCGCATATTATGATTAGGGCGTTTCTTATAAGTGTCAAACTTAATAGTAAGTTGTCTCACTTTGGTGATAGAAGTTCACCAAATTTCAACTTAAGCGCACCCCACATATCCTTAGCAAGGTTATAGGAACGAAACTCACGCATGACATCATTGTCCATGCTGCTCAACAAAGTAATGTGAGCTAGTGAGTTTTTCCTTTTCCAAGCAACATAAGCCTCACGATCCTTTCTATGTTGAGCTGAGGTCCCTTCCTCAGGCTCACTTAATACATGGTTCAATACTTCAAGAGCCTCTTGCTCTCCTAGAACATATTGTATTTTCATTGACCATATGTCATAATTATCCCCATTCAACTTTTCTTCTTTGTTGAGTTCAACAATTATGTTCTTCGCAGCAGATGTCATTTTACTGAGTCTCTCAACACATTTTGTAAACACAATAGATCAATTCATATGCATAACACACTATCTCCATTAGTTTACAGTTTTTAAATAAATTCATTCATAATTATTTTACATAACATCAATTCGAAATATCACTAAGTTTCAAAATCATCGTCGATGTTATGCAAAACTTTTATTCATAAATTTATCACATTGTAAAATAGTTAAAAATAAACTTTCATTATTAAAAATAATGAATAATGAAAATGAGACATACTCATATTCCAATTCCCACAAAAACAAAATGAGCATATATTTTCAATGAATTTCTATAGTAACTCAATATTTACAAAATATATGAATTTCTTGAACACATTTAAATAGTATGGAATGGTTCATTCACCAGCAAGACATTCTTGATTATATGCTCTAAAAATAATTCATGACTCATTTACAAAAAAAGTATAATGTATCTTTTCTATCAAGATCTTTAAACCTCAATTTTTTTTGTGACTTCATTATTCTCAATATTTATTTTATGTAACAAATACAAAAAAAATATCAAAGAATAATTATGATTGAGGAAAAAATTGTTAGACAAAGAATGATAGAAATTGCTAGTGGCTAAATAAATATGGAGAAACAATTTTAACAAGATAATTAATTATGCTCCAATGACATTGTTTACACTTTAAAAAGCAACATGTTATGGGTACAAATCCCATTATGTACCTTTTTTTTTTTTTTTTTTTTAATTTATAATTCTGGTTTTAATCAATCCAGAAATGCATAACAAAATCTAAATTTCGAATGTTCATAACTTTGTCAATTCTCATCCAAATTAGGCTTATAATATATCAATAGAAAGCTCTTGATACTACATGTTCCACCAATAATCACATTTTAAATTCAAGTATTTAGAGAGGTATTTGAAGTCAAACAAATCTGGTTCAAATATACTTAACAAATTGTAACTTATAAAATACTCATCAAAAGATCATAACACTTTGTAGGAACATTCTTAAATACATTCCTTAATACATATGAAAACGTTTATATCAATTTGATAAGTATACGAAAAGTTTGAAGGATTCTAAGCATTCATATTGAAACTTTTAAAAAACGAGGAAAAATATGCTAGAAACCTTATTATAGGCTCTAATACCAATGTTGGGTTTTTACTAATAAAAATAGATAAACAAATTACCTCTCGTAGCGTGTGCAGCGGAATTCACACAAAAAACCCGAGGAAAGTAAAGCAGTCAATGGAGAATATTCACAAGGACTAAACTCTCTTTTTCACGGCCTAAATCCTTTTTCTTTCTAAATGCCAAATGGAGATCTCTCTTTGAATTTATGAGATAATGTTCTCAATTGTGTTGTTCTCTTTATTCTAAAAAATTACAAGCCTATTTATAGGCTTGTAAATAACGTTACCAAAACTAAATGGTACATTTGTTGTAAACAAAATATTAATACTAAATTAATTAAATAACATATATATTTAATTAATTGTATTACGTAAATAGGTTTGTAATACACAATTAATTAAATAACTCACATTTAATTAATTTCTCAACGTATATAACTTACAGTCGGGTTTAGGGGAATTTATATAAACGTGGGATTTGATTATCATAACCCAACCTAAGTTTGGTCAACTTATAATAGTTGGTGGATAGGTGGCCTAGGTTTGGGCGTGGTTATAAAAAAAAAAAAAATCGGTGATACGTCCAAACTAGTCTGTTTTACCTAATCTCTCATGTGTCGTTCCACTCACGTTCCATTTGGATTAGCATTTTTCTCTTCCCATGCATTTTCTTTCCTTTTTTTTTTGGAGATTCTTGCTATCTTCTTTCCACATGTACACAACCAAACCTTTTAAAATACTTGCTAAGTTGTTTTTAGTGATGGTAAGTTTTATTTATTTTATATTTTGATTTCTTCTTCAACAAAAAAAATAATAATATTGTTGCATCAAGCATGAATTTAAACAGCTTAGATTGACATTTGATATCCAGACATAAATTATAGGAGAAAAAAAATAATAATATAACAATTACTAAAATACTTTTTTATTAAAAAAAATAGATATTAAAATAAACATGTTAAAAGATCTAAGCACAATTTTTATTTTTTATTTTTAAGGATTAATAATAAAAATATCACATTGGTTCCATATAAACTTTCAATGAAAAGAGGGAAAAGTTAAATTTTTTTTTTGTTTCCTCTTGATTGAGGGAAGACGATGAAAAATAAACCTTTTACTTTTAACAATATGCTTCGTAAAAAATATTTAATCAATAATGCGCCGAGAAGAAAAAAACAAAAAAAGGAGTATTGTTTGAGATATAAATTTTTATTTTGAAAGATTAAGAAAATTGCTTGGTAAATTAAAATATTATAGATGGCTAGATATTCTCATTATCTTCAAGATTAATTATAGGATTAACAAAATTACTTTTATAATTAAAATTAAAAAATATATATATGTATCTAAAGGCACGTTATTTTGAAAATGTAAAAGTCCCGTGTTAAAACAAACATACCTAATGACTTATCAAATCAACATTTAATAAATGATCTCTGCAGTTCAACTTCAAGCATAACATCAACTTCATTCTTATTTTACAAAGAAAAGTACAAGAAAATAGTACAATCTCCAAATACAATATAATACAAGATCATAACTAATTTATACAGTCTTATTGTAGGCTTATTTATATACATTGACATATTATCATGACCTCATATATAACTATTATAAGCACACCCATAGAGAATATGATAAAGAGTCTATTGATTGACATGTAATATAATTTAGGCTCAATTCAATAACTATTTCTGTATTTTAGTTTTTTGCATTTAAAAATTGTATTTGTTTTCTCACAAATTAGTTATATTATGCCTTTTCACATTTCATAAAAAAACAAGATTTAATTTTATTTCCAAATTTTAAAAACCAAAATAATAACTTTTTTTTTTTCCAAGACTTGTTTTAATTCTAGTTTGAAAAATTAGATGACAAAACAAAGACATTCAGGTGTGGAAGTTGTCTTTCGTTAGCAAACTTTTTTTTTATATAATAGTATTGAGGGAAGAAGGATTCGATCCTATGAGCTCATGATTATTAAATTGTACAAAATGTCGATAGAGTTTTATTCTTATTGGCCTTTTGTTAGCTAACTTTTTCAGAATTATAAAAACCAAAACTAAAGTTACGTTTGATCTATAACCATTTATTTTATTTTATTTTTTAGATTAAATTTGTAATAGGTCACCTTTTACCTTTTTATCTTTTTACCTTTTACAAATATTTTCAAAATCAATCCTTTTTTAAAACTAAAAACGATAATTTTAGAATTTATTTTTTGTTTTTAAAATTTTCTAAGAATTTAAAAGTTTCATTAAGAAATATGAAAATTCACCGTAAAGAAATTGTGATAAAACAAGTGCAATCTTCAAAAACTAAAAAACGAAATAGTTATCGAATCGAGACTTAAGGATTTTCCGAAACTCTTGCATCCTTCCTCCAGCATGAATAACTAGTCCTATAACACTCATGATGTTTGTCATTGAATTCATTTTTATTGTCATCAATATCAAGTTGTTGATCTTTCATTTGAAACAAAGGTCTCTTCCCATCAATAAGCAACCAAGGGCTTGTGAGCAACAACACCAACATGATGTTCATCATTGCAACCTTTTGAGTGCTCACCATTTTGTCTTCAATTCTCTTATTTCCAACTGCAAAAATAAAAACACACAAACTTGTTTACAAGCATGCAAATGGGTTGTGTTATATACTACTAAATAATGCATATAAAAAAAGAATTAAACAAATGTCAAGGTTTGCTAGATGTTTTCTATAGTTAATCTTACAAAAAAAAGTATCTTTGACTATTTCTTGCTCAGTGAGTTCTTGAGAAGAAAAAAAACAAATTGAAGCTATATGGTTGGAACTTTGAAGGCAAGTGAAGTATATAAAGAAAACTTTTTAATGGGATTGTTGTTTTTCTTCAAAGGTTAAGTGGCTTGCTCATAATTGATAAGATAATGGTTTGAATTCATTTGAATGTTGAATTTGAAGGAAGTTTTCTTGTAGAGGGAATTGGATCAATCAAAGTCCATTTTAGCATAGAAGAAAGGCTGTTGCATTGCTCAGCCACCATCAAATCAAATGTATTTGCATTGTGTTTGCTCTTTATTTGCACACTTGGTATAACTATGTTAGTGTGTTCAATAATGTAATGGTGTAAACTAGGGTTTAACCTATGACATTTTTTTGTATAAAGCCTTTTGGTCCAAATCGAAAATGTACAAAATGCATGTTATCAGGTATTATCGGTGAAACTTGCAAGATTAGTCAAATTTAAAAAAATAATTATAAATATGATAACTTAAAAAAAAATAGCAACGATAGTCATTGTTTAATGAGTATATTGTCATACATTTTCTTATAATACTTACTATATTAATAAATATTATACACTAACAAAACGTATTAGTGACTTTTAAAATTTGACTACATTTACAATTATTTTGTGAGAATAACTCATCCAATTCAATTATCCTAATTAATAATATCAAAGTCAGCTCAAAAATTTAGTTGCATCGATTTTTTTTTTATATATATATATTTATGACTGTTTGGACCAACTTTCACATATCTCAACTAATGTTAATTTATATACTATCTTACCCTAAGGTATTTTGATGTTAAGAAAATTGATAAGAAATTAGTTCATAGGTATGTGGACACCATAAATTAAATTCATAACCTCTTAGCTCCAAAATCCATCTTCCAACCGGTGATGGATTGATTAGATTATTTAATATCAAATCGATATTATTTGTACGAATAAAGTTAGTTTAGGTTACCATACAAATTCTAATATGGTCGAAAATTAGACAAATATGGATGACTATTTGAGGATAAAAGAGACGGCATTTGATATGAGACTTTTTTTTTCTTCTTTTTTGAAAAGCATTTGATATGAAACATTTTGGGTGATAAGATGTCTGAAACATAAAACAATATATATCTTCATTTTATACGACATGTAGGTTAAAAAAAAAAGAAAAGAAATGGACAATGTTTGTTTCTTTAATTTTGGCACACCTCTCTCAATCACAACAATCAAATTTATATTCTCATCCGATTAAAAAAAATTTATAATCAAGGTTCCACTAAATATTATTTACATGTTTTCTTTTTTAATATAGTTCATTAACAGCATGCAAGAAGCAAGTCAACAAAAAATGGATAAATTTGATTACATTTGTGGGAAAGAAGAAAATAGATCTTCAATTTAGATCAATAGTACAAAGATTTTAGTTATTAGGGACAACAAACATCCACAAATCTCCACATTTATATGATATTATTCATTTTGAGAATCACGCTTCATGATTTTATTTTGCCCAAAAAATTTATATCAATTGAGATGTTGTCTCCACCTTAATTATATATGGAAAACTTTTCCATGTGAAGCTTTGTATCCCCAACACTAGTGTTTAAAATATTTAGACTTCTTACACCCAAAAGATAGATGAACTAAAATATATCCTCCCTCCGAAATTGATGGGTCTTGGAGTTATCTATAAATAATTCTTGTTAAAATATCATTTTTGTCCATAAACTATTATCATAGTTCCATTTTTGTTCTTTGATTTTCAAAAATTCAAAGTTGGTCACTCGACTATTAAAAAAAGTTCAATTTGTATCCCTAAACTTTTAAAAGTCCAAAATTTTGTAAAAAGCTTAAAAGTAGTCCTTCATTTCAAATTTTTCTAACGTCTGTTTGTTAACCAATGATGTGTCAAAAAAAGAAAATAAAAAAATGGTAAATGATTTTATCTGAATAGATAAAAAAAAAAAAAAAAGTCTGAAGCTTACTTCATCAACATCCAAACTCTAGTTTTCTTCAACTTTTTTCTTTTTTGATCTATTCAGATAAAATCATTTACCATTTATTATTTTCTTTTTTGACACATCATCACTTAACAAAGGAACGTTAGAAAATTTTGAAATGAAGGACTATGTGTAAGCTTTCTACAAAGTTAAGGGACCAAAATTAAACTTTTATGATAGTTGGGGACCAAATTTAAACTTTTTAAAACTGTAGGGACCAAAATGAAACTTTAATGATAATTGAGGGACCAAAATGATATTTTAACCATATCTTTATGTTCCTCTACAATCATAAGTACAATAGCAGACCTTCAATGGTTGGAAGCCATAATCGAGGATGTGCTATTTATATGTTAACATGATTCATTTGATTGATAAAGTGAAACAAAAACGAACAAATTGGTAAAAAGTATGCTAAATTAAATGATCAAGATATTCACTATATAATAAACACACGCATGTATTATATTTTGACTATTGAAACTTTATACTTTTACATGGATATTGTTATATACATATCCAAATTTTTCTCTTCCATTAATATTGTCTACCGAAATGTGTTTAATGGTTTATTTTTTTTCCTTTTTTTTGAAAAATGTGTTTATGTTTTAGAATTATGTTTACATGGCAAATTTTTATATTAAATTTGAATAGTAATTAAAACTGAACATTGGAAATAAATTTCATTTAAGACCAAAATGGTATTTTTCACATTTTTGCTACCATGTATTACCAATCTCTCGATTTTAGACTTGGCCTAAAAATGGTTAGCTCATAGTATGTTGATTAGAAATGTCACTGAAGTGTTCACCGTTCATAAACCAATATTGATTAGAAATATTGTTGTCCCCCACTCATTAGAGTTTTGTGCCTTTAATAATCCCCATGTTCCCATTAATGAGCGTCGACTTCAAAGCTAATCGTTCATTAATGCTGATTTTTGCAAGACTAATTTCTTACCTATAAAATTTACAGAAAATTATTTAAAATAGGGGATTAAATTGACAAGTTCGAGTGGTTTAATTATTGAATTATTGTTATTGATCTATTGAACAATCGATTATTTCTTCATATGATTAGTAAATTGAATTAGTAAGGTTATGTTTGATAACCATTTTATTTTTCGTTTTTTGTTTATGAAATTTAAGTCAACAACAACTATTTTACTCTACATTTTTCCTTATTTGCATATCTACATCTTACTTATATTTTAATAAACAAAACCAAAATTTGGAAACAACAAAAAGTAGTTTCGAAAATCTTGTTTTTGTTTTTGAAATTTGGTTAGTATTTTAAGGAAATAGGGATACATGGTAGGAAAGATGGAGCATATGTAGGAAATTTGAGTAGAAATAAGCTTAGATTTCATAAATAAAAAACAAAAATCCAAATGATTATGAAACGGAACCTAATTTATTGAATAAATTGATATATTAGTTTGCTCATATTTAAATTGATGTTTTTTTAATCAAAATACACATAATTTTTGTGGTAACCTAGTAATTAAGACCTGTTTGATAACCATTTTGTTTTTTGTTTTTTGTTTATGAAATTTAAGCCTATTTCTATTCAAATTTCCTACTATATGCTCCATCTTTCCTACAATATATCCATCGTTCCTTAAGAAAGTAGGAGAATACTAACAAAATTTCAAAAACATAAACAAGTTTTTAGAAGCTACTTTTTTTTGTTTATAAATTTTGGTTTTGTTTATTAAAATATAGGTAAGATATAGATATCTAAATAAGGAAAAAAGTATAGTAAAGTAGTTGTTGTAGGCTTAAATTTCATAAACAAAAAACGAAAAATAAAATGGTTATCAAACGGGGCCTAAGAGATTACTCATTCAAAATTTCATGTTGTCCCTTTAATTATAAAACGAAACCTGAATTTTTAAGCAAATCTATAAATTAATACAATTATAAAAGTACAAAGTTTAAATTAATATAATTTTTTTTATTCATACAACCCTTAAAATTAATGGTATAACTTGATTTTTTTCAACTTGAGTCATAAATCTTTAAACAGAGTGAAAAGTAATTCATGGATGCTTAAAGTTTAATTAAAAAACAATAGATAAATAATTCATGCTTAAAGTTTGAAATCCTCTTATAATACAGTTTAATACTTTTTTTTTTGGCTCATAAGTATTCAAATACTTTGGTCTACGCATTAGAAATTGTGTTAGTGCTAATCCTTATATTGAAAAAATGTTAGCTTGGAGAAAAATGATATGAAACTCGAACATTTTTGGCAAAGTTATAATATCTTAACTAGTTAGCCCTACTTTAATCACCAAATTTATACATATATATTTTATACTACATACTAAATCAAGGGAAATAATTGGGACCCACACTTTTTTTGTTTTTTAAATTAAAGGAGGAGACCACAATAAATTATCAAAAACCAAGATAATTCCAATCCCCTTCAACTCACTTATATTTGACTACTTCAACCATTGTTTCGGATAAAAATCTCTTTAGTCTAGACTTAGTCTCTAAAATGGTTAGCCCATAATTAAACATACATATTTGATTAGAAATGTCACTAGAATGGCAAATTAATTCTAATTTAAAATATTGTTGATCCCACTAATTGAGTTTTGTGGCTTTAATAATTATCTTGTTGGCCATTAAGTAGTGTCAGCTACAACGCTAATCATTCATTTAATGCTGATTTTGGTAAGACTATCATTTTCTTCAATCCAATCATGAGCAAATTGCAATTTACGGAAAGAGGTCAAACCAATGGATTCCTTTTTTCCTTTTCTCAACAATTAAGTAACACTAACTATTTTTTCAAGTCAATGGGTGCTTTTTAAGTAGGGAACAGACCGCAAATCCTACATTACTGTTTTTAAATAAATGTGAGTCAAATACTGATTTTCGAAATTAAACCAATGATTATGGTATTGAACTGGATTACTACCAAACAATGAGTATTAGGCCACCGTTGGAACGAAACTGACACACCACAATTAAAGAAATAATAAATAAATGGAATGATGATGTGGACTGTTCAGGATTTTGCTAAGGCGAAATCTCTACTCAGTACATCGAAATGTGCTCGTGTGCGTTTTCCAAGGATGCGCAAGTATGCGTAGTCGATGTATAGCAAGTTTTAACTACAAGTACAGGTCGTTCTCCATAGGGAGTTTTGGTTATGTTTTAGATCTTTTTTCATGCAAGAGTCCAAGATAACGATTTTTGCATTAATTAAATGAGAAGTAATTAATCTAAGTGAGTGAAATAGAAAAGAACAATATGGGATTAAGCATCGGAAGAGTTTAGGATTTTTTGGGCTTCGTTTAAGCGGTGAGGTTAGCGGGGGCGAACAACTGACAAAAAACTCTTTGGTTCTCTCGAACTTCGGGATTCGGTTCTCTCGAGCTCCTAGTTTGGTTTTCTCGAATCAAACAACTAATTAAACATCAAGCAGCATTAGGCGAACCCTATCTCTAAGTGTTCTTTAATTAGCAAGCAACACTCAACCATCTTAATGTCATACATGCAAGTTTGCTCTATTTTTGTTCTCTCCAAGTGAAACAGAGTTTATACAATTAGTTTGTTGGACAAAATGTACATGAAATTTAAAGATAGCACGCATGATAAGTTCTTTTCACTACCCTTTTCACCCTAGCGAAATACCTTACTTCCCCATAACCCTCTGAAATCGAATTAGCTACTCATAATTGAAAACAACTTCGAAATAGCTAAAGAAATAAGCAACATGCTGAAAACAAGTCATACATAAGTAAATATTGAGATAAGGGATTAGAAAACTCCTGAAATATGATATACTTGAAATATCTCTAGTGAAACTCTGGTTACAAGCAAAACGTCTTCGAAAACAAATAAACTAAACCTAACAATTAAGGAACTACTGTTGGCTTTTTGGGCATCTCAAATTAATTAATTTTAACTAATTAATTAATTAATGTTTTGATGATAACAAACTTGAAATTTATTTACTAACAAATATAGTGTTTTGAAGTATACATTTTGTAGAGCTTGAAATAATAATTCAAACGTATTTTGAATTACTCAAATCAAAGTTAAGATGAAAAGGTTATGGCCTAAAAGATTTTGAATGGTAAATCCCGACGTGATGACGTAGCAAAAATTGGCCAATCCAAGAGCGACATGTGGAGCCTTGGATGTTTGACATTTGAGATTTTTTTTGTGTTATAAAAAGTCAAGGTAAAAGCAAAATATGAAAGGTAAACAAATGTATCCATTATTATATTATTATTTGAGGATGTGTCTAACGGTAACTTTCTTAAAATGGAAAGAAAATTAAATGTTGTTATACTACTTTTATGTTGTTTGTCTAAATGTAACTTTTTATAATATTATATTATTATAATACATTGTGTCTAACGGTAACTTTTTGAATATTATAATACTATTATGCTTTGTGTCTAACGGTAACTTTTCGAATATTATAATATTATTATGTTTTGTGTCTAACGGTAACTTTGTCTCTTCATGTCTATTTAAGCTTCATCTTCTCTACCAATTGTAGACACCAAGTTTCATATTTCTCAATCCTCCAAAATAAAGAAGTCTTCATTGTTGCTCTCTCCAAGCTTTCAATTTTCATCTTATTCTTGAGAGAGAAATTATTGTATTGTGAGGATTTGATTTGTGAGAGTTAAATTTGTAAATACACTCTTGGAGAGAGTTTGTTCATCTTGATCTTACATTTCCAAATCATTGTACGGTTTTCTCTTGATCCATAAAAAGAGAGGTTGTAACGGTTTGATCTTGAGCCGTGGAAAAGATCGGGTTTGTTCTTGCTCCCGCAAAGGAACGTTGTAACGGTTTGACTCTAAGCCGTGGAAATAGTCTTTATTGTTTTAGTGGAATACCCAAGAGGAGCTTGGGGAGTGGAGTAGGTGCGCGAACCACTATAAATTCAGTGTCAATTTCTCTATCCTTAACTTCTTTTATTTTTGCAATTAATTTATTGTTATATTATATTAATTGCTCTTATATGTTTTGTTTGGTTGTTATAATTTTATCTTGACATATTCTTTACCAATCTTTATATTATAATTAAATAGGGTGCTTGAAATCGGTCTTTGATAATTTCTTATTTAATTTACATGGCATTCTTGGTTAAATTGATTGTTTAGTAAAAAGTAAATTCATTTGTTTAATTGGGCCCACATTAGGAAAAAGTTTCATAAAGTTTAAAGAAACTCTATTCACCCCCCTCTAGGGTTGTCATACCGATCCTACAATTGGTATCAGAGCGGTTGCTCTTTGGATAAAATATTTTTCAAATATTATTTTGATACTTTTAGTATCTTATTAATATTTTGAAGAAATTATTTTAAAAGCTTAATTGCTAAGAGCTATGACAACTTTAAATTTTGAAAGTGATTCTAATGATAGACCTCCTTTCTTTGATGGTTTAAATTATAATGTTTGGAGAAATAGAATAAAAACTTTTATGCTTGGTATGAATTTTAATATTCTATATGTTTGTGAGCATGATTTGTCCAAATTAGAATTGAATATTGAGTTGCTCACTTTTAATGCTAAAGCTTTAAATATTATATATTGTGCATTAGATAGAAAAATATTTGATATAATTTCACATTTTGAATATGCATATGATGTTTGGAATTTTCTTGAAAACATGTATAGTGTAGAAAATTCTCCTTCTATTTCTAATGATTTATTTGATGTGAAAGAGAATTACAATTCTCAAAATCAAGAAATTATTCATGAAGTTGAAAAGAGAAATGTGATAAACCTTATTTATGCTTGATGGCTAATTCAACCAACGATTTCGACGAGGAAAGCGATGAAGATGAGGTAACTCGAGAACCTCTTTCTTACGATGAGTTATTTGATGCATTTGAAAGCATGCAACATGATTTAGAAAAACTTGTATCTAAATATGTCAAACTATCAAAGAAGTATAAAATTTTATCTTTTGAAAATAAGTCTTTGATAGATGAAAATGTTTATTTGAAAAATGGTGCAAATACTTTATTGTTGCATAGTGAGATTGATAGTTGTTGTGATGAGAAAAATCTCTTAGTTGATAAAATTAAATCCCTTGAAAAAGAGAATGATGAAATCAAATCTTTATCTTGTGATTTGAAAATGGAATTAGATGATTTGAAAAATAAAAATGAGGAAATTGATTTTTGTTCATTGAAATTAAAAGAAGAAATTGCTAGCTTAAATGATAAAATTATTGATTTGGAAAATAGCAATACATCTTTAGAAAGTGATAAATTTTCTTTGATTGACAAAATTAAATTTCTTGAATGTGATTGTCTTGGTAAAAATGATCTTTTGCATATGCTTAAAGAAAAAGAAATGATGGCTACTAAAGAACTTGAAATTGCAAAAGAATCCATTAGAAAATTGACTATTGATGCTCAACAATTAGATAAAACTATTGACATGGATAAAGCTTTAAATATGAAAAAGAGTTTAGGTTATGAGATTGAAAATCTTTCATCTAGCTCTAAGAATATTTTTGTTAAGGGTACTCCTTGTATGTCTAGAAGTGTTTTACCTCATGCGTCTAATTTGGTTAGTTCTAGTTTTGTGTCAAAGTATGAGAAAGTTAGAAAAATTAATGAGAATTCAACTTTTGTGCCTAGACAATTTCATACTAGATCTAAATGCGTTCATAATGAAAAATGTAATCATAAGTATGAAATGGATAGAGATTTACATGAAAAATCAAAATTTGTGCATAATTTTAGAAATACTAGACATGTGCATTCAAAATCTAAATTTATACCAATTTGTCATTATTGTGGAGTTAAAGGTCATATTAGACCAAATTGCTTTAAATTGAAAAATACTCCAAGAAAGAATTTCTTTGTAAAAATCATTGTGTTAAAAGAAATTCATGACAAATGTTATTTGTTATTCTTGTGGAAAAATTGGTCATAAATTCAAGACTTGTTATTTGCCAAAGTTGAATTTTAAATGTATTGGACCTAAAATGAAATGGATTCCAAAATCTATATTTACTAACAATGAAGGACCCAAAAGATGGGTACCAAAATCCTTTGATTGAACTTTCTTTGTAGGTGTAACTTTCAAGAAGCAATTGGTTGCTTGAACTTCAAATTTGAATTTAATTCAAATGGAGCAACAATTTTGGCTTGCTTGAAACCAATAAAGGAAAAGTTGCTTAGTTTGGTAACTTATTTTTGAATTTTGGAGATAAGTATTTTTGTTGGTATCTATTATGGAAACTATATCTCATGAATGATTTAAATGTTTGAAATTAATTTCATTCTTTTTATTGATTATTGGGTTAAATGTCTTTAGTTAAAATGAAGATATTTTTATTGCTTTATTTTCCATAAATTATGTTATTTATTCTTTAAATGTTGTCAATTATTTCCAAACTTATTCAAAATTTTTAATACCTTATTATTTTAATTATTGATACCATGGAAAAATATTGAATATCTATTTATGGTATTATTGTGATTTTTGGTTGATTGAACATATAATTCTTGAGAAATCTTATATTATGATAGTTCTTGAAATGTGCTATTATTTTGATTGAAAGTGTTAATAGCTTTATTATACTTATAGTTCAATACTATTGTTGTTTTTTGAACATGAGCTATGTTTTGTGTCTTGATGATATTTGCTCTCTATAAATTTTTGTTGCCTTAGAAAATATTGAATATTTATTTGGCTTTTGTCTCATTATATGAAACATGTTATTAATCAAAGTTTAATTTTATACATTGCTTGTCTCATTTGAATAAAATGTTCCAAAAAAAAAAAAATTTCAAGAGAGTTGTATAATTCTTTTTCATAGGGGGAGTATTTTATGAAATTGATCTATATTCTTGAATCCCGTAAGCATTTTATTCAAAATTAGTTTGAAGTTCAAAATTTTACTTTTATATTGTGTAAATTATTATTCTTGAATTTACTCAAATAGTTTTATCTACTCGGTATTTATTTTTTAAAATTAGAAGAACATTATTTGTTTTAAGGGCGAGTACTACTTTATACGATAATTTTGATGTTGTTTTACCTTATAGTCCTCTTTTGGTGATTACCCTTCTTATGCATATTGCTTAGCTTTTTAGGCGAAGTTGTTATTGTCTTTGAAGTAATTTCATGAAAATATTTATTTTATTGATTAATATCTCTATACTCATCTATAATTGATTTATGTGTTAAATGTCTTTTTTTTCGTTTATTAAGGGGGAGTATTAAATTGATTTCAGAAGGGGGAGAAATTAATGATTATTTAAAAATGGGAAAATGTTTAGTTAAAATCTTCTCTATATTAGTTTTCTTATTTTTTCCTTTTGATTGATTCCAAAAGGGGAGAGGTGATAAGAAAAATGAAAGTATATTGATATTTTGTATGTTTGTTGATTGTGTATCATAATATCATATATCATACACCACTTTGAATTCATTTTTCTTGTATAGTTTGTCATCATCAAAAAGGGGGAGATTGTTGGCTTTTTGGGCATCTCAAATTAATTAATTTTAACTAATTAATTAATTAATGTTTTGATGATAACAAACTTGAAATTTATTTACTAACAAATATAGTGTTTTGAAGTATACATTTTGTAGAGCTTGAAATAATAATTCAAACGTATTTTGAATTACTCAAATCAAAGTTAAGATGAAAAGGTTATGGCCTAAAAGATTTTGAATGGTAAATCCCGACGTGATGACGTAGCAAAAATTGGCCAATCCAAGAGCGACATGTGGAGCCTTGGATGTTTGACATTTGAGATTTTTTTTGTGTTATAAAAAGTCAAGGTAAAAGCAAAATATGAAAGGTAAACAAATGTATCCATTATTATATTATTATTTGAGGATGTGTCTAACGGTAACTTTCTAAAATGGAAAGAAAATTAAATGTTGTTATACTACTTTTATGTTGTTTGTCTAAATGTAACTTTTTATAATATTATATTATTATAATACATTGTGTCTAACTTGGTAACTTTTTGAATATTATAATACTATTATGCTTTGTGTCTAACGGTAACTTTTCGAATATTATAATATTATTATGTTTTGTGTCTAACTTGTAACTTTGTCTCTTCATGTCTATTTAAGCTTCATCTTCTCTACCAATTGTAGACACCAAGTTTCATATTTCTCAATCCTCCAAAATAAAGAAGTCTTCATTGTTGCTCTCTCCAAGCTTTCAATTTTCATCTTATTCTTGAGAGAGAAATTATTGTATTGTGAGGATTTGATTTGTGAGAGTTAAATTTGTAAATACACTCTTGGAGAGAGTTTGTTCATCTTGATCTTACATTTCCAAATCATTGTACGGTTTTCTCTTGATCCATAAAAAGAGAGGTTGTAACGGTTTGATCTTGAGCCGTGGAAAAGATCGGGTTTTGTTCTTGCTCCCGCAAAAGGAACGTTGTAACGGTTTGACTCTAAGCCGTGGAAATAGTCTTTATTGTTTTAGTGGAATACCCAAGAGGAGCTTGGGGAGTGGAGTAGGTGCGCCGAACCACTATAAATTCACGGTGTCAATTTCTCTATCCTTAACTTCTTTTATTTTTGCAATTAATTTATTGTTATATTATATTAATTGCTCTTATATGTTTTGTTTGGTTGTTATAATTTTATCTTGACATATTCTTTACCAATCTTTATATTATAATTAAATAGGGTGCTTGAAATCGGTCTTTGATAATTTCTTATTTAATTTACATGGCATTCTTGGTTAAATTGATTGTTTAGTAAAAAGTAAATTCATTTATTTAATTGGGCCCACATTAGGAAAAAGTTTCATAAAGTTTAAAGAAACTCTATTCACCCCCCTCTAGGGTTGTCATACCGATCCTACAACTACAACCCGGCGAAAAGGCTCCGACAACTTAGACTCTAACGAGCGTGAAATCTGGTCGGAATGGAGAAGACAAGCTCTGGAAAGAAATGATGCTGAAGAAAATGCTCCAACAAAATTCCGACCTTTGATCCTAAGGAGACACTCGCCTTTTATAGGCTCTCCGAAAACTTTTGCCAAGTCGTTGCTCGCAATCTCTGCTCTAACATTATCTTGCCTCACGATCTGTGTTGTCTAATGCGTCAGAGCCGATAGCGTGGACGGCTCAGATTAATCATAGGGTTGCAAATCTTTGCCACGCATCCCTCGGCTGAGATATTTTCCCACAACCCTTTCTTTGCTCTGCTCTTGCTTCATTCCAGCTAAATAGGTTGCTTCTGAATTTTTCTGCCGAGTCCTTCTTTCACTTGGGCGAGACCTCCTCTTCGAATTACTTCGCTTCCTCAAGTTTAGCTGCAAACAAACTACAAGTATCAATTCTTTTTAATACTTAATAATTTTTTTCTCATTCCACTAGTAGAAATTCCCCTATAGATGGCGGGCATTGCCCGCCATTATTAAACAACAATGGCAGGCACAAGCTCGCCATCAATGCCCCTGTCATTGTAAGTTTTTGGTGGCCGGCAGTGAAAAGATGGCGGGCACGCCCGCCACCAATATTAAAACTTACAAAGGCGGGCATTCTTGCCCGCCATTAATGTTGTTTTATGGCGGGATTTTATGCCCGCCAACTTTAATTTTTTTTTTTAGAAAAAACCCCCAACAAAAGGGGTATCGGGTTGTTTTTAAAAATAGTCAATTATCGGGATTTTGATGGTCAATCATCGATTGTGCCCGCCATTAAACGACATTATATTTATAAAAAAAACAAAAAGATTAGAAAAATATAGAGCCCGCCATTAAAAGACACTATAGCTATAATTTATTAAAAATGACATATATTGTGCCCGCCATTAAAAGTTATTATACTTTATAAAAAAAAAGGGAATATAGAGGCAGTCAATTCTAAACTTTCTAATAACTATCCAATCCCCCTATTAAACTCTAGTTTTTAACGAAATCAATCACCCACACACACTAACTTATATGGAATTCTAACTTCTAAACATATATGCATGTGTTCTTAACACAATAATAGATATGCACACGAAATTTCGGCAGCATGACGGGGCAATAATGCGATCCCAAAAAATTTCACTTGTTATATAACAAAACTCTCCACCTGTATATGAACATAATGAAAAATCCAGTACACACCAAATGAGACTTTTGTCCCTCCAGAATCTATTAACATGCATCTTGCTATTCAATTAACATTTAAACTACAACTAATTCATTCCTCCATACATAAACACTAATTTTGTATTATATGTCTACCTATGAACTCTGCCCATTCAACTCGTACCTCATCGATATCCACTTGAGTGAATGTATTTGGGCCAGTCTTGAACTACAAAGTATTAAGACATAAATAAACACACCAAATTAGTATATGTTCTATATGTTGATATTTAACATGTAAATAAAACTTACAAGTCTCAATACGTCCGTGGATGTGTTGTATATCATCTTCCGTATGAATATTTGGACTTAGAATCCACATACTATTGATCCAATTTGTTGAGAGCACTAGGGGAAAAATAGTTACATATACTTAGTAAACGATAATTGATCAACATCACAAAAAAAAAAGACTATAAACAAACGAATTTGATTTAACTTTACCTTCACCCATTTCCAATATAATTGTTTCAGCCTCAAATTGTGTCTTAAATGCCAAACTCGGTAAGCACTATATTAATAAACATTAGGATGATTAAATATAAATTCAAAGTCCAAAATTTTTCTATTTAGAAACTTACAAAGTTATGATTTGGTATAAACTCTCATGGGCCGGATTTTCGCCCAACGAGTTGAAAATGTACACCGTATGTTCCGCAAAAATGATGACGACTAAAATCCAATGAAACACTTTCCATTGGGTCATCCACATCTCCATCTACAACATCATCTATTGGAACACTTTCCATGTTTCTTTTCCTCGATACTGACTCTCCATGCCAAATCCATATGTTATAACTTTGATCGATACCATTACAAAATAAATGGTATCTTATGACATTCACTTCTTGATATTTGGCATTCACACATTTAAAACATGGACAAAAAACGACATTTGACCCTTTTGAATGTCGTATTGCATTATTTATAAATATCTCAACTCCCAAACTGTATTCTGGTGACATCCGATCCTTAAAGATCCATGACTTATCCATAGTCATGTTAGGAATCAAGTGAACTACAGAAACTTAACCTACAATTGTTTTAAAATAAAGTAGAATCGAGTCACATATCTACTTCTAACTTAACTTAAATCAAACAAAGAATTTTAGCTATTTCAATTCACTAAACAATACAATTATTTCAAAAAAGTTAAGCCTCATACATATGTAAAATCTAGCATACATGAATCAAGCTAATAATACAAGAAATGCACAAATTTTCAACAAAGTTAAGTTTGATGGCTATTATTTACACAAATGCAAAAGTTATGAAAAGCCAAATTTAAACTTAAGAAACTTTGAAACACATACCTAAAGAAACAAAAAGAGACATTCAAGAAAATGGTTTACATTTCTCACAAAATGCCCAAATTTGAAACAAGCTATTAAATGCCAAATTTGAACTTCTAAAAGCAACTTTGAAACACATATCTAAAGAAACAAAAAAAAGACATTCAAGAAAATGGTTTACATTTTTCACCAAATGCCCAAATTTGAAACAAGTTATGATATGCCAAATTTAAACTTCTAAAAGCCACTTCAAACACGTACCTAAAGAAACAAAAAAAGACATTCAAGGTTTATATTTCTCACAAAATGCCCAAATTTGAAACAAGTTATGAAATGCCAAATTTAAACTTCTAAAATCAACTTTGAAACACATACCTAAAGAAACCAAATAAGACATTCAAGAAAATTGTTTACAATATTTCTCACAAAATGCCCAAATTTGAAGCATATATGTAAGAATACAACATGCAATGTTAAGAAATGAGCCAAAAAAAAGTAAAAAAAAGTAAGGGGAGAAAGAAATTACCAACACTTTGGAGAAATGAGAACAAAATGGTGGCGGCGGTGAGAGTTTGTTGTAGAAAGCGGTGGCGACGGTGAGGGTTCGTGGAAGAAAGCGGCAACGGAGGAGGAGATTTGTCTAAGAAACGACGGCGGCTGAGGTATGTTTGGTCAAATATGAGAGAAAAAAAGGAAGGAGGCGTGGAGAGAAAGGGTTTGGTCGAAAGAGAAAAGGAGGAAGAAAAGAAGAAAGAGAAAAAAAAAGGTTTCGGTGGCGGGGCAAGGCCCGCCATTAATAAGCAAGGATGGCGGGCCTAGGCTGCCCGCCATCAATCATCCGTGTTTTCATTTTTCCTTCTATTTTGGCCCGCCATTGATAATTGAATTTCTACTAGTGTTCGTGTAAATTTTGTAACAACAAACTTCTACAATTTATCCTAAACATAATACTATAGGATATTTCGCCTATGCACTGTTTTTAGTCTGTTGGGGCGGAGTTCTATATCTTAGCATCTAATTCTAGCAAATTTTATTCTAAAACATATTAACTTAAGCTATTTTAACTCTCAATTCTATCAACCACCAGTCTATTGGTAAGTCAATTTGTATTTAGTTGAGACAAGATGAAACATTTTTAATGGAATGGGGTTATAATTTTTCCATTTATGGTAAATTATGAATAAAATACAATGTTATAAAATTTTTAATTTATGTATTATTTAATAATTATTATTTTCAATTATAAGGGGCTTTTTCATGTATAGCAAAATGGGCCAAAAATAATTATGTGGATAGCAGATTTTCAAAAATAATTCTTTTATAGCAGATTTTACAAACGACCCTAATGAAATGACGGAAAAGCCCACGACGGAAATGCCCAAGAAGAAATAAAATTGAGAAGTTGAATTGTAAATTCTAAAGCCCACGACGGAAAAGCCCACTTCACCCAAGTCTTCACCATTCACGATCAATCACCCCTTTTCGCGAAATCACCATTCACGCTCCCAGCCCTAAACCCTTCTTTCTTTGCGATTCAATCACCCTTCGCAAAATCCCGATTTCGGCTTCAATCACCCTTCACAAAATCACGATCTCTGCTTCAATCACTCTTCTATCACATATTTCAATCTTCATTTCGTCTCGGTATCACGATTTCTCCTCACGATCTCTCTCTATCAAGCATTTTCGTCTCTCGTCTTCAACTCTCTCTATCAAGCACCTTCAATCTCCTTCTACAATTCGTCTCAATCCAAACTCTCGGTATGTTTTTCACACTTTCGGTTTTTTTACTTCACTGTTCACTCAAACTATAATATCACTTAGGTAATCCGTACTTAGGTAATCTAAAATTGTGAATTGATGAATGTTGATTGACCATTTATGCCGTCTATTAGAAATAGATATTGTAATCTGTACTTAACTTTTGTTTCACCTATGCATAAGACGTCTATTACTTAGCTATCATTAATGAATAATGCTTCTATTACTTAGGCATAAGCTGTCTATCACCTATGCATAAGCTGTCTATTACTTAGGTATCATTAATGAATAAGGCTTCTATTAGTTAGGCATAAGCTGTCTATCACCAATACATAGACCTTCTATCACTTAGGCATATGTTGTCTATCACCTCTACCTAAGCCTTCTATCACTTAGGCATTGTAATCTGTACTTAACTTTTGTTTCACCTATGCATAAGTTGTCTATTACTTAGGTATCATTAATGAATAAGGCTTCTATCACTTAGGCATAAGCTGTCTATCACCTATGCTTAAGCTGTCTATTACTTAGGTATCATTAATGAATAAGGCTTCTATCAGTTAGGCATAAGCTGTCTATCACCAATACATAGACCTTCTATCACTTAGGCATATGTTGTCTATCTCCTCTACCTAAGCCTTCTATAACTTAGGCATTGTAATCTGTACTTAACTTTTGTTTCACCTATGCATAAGCTGTCTATTACTTAGGTACCATTAATGAATAAGGCTTCTATCACTTAGGCATAAGCTGTCTATCACCTATGCTTAAGCTGTCTATTACTTAGGTATCATTAATGAATAAGGCTTCTATCAGTTAGGCATAAGCTGTCTATCACCAATACATAGACCTTCTATCACTTAGGCATATGTTGTCTATCACCTCTACCTAAGCCTTCTATCACCAATACATAGGCCTTCTATCACTTAAGCATAAGCTGTCTATCACCTATTCATGTGCTTATTTGTCAAACAGATGGAAAAAAGAAAATTGGAGAAGGGTGAACAATCTTCTTCTAAGAAGATGAAACATACAAAAGTAAGTACTAAATAAGTTCAATCAATTTTCGGTGAATCATACAATCGATTGAATATTAAATGCTTGATATTGTTTCAACAGGAAAAGATGAAGTTTATCGTTCAAAAGAAAGATTGGAAAAAGCCCTAAAAAATTAACGTATACAATAAATTTGATGTTATTGATAACATAAAAAATACACTAGATGAGAGAGAGATAGAATTGTTTAGAATGGGGCCATTTGGGCATTTCCTAGACATTAAAGCTCCAAAACTTCCCATCCAAATGCTTTCACACCTGGCATTAAGACAATGTGAAACCGAAAGAAAGGATATTCTAGCTTTTAATCTTAAAGGTAACTATGTAGAATTTGGATTAAAGGAATTTTGCATGTTAACGAGACTAAAATGTGAAGAGCTCCCAATTCAAGAAATAGATGAAGATGTTGAGTGTGAAATTAGAAAGACTTTCTTTAAGAATGTGGATTCAATTGATAGAAATAGACTAGTTGCTTCCTTCAATGTGCTATCACAAGTCAATATTCCTAATCCAAACTTGAAGGTCAAATTTGCCAATTTGTACCTATTAGAATGTTTGCTTCTTCCAAAACAGCCTCACAACAAAATAAATCCATATCATTTGAAAATGGTTGATGATGAGGAAAAGTTTAGGAGTTTTCCTTGGGGGAGAGAGTGTTTTGATTTAACCATACAATATTTTCGGAAAAGTACTAGAACCAATTCTTCTTACCTCTCACTCCAAGGATTTCCTTACATTTTCATTTTTTGGGCCTTAGAAATCATACCCATATTGGCTGACATAGTGATAGCCAAAAGAATTGAAAGATGTGGACCTCGAATAACAAACTGGGAGATTAACTATTCAGAGGATTGGCAATCGCTGAAAGAAAATGTCTTCGACTCTTCAAAGGTAAATGTTTCACTTCATTAGCTTCAATCAATTTAAATCTTGTTGAAGACAGAATTAAAAACTGTTTTTTTTTTAATATAGTTCTCAGTGCAAGAAATGATTCCATCTGAAGAAGACTTCCATTTTGAAACCATTCAACGTTTCATTGAAGAAGACAAAATAGAAAAAGAAGTTATTTTGGAGAAGGAAGCAAAGGATAAAGAAGAAAATGAAGAAAGAAGGAAGAGGAAAATGAAGGTGAATGATGGTGATGCCTTCAATGAGAAGACAGCTTCAATATGGGAAGTTATAGAGAAGTTAAGAAAGAGTCAAGAAGAAAATGTTGAAGCATTAAGAAAAGATATGGAAGAATTGAAGGCTGATCAAGAAATTTTTTTGAAGACTTTGAATCTGTTGGTTGAAGAAAATATTGCCAAATCATCCCAAGAACAACAATCTCATATTAAAAATGTCCCCCCAACTATCAGTCTAGAAAGAATAGACAATATGATTGATGTGGATAGAATAGTTGACTTTGCAACTAACTATGCTACAAAGGTAAATTCTCATTTTCTTATCTTTATATATTTTTATCAATCAATCTATTTGCTCAACAATAACATGTTTACTTTTTATTGTAGAAAAATGGGGAAGATATTGAAGTGGGTGGTGCTGATGGAATTCAAAGAGAAGAGGCTTCAAAGGTATTAATAGAAAATGAGTCTATCAATGCATTGTTTTCTATCAGTGATAGAATGCAAGTAGTGATAGACTTCTATCACTACTTGAGTTCAGTTCTATCACTAGTTGATCCCTATCAGTGATAGAATGCAAGCAGTGATAGAGTTCTATCACTGGTTGATTTCACTTCTATCACTAGTTGATTTCTGTTCTATCAACATTAGTTGAGTTCTGTTAGTGATAGAATGCAAGTAATGATAGAATTCAATCATTTTCATTGGTTTCTGTCCATGTTATACCACTTGAGTATGCTATTGATTGAAATTGACTTCTATTGATTGAAGGAAAAAGAAAAAGATGACAAAGCAGAAGAAGAAGATCAAGAGAAAGATGAAGAGAAAGAAGCTGAACAAAGAGAAGATGAAGAGAAAGAAGATGAAGAGAGAGAAGACTTTCAAAGGGAAAATAGAACCAAAAAAATCAATGACAAAAAAAGGAAAGGAAAAAAGGAGGTAAGAATGACTTTTTCTTTATTAAATTCTTCAACTGATTGAATTATGTATATAATGATTGAGTTATCAACTCAAATGAAGTTAACTTTTGTGTGTTTCTCTAATGCTTGCAGGCTGTTAAAAAATATAAACCAAAGGTTGCAAATGGAAGGATAAAGAGGCAAACTAGGCCTACTAAGAAAACATTGGAGAATGCATCTACAGAGAGGATGACCAAAATTCAAAAGGAAAATAAGAAAGGAAAGGGCAAGAGAGAGGCAATTCAAGCTGCAATTCAAGCTATAGACTATCTAGAGAAGAATTCTCCAACCAAGAAGTCTCAAGAGTTATCGCCCAAGTCTCCAACAGTTAGGCATTCACCAAGATTACATGTGGAAGCTCCATCTTTTGATTTAAAGATCACTCAAATGAATAATGATTGAAAATCTGTTAGCTTTGTATTGTTTGAAAAATTAGTCAATTTACTTTTGAACAATTAGTTTTGAACAGTTCTTGAATAGTTTTGGTTGTATTTGAACAATTCTTGTATAGTTTTGGTTGTATTTGAACAATTACTTCAAATTGAATTAAATGAAAGCTTTTATTCTATCAGTTTAATTTTGCTCTGTTATGCCTAAGTGATAGAAGGCTTATGCACAGGTGATAGAAGGCTTATGCACAGGTGATAGAAGGTAGTTATGCCTAAGTGATAGAAGACTTAGGCATAGGTGATAGAAGGTAGTTATGCCTAGGTGATAGAAGTTTTATGCATAAGTGATAGAAGGCTTATGCATATGTGAAAGAAGGCTTATGCATCGGTGATAGAAAGTTTATCCATAGGTGATAGAAAGTTTATACCTAAGTGATAGAAGACTTATGCTGTAACGGCCCGGAAATTTCATCCCGGTCTTCCCGGGAGGCCCAGGGGCATTTTGGTAATTTTGGGTCTGGCCGACAGGGCCGGTTTTGAAATTGAAAATTGCCGGAATAATTATGAGTCAATTTGAATAGGATCGGGATTTTTGGTGAAGGCATTTGGGCTTGGGAAAGAGTAAAAATAAATGAGGAATTAAATAGCGCGTCGAGTGAGATTCGAACCAGGGACGTGTCGCGTGCTAGGCAGGGGGCGCTGCCAGTCGAGCCACTGGGCGTCTTTGTGTTTCTAAACGCGCCAGCTTCCCTATATGCTTGTTTTCGCAGGCGGTTGGTATAAAAGCCAGCTCGCCGAGCCTTCTTCCCCATTTCTCCTTCTTTTCTTCGCGAATTTCTCCCCCGACCGACTCACTTCTCCCTCGCGATTTCTTCCCGCCTTGACACTCCAATTCGTCCGAGTCTCCTTCCCTTTCCGACGTCGATTTCCATCTTCGAGCAGCCGGTGAGTGTTTCTCTTCTTCTTCTCTTCCAAATTCCGTTCCCCTGTTTCTGGTTTTGGCCATTGATGGCCGAGAGAGGTAAAGTGTTGTGAGTTTTCCGTGCAGCTAGCCAAGGGAAGACAGCCAACGCAAAATCGCCGGCCAAATTGTCTTTTCCATCGCCAATTCGAGCTCTTCCTCCATCGCGCCAAAATCGCCCAGCTCGCCCTTCGCTCGCGCGCAGAAGCAGCCTCAGCGCCGTGTCCGTGCGCCTGTCGCCGAGCCGTGTCGCCAAGCCGCGCCTCAGCGCCGTGTCGCGTGTCCTGCTGCCGAGCCGAGCCACCAAGCCGAGCCGAGCCAAGCCGAGCCGAGTGAAAGCCGAGCCTAATTATTTTATTTTATTTTATTTTATTTAATTTAGATATTGTGTGTAATTGTGTTGTGCTTGTTAGGTTCCCGGTAGCTAGTTCGGGTTCGTTCGCAGCCTAGGTTTCCGTGTAATCGTCCCCGACCAAGGTAAGGATTTCTTACCGGAGTTGTGTGGACCCTGCGATATTATATGTAATTGCTGATTGATTGCTTGTTTGTGTTTATTGACATGTATAGCTAGGTACTCAATTCTGAATTCCCGATTAGCATGTTGTTCCTGATTAATTCTCATGTTAATCCATGCTAGGTTGTTCCTTTCTAGCATGCTCGTGATCATTCCTTGCTTCGTAGTATCATGCTAGGCTCGTTGTATTCTTATTGAGCACGTATTGGATTTTATGGAATTGTTTGTCGTTTGCTAGGGCGGAGTTAGAGTTACAGGTAGATAGCATCATCCGGGCCTGATGCATAAAGTACCTTGCATCCATGGCAGGGACGTCGAGCAAGTCATTCCGTCCCTGGACCCCGTGAGGGATTAGCTAACCCGAGCGGTAGGCCCTGCAATCTTGGGTGAGGGTGGCAGACTGTTAAATGCCCCAACCGTCGGGATGATGACTTGGCATTGCCTCGCGTCCGGCGATCGGCACGTCCTCGGCGTGTTCGGCCGTAGCCCCGATTGCCACTGTTAAGGTAAGGGCGGCTTCTGGTGTAAGCCTACCACGACCCGCTTCCTTAGCCTCAAAGTGCGGTGGTTGCCGACATAGTTTACGTGTCGAGTCTCACACCCCTATGTCGGTGACACCGATCCAAAGATTTAGTTAGGCGTGGTGGATTGGACATGGGCGCTTTGCCTCTAGACCCGGCACCCCATGGTGCAGTAGCACGTGGTGCATGTTTACGCTCATTATACGCGCCGACCGAGCTCCTCGGGATCTTGAGCCACTTTGTACCTTTCGTCGACGATGATGGCAGTGAGGCGGGACTTGTTTCTCGTATAGAGGCGACTTATGTATTGGATCGTGTGGTGATATTATTCCGGACTAAGACCTTAAATTGGCATCCGAGGCCCAAGTGTGGGCTAAGCTATGTGCTCTATTCGTGTTTATATTCATAGCTTGCATACGCTCATCGAGATGACCATGTATATCGTATTGTACCCGGTTGGGGATTCTTACTCGATAATTCGTTACTCACCCTTATTCTCGTGGTTTTCCATAGGTAATCGTGGTGCGCGACAGGATGCTGAAGGAGGAGCTGTGATCATGGGGCCCGATCTTCCAACTCGATTTTTGTATTATGACTCTCGTGTGTTTTGTTTTCCCCTGAATGCATGTAGCGGGCACTGAGCCCTAGGATGTTTGTAAATATTTGTGGATTCCAAAGCATTTTGTATCCGAACAGGTTTTGAATGACTTTTAGTAAATCTCGATCGAGTAAACCTTGGAAATGTATTTATCTTGGAACAGTGCTTGGAAACAGGGGCGAGTTCCGTGGAAATTGTCTAGTTTTTAAAGGGGTTATTTTGAATGTTTTTGTTTTAATTGGAATCAAATCATGTCTGTTTAAATGTCCTTTACTTTGAATGCATGCATTGGGATAAGGGCCCATTTAGTGCCCCATTGGTCGGTCCCTTACAGTTGGTATCGAGCTCGAGTCATAAATTCGTAGTATGACTGTTGTTGTAGGTCGTTTTCCCATGATCACTAGCACTCAAGCGGTCATCATCAGTACGCCTAAGTTTACTATTTGTTGTTTAAAAGGGTTAAGAATTTACAATACCTGTCATCTAGTGTATGCCTTGTGTAGTATTGTGGAGCGGAGACGAGCGGTGTTACGAGTCGTTATTGGTTTGGGTGTAGATCGCCAGCATGCTAGTTACCCGCGCCGGAAGAGGACGCCCGAGAGGAGGCCGAGGTGTCAGGATCGGATCTGACACCCTAGGGACATCGTCCCAAGCTGAGACTGATAGCATTCCGCCTGTAGCTCCCCGCTGAGCCCAAAGTAGGCATTGAGGCAATCTGTGGCGCCGTGAGATCGCTCCCGGGCGTAATTTGCTAATTCTATGAGGTCTATGGTGGTCGACTGTTGAGTGGCCGAGGGTAGAGACCGTGGGCTTTGTTAGCGTGCAGCGGGAAGAGTCCCGAGCTCGACGATCGAGCGGTGACTCGTTTGTTTTCAAAGAGGCGCAACAAGACACCCCAGACTCCGCAGGAGCCAGCAGCCTGTGAGGCAGAAGTGGCAGAAGGTGCCGATTAGCTTGGTAAATGGTTGAAGGATTTCGTAAAGTGGAACCCTGATAAGTTTGACGCCACAGGTGATGCTTTAGCAAAGAGACTAGATGGATTGCCCATTTGGAGTACACCTTCCACGATTATGGTGTGCCCCGATGTGCAGAGGCCGAGGTGTGCGACCCATGTGTTAGGGGCGTAGCTAGATGGTGGTGGGAGTCCACCTTGAGTGAGAGACCGGTGGGTCTCCACCGCTACCCGGGAGTTCTTCAAGCGCAGAATTTAAAGCCAAGTACATTAGTGATGAGGCTCAAGAAAAGATGGTAGCGCTTTTCCGAATCTGCAGCAGGCTCTGATTCTATAGAGGAGTACGAGAGGAAGTTTTTGAGTATGGCTATTTTGCTCAAGAATTGATAGCAACCCCCGAGTTGAAAATTCGGAAGTTCATTTTTCAGTCCGAGGAGGCGGGTGTGTCTCAGGATGTCGTGGCTCTGGCCCCTAACACCTATGCTAAAGCTGTTCAGCTAGCCACTATTTACAACGGAAAGTATCCTGTCGAGCGGACTGGTGTCGCTCCGGTGCCGCGTCCTGTCCCAGCTGTAGTGGGGCAGAAAAGGAGGTTTGAGTTCAGAGTTGGCGGCCAGCGTCGCCAAGGGCGCCTCCGCAACCGGATCGGCGTGAGGATTCGGCCCGATTCCAACCGCCCGGCCAGGCGTCCGAGGCGCGATTCCCACCTGTGCCACTTGTGGAAGAGTCCACTTTGGAGCTTGTCAGACCGGGCCCAGGCGGTGTTTCCGTTGTGGAAGAGAGGGTCATACGATCCGTTCTTGTGATCAGCCAGCCATGGCAGTCCAGCCGGTGCAGCAACAGCAGCATGGACGCGTGTTCGCTACGAACCGTCAGGAGGCCGAGCGTGCAGATGCCGCAGTGGCAGGTACGCTTCTTGTTTTGGATCATTGTGCATTTGTCTTGTTTGACTCTGGTTCCACGCACTCGTTTGTATCTGTATTGTTTGCTGAGCATGCTAGGTTGAGATTAGAGCCTCTAGGTTTTGAATTGTCTGTTGCAACTCCTTCGGGAGTTAATATGTTAGGAAAAGATAAGATTAAGGATGGCCGGATCGAGATATCCGGAGAGTTGCTGGTAGCTACGCTCATAGTTCTACCCATGAGTGGTTTCGATGTGATTCTTGGTATGGAGTGGTTAGCCGCTAACCATGCATTGATTGACTGCCACCGGAAATAAGTAGTGTTCAGGCCGCCGGGTCGGCCCAACTTCAAGTTTCGTGGAGTCCAGGGTGGAGTTTGCCCGCCGATGGTGTCAGCTGTGAAAGCCCGTCGTTTGCTAGCTCATGGAGCTTGGGGCTACCTAGCCAAATTATCCGGAGAGAGCCGTCCCTCACTGACTATTGATCAAGTGCCGGTTGTGCGGGAGTTTGCTGACGTGTTTCCTGAGGAATTACCGGGGTTGCCCCCGAAGAGAGAGGTTGACTTCACAATTGAGCTCGAGCCAGGGACCTTCCCTATCTCGAAGGCTCCGTATCGTATGGCGCCACCGAGCTAAAGGGAATCAAGGTTCATTGCAGGAGATGTTAGATCGAGGATTCATCCGTCCGAGTGTGTCCCCGTGGGGAGCGCCGATGTTGTTTGTGAAGAAAAAGATGGTTCGATGTGCCTATGCATTGACTATCGTGAGCTTAATAAGGTGTGATGAAGAATAAGTATCCGTTGCCCCGTATCGATGATTTGTTCGATCGCCTTGAGGAGCTTAGTGTTCTCCAAGATAGATTTGAGATCGGGTATCATCGGGATTATGGATTAGGGACGCCGACATTCCTAAGACAGCGTTCGAGTCTAGATATGGGCACTACGAGTTTGGGGTCATGTCGTTTGGGTTGACGAATGCACCAAAGGCGTTCATGGACATGATGGATAGGGTGTTCAAAGCATTTTTGGACAAGCCGTCATCGTGTTCATTGACGATATTCGATCTATTCAAAGACCGGGGAGGATCATGCAGAGCATTTGAGGAAAGTGTTGGCAGCCTTGAGGGAAAACCAGCTTTATGCGAAGTTTTCCAAATGTGAGTTCTGGTTGGAACAAGTGGCCTTCCTAGGTCACGTAGTTTCGAGAGATGGTATAACCGTGGATCCTGCAAAGATTGAGGCTGTGAGTTCGTGGGCCAAGCCGACTTGATTCTCGAGATACGCAGACTTCCTAGGCCCGGGAGTTACTACTATATAACGGCCGGTTTTTACTAAATGTAAAATAAGGTTTCCTTTTATATTTTTTAGTTTGGGAGGAGCTGTTGGAAGGACTACAACAACTATAACAGCCCGTTACTTCTCGTTGATAGGTTGACTAAGAGTGCCCATTTCATTCCGGGCAGGATAAACTACACCGTGGAGCAGTGGGCACAACTGTTCCTTGAGCAGATAGTGAGGTACCACGGAGTGCCAGATAAAATTATCTCCGACCGGGATTCCCGTTTTACATCACGGTTTTGGAAGGCCCTTCAGTGAGTTTGGGCACGAGTGCGGCTACAACACTGACCTTCCACCCATTGCACCGATGGCCGACCGAGCGGGTAAATCAGATCTTAGAGGATATGTTGCGAGCTGCGTGTTGGATTTCCTGGCGATTGGGACCGAGACTTGTACTTGATGGAGTTTGCCTACAACAACAGTTTTCAGTCGACCATTCAGATGGCACCGTTTGAGGCGTTGTATGGTAAGCGCTGCAGATCCCCGCCTTACGGGAAGAGGTTGGTGACCGGCAGTGTTAGGCCCGGAGTTGCTTGGTGACCAATGAGGTCATCCAAAAATCGAGCTCGTATGCCGACCGCCCAAAGCGAGCAGTAAGAGCTACGCCGATGTTAGGCGTAGGGAGCTGGAGTTTGAGGTTGGCCGGCATGTTTTCCTCAAGGTAGCTCCGATGCGAGGGGTCCCGAGGTTCGGTAAAAGGGGAAACCGAGCCCTGAGTTTGTTGGACCTTTCGAGGTCCTTGAGAGGATTGGGGTTGTGGCCTATCGGTTAGCATTGCCGCCGTCCTTGGGCTGCGGTGCATAGTGTGTTCCACGTTTCGATGCTCGCCGAGTATGTGGCGAGATCCTTCGTGACGTCATAGATTTTGAGCCTTTTACAGTTGAACCATGACACGAGCTTTGAGGAGAAACCCATAAGGATCCCGGCATTTGAGAAAAAGGTTTTGAGGAACCGGGCCATTGACCTAGTGAAAGTGCAAGTGGCGAGAATCAGGGGAGTTGAGGAAGCTACTTGGGAGTTGGAAGGGAGATGAGGAGTTACCCGAGTTGTTTTAGGAGAGAGCGACTTAGGGGACGGAAGTCTTCTAAGGAGGAGTATTGTAATGCCGGTTTTCGGCTAAATGTAAAATAAGGTTTCCTTTTATATTTTTAGTTTGGGAGGGCTGTTGGAAGGACTCGAACCCTTGGCCTAAAAAGGGGTTTGGAAGCTTGGGTTTAAATAAGGAAAATAAGCGCGTCGTAGGGGCTCGAAGGAGTCTTGGGAAGGTCATATGAGATTCCCAAGTCTATTTAAGTTAAGGAAGGGAATTATATTTAAAGAAAAAAAAGAGAAAATAAGGACAAAAGAAAGAACCCAAAACCCTAGACTTCTCCTTCACCTCGCCCAAGCCGCCCACACCACCGCGCCGTGCTCTGCCCCACACCGCCACCGTGCCTCGCCCACGCCGCCGCCCAACGCCCTGCTGCTTCACCCCACGACATCGCATGCCCTGCTGCTTCGCCCCACGACATCGCACGCCCTGCTGACCACTGCCGCACCGCACCGAGCCACCGCCCGGCCCAGATCGCGTCGGCGGCCGGCTCGCCCACCGCGCAACAGCCCGGCCTCCACTCCGCACCAGGTCGCCGGCAGACCGCCGCCGTGTAGCCGCCTCGCGCGCAAGACGACACACCACCCAGCGCTGCGCGCGCCGACGCTCTGCACCGCACCGCCCGCGTCTGCGTGCCCGTGCCGCTTGTCCACATCCGCCCGGCCAGCAAGGCGCTGCGCTGTCTCCACCGCGCGCGCGGCCAGCGCCAGCGCTCGTCCCCTGCCGCGCCAGCGCGCCCAGCAGCGCCCGATAGCGCCCAGTGCCGGCGCCAGCGCCCCTGCTGCCTAGCAGCGCCTGTCCTTGCTGCTTGCTGCCGAGACGAGTGCCTTCTCGGTGGGTAAATTCCCGAGCCTCCACCCTTTGGACTTCCTGCTTTTAGATGTTGTTTATTAATTAGGATGTTTTATTACTTGTTTAGGTTGCTCGAGTTCGCTTAAAAGCTCGAGGGTCGTTATTTGATTCGGGATAATCAACCTCCACTTATTTCCAGGTAAGGATTCTTACCCGGGGTTGTGTGGACCCTGCGAATAGTTGATAGCACGCTGATTACTGTAATTATATGAGTTTCTAGTGATAGGTTTCATGTTTTCTTTTGATTCATGTTCGTGACATGTTTACATCCCGTTAGTTCCATGTTAGGCTTTCCTATCTTGATAGAACCATCTTTGCCTATTGTATCTTTGCTAGATCCAAGTTACGGTTAGATGTGTGATGTATAGTTTAGAGGGCCGTAGAGGTAACTAGTTTGGGGTCCCGCTCGGGCAAGATCCGATGGACATCTGGAGGTGTAAGGCCCTATGGGCATCCTAGGTGTGTAAGGCCCACTGGGCATCACTGATTCTGGAGGTGTAAGGCCCTATGGGCATCCTAGGTGTGTAAGGCCCTTTGGGCATCACCGATTACGGAGGTGTAAGGCCCTATGGGCATCCTAGGTGTGTAAGGCCCACTTTGGGCATCACCGATCATTGAAGGTGTAGGCCCGATGGGCATCCTAAGTGTGTAAGGCCCCACTGGGCATCACTGTATCCTAAGTGTGTAAGGCCCCACTGGGCATCACTGTGTCCTAAGTGTGTAAGGCCCCACTGGGCATCACTGAGTCCTAGATTGTGTAAGGCCCGAAGGGCATCCAAGCGTAGGACCTATGAGTGACTGTTGATGGGAGCCCTTGAATAGGCTCGCCCTAGAAGTAGCTCATAGCCTAAGCCAGCCGTTCGTGCTCTAAGTCTTTGTATGGTTGCTTGTCCGTGTGCTAAATGAGATGATTTCGTATTGTACCCCGATTGGGGATTCTTACTGAGTAACTTGTTGCTCACCCTTATTTTATGTGGCTTTCCACTAGGTAACTTGGGACAGAGGCTGGATGGCTAGGAGGAGGCGGTTCGATGATCATGGATAGCTGACTCTGGGTCGCACGTTTCTTTAAATGTTTTCCTTAATGATTTAGCATGTAGTGGGACTTGGGTCCCTAGGAAAAAGCACTCAAACTATTTTATGTTCTCGTACCGTTTTCCTTTGAATTGTTTTAAGAAAGTACTGATCAGTCATTTACCTGTTTTATTTAATTGAAATCATGGTTTTGTTTTAAAAGTGTTTATTGCAAAGCTTTAAATTTCCGACTCTGAATGATGTTTATATTCTTAATCATGCATGCTAAGTATGGACTTTAGGTTAGAGACCGTTTCTTGGGTCGGGTCCTTACAGTTGGTATCAGAGCCCAGAGTTATAGGTTCTGTAGACTGACCTGCAGTTGTAGGTTGTTTTCCATGATCATCAAGACTCACTTGACCATCGGTATGTCCGTAAGTTTAAAGTTAAGGGTTAAGAATTACAATACCGGTTGCACCTTGCATGTACATGACTTGTTGTTGTAGAGCAGGGAAGATAGGTTCTGACCCATTGTTGGTTTGGCTGTAGATTTTCGGTATGCCAGTCACTCGTAGAGGGCAGGGAGGCTCGAGGCCGACCACCCAGGGCATTCGTATCGATTCTGACACCGGGGGGACCTCGTCCCAAGCTGATGCTGAGGTTAGGCCACCATCAGGCCCTTCAACCGTGTTGCCGTTGAGAGAGGTGTAGGGGCAAGCGAGTCTCGAGAGAGGCTGCACCGGGAGCTGCTTTTGTGGAGTCTATGAGGGCTCTTATGGTTGGGTTGCTAGCCGACCGGAGGGCCGAGCAGAGAGCCTGAAACGCAAGCTTGGTTAGGCTGCGCAGAGAGGAGGAGTCCGCGTTCGATACGAAAGAATCGACCGAGTTGGTTCGTGAGAGAGGATCTGCAGCGCCACCACCAAGACCGACTCTGCAGGAGCCAATTGTGAATGAGGCCGTTATGGCGGAAGGTGCTGAGGATCTAGGCAAGTGGTGAAGGATTTTGTGAAATGGAAGGAGAAGTTTAGTGCCCCCGGGAACCATTGGTAGCCGCCACGTGGATTGCCGAGTTAGAATATACGTTTATGGTAATGGAGTGTCACGAGGTGTAGCGAGCTCGATGTGCAGCTCATGTATTAGCGCAGACAAACTAAGTGGTGGTGGGATTCCACCTTAAGTGAGAGACCGGCTGGGTCTCCACCTGCCACCTAGGAGTTCTTCAAGGCTGAGTTCAAGGCAAAATTTATCGTGAAGAAGCCCAAGAGAAGATGATTGGTGTTTTCAAACCTTAAGCAGGGTCCGACTCGATCGAGGTGTACGAGAAGAAGTTCTCAGAGTATGGATACTTCGCGCCACAGTTGATTTCTACCCCGGAACTGAAGATCAGGAAGTTTATTGCGGGTTTGAGACAGGGAGTGTCTCAGGATGTTAGGGCACAGGCCCCAGAAACTTTTGCCAAGACAGTACAGTTGGCAACGATTTGTGATGGGAAGTATCCTGGAGCGAGTTGTTAGTACCGTAGTGTCTAAGGCCCGGTGTACTCGGGCCGAGCGCAAGTTTGACTCGAGGAGCAATGTCCGGGGCGGTCGGCGCCCTGGGTTCTTATCATGGCGAGACCCGATCATCGAGACCGTAACCGGGATCAGCCTCGCCAACAGGGCGTAGGGAGGCCGCCACCGTATTGTAGATCCTGCGGGAAGCAGCATTGGGGACCCTGTGGTGGTAACCCTAGGGCTTGTTTCAATTGTGGAAAGGAAGGGCATCGGGCCCGACGACTTTGCACCGAATAAGGCGATGGTGGCACGGCCAATTTCAGCAGAGAGAGAAGAGTATATGCTACGACTCGCCGGGAGAGTGAGAGAGCCGGACCCGCTTGATGGGCGTGCACGCTCCTAGTTCTTGATCACCTCGCCTTTGTGTTGTTTGATTCGGGTTCCACCCATTCGTTTGTTTCTCTTTGTTTTTTTCTTGAGCTTGCTTGCATGAATTTAGAGCCTCTAGGTTTTGAGTTATCTGTTGCTACTCCCTCGGGAACTAGTATCTTTGGCTACCGCGAGAGAAGGTAAGGGACGGTCGGATCATGGTATCCAACGAGACTCTGCGAGTTACCCTCATTGTGTTAGCTATGAGCGGTTTTGATGTGATCCTCGGCATGGATTGGTTAGGTGATAACCACGCTATGATTGACCTGTCGTTGTAAGGAGGTGGTGTTGGTGCCGCGGTAGGCCTACCTTTAAATTTCGGGGCACCTAGAGTGGGGTGTGTCCGCCGGTGATTTCGGCGATTAAAGCTCACCGTTTGTTAGCTCGAGGAGCTTGGGGTTTCTTAGCTAAGTTGGACTGGGAGAACCGTGACCCACTATCTCGTGGGAGCAGTGCCCATAGTGCAAGAGTTTGCGAGATGTTTTTCCCGAGGAGTTGCACGGCTGCCGCCGAAGAGGGAGGTGGACTTCTCAATAGAGCTTGAGCCGGGGACTCGCCCTATCTCGAAAGCTCCTTATCGCATGGCGCCAGCAGAGCTGAAAGAGTTAAAAGAACAGCTGCGGGAGATGCTTGACAGAGGATTTATTAGGCCGAGTGTGTCCTCGTGGGGAGCACCCGTGCTGTTTGTTAAGAAAAAGGATGGCTCGATGCGCCTATGCATCGATTACAGGGAACTGAACAAGGTAACCATTAAGAACAAGTACCCGCTGCCTCGTATCGATGACTGTTTGACCGGCTCCGGGAGCTTGTGTGTTTTCAAAGATTGACTTGAGGTCGGGCTACCACCGATTGAGGATTCGGGATGCGAGATATTCCCAAGGCAGCGTTCGAGTCAAGGTATGGGCATTATGAGTTCGTAGTCATGTCGTTCGGACTGACAAACGCCCCAGCTGCATTCATGGACATGATGGACAGAGTGTTCAAGGCGTTCTTGGACCGCTTTGTCATCGTGTTCATAGATGACATTCTTGTGTACTCTAAGTCTAAGGAGGACCATGCCTCGCACCTAAAGCGCGATTTTGGCGCCTTGCGCGAGAATAAGCTCTACGAAGTTCTCAAAGTGTGACTTTTGGCTCGAGGAGGTAGCATTTCCGAGACACGTTGTGTCTAAGGAGGAGTGGTGTGGACCCGCCGAAGGTAGAGGCCGTTAGTTCGTGGGCGGGCGACGATCGTGGACGGAGATTCGTAGCTCACTGGGTGCGGCCGGATATTACCGACGCCGTTCAAAATTTTTCCGCTATAGCCGCCCGCTTACTCGATTGACGAGGAAGGGTGTTGATTTCGTTTGGGATAGGAAGTGCGATGAGAGTTTTGCTAAGCTAAAGAGCGGTTTGACGTGCGCCGGTGTTGGCGGTCGGAGGGTCTTGGGGTTTCGTGGTGTCTGATGATGCCAAAGCAAGTTTGGTTTGGGATGCGTTCGATGCAACACGGTAAGGTGATAGCGCACGCTTCCGGCAATTGAAACCGCACGAGCGAATTACCCGACTCATGATATGGAGTTGCAGTGATCGTCTTTGCACTTAAGATTTGGAGGCACTACTTGTATGGGGAGAAGATTCAGATTTTCTCGGATCACCAAAGCCTCAAGTATTTCTTCACTCGAAGGACTGAACATGAGGCGAGAGGAGGTGGTTGGAGCTCGTGAAGGATTACGATTGTGAGATCTTGTATCACCCTGGAAAAGCAAATGTTGTGGGTGATGCACTAAGTAGAAAGGCCTCGCATCTCGCAACATTGGCAAACCCCAAGAGTATCATCGGGAAGGATCTCGAGAGGCGAGAAATAGCGGTGTTGTTAGGGGATGTTACCGCTGTGGTAGCTCGATTGACCATCCACCTTCTTCGATAAGGCAAAGGATTATCGACGGCCGGTGAAAGATCCTAAGTTAAAAAGTTTGTATGAGAGGTTCAGGTGATGGTGACTTCGACTTTGTGATACTTGCGGATGGGGTGCGAGATATAAAGGTCATTTTGTGTGTTCAGCCGATGCCGGTGTTCGCACAGAGAGTTATTGACCGAGGCTCACACCTCGCCTTTTCTTGGCACCCGTGGGGTAACAAGATGTACCAAGATCTTAAAAGAGACTTTTTGGTGGATGGGGATGAAGAGGGAGATTGCCCAGTTCGTTAGTCGGTGTCTCACCTGTCAACAGGTGAAGGCGCCCAGGCAGAAGCCAGCAGGTTTGTTGCAACCGCTCGGGGTGCCACAGTGGAAGTGGGAGGAGATCACCATGGATTTTATCTCGGGTTTGCCCAGGACTCCTAGAGGATATGCACATATTTGGGTGGTCGTTGATAGGTTGACTAAGAGTGCCCATTTCATTCCGGGCAGGATAAACTACACCGTGGAGCAAAGTGGGCACAAGCTGTTCCTTGAGCAGATAGTGAGGTACCACGGAGTGCCAGTTAAAATTATCTCCGACCGGGATTCCCATTTTACATCACGGTTTTGGAAGGCCCTTCAGGCAGGTTTGGGCACAAAGTGCAGCTACAACACAGCCTTCCACCCACAGACCGATGGCCAGACTGAGCGGGTAAATCAGATCTTAGAGGATATGTTGCGAGCCTGCGTGTTGGATTTCCCTGGCGATTGGGACCGATGCTTGTACTTGATGGAGTTTGCCTACAACAACGATTTTGATCGACCATTCGGATGGCACCGTTTGAGGCGTTGTATGGTAAGCGCTGCAGATCCCGACCTTACGGGAAGAGGTTGGTGACCGGCAGTGTTAGGCCCGAGTTGCTTCGGTGACCAATGAGGTCATCGAGAAAATCGAGCTCGTATGCTTGACCGCCCAAAGCAGCGGGAAGAGCTACGCCGATGTTAGGCGTAGGGGAGCCTGGAGTTTGAGGTTGGCGGCATGTTTTCCTCAAGGTAGCTCCGATGAGAGGGGTCCCGAGGTTCGGCAAAAGGGGGAAAGCGAGCCCGAGTTTGTTGGACCTTTCGAGGTCCTTGAGAGGATTGGGGTTGTGGCCTATCGGTTAGCATTGCCGCCGTCCTTGGCTGCTGATGCATAGTGTGTTCCACGTTTCGATGCTCGCCAAGTATGTGGCGAGATCCTTCGCACGTCATAGATTTTGAGCCTTTACGGTTGAACCATGACTTGAGCTTTGAGGAGAAACCCATAAGGATCCCGGCATTTGAGAAAAAGGTTTTGAGGAACCAGGGCCATTGACCTAGTGAAAGTGCAAGTGGCGAGAATCGGGGAGTTGAGGAAGCTACTTGGGAGTTGGAAGGGAGATGAGGAGGAGTTACCCAGAGTTGTTTTAGAGCAGCGACTTAGGGACGGAAGTCTTCTAAGGAGGAGTATTGTAATGGCCCCTGTTTTCACTAAATGTAAAATAAGGTTTCCTTTTATATTTTTAGTTTGGGGAGGAGTGTTGGAAGGACTCGAACCCTTGGCCTAAAAAGGGGTTTGGAAGCTTGGGTTTAAATAAGGAAAATAAACGCGTCAGTAGGGGCTCGAAGGGGAGTCTTGGGAAGGTCATATGAGATTCCCAAGTCTATTTAAGTTAAGGAAGGGAATTATATTTAAAGAAAAGAAAAGAGAAAATAAGGACAAAAGAAAGAACCCAAAACCCTAGACTTCTCCTTCACCTCGCCCAAGCCGCCCACACCGCCGCCGTGCTCGCTGCCCACACCGCCACCGTGCCTCGCCCACGCGCGCCCAACGCCCCTGCTGCCGCCCCACGACATCGCGACGCCTGCGACCATCGCCAGACCGCACCGAGCCACCGCCAGCCCAGATCGCGTCGGCGGCGGCTCGCCACCGCCGCGCGGCCCCAGCCTCCCTCCGCACCAGTCGCCCAGCGCCGACCGGCCGTGTAGCCGCCTCGCGCGCGCAGACGACACCACCCAGCGCCGTCGCGCCGCCGACGCTCTGACCGCACCGCCGCGTCTGCGTGCCGTGCCGCTTGTCCACATCCGCACGGCCGGCGCGCTGCGCTCGTCCCTGCGCGCGCGCGGCCAGCGCAGCGCTCGTCCTCCCTGCCGCGCCAGCGCCAGCCAGCGCCGATAGCGCCAGTGCGCGCCAGCGCCTGCAGCGCCTAGCGCGCGCTGTCGCTCTTGCTAGCTGCTGCCGAGGCGAGTGCCTTCTCGGTGGGTAAATTCCCGAGCCTCCACCCTTTGGACTTCCGCTTTTAGATCTTTGTTTATTAATTAGGATGTTTTATTACTTGTTTAGGTTGCTCGAGTTCGCTTAAAAGCTCGAGGGTCGTTATTTGATTCGGGATAATCAACCTCCACTTATTTCGGTAAGGATTCTTACAGGGGTTGTGTGGACCTGCGAATAGTCGATAGCACGCTGATTCTTTGTAATTATATGAGTTTCTAGTGATAGGTTTCATGTTTTCTTTTGATTCATGTTCGTGACATGTTTACATCCCGTTAGTTCCATGTTAGGCTTTCCTATCTTGATAGAACCATGCCGCCTATTGTATCTTTGCTAGATCCAAGTTACAGTTAGATGTGTGATGTATAGTTTAGAGGGCCGTAGAGGTAACTAGTTTGGGGTCCCGCTCGGGCAAGATCCGATGGACATCTGGAGGTGTAAGGCCCTATGGGCATCCTAGGTGTGTAAGGCCCACTTTGGGCATCACCGATTCGGAGGTGTAAGGCCCTATGGGCATCCTAGGTGTGTAAGGCCCTTTGGGCATCACCGATTACGGAGGTGTAAGGCCCTATGGGCATCCTAGGTGTGTAAGGCCCTTTGGGCATCACCGTCATTGAAGGTGTAAGGCCCGATGGGCATCCTAAGTGTGTAAGGCCCCTTTGGGCATCATTTGTATCCTAAGTGTGTAAGGCCCCACTTTGGGCATCACTTTGTGTCCTAAGTGTGTAAGGCCCCTTTGGGCATCACCGAGTCCTAGATTGTGTAAGGCCCGAAGGGCATCCAAGCGTAGGACCTATGAGTGACTGTTGATGGGAGCCCTTGAATAGGCTCGCCCTAGAAGTAGCTCATAGCCTAAGCCAGCCGTTCGTGCTCTAAGTCTTTGTATGGTTGCTTGTCCGTGTGCTAAATGAGATGATTTCGTATTGTACCCCGATTGGGGATTCTTACTGAGTAACTTGTTGCTCACCCTTATTTTATGTGGCTTTCCACTAGGTAACTTGGGACAGAGGCTGGATGGCTAGGAGGAGGCGGTTCGATGATCATGGATAGCTGACTCTGGGTCGCACGTTTCTTTAAATGTTTTCCTTAATGATTTAGCATGTAGTGGGACTTGGCTCCCTAGGAAAAAGCACTCAAACTATTTTATGTTCTCGTACCGTTTTCCTTTGAATTGTTTTAAGAAAGTACTGATCAGTCATTTACCTGTTTTATTTAATTGAAATCATGGTTTTGTTTTAAAAGTGTTTATTGCAAAGCTTTAAATTTCCGACTCTGAATGATGTTTATATTCTTAATCATGCATGCTAAGTATGGACTTTAGGTTAGAGACCGTTTCTTGGGTCGGGTCCTTACAACTACCGTCGGTTTGTTAAGAACTTTTCCGCCATAGCCTCACCGCTCACTCGTCTGACGAGGAAGGGTGTCAAGTTTGTTTGGGACGGTAGGTGTGATGAGAGCTTTGCGGCTCAAGCTTGATTTTGACTTCACGATGTTGGCGATCCGGAGAGGGGACAGTGGTTTCGTGGTTTACGATGCTTCCAAGTTCGGGTTGGGTGTGTGTGTGTTGATGCAAAGACGGGAAGGTCATTGCTTATGCTTTCCGTCGGTGAAGCCATATGAGCGAACTATCCGACTCATGATATGGAGTTGGCAAAGAAGTGGTGTTTGCAATCAAGATTTGGAGGCATTACTGTATGGTGAGCGGATCCGGATGTTTACCGATCGCCAGAGCCTCAAGTATCTGTTTACTCGAAGGAGTGAATATGAGACAGAGGAGATGGTTAGAGTTAGTGAAAGATTATGACTGCGAGATTCTGCACCATCCGGTAAAGCCAATGTTGTAGCAGATGCTCGAGTAGGAAGACGTCGCACTCCACGGTGTTGTTGAGTTCCCGGCCAGTTTGAGAGAGAGTTCGAAGCGGTGAGATTTGCAGTGTTGATGGGTGAGGTTCTCGCGAGAGTAGCTCAATTGTGATCCGACCATCGATTAGACAATGGATTATGGATAGTCATTTGAGTGACCCCGCACTTAAGAGATTATTTGTGAGTTAGTCTTGATGGAGATTTTGACTTTGTGTATTCACACTGACAAAGGTGGTGACATACAGAGGCGGTTGTGTGTTCGGATGTCGCAGGATTGCGCATGAGTTGCTCTCGAGAGGCCCACAGTTCTCCGTTTGCTTGGCACCCGGGGTACCAAGATGTATCGAGATCTTAGCGAGACATTCTGGTGGATAGGTATGAAAAGAGATGTTGCGGAGTTTGTCGGTTGATGTCTCACTTGTCGCAAGTGAAGGCACCCAGCAGAGACGGCCGGTTTATTGCGGCCACGAGTGTACCTCGATGGAAATGGGAAGAGATCTCCATGGACTTTATTTACGGTTTGCCGAGGACTCGAGGAAGTTCTCTCGCATTTGGGTGATAGTCGATCGATTGACTAAGAGCGCACACTTCATTCCGGTAGAGACATTTATACCGTGGAACAAAGGCGCAGATTGTTTTGGGAGCGAGATCATTCGTTATCACGGTGTACCGTGAGGATCGTGATCGACCGTGATTCGAGGTTCACTTCTCGTTTCGGAGAGCGCTCCGGAAGGGTTTAGGCACCGAGTGCGATTTCAAAGACCGCTTTTCACCCTCAGGCCGATGGATGATCGAGAGGGTGAACCGATTCTCAAGACATGTTGAGGGCTTGTGTGTTGGATTTCCGGGCGGTTGGGACGAGATCAGATCGATGGAGTTTGCATACAACAACATTTATCAGTCGACGAATCAGATGGCTCCATTCGAGGCTTTGTATGGTAAGCGTTGCCGATCTCCTGTGTTATGGGAAGAGGTTGGTGATAGGCAGGTTTTGGGTCCCGAGTTGCTGCAGTTGACCACTAGTGCCGTGCAGAAGATTAGAGCTCGTATGTTGACAACTCAGAGCAGACAGAAGAGTTATGCCGATGTTCGGCGTCGGGATTTGGAGTTTGAGGTTGGTCAACATGTTTTCCTAAAGGTCGCACCGATGCGAGGTGTTTTGAGGTTTGGCAAGCGTGGAAAGCTGAGTCCCCGTTTTGTTGGTCCGTTGTGATTCTGGAGAGGATCGGCAAGGTTGCTTATCGTTTAGCCTTGCCTCCGTCATTGTCAGCGGTTCACAGTGTTTTCCATGTGTCGATGTTGAGGCAGTACGTGCCGGACCCGTCGCACATTGTTGATTTTGAGCCTTTGCAGCTGAATGAGGATTTGAGCTTGGAGGAGAAGCCAGTGGGGGATTCTTGCTTTTGAGACAAAGACACTGCGTAATCGTGAAATCCGGTTGGTAAAACTTCAGTGGAGGAGTCAGAGTTCAGAGGAAACCACTTGGGAGCGGGAGGATGAGATGAGATTGCAGTATCCCGAGCTGTTCCAATCTTAAGTGACTTTCGAGGACGAAAGTCTTATAAGGGGGGAGTATTGTAACGGCCTGGAAATTTCATCCCGGTCTTGGGAAAGAGTAAAAATAAATGAGGAATTAAATAGCGCGTCGAGTGAGATTCGAACCAGGGACGTGTCGCGTGCTAGGCGTGGGGCCGCGCGGTCGAGCCATCGGGCGTCTTTGTGTTTCTAAACGCGCGCCACTTTCCTATATGCTTGTTTTCGCAGGCGGTTGGTATAAAAGCCAGCTCGCCGAGCCTTCTTCCCCATTTCTCCTTCTTTTCTTCGCGAATTTCTCCCCCGACCGACTCACTTCTCCCTCGCGATTTCTTCCCTCGCCAGCTCCAATTCGTCCGAGTCTCCTTCCCTTTCCGACGTCGATTTCCATCTTCAAGCAGCCGGTGAGTGTTTCTCTTCTTCTTCTCTTCCAAATTCCGTTCCCCTGTTTCTGGTTTTGGCCATTGATGGCCGAGAGAGGTAAAGTGTTGTGAGTTTTCCGTGCAGCTAGCCAAGGGAAGACAGCCAACGCAAAATCGCCGGCCAAATCGTCTTTTCCATCGCCAATTCGAGCTCTTCCTCCATCGCGCCAAAATCGCCCAGCTCGCCCTTTGCTCGCGTGTGGCGGCTACGGCCGCTGTCAGGTCCGCGCTCGCCGAGCCGTGCCACCGAGCCGTGTCGCCAAGCCGCGCCTCAGCGCCGTGTCGCGTGTCCTGCTGCCGAGCCGAGCCGCCAAGCTGAGCCGAGCCAAGCCGAGCCGAGTGAGAGCCGAGCCTAATTATTTTATTTTATTTTATTTTATTTTATTTAGATATTGTGTGTAATTATGTTGTGCTTGTTAGGTTCCCGGTAGCTAGTTCGGGTTCGTTCGCAGCCTAGGTTTCCATGTAATCGTCCCCGACCAAGGTAAGGATTTCTTACCGGAGTTGTGTGGACCCTGCGATATTATATGTGATTGTTGATTGATTGCTTGTTTGTGTTTATTGACATGTATAGCTAGGTACTCAATTCTGAATTCCCGATTAGCATGTTGTTCCTAATTAATTCACATGTTAATCCATGCTAGGTTGTTCCTTTCTAGCATGCTCGTATCTGTTCCTTGCTTCGTAGTATCATGCTAGGCTCGTTGTATTCTTATTGAGCACGTATTGGATTTTATGGAATTGTTTGTTGTTTGCTAGGGCAGGTTAGAGTTGCAGGTAGATAGCATCATCCGGGCCTGATGCATAAAGTACCTTGCATCCATGGCAGGGACGTCGAGCAAGTCATTCGATCCCCGGACCCCGTGAGGGATTAGCTAACCCGAGCGGTAGGCCCCGCAATCTTGGGTGAGGGTGGCGATCGTTAAATGCCCCAACCGTCGGGATGATGACTTGGCATTGCCTCGCCCCCGGCGATCGGCGCGTCCTCGGCGTGTTGGCAGTAGCCCCGATTGCCACTGTTAAGGTAAGGGCGGCTTCACGGTGTAAGCCTACCACGACCCGCTTCCTTAGCCTCAAAGTGCGGTGGTTTGGTGACATAGTTTACGTGTCCAAGTCTCACACCCCTATGTTAGTGACACCGATCCAAAGATTTAGTTAGGCGTGGTGACTGGACATGGGCAGCTTGCCTCTAGACCCGGCACCCCATGGTGCGGTAGAGCACGCGGTGCATGTTTACGCTCATTCTGGCAGCGCACCGGAGAGCTCCTCGGGATCTTGAGCCACTGTACCTTTCGTCGACGAGAGAGCGGTGAGGCGGGACTTGTTTCTCGTATATAGGGCGACTTATGTATTGGATCGTGTGGTGATATTATTCCGGACTAAGACCTTAAATTGGCATCCGAGGCCCAAGTGTGGGCTAAGCTATGTGCTCTATTCTCGTGTTTATATTCATAGCTTGCATACGCTCATCGAGATGACCATGTATATCGTATTGTACCCGGTTGGGGATTCTTATCGAGTAATTCGCTACTCACCCTTATTACGTGGTTTTCCACAGTAATCGTGGTCTTGTGACAGGATGCCTGAAGGAGGAGGCGTGATCATGGGGCCCATCTTTTAACTCGATTTTTGTATTATGATTCTCGTGTGTTTTGTTTTCCCCGAATGCATGACAGAAGCACTGAGCCCTAGGATGTTTGTAAATATTTGTGGATTCCAAAGCATTTTGTATCTGAACAGGTTTTGAATGACTTTTAGTAAATCTCTAATCAGAGTAAACCTTGGAAATGTATTTATCTTGGAACAGGTGCTTGGAAACAGGGACAAGTTCCAGGGAAATTGTCTAGTTTTTAAAGGGGTTATTTTGAATGTTTTTGTTTTAATTGGAATCTGAAATCATGTCTGTTTAAATGTCCTTTACTTTGAATGCATGCATTGGGATAAGGGCCCATTTAGTGCCCCATTCGGGTCGGTCCCTTACATATGCATAGGTGATAGAAGGTAGTTATGCCTAAGTGATAGAAGACTTATGCCTAGGTGATAGAAGGTAGTTATGCCTAAGTGATAGAAGACTTATGTCTAGGTGATAGAAGGTAGTTATGCCTAAGTGATAGAAAACTTATGCATAGGTGATAGAAGGTTTATGCATAGGTGATAGAAGGCTTATGCATCAGTGATAGAAGGTTTATCCATAGGTGATAGAAAGTTTATACCTAAGTGATAGAAGGCTTATGCATAGGTGATAGAAGTTTTATGCAAAGGTGATAGAAATTTAAGCTTAAGTGATAGAAGGCTTATGCATAGGTGAGAAAAGGCTTATGTATATTATCCACCAAGTTAACTAATACAGATAGATTAACATTCCTCATTTGTTCAAATAAGTTTGCATCTTTTATATATATGTGAAGATCCAAAATGTAAATGAAACGTTGTTATTGTTCATGTTGATTCCCACAGCTATCTAGTGACACTCTCACATTGAGAGTTGTAGATGGATATCTTTTTTTGTTTTCCATTTACCCTCTCAAATGAGAGTAACACTCTCATTGGAGATTGGGTAAAGCCATACGGGAATTATCATATCCTCTAGGAAACAAAATATGTGATAGAAGATTTATGAATATGTGATAGAAGGTTTATGCCTAACTGATAGAACGTTTATACATATGTGATAGAAGGTTTATGCATAGGTGATAGAAAGTTTAAGCATAGGTGATAGAAGACTTATTCATAGGTGATAGAAAGTTTATGCATAGGTGATAGAAGGTTTATGCATAGGTGATACAAGGTTTATGAAAAGCCAGATTGATATTCAATCATTAGATTAGACAAACAGTAAGGAAATTGAAGCATACTATAGAATTAAAAGAAAAAAAAAGGTCATATCATTTCAACTCATGTAAAAACTATCACGTAGTAACTTTCATTAGGTTCAAATACAAGTTCAACAAACTATAAGTAAGGAAATTCAACAAGCTATCATTTTAAAGTAGAAGCAAATTTACAAGTTCTACAATTATGACCACTTCGATGACAACGACTACATCTTATATAACTCCTTGCTTCACCGATAGATGGTATTCTTTCTTTGCGAGGCCTTCCAGCTTGTCGTTTCATAATTGGAGGTAATGCACTAACATCAACATCAATAGAGCTCCAACTAGTATGATTTCCAACTGGGCGAACTAAACCTCTATAAGATGATGTCAAAACATTTGAATAATAAAAATTAGACACAAAAGTATAAGGATTCAAATCTAGTGCACGTATATAGCGACAAGCGCATGAGAGCATGGAATTTCATCAAGATCCCAAACACGGCATGTACATGACCGAGTATCCAAATTAACCAAAACATGATTAGTCTCATCAATTACTTTATGCTCTGCATTCTTTGATAGAATCAACCTACAAAAGTTAAACTAATCACGATTTAAGACAAAACACAGTACAAATAGATTTGAATAAGTTTATGCATAGGTGATAGAAGGTGTATGCATTCTTTGATAAAATATTTATGTATAGACAATGTATATACAATAGAAGGTTTCGCCTAAGTGATAGAAGGCGTATAGAATATTTACGCCTAAGTGATAGAAGGTTTTCGCAGAGGTGATAGAAGATTTTTGCATAGGTGATAGAAAGCTTCGCATAGTGATAGAATATTTCTGCCTAATTGAAAGAAATGCAATAGTAATGTAAATTGAAACCTTACTTTGAAAGTTCTAGATGCGTCATGATTTTTTCGTAAAACCTTTTACGCCCAAGAAGACAAAATCAAGTCATCGAAGTTGCAGCTTTCCTTCGGTCAAAAACCATGATTGCAATGTGTCTCTAGTAGAATCGAGAAGCATTGCCACAGGATAATTTCTAGGCTCTTTGAGAAGTGAATTTATGCTTTCAAAGACTATTTGACGTCATCATTCGTATCTTCTTTTCCTAGAATATGCACGCGCCCACTTTGCATAACCAATATTAAACAAATACTGACGAATTGTGGGGTGTATGGACTCCAACAAACTCATATTATATTCGAAATCTTCAACTGTATAAGCCTTTGCGCATGTTTTAAAAATCTTATCTATCACAGATCCTTTAAAGTGTAACTTAATGTTCATCAACAAATGTTGCATACAAATACAGTATTCAACATTTGGATAAACAGTCAGAAAACCTTTAGGAATGCTCAAATGCCGATCTGACATGAAAACCAAATTTTCTGGATGTCCGAAACATTTCTTCATATTTTCAAAAAACCAAAGCCAGGAAGCATCATTCTCTGAATCAACAATACTAAAAGCAAGTGGAAATATTTGATTATTACCATCCATAGTTGAGGCTGTTAGCAAAATACCTCCAAATTTTCCCTTCAAGAAAGTCCCATCCACAGATATATTAGGCCTACAAAACAACCAACCCTCAATAGAAGCACCCATGGCCATAAAACAATATTTGAAATGTCCATCATCATTGGTTTCAAATGTTGTGTATGTTCCTACAAAAATAAATTTTAAGAGTGAGTGAGTGATAGACTTCAATGTTTGATTGATAATGCTCATTTAGAAGTGAGTGATAGGTTTCTGCATAAATGATAGAAGATTTTTGCATAAGTGATAGAAGTTTCTGCATAAGTGATAGAAGGTTCTACAAAGGTGATAGAAGGTTTATGCATAGGTGATAGAAGGTTTATGCATAAGTGATAGAAGGTTTCTGCATAGGTGATAGAAGGTCTCTGCATACAAAAAATCAACCTAAAAAGAATTCAAAGAGACAGAAGCGAGTGATAGAAACCAATAAGTTAAAATAACCTTGATTCATTTCTTCTAACTTCTTGAAAAACTTTGGAATCAAGGAATAAGATTCAGCTGCATCGCCCTTCAACACCTTCATGATGTGTTCTTTTGCCCTATATGCTTTTGCATAACTAACACTAACACCAAGCTTTGAACGCGCTTTAAGCTTAATTTCTTTCGGTGTCAAACTTTTAAAGGAACCAAACCTAAATTCTTCTTTTAAAGAATCCCCGATTAAAATAGATGATGCTTGCCTATGAGATGTTTGAATACTATTCAAAGGACAATTATGAATAGAAACGTACTTCCTAAGGATCCATAAATCACTATCCTTGAAACGAGATGCCTTAACATTCCATAAACAATCAGCTTTGCAACATTGAAACTCAAACCGCTTGATTCTTTGGATCTAGGAGTCCTGAACTCAAAATTATTTTTCACAGCCAAGTATTTAAAACAACTACACAACACTTCTTTGCTAGCAAATGTATCTTTTACATTAAAGACACAATCCAACCGAATATTTTTAATGACATGAAAAGGCACACCATCACCATCGTTATCATCTACAGTTGAGGAAGACACCAACAAAGTTGAATTGCTAACAACACTACTAGATGTCCCCTCTAAATAAAAGTCCTTAACATCAACCACTAATGGATGTCTTGTACCATTATTCTTAACTAATGTTAAGAACCAGTCTACGTCTTTATCTTCCAAAATTTCAACAGGGGGGGTACTTTGGCCATAACCCAATAAAACATATAATTTTGAAGAAGATCGATGTACATCCAATTTTAATTCTCTTAAAATCAGCAAACTAAAAGTTTCAAAACTCATTAGTTCATCCACCAAAACTCCACTAATCTTATACTTCTCATAAGAACCATTAGCATTCAATTGCCCACCATGGAAGACAACAATAGGAATCTTATCCATATGTTGAAAAAATCTGAAAGAAAAATGAAATATGTTACTCAATATTGACTTCAAACAATATAACTAAAGTTTGTCATAACATATATAGACATTCTATCGGTTATGTAGAAACATTATATCACATAGTCAAGCAATACCAATTCATTCAATCAATAACAATTATAACAATTTCATTCAATAAAGGTGATAGAAGACTTATTCATAGGTGATAGAAGCCTTATGCTAAGTGATAGAAGGCTTAAGTATAGGTGATAGATCAAACTTATGCCTAAGTTATAGAAGCCTTATGCCGAAGTGATAGAATCTCTATATATTGGTGATAGACAGCTTATGCCTAAGTAGAAGCCTTATGCTTAAGTGATAGAAGGTCTATATATTGGTGATAGAAGGCTTAGGTATAGGTGATAGATCACAGCTTATGCCTAAGTGATAAAATATCTATGTATTGGTGATAGACAGCTTATGCCTAAGTGATAGAAGCCTTATGCTTAAGTGATAGAAGACCTATGCATTGGTGATAGAAGGCTTAGGTATAGGTGATAGACAACTTATGCCTAAGTGATAGAAGTCTTATGTCTCAGTGATAGAATATCTATGTATTGGTGATAAACATCTTATGCCTAAGTGATAGAAGTCTTGTGCTTAAGTGATCAATACCTTCAAAAGCAAAGGTAAAAAAGAAAATTTCAAAGCAGAGTGAAAGAAGAAGAGATTCAATCAATACCTTCAAAACAGAGTGAAAGAAGAATTAGGAGAAGAGATGAATTTCCGATGAACTTTCTTTGGAACTATGCTCAAGTCTGCGAAATCGGTTCATTTTGTCGAGTGAACTTTGTCGAGATCGAAATTGGTTATGAAATTCGAATTTGTCGGTTGCGGAGATCGAAATTGGCTATAAAATTCGCCAAGTGAAATCGATTGAAGTTGCCAAAAGTGGAAAGAGAATTATCGGCAAAATCCGAAGTCAAAATCGCCGGAGGTATGTGGAATCGATTGAAGCTGAAGCAAAATTGGAAAATAATCTGGGCAGAGTTCTGTGAAATCTGAAGAAATTTTGTGAAATCTGAAGCAAAAATACCAAGCTGAAGCTGTATTGGTGATAGAATCTGAAGCAGAAATTTTGGAGACCTATGTATTGGTGATAGAAACTGTCGAAACAAATTGGAATTGGAGGTTTGAAGATCTGGATAATTGAAGAATACCGAACATGTAGAAGACGAGGGAAAGGGTAATTTTGGAAATAAAAATTCATGCCCAAAATTCTGCTATACATGTAAATATTTTTAAAAAAATGCTGCAAATGTAATACAAGTAGCAAAATCTGCTACCTAGGATAAATACCCTTATAAAATCATAAATATAAGGTGAGATTTCTCTAATCTATCTCTAAATAATTGAAGTTTCATAAACTTTTATTTAGAAAGAATAAACAAAAAAATATATATATTTAAACTTTTCCTAAATGAAAAGTATTAAAACTTATTTTCTTCTATCAATGAACTATATACATTTATTTTGACTTTAATTTAATTTAAATTTGTAAAATGTGAATTTCACATCATTTGTTTTAACCCTTCGGTGAGATTTGCTTTTACCTTGGGTCAGTTAGATGGTTAAGTTAATTAATCACATGTGTTTAATTGAGCTTCCTATATAAAGCTCAATTGGATCTTCTTCAACCTTGAGAGAAACCCTATCCACCATTTGAGTCTCTTGGAGATTTCTCTTCGACAATTATGAATGAGAAAAGTTATCTCATAGTTCTGAACGATGAAGGTAGGTCTAGTCCCGAACCACTTAAATCGATGTGTTTTTTTCTTCTCCGTCTTCTTCTATTTTTTTATTCATCTCATTTGATTCTGATTTTGCATTGATTTGGAAGACGCTACAAGAAAAACAGTTTTTGTTGACGGAGCCTATGCCGACAGAACAAAAGTCCAACAACATAGATAGTTTATGCTGCCAAAAACACTTCCATCGACCTTAACTATGATTATGCTGACGGAATAACACTCTCCGTCAATGCAAGTTTATATGTCCCCCCTAAACAAAATAGGGGAAAAAAGGTTATCTATGCCGACAAAGGTTTTTTTCGTTGACGTAGGTGGGGTCTACAGCAATAAAAGAAATATTCCTTTGGCGTAGAAAATAAAAAATATTTTTTTTAAATTGGATAAGCCAATAGAAATTTATTCTGCCGGCTTATCCACTTTAAAATTTACTCCTTATACGTAAAACGTCTCGGCAAGCTTGCTCCGTGTCCTTCATCGATCTAATTAGCCTCTTTTGGTTCGTCTCCATCTCCCTCATCGCTCCATCTCCGTCTCTTTCATCGCTTCGTCTCCTTCATAGATCAAACACATCTTTTAATTCTACAGGTGTGACTGATTACATTTTAGTTTTATAATTTTTTTTTTGAAATTCCTCTTAGTCTTTTAATTGTTCAAGGTTTTGTGTCAATTTTTATCCTAAGTTAGCCTTTGAATTTTTTGCGTTGAAGAATGCTCTCATCACTGCGTCAATCAACATACCACCAGATTGGAATAAGCCCTTTGAGCTAATGTGCGATGCAAATGACTATGTTGTGGGTGTGGTGCTAGGGCAACAAACTGATAAGTTGCTTAAATCGATTTAATGAAGCTCAGCTCAATTACACAACTACAGAAAAAAAGTTGTTGGCAGTGGTTTTTGCGCTAGAAAAGTTTCAATCTTACTTTGTGGGATCGCAAATTATTGTGTTTACCGACCATGCTGCAATTCGGTATTTAATGAGCAGACCAGATGTCAAGCCCAGGTTAATTCGATGGATTCTACTGCTACAAGAGTTTGATATTGAAGTTAGAGACAAAAAGGGAAGCGAGAATGCAGTGGTGGATCATTTTTCAAGGTTAAAGCAAACAAATGAAGTCAATAAAAACATCCCAATTGTGGAAAGTTTCCCTAATAAGAGATTGTTAGCGTTTACAGCATTACCTGCTACACATCGACCTTGGTTTGCCAATTTCTCAAATTATTGTGCCAGTGGAATATTACCTCCAGACCTGACAAGAGAGAAAACTAATAAGTTTTATGCAGATGTGAAGCTCTATTTTTGGGATGAGCCGTTCCTGTTCCGGCATTGTGCTGACAACATCATTAGGCGATGTGTCCCTGAAGATGAGATGAAAGAAATCTTGGAACGTTGTCACAGCTCTCCTTATGGTGGACACTTTGGAGGGACACGGACTGCTGCCAAAATATTTCAATCTGGGTTGTATTGGCCTTCACTCTTTAAGGATACCCACCATTTTACTAAAACATGTGATAAATGTCAAAGGCGGGAAAACATTAGAGTGCAGGATGAGATGCCAATGACATGCATCTTCGAAGTTGAGCTGTTTGGCATTTGGGGCATTGATTTCTTGGCCCATTCCCTCCATCAAAGGGTAGTCTTTACATTTTGGTTGCGGTGGATTACGTCTCGAAATGGGTAGAAGCAATTGCGAGCTCAGTAAATGATGCCAAAATAGTGATCCAGTTCCTACATAAAAATATCTTCTCCAAGTTTGGAACGCCGAGGGCAGTGTTAAGCGATGAGGGAACGCATTTTATTAATCGAGCTATGGCCAACATTTTGATGAAGTATAATATAAAGCAAAGAATGGCTACACCATATCACCCTCAGTTAAATGGTCAGGCTGAAATTTCAAATAAGGAAATCAAAAGCATTTTAGAAAAAGTTGTGGGACCTTCAAGAAAAGACTGGTCAATGCGGCTTGAAGACTCGTTGTGGGCATACAAAACAACATTCAAAACGCCATTAGGAATGTCCCCGTATTAGCTTGTTTTTTGGAAAGTCATGTCATCTACCTCTTGAGCTAGAAAATAGAGCATTTTGAGCTCTGAAGAAATTGAACTTGGACATGACCTTAGCTGGGCCGGCTAGGATGATGCAGCTTCTTGAGTTGGATGAACATAGACTAAGTGCTTATGAAAATGCTAAGTTGTACAAGGAGAGAACAAAGGCTTGACACGACAAAATGATAAAGTTTAAAGCATTTGAGCCTGGATAAAGAGTACTTCTATATAATTCGCGCTTAAAATTATTTCCTGGAAAATTGAAGTCTAAATGGTCTGGACTTTTCATAATTTTGCAGGTCAATGCGAGTGGAGCCATTAAGCTGATTAATGAGAAAGATGGAAGCGAGTTCATGGTAAACGGACTGCAATTAAAGCATTATTGGAGTGAAGATTTCATAATGGAGAAATCTTTGTGGGTTCTCTCTAGAGAATAGAAGTTTGAGATGCTTGGAGCATCAAAATATTCGGTATTTTTATCTTATGCTTCAAGCACATGTTCTGCTTTAATATTTTAGATCATAAAATTATCATGCAATTTTTTTATGTTAGCATTTTATTTGTTGCATTTTATTCCTTTATTATATTGTTTCTTTTGTAGTTAAATAGGGTTAGGGTAGTTAGGGAAATGCAAAAAATTGAAGCGTGGCAAGCACGGTTAAAAGATTGTTTTAAGAAGTATCGTGACTGTTCATTGACCAATGGTATGGATTGAAGAGGAGGGTTAAAAGATTTTTTATTTTTTGAAAAATTGCCATTTAAGGGGTAGTTTCCCCTTTTGCGTCTCTTCACCTACCTATTTATTTCCATCATCTTGCCATTGCCATTTCAAGCATTCGATTCAAATCTTCCTTTTTTTTCTTCCTCTTGAAGCCCTAATCCTCACTCTTATCGCTCTTCCTCTCGAAATCGCTATGGCCCCCAAAACTAGAGCTTAGAAAGCAAAGGCTATTGTGAATGGAGCATCGACTTAAGTTTTGGAAAAATGCAGGAATAGGGCCCCGAGGGTTAACAAGCTTAATGTATTTCAAGAATCTTCCTTTTTGAAGAGGAAGTTCCTCTTGTGCGTAAAGTAGGGCGTAGTGCCCTCTAAGTTGGTCCTGTTCGTGAGATTGTGGATGCCGATGAGGTAGGAGAAAATATCGTGGTCGTGGTTGAAGCAGGGAAAGTTGTCGAGACTTCTGTGGAACAGAGGAATGCAGGGGAGAATCGACCCTCTATTGATGTGAATGTCACTGAGATTGAAGAGCCAACCAAGCTTTGGAAAGAGGTTGTGCCGGAAGTGTAGGCTGCATTCGAAGTACGGAATGTCGAGGAGGTTGAAACAACAAGGAAGGTCGAGGAGGTTGAAACAGCAGAGAATGTCGAACCATTTTCTGCAATAAGACCCATGCAGCAAAATGAAGAAGTTAGGGTTGATCCGCCTGCACATGAGAAGTTCGGGGAAATCAGGGTACCCAAGGCTCAAGTAGGTGGAAAGAAGAGGAAGGTTTCTGTGGTTGAAAATGAAGGTTTTGGAGAAGCTGAAGAATGGGAGGAGTTCAGATATGTGTTTGAAGGATTTTTGGTCAGTGAAAAAGCAGTTAAGCGGTTTGAGTATATGACGACCAAACAATGCCATCAAGAGCAAGGATTTGCTGAGAAAGGGCTTGACAGCATACTGGAGGAAGTAATCAAGCATTATGGCTGGAAGTCGTTTGTGAGGCCCTAACAACCGGCCAGGCCTGACTCGGTCAAGGAGTTTTATTGTAACATCAATGAGGAAGCTGAATTTAAAAGTAGAGTGCGTGGGGTTGATGTGGACTAGAACGCCGAAGTAATCAACAAACTATTATTGTTTGAACATAATCCTGATGCAGTCTTTAGCCAATCTAGCAAGAATCCGTATGATGAGCTGTTAGAAGATTGCATCAAGAGAATTGGTGGAGAAGGTGCCAGCTGAAAAGTCCAGAAGGGCACGAAAATCATGCTTGCGTCTTTCCTACCACTGAAGCCCATAGTTGGATGAATTTCGTGCGAACAAGCCTAATGGCAACAACGCATTACACTGAGGTGATTCACAGTTGAGCTTTCCCCGTTTACGTAATTCTGGAGGGTTGGAGCATTGATGTCGGCAACATCATCACTGGGAGATAAAGAGATGTATTAACACGAAGAATGGCAAGCTATTCTTTCCTCATCTAATTACCCATCTATGTATGTGGCAGGGAGTGAAGCCCTTTCTCGATGATGTGTTGCTCCCAGTTAGGTCCGTTTATTTCTCTCCTGAAGCACGTTCAAAAGTGGTGCACAGTGGGAAGGGAGTTGGCATTGTTGCCAGAGTTGAAGAGATCCTGGCCAGGCAGAAAGCTCACGAAGAAGTTTGAAGCCAGTTATTCAGTCAGCTTCAAATTTATTAGAAGTATGTTCAGCTGCGAGATTCGGTGCTAAGCTAGAATGCTGAATTGAAAGGAGAGCTTCAGCTACCCGAGTTCCCTGTCAAGCTTATCAACTCAGGAGCGCCGTCATCGCCATCCTCTAATGCTCAAGATCATGTTGGTTCAAGCTCTAGTGCTCGCATCTGATGGAAGTCCCTATCTTGCTTTCTCTAATTCTGTTATATTTACTGTTGTTAAAGCATTTTGTTTCTTTGCTAGGATAGTTTGTTTTGTGCTGGCTAAATTGAAAATATCATACTCTCGCCAGCTGATATTTCTTTTTGCGTGAATGTCCTGCCTCGTTTTAGATTGTTTGTTATCAATAGTTAAGTTCTGGATGTTCTCAGCATTGTGTTCCGTCTGTGAAATTTACCGAGCAAGCTAAAATTTTAGCCTAGTCATGACCTTTTAGATGAATGTGCCTTTAAAAATAAGCCTAACCTAATTACGATTTAATCCCTGATTGGAACAAGGAAATAAGAAAGCTCTAAAATGCTAGATCTGAGAGCTTAAAGCATTATTACAAGAAATCTTAAAAACCTTAAGTTTAGGGAAACTAAGCCTCACCATCATTGAGGACAATGAAAAGTTCAAGTCTGGGGGTGAGGGCAAGCCCGTGCATAGAAAAATACAACAAAATGTTTTAATTCAAAACAAAAACCAATGCATTCTGATTAAGCTATGAGAAAAGCATCCTTGAGAAAAAAATGTTTCAAAATCAATGCTACAAGCATTTAAAAAAAAGTGAATAGTGAAGAAGAAAATCTTGAAAACAATATGTTGTTGATGAATGAGGCCAAAGACCAAGTGTTGTAATCAGGAAAAAAGCCAAGCTTTATAAAGAAAGAAAAGCCCAAAAGGAAACTAAGGCTAGTAGCCATAGTGTTGAGAGCATCCCGATTCCTTCCAACGCCTCAACTTCGGTTGTTTCCACTGCTTAACTGCGCCACTTTGCTCAAGTGTGCAATTTTAAGAACTTTGGAATTTGGGTGTAGTTGGTTTGAGAGGGCTTGAAGTGCTAAAAAGGTGTGGTTATGGGAAAGAATGCTTTAATTAGATGCTTTGGTTAATCATAAGAGGATCAAGGGATTGAGTGGGGTGTTTTGGAGTCATAGGCATTAGCATTTAAGGGTGCTTAAGTTCTTATTCTAGCTTGGAAGAAATCGTTATAAAGGATAAAAATGATTTTCAAAAGCACATAAGGCTAAAAGTGATTAGCGAATGCTGAAAGCTTTAGTTTAAGACAAAAATTTCTAGAATAGAACCGCAATGCTGAGATCTCTCAGGATGAACCCTATTGATAAAGCACGCATGTTAAATAGCATTATAAGTTTTTCTTTACTTTGATGTCTGTAGTATTGCTCGAGACGAGCAATTGTTCAAGTTTGGGGGTTTGATAACTCTCAAAGAGAGAGTTAATGAGTCCTTCTAATAGGATGTTTTTAACGAAGAATCAAACATTATTATCAATTTTCAATGCATATAACTACTTATGAATGAGGATTTTAGCTTAAAATGCATTGCATGTAGCAAAATAGGCTAGGATTAGAAATATTAAGAAATCATGAGTTTTTGTGTCAAAATGGTAATGTTTAAAGCATTGGTGATCGCATTTCAAGAACCCCTTGTAGCGTTAATTTTCCATTATCATTTCAGATTTTTGGATCCTGAGAATATTGATCAAAGCCTAAATTAGAGAAGTTAAATTGAATTCAAGAAAAGCCATTTCCAGGTGAACGTCAATGTCTGCAGTATTCGCCTGACAAGAAATAATAGTTTTTTGCAAAAAGCTGCAATTTTGAATAGTGTCAGAAAGCCTGTACGTGGTCCCTCTACTGCAAATCAGATCTGGTAGGCCCTGGATTGGAGAGCAAGTCACCATTTTGCCCTAGAATCTCAATCGTTGATCTACCTTGATGAAGGGAGTATTTAAACACAATTTTTTAGGAAAGAAATGAGAGTTTGGATTTCTGGACCAGAGTCAAATTTGGGAGCTGCTGGAAGTGATGAAGCTTCATCCATGTTTACAACATTTTTTTTTCCATGTTTATGCATTTTCCTTTAGAACATTCTTCTTTTGCTTTCTATTTACTGTAGTTCTTGTTCTATTTTTTATATATTGTAGTTTTCGTGTAAGGATTTCTATTGAATGTTTGTTTTTAGGTTATTGAAGTTCTTTATGTATTTTGAGGTTTATTTCATCTTCTTCTAAGTTGTTCTGAAACACTTCTGTCATTTTGTTTATAGTTCAGTCGATTATTCACTGTTCTATTGCTGTTCTTCTTCTTCATTTTATGAAAATTCCGATAACAAGTTCTGTTGCACGATGTTTACAACATTCCTACCTTCTATTTCTATTTGTTCTAGCATAACCATGAGCTAAATTCCTATAGGCGAGGGTTAAGGGAACGAGTGTGTGTTGCATGTATCTTGGGTGAGTAGAGAGATGTTAGGCTAAGACATAATAGGCGTTTTAACTAATAGAATATTTCGACCGATCATCCATGCATGCTTGCTTGTCTTTTATCTCGAGAGAGAAAAGGATTAGAGATAACTTATTCATGTCCATTAGTTTCAATGTTAGGAACTCCTGCTTATTAAAGAGGGAAGCTAGAGATAGTCACCTCGCTAGTGCGTATTTCACTGTTTGTAGCTTCGAGTTTAGATGCGAAAGCTCAAGCTTGAAGAGCATGAATGCGTCTTGAGAAGAGCATTTGATCACATGTTGTGCTGAGTCTACTTCTCACCATAGTCTCACCCTTAATGCATGTTAATCACATTCACATACCTTTAACCCGAGCCTACCTTCTTATTAGAGTATCTCTCTTCTGTTTCCAGCATTTTCTTGTTGCATCTGTTCTATTATATTAGCAGTTTATATTTTTGTTCTGGAAAATTACAGTCCGAGGTCAATAACATTTAGCCTGTTGCAGTTGAATTAGTTGGTTTATCATTGTCTTTAGCATTTCTGTCGCATTCCAGTGTTATTTAAAATTGTGTTTAGTCAAAATCGGTTAGCATCAACATTTCCTTTACTTTCCTGTCTTTGACTCTTCAAATAACACTTGTCTTGAGATTAACCCAGTCCCTGTTGAGATGACTTGTAACTTATCACTTGATAACAATTGACTGTGTATACTTGCGTAGGGATCTGTTCAATGCTTGAAACATTGCCTGTTACTTGTGTTATCCATTCAGATTAGGATCTACTTTATTCAAGCAGTTAGAACGTAGAGATTTTATTAGGACCTAAAACAAAAATTTTAGAGGTAACATAGTGTTTTTAAAAGCGCGACGCACACAAAGGCGCAAAGGCTCTCTGGAGCCTGAGGCGCAAAAAAGGCGCCGACTTTATTTTCGAAGTATACCATGTATAAAAATAAAAATGTGTATTTATCACAAAACATATTAATCACAAAGTTTCAATATTCATCTATAAAAGGAAGCTTTACAATATTAGTAGCATTGAATTCAACCCAAATATTAAATAAGTCCTAAAGCCCGAACTCATCTTCACTGAATACCAAATCCTCCTCATCTACTACATTGTTGGACTTATATCCCTATATATCTTCTTATTCACTATCAATGTCAATAGTTGACCCAGTCGTATTAAAGGTTATGGTTGTGTGGAGGATGAAGATTGAGTTGTTGTCTTGTTTCTAGAGTTATTAGCTCTAGAATAATATGCAGGTTCTTTGCTCTAGGAACTCAAGAGACATCACCCCAAGTTAATGTATCATCTTCAAATACAAGATAACGATTCTCCTCTTCATCAGAAAAATCTTCCATTGTTCCAAGCAACCACTCATTACAATCATCCATGTTTTTTAAAGTGATGGGGTCGATAGCATCTCAAATAGTATATCGACGTTTCAAGGCTCTATTGTATTTGATGTAAACTAAGTCATTTAATCGACTTTGATCAAGTCTATTTCTCTTCTTGCTATGAAGCTGCAATTAAAAATAAATAAATTTTAACTCAATTACTTTACTTGACTATACTTTAAGTTTAGAAGATAACAAATTTACTGACCTATTAAACAACACACCAATTACGTTCACAACCTAATGCACTACAAGTAGGCCTGAAACCTTTGCGGAAAACTTTTGCCAAGATAGGGTTGAATGTCCAAAGCTATCCTACCATGTCACTAAAGATCAAAAGTCAAAACTATGGACGTTAACAACTTCCACAATTAAAGTTAAATTAAACTATATCATGCTCATGAGTCATACTTGGAGATCTTTTTTCTCGATTTCTAATAGCCAATGGTTTTCCAAATAATTCTTAAGCATCCTTGTATTTATGGGGCTCAATAAGTACTCTGTCTATTCTTGAAAAGAAGGAACCATTCGAGTTATACATGGAAGCATCCCTTCGTTAACTTCTTGATTTTTGCAAATGGTAGGATCTTTGTAAAATAACTTAGAGGTTTAGAAAATGGCATGCTGCATGCAACAGTTGATGTAATTAAAGTTCCCACCTTCAAACCATAATAGTATAAATGTTCGTGTACTTCGCCTTCTAAAAATGAAAAGCTCTCCCTACAAACTCTTTTGCTTGATCCATAGCCACATTAATGTATCCCATTGGAGGCTTCTTCTCACCATCCACAACCTAAGCATTCACATTAAAAGGGTTGATATTTTAAGGGCAAAGACTATTGTAGTTCACAAACTAGTAATCATAAGGCTTTGAAGAACTTCTTTGCCTAGTTGCTCCTTGCTCCTTTTGCTATTTTTCCATTCATCAGAGGTAAACATCTTCCATGAGTTAAGTTTTTTAGTATATGTATGTGATAATGTGATGCTAGCTGTAGCGAATCAAGTCTTGGTCGATCTAATCAACTCCTTTGAATTAGTAAACTTTCTCATCATATTCAATAATCTATGTCTTACATAAATGAAATTACTGATATCCATGGCTCTTTTGAAAGTCTTGCACAACTTTGGGATCTTGAATATGCTAAATACGATGACCAAAAAAAATTTGGTTGTTTCGCTTCTAACAATCCCCTTGCCATCACATTTGTAGAGGCACTATCAGTAACAACTTATAATACCTTAGTCTCTCCAACACACTCAACAAAGTTGTCAATTAATTCAAACATCTTATTCCCATCTTTAACAAGAGTTAAGGCATCGATAGATTAGATGAACGTTGTCCCTTTTGGACAATTAACCAAAAAGTTAAGCAATGTTCTATTTTTCCTATCTATCTATCCATCGATCATTATTGGAAATCCAACCTTAACCCACTGTTCTTTGTGAGACATGAGCATCTCATCGGTTTTTTCAACCTGTTTCTTCAGGCAAGAGATTCTCAATTCATGATATACGGGTGGCTTTAATCTTGGACCCAATTGTCTTATTACTTCTATCATTGGTGCAAAACTATCGTAATTCTAGACAAATTATCATATTGCTTCTTTCATTTGTGAAAATCTATCGCAATTGCAAGTATTAAGAGAAATTTCAACACCATGAAACCATCAATGGATTAAATAACATTTGATCTCATCTCCTTTTTGTACATCGCATTCAATGTTGTTTGATTTTGAGTTATTGCTCCACCACTTAGTGGTTTATGAGTGAATAATGCATCCATGGACCCTTAGCTTTGGGTGTCTTAAAATTCGATTGCATACATGAATGAGATGTAGGTATTTTCACCGAAAGACTAACATTTTCTTCTTCGTCACATTCATCATATAAACCATAGAGTTCGATTTCTAAATCATCCGAGACGGTCTCTGAAACCAAATTTCTTTGTTGTTCGATATCTTTTTTATTTGTTATAAACAAACTTAGTTCTTTCACACTTTCAGCACACTTTCTATAATTCTTTGAATTCTAAGAGCCCCCAACAAGATATTTCATTCTAAAAATGATTGATCAGATTGATTAAGAGAAGTGAAATCGTGTGAAACAGTTTTAACGAGAATTGTAAATCACAGAAGTGAAGACTGTATTTATACAATTGATGTAGTGGAACTTACTCTTTTTGAGTTTGATTATTGTTTAAGAAGATTATACTTCATTTTTGTGTGGTTCTTCATACAATTTCTTGTGTGATTGATTTCTCTCGAGTCTCATGGTTTGTTCTTTTTCCTCGTCTAATTGAGGACTTGATTCTTTCGAGATTTTCACGTGAATTTTCATTGATTTATGGGAAAGGTTTGCTATCATTATATTTTTCTTGATTGCTCTCGGATTTGGAATATTTTCTACTTTGACGTGTATTGGGATTAATATATCAATGGGAATTGTTCATAAATACTAATAAGACGGAAAAAAAAAGAGCATTCCATTCACTTATGGCATTCTAACCGACAAAATTGAAGTCGTTTTCAATCAAGTGAAACTTAAAATTAATAAATTTTAATGAAGTTAAATATTTCATATTTTACTTTGTATGAAATATTTTTTAAAAAATTATAATTAAAATAAGGATATTTAATTTTGTTATCTTCCATAAATTCTCTTAAATATAAATGGATTTGTAAAACAAAAATGTCATTAATATCAAGTATTGTGTTTGATAAGATTTGAAGAAATGATAGAAAAGGAAGAAAGAAGCAGTTCAAGTTCGCAATCGAATTTCAAGAAGTCCAAAGCTAAGGGTCTCGTGGATACATTCTTTACTCCTAAATCAATAGGTGATGGAGAAATAACTCAAAAGCAAACAACATTGAATGTTGCATACAAAACGGAGATGAGATTGAATGTTATCCAATTCAATGCTCGATGATTATGCTGGAATTCCTCTTAATGTTTACAATCATGATAGTTTTGCACAAATGATAGAATCAATAGGACAATTAGGTACAGGATTAAAGCCACCCACATATTATGAATTGAGTGACCCTTGCATGAAGAAAGATGTTGAAAACACCAATGAGATGCTCAAGTCTTACAAAGAACGGTGGGATGAGGTTGGATGTATAATAATGACTAATGGATAGACGGATAGGAAAAATAGAACATTGCTAAACCTTTTGGTTATTTGCCCAAAAGAGGCGACGTTCATCGAGTCTATCGATGCCTCAATTGTTGTTAAAGATGGAAATAAGATGTTTTGAATAATTGACAACTTTATTGATCGTATTGGAGAGGATAATGTACTACACGTTGTTATTGATAATGCCAATGCAAATGTGATGGTAGGGAGATTATCAGAAGCAAAACGATTAAATTTGTTTTGGTCGCTTTGAGCAACACATTGTTTAGATCTAATGTTGGAAGACATATTCAAGATCCCAAGGTCGTGCAAGACTTTGAAAAGAGTCATGGATATGAGTAATTTCATTTTTGTAAGACCTAGATTATTGAACATGATGAGAAAGTTTACTACTTCAAAGGGTTAATTAGACCGGCCAAAACTAAATTTGCTACAACTAGCATCACATTTTCTAGTCTATACACTCAAAAACCTAACTTGAGGAAGATGTTTACCACTGATGTATTGAAAAGTAGCAAAATAGAACAATGACTAGTTATTGGACTATAATAGTCTTTGCCCTAAGGGGTCGTTTACTTTGTGGTAATCAGGATAACTAGAATCTTCTGATACCCGGAATTTCAGATGTCCGACATTCTTAGATTACCAGGTTTGTTTTGTAGTAATATTATTATGGGTATTTTGAAAACTGTATTTATTTGATAAGTTTGTTAATGGAAATGTCTTAAATGCCCTCATAACTTTATATACACATTAATTTGTATAATTTAAATCTATATATCATTTTTTATTATTAATTTGAATATTATATTTTAAAATAAATTTACCTAGAAAAAAAATAAAATTCATTTATTAGATGCACAAGTAAAAGTTTGTTAAATATAGAAAGTGAGGATAATTATTTTTAAAACATATAATAAAAGTCAATGCACTTTAAATTTTTATTGAAAATAATCAAAATATTATTGAATTTAATGCATTTAAAACAAAATGTAAAATATAAATATAATTAATTATGTATGCTTAGTTTTTAATGCATAATAATTATGTACTATATATATATATATATATATATATATATATATATATATATATATATATATAATATTATTAAGGTACAAACTACACACAAAATATAGAGAAAAATTGATAAAAATATAAAATTTTATTAAAAACAAATTGTAAGGGCAAAAGTGTCATTCAAGGATGCCCTCTACATGGGCATCCTCCCATGATGTAGGAGGGCATCTAGATGACTCTTAGATGGATATCCTAGGATGTCGGATATCTCAAGATGCATGAATATTTTTTCATTCCTGCAAAAGAAATGTGGTAGTCAAGATGCCCATCTCAGGAGAATCTTGGATTACCACGAAATGAACGACCCCTTAAAGTTTTTTTTTGACAAACAGACAAATCTTTCATTAAGAAAATGAAGAGAGTAGTACAATAAGCAATTAAAAGTAGGAAAAAAAAATAAGCTGTCCAATTAAGAAGAAACAACTAGGACAAAAACATAAGACAAAACAAGAATACAAAAAAAGGGACAAATTAGAGGAAAGCTTCCCAGTTCAAACAAGTCTGCTGAAGAGAATACCCATCGAATGCTGAAGAAGAGGATGCCCATAGAGAGAATTTCAAACAAGCCGAATCATATCGGGATTTCTAAGGAGAAAAGAATCTTGAAAGATCTGCTGGTTTCTTTCCCACCAAAGCTCATATAGGAGGCTTTTAATAGAGTTAAACGATAAAACATGGCCCTTCTTGCAATAAGGAGCACCAAGGAGCAGCAGAAGGGAATTCTGCCTCACTTTATTAACCCTTTCAGTGTGAGTGTTTAGGCTGGTGGATGGTGAGAAAAAGCCTCCAATGGGATACATTTACGAGGCTATGGATCGAGCAAAAGAGTCCATAGGAAAAGGTTTTCGTTTTAAGAAGCTGGAGAAGTACAAACACATTTATTAGTTATTGATCAAAGGTGGGAGCTTCAATTACATAGTTCATTGCATGTAGCGGGCCATTTTCTAAACCCTGAGTTATTTTACAAAGATCGTATCATTTGCAAAAATCAAAAAGTTAAACAAAGGGTTACTTACATGTAAATCCTGAATGATTCCTCCTTTTGAAGAACAAGAGTACTTGTAGTGCATAAAGTTGTGAATGTAACTGAAGTGTTTTTTAACAGGTTAGTAACTATTTGTTATCTCCTAAACTTAAAGTATAGCCAAATAAAAAAATTGAGTTAAATTGTACTTATTTGTAATTGCAGTTTAGAAGAGAAATAGACATGATCAAAATCGATTAAATGACTTAGTCTATATCAAATATTATAGAGCATTAAAACGTCTATATGCCATATGAGATTCCACCAATGCAATCACTTTAAAAGACATTGATGATTGTAATGAGTTGTTACTTGGAATAATGGGAGATCATTCTGATGAGAAGGATCGCAATCTTATATTTGAAAATGATACATTAACCTGGGGCGATGTCTCTGGAGCTATTGGAGCAAAAGAACCTGCATATTATTCTAGACTTAATACCTCTAAAAACAAGATAACAGCTCAATCTTCAACCTCCACACAACCACAACCTTTAATACGATGTGGGTCACCTGAAGAAAAGATATAGAATGATACAAGTCCAACGATGAAGTGGATAAGGAGGATTTGATATTTAATGAAGATGAGTTCGAGCTTTTGAATTTATTTAATATTTGGATTGGATATAATGTTACTAATATTGTAAAGCTTTCCTTTGTTTTGATATGTTATATATTGATGCATATTGCAACTTTGTGATTAACATGTTATGTGATAAATATATATTTTAAACTTTTTTTTTTATTATGGTGCACCTCAAAAATAAATCCTGTGCCTTTTTTGCGCCTCAGGCTCTAGAGAATCTTTGCTTCTTTGTGCACCTCTCGCCTTTAAAAACACTGAGCATATTCACCAAAAACTACCGTTCAACTCGATGAAGTCACTCATCCGATTCTTTTTCCTTTTCCATTTTGTAGATGGGGACTTCCAATTTTCATACTCACTTATCAAAAAATTGTACCTTTTGTATATTTGGAGGGCCAAACCTCGATTCCCCTATTTTTATTTCTGATCCTCTAACCTCTGTATGTTCTCCATCATCTTTTCTTCCTCCTTCCAAAATTTTCGTCACCCACAATCTATTTTCTTCCTCCATCATCTTGTCCATCACAGTGCATTGTAAAGATGTTGGGTTGGGATTCTAAAGCTTATCCAACCACTCCAATCGGTCAGTAATGGTGCACATCTGTTCCAATATAATAGTGAACTTGGTATCAACCCTCGTACAAAGAGTCGACTTCCTCTCCCTGTCTCTGCAAACTGTAAATCGTGTCTATCGTCTACCTCTATTTGATGTTGATTGATCACTTCCACTTTTTCCTCTCATTTGGTAATCTTCCCTACCTTTCCAACAATATAGGGATAGAATGCTATGATACCAAAAAATTGATGGGATATATAAATCTTTATTCATATATAGTAAAAGATAAGGGTGTTCAAATAACCCAACAAACTGAATAACTTGAACCAACCTAACTCAATTTTGACAAATTAGGTTAGGTTATCAACTTATTTGAGTTGACTTGGGTCCATTCAACCCAATTCAAATAATTAATTTTGGTTAACCAGTTCTAACATAATTGTATATCTGTATATTTATTTTATTTTATTATTATTTTTAGACTTTTTATTCTCTACAACATTTTTGTTGGTTTTAGTAATCTATTTACTTTATGGAAGTTCGATCGGTAATCTATTTTTGTCCTTGTTTGCAAGGTCGGTTTTTCTGTATGAATTTGAAATTTATGGGAACAAAAATATGTTTTATACATCAATTTATGCTCAATATGTTATTTATTAATGCATTTATTTGTTGCGCCTCTTTCACTCAATGTTTTAAAAAGCTCAAGGCGCATTGGCCTTCTGGATCCTGAGGCGCAAGGTGCACCAAAAGGCGCGGGTTTTTTACTAAAGGCACATACAATGTATACATATACAAAACATATATATTAATCTCTCTGAATATAGAGTTTTTTACATAGTCATCCCATAGGGTTGACGAGTAGGTTTTAATTATTTTTTAAAAAATAAAATTTTTAAGTAATTGTTGATTGAATTTGAAATTGTAAAAACAACTAGAGAAAAATGAGTAAAACATTACCGTTTGACTTAGATTTTAAAAAAATAAAAAAGTCCTCAAAATGTGCAACTTCCACACCTAAGGGCTTTATGAAAAGGCGCTTGCCTTGACGGGCGATCCGCCAACATTGAGCCTAGGGATTTTTTTAGCTTGAGGCGCGTCTTTTCAAGCTTTTTAAAACGCTGCTTTCATCACCTCTCGCTTAGAGGTGATCAAAGAGAGTATCGCCTTCTACCGCATCTTGCGCTTTGAAAATACTCTTTTTTTTATTAGTTTTAATTACTTCTTCTATTTTTAATTGTTATAATTATCTATTTGCTCTATAGAAATAAAATGTATTTGTTGTTATGTTTTATTCTGTGTTTTAAGGCGACGTCGATCGCTCACCTATGGCAAGAAGCGAGGCGTTTTAGGAGTAGTTTGCCTCTGTAGCAATCCAGGCGAGCGACTTCAATCGAGTGCTTGTTTGACTGTAATACTTTTCTAAGTAAGCAAGAAAAAATTCATATATTATTAATGAGCGGAGCTGTGTATATATATAGATAAGACACCCAACGGCTATTTCTCAATAACCAACTATCCAAACTGTTATAACAACATTATACCCTTATATCCCCCCTCAAACTCAACCAGTGGGAAAGAAAGGCATGAGTTTGTTTCTCAGAAAAGTTAAACGCTAGGGAGTCAAAGGCTTGGTCAAGAGATCAGTCAGTCGCTCTAAGGTGTTGATGTGTTGGAGTGTAACATCCTTGACAACTACTTTTTCACGAACGAAGTGGAAATCAACTTCAATGTTCTTTGTTTGTCCGTGGAACACCAGATTTCTTGCAAGTTGAATTGCCGACATATTGTCACAGTAAAGTGTTGAAGGAGCGTTGAGAACAACAAAAAGATCCCTCATTAGTTGTCACAGCCAATCGACTTCAGCCGTCATAGATGCTAACGCTCGATATTCCACTTCAGAGGAACTTCTTGATACTATTTTTTGCTTATTTGTGACCCACGATATAGGATTAGAGCCTAAGAAGACAACAAAGCCGGTTGTGGAATGACGATCAGTCGAATTACCAGCCCAATCGGAGTCCGAGTATGCGTGTAAGTGCAAGGATCCTAGCTTAAATTGAAGACCAAATTCGATGCTGCCTTTAAGATATCGAAAGATTCGTTTTAAGGCAACCAAATGAGCTTGAGATGGAGCATTCATATATTGGGAGAGACGGCTAACAGCAAAAATTATATGCGGCCTCGTGATTGTAACGTAATGTAGCGATCCAACCATCTGCCGAAAACAATGAACATCTTCAGGACAACATAAATGAGAGTTTAGGGAAAAAGGCTTACTTGTGATTGGTGTGCAACATGGTTTGACAACAAGCATGCCAAACCTACTTAATAGATGAGTTATATATCTTGTTTGGTTGACAAGAATTCCATGCTACTGATAACGAATTTCCAGACCAAGGAAATGGGTTAAAGTGCCTAAATCTGTCATTTCAAAGCTCTGCTACAGATCATACACTACATTATCTATAAATAATTGATCATTTCCCGTAAGAATAATATCATCAACATAGAGTAATTGGTACGTAATAGAGGAATCCACATGTCAGATAAACAAAGATGAATCAGCTTGAGAGGCATGAAAATTGTAATTTGCTAAGTGAGAGGTAAAACATTCAAACCAAGCCCTTGGGGCTTGTTTAAGCTGTAAAGAGATTTTTTTAATCGACACACTAGAGAAGGATTTTTAGAGTCAAGAAAACCTTGAGGTTGTTGCAAATAAACCTCCTCATGGAGTTTTCCATGAAAGAAGGCATTTTTTACATCAAGTTGATGTAAGGACCATTTGAAGGTTGAAGTAAGAGACCAAATCACCCTAATGGTTGGTCTTTTAACAAAAGGGCTGAAAGTCTCATCATAATCAATTCCATGTTTCTGATGGTATCCTTTTGCTACTAATCTAGCTTTGTGCTTTGCAATACTGCCATCGGGTTTCATTTTCAATTTGTAAACCCATTTGCAACTGATAGCATGTTTGTTTAGAGGAAGAGGGACTAAATCCCAAGTTTGTTGTTTAGTTAAAGCATTAAATTCATCCATGGAGTTTTCCATGAAAGAAGGCATTTTTTACATCATGTTGATGTAAGGACCATTTGAAGGTTGAAGTAAGAGACCAAATCACCCTAATGGTTGGTCTTTTAACAAAAGGGCTGAAAGTCTCATCATAATCAATTCCATGTTTCTGATGGTATCCTTTTGCTACTAATCTAGCTTTGTGCCTTGCAATACTGCCATCGGGTTTCATTTTCAATTTGTAAACCCATTTGCAATCGATAGCATGTTTGTTTGGAGGAAGAGGGACTAAATCCCAAGTTTGTTGTTTAGTTAAAGCATTAAATTCATCCATCATGGCTAGTTTCCATTCAGGTATTCGAGAAGCTTGAGTAAAGGAACTTGGCTCAATAGAGATAGGAGTATGTTTGGCAATAAAAACTTTCCTTTTAGATATACCTAATTTACTCCTAGTCTGCATTGTGTGAGTATTTTGTGTATTGAGAGGGAGGTTTTGTTAAAGGATAATATGTTCAGAAGGTTGTTGAATAGGTTTAGTAGTGGATTCTAAGGATGGAGATAGATTTTGAGAAGCACTAGGTAATGATTGTATAGTGTCAACAATTGGAGTTGTAGAAGGAGAAAAATCTTGAATGTCACTGGAGGTTTAAGGCAAATCTGCAACATAAGGAGGTTGTTCATCTAGAAGAAAAACAAGGGTACTATTGGAGACATTTGTATTTTGTATAAAATGTTGAAAGGGAAAACTATTTTCATTAAAAATGACATGACGAGAGATAAAAAATTTGCTAGATTTGGGTTCATAACAAAGATACATATCCACTAGGATATCCTAAAAAGACACATTCAAGAGTTCATGGCTAAAGTTCATTATTATTATAAGGACGAGTAAGAGGAAAACACGAACATCCAAAGGTTTTAAGATAGGTATAATCAAGGAGATACATTATATAACATTTCGAAAGGTGTTTTATTTTGGAGAAGAGAGGTAGGTAAGCGGTTGATTAGATGAACAGTTGTGAAAAAATTGAAGGGCCAAAACTTAGTTGGTGTGTGAGATTTAGAACAGAGAGAAATAAAAGTTTCGATAATATGACGATGTTTTCTTTCAGCTAGCCCGTTTTGTTCTGGGGTATAAGAATAAGACTTTTTGTGAAGGGTACCTTTAGATTGAAAAAAGGTTTTTAAGTTGTTGTTTAAAAATTCACCACCTTCCTCACTACAAAATCTTTTAACTTTGCAAGAGAGTTAGTTCTCAATATAAGTAATAAAAGTTTTCAAAGTTTGAGCAACATCAGATTCAAATTCTAAAGGAAAAAGCCAACAAAAACGAGAGTAGTCATCAATAATAGAAATGTAAAAACGTTGACCATTTATTGATAATTCTGGGGCAGGGCCCCATACATCACTGTGTAACAACTCTAAAGGTGAGTGAGAAACAGAAACAGAGATGGGAAAAAATTGCTTACACATTTTTCCACTTTTACATTCATTACAAAACTCAGTATCTATAGAAACTTGAGAAGAAAAAGTACTAAGAAAATTCTTTAGAACAACATCATTTGGGTGTCCTAATCTATCATGCCAAAGTTTGGACGAATCTTTAATACTAATATTAGCTTTTGGGAAGGGAGGCAAAGAATTTGAAGTATAGATTGGGTAAATACCATCCTTGCTTGGACCATAATAGAGAGTTTTGCTTGTGGCTTTGTCCTGTATTAAGAAATGTGTTGCATAAAAAATAATTCGACAGTTATTATCAACACAAAGATGGTGAACAGACAGAAAGTTAGAGCTAATATGAGAGACACGTAAAAGATTAGATAAGACAAAGGAGTGAGAGAGGGTAGAGAGGATACCAATGCCTTGATGGGAAATTTGTGGTGGTTGGTCGTTGCCAACTGTTACATTATCATCTCCGGAATAAGGTGAGGTTGTGTTGAAGTTGCTTAGTTCACTAGAGAGATGTATATTACAGCCCGAGTCATATAACCAAATTCCAGAATCTTGAGTATTACTTGTATGAGCAGGGAAACGAGGTTGTCTGTATGAAGATGTTACCATGGCTGCTAACTTTGCTGAAGGTTGTTTTCCTTGATATGCGAAATTCCCTATGTGGTAACAATCTAAGGCATTATGTCCTTCTCTGTTACAGATTTGACATGGAGGATTGACTGGTCGGTCTGCAAGATCTGACTGATTCCCAAAGGTATTTGATCCAAAACCTTGTGTGTTCGAAGAAGAAGAAGAAGAAGAACCAGAGGAGAAATTTGATTGTTGCGAATATGAACCTCGACCTCTTCCATTATTACCTCTGCCACGACCTCGACCAGAACCGCGCCAGTTACCCCCTCGATTAAAATTTTCAGTCATTGCCAAAGATTGTGTTGCATAATCATCTTTCTTGTTTTGAGCATCAAGGGCAGCTTCTTCAAATTTTAACATAATATGCAACTCAAATAATGAAATACTCTGTGAACGAGTGCGAATAGAGGTCTTGAAGACATTGTAAGCCAAAGGAAGGCCATTAACAGTGTAGATCACCAAATCTTCCGGATCAATTAGAACTTCAACAGCAGCAAGTCGATGATACAAATTCTTAATTCTTTGAATGTAGGAATCAATTGTTTCTCCAGATTTCTTCATTATACCTTGAAGATCAGTCTTGAGACCAACAATCTAGGTATGGGTAGAAGATGAAAATTGTTTTTCTAGGGTTTCCCATAGATCTTTAGATGTTTCACACCCTCTCGCTAAGGAAAGCGCTGTTGGAGATAATGTTGCATTGAGCAGTGTCATAAATGCTTGTTCTCTTTCGAACCATTGGTCGTACGCAGTTCTTTCTTCAGTAGTCATTGTCTCAGATGTTTCGCTGATTTTTGGTGCAGATATGGTTCCATCGACATAGCCATAGAGCTTGTGAGCTTTCAGCAGTGGGGAGATTTGGAATCGCCATAATACAAATTTGGTCGAATCGAATCGCATAGATACAAGATTGCAAATGTTTGTTAGTAGATGAATGGACGAATTTGAGAAAGAAGTAGAAGATGACGAAGCCGGTGTAGCCATGGATGCTCAGATTTTGTTAGACCATAGAGAACAAGAAGAAATAGGTCAAGAAAGGGAAATTAAGGGCAGAGTGAGGTGGATGAATCTAAGCCATCCACTTGGCCTGCTCTGATACCATAATACTTTTCTAAGTAAGCAAGGAAAAATTCATATATTATTAATGAGTGGAGCTGGGTATATAAACAGATAAGAGGCCCAACGGATATTTCTCAATAACCAACTATCCAATCTGTTATAACAACATTATACCCTTATAGACTGCACTTTTGTGCGCCCGACATCGTTTTCAAGGCTCACTTGACTGCGCTTTTCATCGCCTGGTTTGTTTTTGTAAACTTTAATACACTAAAAGGAAACATACATTATTGAGTCATTGACTACTTCTGCTACATTCTTCATCTTTGCTTCTTCATCCGTGTCTCTATTTCATAGTATGGTTGAATGTGTTGAGTGCAGTTTTCTAAGTAGAAAATAAAAATGAAGTGTTTGTCGTGAGGCAATAGGGGTTGGAGTCTTCTTCGTGAACAACCCCCACTGCCTCACGCCAAACACTTCATTTTAATATTTAGAATCAATGTATTCTCATATGTTGTTTATTTAAAAAAAGTATAATTTATTTTATGCATTTTTAGTTTGATTTTTACCTTTTAATTTTTAAAATTCTATTTTTTTTTATTATTTGAAATTATTTTCTATTTTAATATTTATTATTTATTATTTTAAACTTTTTAGTTCAAGAACAAAATTGAATGTAGGTTATTTGATTTTTTTTTAATTTTTTTTTTAAATTCTATATCAATATATGCTTTTATATATATATATATATATATATATATATATATATATATTATATTATTATATGCATTTATTCTTTGCAGCTTACTTTGCTCAAGCCTCGCCTATATATATTATTGAATTATATGCATTTATTTTTTGATTGGATATTTTGCATATTTAATATTTATACCATCTCATTACATTGATATGATAATGGTTAGAGATTGTATTTTGTTTATGCACAGTGTATGATTATCTTTTTTTTATATGCAGGATTGTTCGAGCCAGCTTGCGAGTACCTCAACTAATGTCACAGGCTCGTACCACCTAATCCTACAACATTTGGATGTTAAGAAAACTTGAAAAAAATTAATTCCTAGTAGGTGGCCACCATGGACTGAACCCATAACTTTAAGCACCCAAGGCCGTCTTTGACCACTTGAGCCACTCCATGATGGTTAATGTATGACTAATTTGATGAAATATATTAATATTTGCAGTTTATTGATGAACCCGATGACTCAGCCCGATCCCAACCAAATCCAAAAATAAAAGAGTAGAGTTGTCTCTTTAATTGGAACGAGTTGAATTGGAAAAGTGACCAACCCAAAGGTACGTCCAAAGATTCCTTCAACCCAACCCATGTAAACCCCTAGTAAAAGAAGGCTCCTTAGAGCTTCCTCCCCCAATTCTGCAGAGAATTCCAACAATTACAGAATTCAAAAGTTGCCACAAAAACACATTAAACAGAGGCTAAATACTCTCTACGTCACCTCCCATTCTAACAAAGAGTCAGAGGGCTCCACTCAACAACCCCGCATCACAACAGAATTATAAACAAAATAATTCCCTAATTCTACGGGAATATAATATCATGACATGGAGTACCGGATTACTAACATGAGTTGATACCTCTCTTTCTTCCAACGTCCTTTGGTTTATGATCAAGTTGAGCAATGTGCCAGCGGGGGCGTATTCGAGTATCATATTGTAGAAGAAATCTTATCATTCGAAGGTGAAATGTTCGCCGATGTACTGAACGATTTCTGGGTCTCCGATGAATTCTTCTAAGATGACTGTTTGTTTGAGAAGAGAGGCAGCGCTTCGAGAAGGAGCGACTTTGATTGCGACGTCGTCGAGATGAGGTTTTGTTGAGCCTCCAAAGTAAACTACTCCGAATGAACCTCTCCCTAGAATACTGCATATATCCCAGTTTGAGATTGAGACTTCATCTTTTGTTAACTCCATTGCAATGCTTTCTCTTACCACTCACTTTGATTATTATTTGTTTATGTTATGCTTTGGTTTGGTTTAGTACATTTATAGTTGTTACTTGAATTTTCCTACTTCTTATCTATTTTATACTCAAATAATTTTGAGAATTTATCATCAGCAGCACATTTTACCTCTTATATTACATTTGCAGCACAATTTCTAAAATAATTTCATCTATGTCATATTAATTTCTATCATCATAAAACTCAACTAGTGATAGAACTTAATTTAAAATTCTATCGCTAGTAGAAAATTCAAGCAATGATAGAAGGAAGTCTTTTATTGATTGAATTCTATTACTAATAGAATTCTGTTAGTGATAGAATTTAATTTGAAGTTTTTGTTACAAATGAATTAGTTTTGATTTTATGATATAGATGAAAATATTTTGTCTTTTTTTTGTTATACATGCAAAATTCCCATTTTTTTTCGTTTTACCTAATTCTATTTTGTTTAATATATTTTATATCAACACTTCTGCAAGAAGTATTTTGTATTTAAATATTTTGAATATCTATTTCATACTCTTGGATGTGCCGACGTTGAAATTGGTACTTAAAAAAAACATGTTTTCTTTTTATACGAATTAATAATAATATGATATGTTGATAATGAATTAAGTTTCTTGGTTTTTTTTTTTAATTGGCCGTAATAATATTCTTATGATTAAAGGAATTTTACCTGTAGAAAAAAAATCAAAAGAATACTAACACTTTTTTTTAAAACATGTACGTATATAAAAAATTGGCGTGATCTCTTTAAATTGATTAAAATGTCACCCTGTCTTATAGTTTTTAATCAATTCAGTTGATACTTTCAATTAATTTACTATTAGCCTTTGATCAATTAGATCAACATCCATCAAAGACAAAATTGAAAAACATAAAAAAAAATTCCCACAAAAATTTTGCTATACATGTAAATTTTTAAGAAAAAGATGCTACAATTATGAATGACAACAAAAAAATTGCTAAATGTAATAGTTTAGAATTAATTAATAATTGATTTAATAGATAATTAAATCATCTAAATATTTTTCTAATAACAAAAAAAGAAATCGAGAAAATAAATAGAAAATCTTATTTGGAAGTTTTTTTTTTTCTTTTTTTAATTTTAGTCAAGAGTTATAAATTTGAATTTGATTTTTATTATTGATAGAATGATTATATATTATCGAGAAAATAATTCTGTTTAAATTGTCATAAATAAAAGGTCATCTAATTTTGAAGCAATTAATAACATAATATATTAAACTAGGATGTATCAATAATGACAATATTAACAGTTAAAAGATGATCGAACCTGTAACGTTGTGTTGAACTGGTTTATAATCAAACAATGAAATCGACATTGACTCATTCAATAGTATATAATAATATATTAATAATAAATAATATTGTATCAATCAATATTAATTATACAGAATTGAATTGTATTTATGACCATAGATACAAATATTTTAAAATTGTTTCTCAAAAAATAAAAAAAGAAAAATTAATTTGACTATATTTATAATTATTTTTATTTAAAATACGTCATCTATTATAGTTTTCCTTTTTTTTTTTTTGAATTGGTTTACAACTAAACAATAAAATCATACGCCACTGACCCATTCGATTACAATTTTCGTTTTAATTTATGAAAGATGAAAAGGAATCATTTGTAATCCAAATACGTAATGGATAATGCTTTTTTCTTATTTTAAAAATAAAATAAAGATTAAAAAATAATGAATAGATATTTTGGGGGTATTTGCTATAGATAGCAGATTTTGGTTATCGATTACAATTACAACAGTTTTTTTGAGGCATTTCTTAGTGCTCATGTTTATTTTTCTTATAATGGTTGTTTCAATATTTAGTAATGAGCTTTCATACATCATTTTGTAGGAAATATAGATGTAAAAAGCGGAATTTCAGGAAACAATTTCTTAACATCTATCACAGAATCGCATGCATAATAATTATATAAATTAAATAGGGACTAAAGAATTACAACATTTGATGCGGGATTCCCAAGCAAGAATGTTGCTGCTGCCAGGAGGAACCCCTCCAATTGGTCCACCAACAATGGAATGATTCCACATATGCTAGTACGGAAGGCAGGAACTGTTTCCCTCTCTTACTTTTATTGGGATGTAGAGGCATAATAAGAAAATGGGGTTAGGGTTTTTCTGCTTGATGGGAAAAATTGATCTGTCGTATATTTCTCCTGGCCCCATATATATTTAAGGTTAGGCCAGCAGACAAAACCAAAACCCACGTATTCTTAATTTGTCATCCAATATAAAAAAATTTGGGCTTTATATTTAGTTGAGCTCATTGCTTTATGTGTGACCTCTTAGGAATTAGATATTTTAGTTGTTAGCCCAATCTAATTAGTCTAACTATAATAATTATTCTCTAGCAAGTAATTATTAATTACTAAAATATACTAATTATTATCTCCATAATAATTCCTATTTATATTTAGTAATTACTGGGATTGTCTTAGGATACAATTCCTTCAATCTCCCCCTTGTCCGTAGACAAGCTAGCCATACTAAATTCCTTAAATCTCTTAATACCAGAATTTGACAACATGATTAACATCTGATGTAATCCATGATGTTTCTCAAATTCTATTCCTTGATATCCGAGTTCGAATTGTTAAAACATAGATTAACTTCTTAATCCATAGAGCATGGCCATGCATTTTTTAATTCTTGCTCATCAAGGGGCACATATATCATTCCTATCTAATAGGAGGATTTATCCACTCTTGTATGACCAAAAATCCCAGTCAAATCTTGACCAACCTGATCACTGTCTTTATAACCTCCTTTTACAGCACGACGTTTAACAATGTCAAAGTGAAATCAATCTGATCATAGTTGTAATATTAGACTCATGTCTAAGGAATCCACTAAATACAAAATAATGATTCTATTATTAGAACTTTGTTAGGTCATGCTTCAATATATCACATATATCCATATAAATGATTAGACATCTCCATGTCCCCATAGCCCATGGAACTGTGCTATCAATCAATTATATATATGCCAGTCTTTCAACCTAATCACGTATGTCCAACTTAGTGATTTAGACTAGGAACATTTAATGTGTTGTATTTTTAGTTCACCTTATAGGGCTCCAATTATCAAAACATTTTTTATAATCCTATAAAAAACACAAATCATTTGGACATTTTATTTAATACTAAACCAATATTAAATAAGAAATAACTTTTATTGATAAACATTTGAATAACATGTCCAATGGTTTTATAATTGCTAACATCTAGTTTACAATCTAAAGCCATTCTCCCACATGTCTAATACCTATAGCCCTTAGTTTACAATCTAAACCAATATTTTTAGTATACCTGCTCGTCTCCGCTCCACAACTCTACACAAGGCATAAAAGCTAGATGAAAAGTATTGTAAATTCTTACCCCTTAGCTTAATTGAACTCAGACAAACCTGGCGGCCGTGGAGTGCTGATGATCATGGGAGCAACAACCTACAAAGCAGGTTAGTCTACAGAATCTATGACTCTGTGCTCTGATACCAACTGTGACAAACCCGACCCAAAACATGGCCCTAAACTGGGGTTCTCACTCAGCATGCAAGTTAAATATGATAACAAGCGGTTTAGTACTCATATTTAAAAAACCATTCAAAACATATGAGAAGGGGGAACCCTTAAAACATAACCATCCATTTTCATTTAAACCATCCAACGAAGTAAAACAACCTGGCCAGTATTTATAAAAATATACAATACATTTTAAACAACTTTTAAACAATGTTCCCCTAGGACTCCTGTCCATCTCCATCTTTGAATAAACAATGCAATAATAAATGACAGAGTGCCTGGCGGCTCCCATGATCAATCGGCTCCCTCCGCTAGCCATCCTGGTGTTGTCCCAAGTTACCTGAAAGATAAATAAGGGTGAGTATAAACATACTCAGTAAGAATCCCCAACCAGGGTACAATACAATACATCAGTCATCTAGCACCTCAATAAGCAAGATAACAGCTATCAACACATATCATAGCTCAACGAGCTCATAATACAAGATCTGGAGTCATCGGAAGTCTCTTTCTTCCAGCCTAGGGATTTGATACACTGACCAATCCTGGACATCACCGAGGTATCTGTCACTCGGGGGGAATACACTGATCCCTAGAATGTCCTCAAGGGCCTCCTTGCCCTTCCACTAAACTGGACTTACGGAGAGTACCAGAAGTCGTCGCTCTCACGGAAAGAATGGTGTACTCACGACATTAGGCGGGGAGCTCTCGAATCCAAGCAACTAACGCTGGCGTGTGCGTGCACACCGCATCTTCGCCGCAACCGGCGTAAATGTTGGGGCCTAAGGGCAAACTACGCGGGCGGTGCACGCATGCCTATGACTCGAAGCGGCGTCATCGATCACGAGAGCGCGCGAGGCCCTGCGCTCATCTCATGCGGCATGATCCACCGACCTAAAGCTAAGAACTGGACAGGGCAGGCTTACACCGATGGCAAGGTTCCGCTCTAGCAGGCTACAAACTAGGCTTATGCCGAAGTGGGTAGCTAACTCCACAACCGGCGGGTCGGGGGGGGGGGGTAGCAAGATACGTTATGCTACGCACACTTTACTCCCGACCAGAGCTAAATCCACCTTGGCGACCGGGGGGGAAGCAAGATACGTTATCTTTGCGCACACTTTACTCCCGATCAGTGGGGACAAAGTACGTTATGTCCGCTCAGCCTCTAGATGATGACAAACCCTACAACTCTATCTAAGAGTACAGAGTAAAATCAATGATTCCTGGCTAGCAAACAATGACCGACATCAATCACATTTACCTAGCATGATACTACAACTTAAGCAGGAATCATAAGCATGCTGGCAGAACAAACCTAACATGGCACTAACATGTAAAATCAGGCAAACATGCTAGCAAGAGGTCAATCAAAGCTGCCCTATCAATATCATGTTCATAACAGCAAACAAGCATACAAGGAATATCATGATATATAGCAGGGTCCACACAACCACGGTAAGAAATCCTTACCTGGAACAAGCAGAAAAACAATAATAATAATCACAAATCAACGAGCAACCCTCGAGCCTCTAATCGATCCCGAACAGCCTGAACATCAAACAAAGCACCCTAATTAATACAATAAAACAGCCCAATAAATACAATAACCAGCAGGAAACAAATCCGGGCCCAACAAAGAAAAGACTCGGGAAATACCATCCGAGAAGCCACAAGGCTCGGGCCAAGCCAACACACAACAAGCAGGCTGGGCGCAGGGACTAGGCGCTTGGCAGGGGGCGCGAGGGCGGGCGCTGCTGGCGCGAGCCGCGCGCTGGGCGAGCCGGGCGAGGGCGAGGGCGCGCGGCGCAGGAGAGAAGCGGGGTGGCGCTGGCGTGCGGCGCGGCTCGGCACATGGGACGGCGCGCGTGGGCACGAACGACACGAGCTTCAGGACGCGCGCGGGCGACGCGACGCGACGGGCTACAGGGGAGCTCGATCTGGCGCGGGAACGGCCTGGGCGAGGGCTGGGTGACGCGACACTGTGCGGCCAGGGCTCGGGTGACGTGAAACGGACTTGGGCGAGCTGGGCGACGCGGCCTGGGCGACACTGCGCGACGCGATCGGCACAGGGCAGGGGCGAGTAAGGCTGGGCTCGGCGCGACCTGGGCGACTCTGGGGCGACACTGTGCGGCTGAGCTCGGGCTACTCGGGCGTGGGCGAGCTGGGCGGCCAGGGATGGGCGACCGGGGGAGCTGGCTCGGGCGACCAAGGGGGGCTGGGAGGGTGAGCTCGGGTTGGAGGAGAGAGAAAGGAAAAAAAAAGAGAAAAAAGGAATTTTGGGGAAAATAAAAGGAAAATGGGATTTTAAATAAAAAAGAAATTTCCTTTTTCTTTTTATCCTTATCCAAAATCATTTTTTCCAAATTTTCCAATTTCTAAAAATCCTTAAAAATCCTTAAATCCCATTTCTCGGCTTCCTTCTTCGAGACCCGACTGAAGCAACCTTTTCCAATCAACAAATCTCACTTAAATCAACCTCCCAAATCAACACTGAGGCCCGGGCTCGAATCCCAAAGGAAACACCCAAACAACCATCACTTTGCCCAAAACCCAAATCACAACCGAACTCTCAAACGAAAAGCCCAAACATCTCGGGACTCGCAACCACCAACAAACAAGCCTCAACAGCGCGGAAGGCGCCTCAAGCCCGAAAATCCACAAATCCCGCCCGAGGAGCAAAAAGACCAAAATACCCCTAAGGGTCAAAAGCAGCTCTAACGGCCCAACCGAAACCATCGAATCAACAGGAAGCTCCTCGAGAACCGGGATAGAAAACTGGGCCGTTACAATACTCCCTCCTTTTAAGACTTTCGTCCTCAAAAGTCCTAAGACGAAACGGCTCTAGGAATACTCCACTGATTCCTAGCTAACTGAACTTCTCGGCTAAGGCAACACTAGCCCTTCTTTGAGAACCAAACCCTCTTGGGTTCTCAAAGGCTCAAAACCACAATGCTATCCAGTCTGCCACAAACTATCTCAACAAAGACTGGGCAAAGCTAACCACTGCTCCGATCCGCTCAAGGATCTCAAAAGCCCTACAAACCAGGGGCTCAAACTAAAACCCTGCTAATCCAACACTGAACACCTCTCTACGGTGTTACTCTTAGCAAACTCGCAGACTGGGCACAAGCTCCAAAACTCAACGCGACTCATTGGCGTAACTTCTCTAAATGCCCACATCTGTTAACAAACAGCCTCAACACTACACCATGCTGGCCAAACAACTGAACCTCTCAGGTTCCAGAAACCAAACGGCCTACTCTTACTTCTCATGAGACCAGCGAACCACAAGGCTTGCCTAAAGCCTTAACGAAAAACAATCGAACCACCAACTGGCGATTGATCCAAAAGGCAAACTTTTCCAACAAGCACAAGCTGAAACTTCAGCTACGACCAACCCTAAATGGCCAAAACCAGACACAGGCTCCACTCGGCCAAGCCAACAAACTGGAGCCTCTCAACGACCGAACACAAACTTTTCCATGCAAACCTACTAGCAACTGGCCAAAGAGAACATTGCCAGGCAAGGAAACAACCAACATTCCTCTCATGGAAAATCTCGGGCAGCAAGGACCAAACCCTCACAGGGCTACCTGCAACTCAACAGCTTGAGGAGAACAACACAAGGGCTAACCAACCAATGCCACGACACCTCTGTGCTAACCCTCTCAAATGAGGCTCAGCTAACGTCAACTGCGAAAGCACAACAACTAGAAGCAAAGCCCGAGAAAGGCTTGCTCAGCAGAAACTCAAACCAAGCTCATAACGAGCAAAACTCGCCTCCAAGCTACCGCTCAACTCTTAAGTCCAACTGGCTACTCAAAGGACTTCCTCATTTTAGCCAAGGCTTAACTCATCTTGCGACTAGAAAATCCACACTCGGAACATCGCAAAGAATACGAACTGACGAGGCTATCTCCAAAGATAACACTCGAGGCTGGCATCCATGGTGCAACTCAACCACCATGGAAACTAGGGGTTCCTTAAACCCCAAAGAACCAACAACTTTCCAGCAAAAACTCAACTCTAAAACTGGCTGGCCTCCGCTTTTGCGGGGACAAACAACTTTCGCTTGCTAACAACACAATGCAGGGACCCTCTCGCTGGGCTAACCACTGCGCTACTCTGATCCACTACACAACTCAGGAGCTACGCTGACTCCTTCTCAATGGGAAACGATTTCCCAGCAAGCAAACTCTGAAGGGCAGCGAACATCACACATGCTCGCTGACTAGCTCAAACCCAAGGGCAACAAAAACCAACTCTCTTGGAAGCAACACCCAAGGGAAACCTCAACTGATTGGACCACCAACCAGAACTAGCAGAACTTACTCAACTGCCGAGGGAGGGGTCAACTCCCAAAACTTCCTGACTAGGAAAAAATCCTCAGGGCAACGCCCTCTTGCTTGAACCGAGCTAGCTCTTGAAACAATCAAGAGAACCAAATCTTGGTTAACACCAAGAACCAACTAGCCTCCAAACCGGAACCAATCCGAACTCTGCTCCAAACAAGCACTAGCTTGCTAGACTGCCAAATCTGCAAGCAACTCACCCAAGGAACACTGCCTGGGTCTAACTGAGCTCTGGAGAGGCTCTCCACAACCCAGGGATCCTCCGATCACCCTCTGACAAACACGGTCGTCAAACGATCTAACAGACAACCAGCTACACGGGCACAATCCTCTCCAGCATCTCAACTCTGTTTGGCCAACACCAACTCTTGAAAACCAAGAGGACCGGAAACGCTACAGAATGCGTCATCCTCCTACTCAAGCATCAGCCACAACATACCTTCTGCCCAAGGTAAGGATCCGAACAGCTCTCTTAGCCATAACCATCAGAAACAACGCGGCTTTGCTACCACCGCTCTTGTTCAATTCCAACTGAACTCTGACCAGGCTAAGGACCAACAAGCAAAACTTGCTTAAACAACAACCCGGCTACGAGCACGGCATCCTTACAACCAAAGCTAGGGCACTTGCCAAGAACTAAAGCCTTGACAACCCAAAGACTGAGCACTGGTTCCTCAACACGAACCCCTCGTGGTTCTCCAAACATAAACCATGGAACGAGCTACACAAAGTACACCGCGGTGTCTGACTCCAACCAGATTCCTTAAGATCCAATGCCAACAAGGACTCTCACACAGGGCAACTTTTGCCTCCAACAGAGCCACTACTAACCAGGGAGCAACAAGAGTCCAAACCCACTCGGGGTCGACTCACCACGAAAAGCCACATTGGCCAACTCACTCTTACAAGAGCACAACCATACCAAGCTAACATATCTCAAGCCAATGTGCTCACTAAACATGCTCCGAACAGCCATCCAACTCATGGCTCTAACACTGGATCAGCCACGCATCCATCGATGCCAACACTACCCATACTAGGGTAACTCAAAGGGTAGCCGAATCATGCTACCATCAAGCTGGCTCACAAACTCACAACACAGGCGCGAGAACTCGAACGCGCTAGCTCTTAACAGCCTACAACATCCTTTGTACCCAACTCTCGGTGACCCTGAAAAGCTCCTACTTTCCCTCGAAAAAAAAATCTCAAACTTGTAGTCCTCTGACTACCACCGAGCTAGATCTCCTATGCAACCAAACAAGTGCAACCTCAGGAAATGGGTACAAGACTAGCGGGGATGCTATACTCTGGGCGGCCATGGAACCACCTGCACACAAAGTGCCAACTGGCCTCAATCTAGGCCTCCCCTCAAAGCTTGGTGCCAACAGGCACTACATCCTTTACAACACAAATCAGCCCAAAACGAGCTTTATGCCCCTCTGAGGAAAGGAAGGTCACACTCCAAGTGACGGGGCAATGGCACTCAGCACAAGAGTCCAAACACTCGAGGAGCCTAATCTCTGGCATCTCGACCAACAGACATGCCAAGGCCTACTTCTGCATCCCACTCGATGCTCAACAAAAGCTCAGGCTAACTCCTGCATCTCACTCGATGCTCAACAGAAGCTCAGGCCAACTCCTGCATCTCACTCGATGCTCAACAGAAGCTCAGGCCAACTCCTCGGGTGGCAACAACTAGTTCCACACTGGGAACATCCAAATAAAAAGAGTGCTCCACTCTACTAGCCCGCTGAAATCCACAAATGGATAAAACCCTGGCAAGCAAACTCTACACTACACCCTGGCTACGAGGGTACTTGAAAGAACTGGCTGTAAAACAACAGCAGGCTTGCAAGGGGGCAAAGATGTCTCTACATCTGCCTCAAGCCACTAACCCGACAACTTGCCAATCAATCGGGCGACTGGTGGAGACTCTGCTAGTCCACCACTCTCAAGGGACTACCACCACCAGCTCTTTGTACCAAGCAAAGACAGAGGCGGCACACCTCGGCCTGCGAGCAAGCGAGGCATCCCAACACACGGATGCTAAAGCTCAAACCTGGCCAACTGCTTTACTACTAGCAGTAGGACTTTCTAAAACATCGAGCTCTACAGGCATCCACTTGCCAAACTGGGTGGCTCCATCAACGCCAACAAACTCATCGGCAAAAACCTGCTGATCATGCCCTCCCGAGAATCTCTGGGGCTACAAGAGCTACTGGGGGTAAACTGCTGAAACAAACTCTGACAGCTGGGCTATCTGTGCCCGGGACTCCTCACTACGCGCTACAAACTGCGCCTGGGTCTCTGCTCTCTGATAGCTAAAGACAAGCCATCAAATCTCTCATGGCTGGAGCACACTCTGCTCAAGGAGTCTCACTCTGAGGCGTGCTAACCTCTACCCCCTCCACTTGGCAACTCAACTGCCAGGGCCAACTCTGGCCAACGGGCCTAAACGACCCTAGGACGCGGCCTCAACATCAACACAATCAGTCCAACTCCTCGGTCAGACATGCCAAGCGTCCTGCTCTTCTGAGTGCGATCAACATACTGGCGATCTGCACAAAGCACCTCCACCCTCTCACTAGGGGAAAAGCAACAACTGGGCCACAAATGGCCTACGAGAGTCTAAGCTCTGCCTCCCTCTGGGTGCGATCGAAACACTGGCGATCTGCACAAAGCATAAATGCTGGCCCACACTGGGGCTTTCACTGCTCATCAAACTGCTCGCACTGCGGAAAGTTGGCATGATGGCGCTCAAAGCCCAAACCAACAACAAGTCGAACACCGCTTCGTCTCGCTCCACAACTCTACACAAGGCATAAAAGCTAGATGAAAAGTATTGTAAATTCTTACCCCTTAGCTTAATTGAACTCGGACAAACCCGCGGCCGTGGAGAGTCTTGATGATCATGGGAGCAACAACCTACAAAGCAGGTTAGTCTACAGAATCTATGACTCTGTGCTCTGATACCAACTGTGACAAACCCGACCCAAAACATGGCCCTAAACCGGGGTTCTCACTCAGCATGCAAGTTAAATATGATAACAAGCAGTTTAGTACTCATATTTAAAAAACCATTCAAAACATATGAGAAGGGGGAACCCTTAAAACATAACCATCCATTTTCATTTAAACCATCCAACGAAGTAAAACAACCTGGCCAGTATTTATAAAAATATACAATACATTTTAAACAACTTTTAAACAATGTTCCCCTAGGACTCCTGTCCATCTACATGCTGAATAAACAATGCAATAATAAATGACAGAGTGCCGGGGCTCCCCATGATCAATCAGCTCCCTCCGCTAGCCATCCTGGTGTTGTCCCAAGTTACCTGAAAGATAAATAAGGGTGAGTATAAACATACTCAGTAAGAATCCCCAACCGGGGTACAATACAATACATCAGTCATCTAGTACCTCAACAAACAAGCAAACAGCTATCAACACATATCATAGCTCAACGAGCTCATAATACAAGATCTGAAGTCATCGGAAGTCTCTTGCTTCCAGCCTAGGGATTGGATACACTGACCAATCCTGGACATCACCGAGGTATCTGTCACTCGGGGGGAATACACTCATCCCTAGAATGTCCTCAAGGGCCTCCTTGCCCTTGCACTAAACTGGACTTACGGGAGAGTACCCGAAGTCAGGCTCTCACGGAAAGAATGGTGTACTCACGACATTAGCCCGAGGGAGCTCTCTGAACCGGCAACTAACGCGTGTACGTGCACACCGCATGCTGCTGCAACCGGCGTAAATGCTGGGGCCTAAGGGCAAACTACGCGGGCCAGGTACGCATGCCTATGACTCGGAAGCGGCGTGGATCGATCCGCGATGGCGCGAGGCCCTCGGCGCTCATCTCATGCAAAAGATGATCCACCGACACGAAGCTAAGAATCGCCGAGGCGAGCTTACACCGATGGCGTGGTTCACCTCTAGCGAGCTACAAACTAGGCTTATGCGCGAAGTGGGTAGCTAACTCCACAACCGTGGTCGGGGGTAGCAAGATACGTTATGCTACGCACACTTTACTCCCGACCAGAGCTAAATCCACCTTGGCGACCGGGGGGGAAGCAAGATACGTTATGCTGCGCACACTTTACTCGATCGATCGTTGGGGACAAAGTACGTTATGTCCGCTCAGCCTCTGGATGATGACAAACCCTACAACTCTATCTAAAAGTACAGAGTAAAATCAATGATTCCTGGCTAGCAAACAATGACCGACATCAATCACATTTACCTAGCATGATACTACATCTTAAGCAGGAATCATAAGCATGCTGGCAGAACAAACCTAGCATGGCACTAATATGTAAAATCAGGCAAACATGCTAGCAAAAGGTAAATCAAAGCTGCCCTATCAATATCATGTTCATAACAACAAACAAGCATACAAGGCATATCATGATATATCGTAGGGTCCACACAACCACGGTAAGAAATCCTTACCTGGAACAAGCAGAAAAACAATAATAATAATCACAAATCAACGAGCAACCCTCGAGCCTCTAATCGATCCGGAACAGCCTGAACATCAAACAAAGCACCCCAATTAATACAATAAAACAGCCCAATAAATACAATAACCATCAGCCAACAAATTCGGGCCCAACAAAGAAAAGACTCGAGAAATACCATCCGAGAAGCCGCAAGGCTAAGGGCCAAGCCAACACACAACAAGCAGGCTGGGCGCAGGGCTGGGGTGGTGGGCACGGGCAAGCTGGGGCGAGGCGAGGGCGCGCGGGCGCAGGAGAGTAGCTGGCTGGGCGCTGGCGCTCGACGCGGCTTGGCACAAAGGACGGCGCGCGCGGGTGCGAGCGACACAAGCTACAGGACGCGCGCGGGCGACGCGACGCGACGGGCTACAGGGGCGCTCGATCTGGCGCGGGGACGGCCTGGGCGAGGGCTGGGTGACGCGACATTGTGCGGCCAGGGCTCGGGCGATGCGACACGGACCTGGGCGAGCTGGGCGACGCCGCCTGAGAGACACTGTGCGACGCGATCGGCACAGGGCAAGGGCGAGCAAGGCTTGGCTCGGCGTGACTTGGGCGACAGCACTGGGCGACACATGTCTGGCGCCCAGGCTCAGCCGCTTGCGGGCGTGAGCGGTGGCACCGAGGATGGGCGACCGGGGGGGCTGGCTCGGGCGACCAAGGAGGGCTGGGTGGGTGAGCTCGGGTTGGAGGAGAGAGAAAGGAAAAAAAAGAGAAAAAGGGAATTTTGGGGAAAATAAAAGGAAAATGAGATTTTAAATAAAAAAGAAATTTCCTTTTTCTTTTTATCCTTATCCAAAACCATTTTTTCCAAATTTTCCAATTTCTAAAAATCCTTAAAAATCCTTAAATCCCATTTCCCGGCTTCCTCCTTCGAGACCCGACTGAAGCAACCTTTTCCAATCAACAAATATCACTTAAATCAACCTCCCAAATCAACACTGAGGCCCGAGCTCGAATCCCAAAGGAAACACCCAAACAACCATCACTTTGCCCAAAACCCAAATCACAACCGAACTCCCAAACGAAAAGCCCAAACATCTCGGGACTCGCAGCCACCAACAAACAAGCCTCAACAAAGGCAGGAGCTGCCTCGAAGCCCTGAAAATCCACAAATCCTCCCCAGGGAGCAAAAAGACCAAAATACTGCTAAGGGTCAAAACAGTTCTGACGGCCCAACCGAACCACTGAATCTGAACCAGAAGCTCCTCGAGAACTGGGATAGAAAACTGGGCCGTTACTATGGCTGGATCTTGAAAACCTTCAGGTTGTGTTATATACACATCCTCTTTCAAGAACTCATTCAAGAAAGCGGTTTTAACATCCATCTGCCATATTTCATAATCATGATAGGCAGCAATCGCAAGGAGTATCCTTTTGGATTTCAGCATTGCTACTGGTGAAAAGGTTTCATCATAGTCTATACCATGAATCTGTCTAAAACCTTTTACCACTAGCCTTGCTTTGAAAACTGCAACGTTTCCATCTTTGTCTTTTTTTAATTTAAAAATCCATTTTCAACCAATAGATCTCACTCCATTAGGCAAATCAATCAAGTCCCATACTTGATTCTCAGCATAGAATCTATTTCAAATTTCATGGCTTGTAGCCATTTATACGAGTCTTTACTCTCCAAAGCTTCCTTGTAAGTAGTAGCTTCTCGATGTTCAAAAATCATTATTTAAGAACTGTCCATCAACAAGAAATCAACGTATTTCTTTGGTGGAATTATCGACCTACTAGACCTACATTGGGGAACAACAAGAGAAGTTTTTATGTTAAATCTAGAAACTTGGCATGAATCATCTTCATGTAGGAAGGTAGAAGGTACGTGAATGGAATGCACCACCTCATCCGTTTGTTGCTCTTTTCGAACTTCTTTCAAGAAATATACTTTTACTCCCACTTGTCTTCTTTGAAATAAATTCTCTTTCCAAGAAGACACCATCGCGGGCAACAAACACTTTGTTTTCACTTTGGTTATAAAAGTAATACCCTTCTGTCTCTTTAGGATAACCAACAACATTTTTCGAATTTGGGTGATAGCTTATCAGATTGTAAATGTTTCACATAAGGTTCACAACCCCATATCCTTACAAAAGACATTTTCGGAACTTTTCCTATCCATATCTCATATGGAGTCTTTTCCACAGCTTTGGATAGAGCTCGGTTAAGTGTGAATGCAATAGTCTAGATTGCGACACCCCACAAGGAAATGGGGAGATCAACAAGACTCATCATTGATCAAACCATGTCTAATAAGGTTCAATTTCTCCGCTAAAAAACACCATTTAGCTTAGGTGTTCCTTGTGGAGTCCAGTGTGAAAGTATTCCACAATCCTTCAAATGATCTTTGAATTTTTGGGTCAAATATTCTCTACCACGATCTGATCGTAATGCTTTAATCTTCTTCTCAAGTTGATTTTCCACTTCATTTTGGAATTGTTTGAACTTTTCTAACGATTCTGACTTTTTCTTCATAAGGTAAACAAATCCATATCTGCTTACATCATCCGTAAAAGTAATGAAGTAAGTATACCCTCCCCTAGCCAAAATACTCATAGGTCCACATACATCTGTATGTACAAAAGCTAAGAGATCATTGGCCTTTCACTTGAACCTTTGAATGAGACTTTTCCATTTTCCCCCATTAAACAATATTCACATACATCAAATGATTCAAAATCAAAAGAGTTGAGAACACCATCTTTATGGAGCTTCTTAATCGTTTTGAGCTTATGTGGTCTAATCGACAATGTCATAGGCAAGTTGGGTTTGAGTCATTTGATTTATGTTTCTTGCTTTCGATGTTATAGATGTGTGTATCTAAATCTAGAACATACAAACCATTTAATAGCTTAGTTGTGGCATAAAACAAATCATTCAAATAAACAGAACAAATTCCTTCTTTTATTATGAATGAAAATCCTTCTCGATCCACAACAGGGATTGAGATAATGTTTCTAGTAATAGCAGGAACATAATAACAATCATTAAGTTCCAAAACTAGGCCAAACGACAAAGACAAGCTAAAAGATCCTACTTCCAATGCAACAACTTTTGCTTCATTGCCCACACGTAGCATAGCTTCTCCCTTTGCCAATTTTCTACATCTTGTTAGTCCCTGCACATTACTAACAATGTGAGTACCACATGCAGTATCGAATACCCATGAAGAAGTAGAAGTTGTTAAGTTTACTTCTATAACATAAATACCTAAAGTAGAAGTACCATTCTTTTTTTCCTCCAAATATTTGGGGCAATTTCTTTTCCAATGGTCAATTTCGTTGCAATGGAAACACTTATGCTCCGCAGCCACTTTTGGTTTGGATTTTAGCTTTTTAGAAGAAGTGGTATTGACAACTTTCTTGCCATTACCCTTTTCCTTTTTAGCAGCCCCAATTTTCTTGAACCCTTTCCCTTTTTTAACCATAAGAACGTCCTTATGTTTTTCAGGTTCATTAGGGATGTTTCTTTCCGCCTGAATCAGCATCCTATGCAACTCTTGCAGGTTTGCTTGTCCCCCTTGCATGTAAAAGTTCAAACTGAAGTTTTTAAAACGATCATGCAATGAATTAAGGATAATGTTGGTAGACAACTCTGCTGGATAAGAGAATACCAATTTTTCCATGTGTTGAAAATGACCAATCATGTTAAACACATAGGGTCCAACTGGTTTTCCCTTCTCTAACCAACATTCGAGGATCTTTTGGTTAACCTCAAATTTCTCCAACCTAGCATGACGCTGAAACATAGTTTTCAGCTGCTGGATTATGTTGTATGCATCCATCCCATCAAAACATTTTTGAAAGTCAGGTTCCATACATGCCAACATTAGACATGTGACAGGCACTAAATTGTCTAGGCGAATTTGCCTGGCAGTTCTCTTAGCCTGCCTAGCTTCTTGTGGGAGGGGTTCAGGGATTTGGTTATTAAGAACTGACTCCTTTCCTTCACATTTGAGAACAATTCTAAAATTTCTTTCCCAATCGAGAAAATTGCTTGCATTTAGTTTATCCTTCTCAAGGATTGAACGCAGATTAAAAATTGAGTTGTTGGTGTTGTACTAGACATGATATCTTCAACAGAAGAAAAAAATTGGCAAGATATCAATAAATGTTTATCATAGTAGTGCTTAAAAATTAAAATACTACTAACACTTTATTCAAATTTTAATGTCCCATTTTGAATAAAGAAATAACCAAGACCCCCTTCCTATTATTAATAAAACGGACTTTGGCCCTGCCTTTTATTAATAATGTTAGAGGTAAGTAAACTCTTTTACTTATTACAACTCTTTGTAATTCTTGGTTTTGTTAATTCTATCTCTTTGCTTCAAAACACAAAACTTCGTCTTTTGATAGTTTTGTTGAGTTAAACCAAACATGAACATGCAAGTTTCATCAAACCTACACTACTATCCTTAGATTAAAAGTAACACCCTGCTTTAGCAGAACCTATTACCAATGATCAAAGGCTTCATAGTTATTTGTTTGGAAAAGCAATTAAACTCAAAATTATAATTGGGACCCAAGTTCATTATGTTGTTTATTTAGGTGAACCATCGAACAAATAAAACAACATAAATAAACTTAAATAAAGCATAAAATTATAAAAATTATATGCAATAAATAAACCATGATCATAGTATGGCCCCTAAACCTAGGAAATAACTAATCTTCATTAACCTTCTTTGAGCTTCTATTGGATCTCCATTCTTGAACTCCTTGAATTCTTCATTGGATTACATAATTTTGGAATTTAAAAATTACAGAAATCTAAATAACTGAAATTTAAATTACAAAAAAACCTAACGATGCGCAGATCGTATTTAATAAAAATTCTAATCGGGCCATACTAATCACCACACACATAATAATATCAAATATTATAATAGTATGCAAACAAATGAATAAATAATTCCATAAACCCTTCCAAATAAATAAATTTAACACATAAGCCAATTTCAATTAGGAAGAATTAAACAATTTAATATGGAAATAATATCCATTATTTATTAATTTTCTAAATCAAAAGTCTTTTTTTTAACTAATTAAAATTTTGGTTGACTGGCCTAGAAACAAATTGCTAAAATAGAGCCATATCCAGGAAAACAGTAAACAGTTACATATTTTAGGAAACAATTTTCCAAATTTTATGGAAAAAAAAATCATTCTAGTTTTAATGTTGCTCAATATTTAGCTAAAATCATAAAACAAATTTTCAGATTTTCAGGGAAAATATTACCAAATAATTACAAAATCTTATTTTTCTAATTTAATCATAAATTCTAAAAATTCATTAACTTTTAATTAATTTTCAGAAAAATAAATATATAAATTATTATTTGGATGGTATACTAATTACAGAAAATTAACAAATTCTCAATTTGATGGTAATTAATTTTAAATTTTACTAACACTTAACAAAATTTTATAAAATTAATTAGCATTTCGGTGATTAATAGCCAATAATCAACAATTTAATTTCATTTAGCAAATTAACCAATAAAATATTATCTACTATCGGAATCATCAAATTATAAATTTGTGATTTAATTTAATTTAGCAACTAAATCCAAAAAATTGTTTCTATATCACCAAATTCTCAATTTGTGATTTAGTAATGAATGAGAATGATCAAATTCTTAATTTACAGCATCAAAAACAATAGTCATATGAGATTATGCATTCTACTCTATACCACTATAGGAAGTATAGATGCAAAAAGCGGAATTTCAGGAAACAATTTTCTAACATCTATCACAGAATCGTATGCATAATAATTATATGAATTAAACAGGGAGTAAAGAATTACAACCTTTGATGCGTGATTCCCAAGCAACAATGTTGCTGCTTCGAGGAGATGTTAGGGCTCCAACTGCAATCCCTCAAATTGGTCCACCACCAATGGAATGATCCCACGTATGCTAGTGCGGAAGGCAGGGAACTATTTCCCTCTCTTACTTTTATTGGGATGTGGAGGCACACTAAGAAAATGGGGTTAGAGTTTTTGTACCTGATGGAAAAAATTGATCTGTCGTATATTTCTCCTGACCCATATATATTTAGGGTTAGGCCCGCAGACAAAACCAAAAACCACGTATTCTTAATTTGCCATCCAATATACTTATATTTAGTTCAACCCATTGCTTTATGGGTGACATCTTAGGAATTAGATATTTAAGTTGTTAGCCCAATCTAATTAGTCTAACTATAATAATTATTCTCTAGCAAGTAATTATTAATTACTAAAATATACTAATTATTATCTCCATAATAATTCCTATTTATATTTAGTAATTGTTGGGATTGTCTTAGGACACAATTCCTTCACCTTTTTTCTTTTTTTCTTTCAATTATGATGGTTTGAATAAGAATGGATTGATAAATGAATTTCTAATTTAGTGATGGATGAGTGTTACCTTTGGAAGAGTGTTCGTTCCGTCTACCGTTTTGAACTTCTTGATTTCTATTTTGACGGATTCTTGCTCCTTGATGGTTGTATGATGCTAGTGTTAACTCTCAAGGTTTCTTCATACCTCAACTAATGGACTCAACTAGTCTTTATATAATTTATGATTCGAAAGGTGTCTCAAATTAATTTAAAAGTTCCCTGATTTACAACTTTTCTTCTTTATTTTGTTTTGGCACAGTTGTGGGTCGAGTTCAAGATATTCATTAGGTTTGTTATTATTTTTTATTTGATTTTCTATTTAGTAAATATTGTCGTATGCTTTGTTTTGTTGATTAATGAATTATTATTTTTTTCAAAAAAAAAACACAAAGAAAAAGAAATGCCTGGTAAACATCTCTATTGGGTTTAGTTTAGTTTCGGCTCAAGTTTTATGCTAGCATTATTTTATAAAGTAAATAAATGTATATATAAATAATTAGTGAATTAATCTAAAAACTAAGGATTGTTTTTTTGTTTTTACTCTATTGAAAACTCAGTTTAGGTTCCAAATAGAGGTTTAGTGACATTCTTTTTGACCTTGTAATTAAAAAGTTTGCGGTTTTAAACTTTTTAGAATAATGTTGTATATAAAAAATAATCTTCTTCAATACTATCATCAGGATTTCACTTTCAAATTATTTAAGAGCTATGTAGGATTCGTATTAAAAAATAAATAATAAATTAGATTTTATTGGTAACATCATTTTCATTTTCTACTGACCATTTCATTTATTTCTTCCCCTTTCTTTCTCTCTTTAGTCATTCTCCAGAGTTATATCTCCCAAAGAGAGAGAGAAACAAAGCTCTAATGGAGTACGAGAGGATTCATAAAGCTCAAGTCAGATTTTTGTTTTGAAATGGCTCGAATTATCTCCAATCAAACTTTTTTTTTTTTTTGAAATAAACAGCAAGCAAAGATCCGACTGAGCATGGCAAAATCCATCATTCCTAAAAATGGGTCATGTAGAGACGATTACTTCAATCGATTGGAAAATTGAAGTGTTAGGAATAAACATCATTAAAATATATATATATTTTTTTTGAGAATCTTCTATAGTTTTTGTTAGGTTTAGCATTTAAATATAATATATTATCTGTCACTTCATAAGACTTCATCCGATACTTTTTAGATATTATTTAGTATTTGATGCAAGAGATCGATCATGTGTTAAACTATATTTCTACAAAATAACAAAATCATTGACCCTTCCGTTTTTTTAAATTAAATATTGAGATTAAATGAAGTCCCAATAAATATTTTTTTAACAAACCCCAATCAAATTATTTTATTATATTTGTATAGTTAGTTTATTACTTTTTATATTTGTTGTAATCATTTATATTATTAGATTTTCTCTGTAATAGAGGAGATGAAAATTATCACACTATTATTCTCCTAATTATTAAGTTAAAATATATGATATAGGTCATTAAGTTTTGAATCTCTATCAAATTATTTTGTCTTCAATTAAAATTATATTTTATTTGTAGAACCGTTCACAAAGTTCAAATCATACAAGTTGGGAAAATATTGGTTGAAATATTTCAATTTACTTCTAACCCATCAACTTTAAACTTTTGAACCGATGGGTGGTTTAACATAATCAATATAGATTTTTTTTTTTTTTTTAAAAATCTACACAAATGTATTCATATTTGTTACCCCAATTTGTTGAATTTAAAAGAGGATTTAATATTTACTTGAGGTTTGCTGGCAATTTTTTAATTAGAATTTAAAGGAAGGGCATTTTGGACTTTTTATGTAAGATATTTAAATGGACTTTCCAATTGAGAATCCCTAGGCTATGTTCACTGTTCATCTTCTTCATTGGTGCCCTCCCTTCAATTTTTTCGACTGCCACCGTGTGCATCTCGTCGGAGTTGTCGCCCCGATTCGCATGGGTATAAACTCGTTGTAGCCGTTGGGTTCGTGTGGTTCCGTTCGTTCAAGTCGGCTGCGGTGTGTGTTTCGCGCGCACGAGGAGTAGTGTCGCCGACGTGGGTCCTCGCCGAAATGAGTGGGTCTTCTTGAAGTTCGTTGCTGAAGTTTTCGTCACAAGGTCGTTGGTTCACTCCAGGTGCTTGCATCGTCGGGTGCATCGCGTCTGTCCAGCTTACGCACGTCGTCGTTCGCGTGTGGGTTCGTGGGTTTGAGTAGCGTAGTGGTCTCGTTGCAGCTGTGTGTTCGCGAGCAAGGATCTTCCGCCGAGGTGGAACAATTCGAGTGGTCATTGCCGCTAGTTCCTCGTTGCTGCTGTGAGGTTTATTCAGCCATGAACTAAGCGCAGTCGTCGTGGGGCTTGGAGTTTGCGCGTAGCGTAGGTTTGGGGTCCTACCGTTGTGGTTCGCTGAAGCTGCTCATCTAGCCGTCGCCGCCTGTCGCCGAAATGAAGGTAAAAGTCTCATTCTATCTCTTGTTTTGGGTTTTATGCTTAGGTCTCACTCAAATGTAGAAGAAGAAGGGTGTTTGGTTGGTGCCTAAAGTCATTTTAAGTTGGAATGGAGTTATTTAAATAAGGAATAGGGACTGTTAGGTTATTAGTGTCAGGATATTTAAATGAAGGATTAAGCATGTTTGTTTGTTGGATTATGGTCATTCAAATGGTGGATTAATGGTGCTTGGTTACAGGTTCTAAGTTATCTAAGTTATGGATAAGTATGTTTGGCTATTGGTTTATGGGCATTCAAGTTATAAATATGTAGTGTTTGTCTCAAGGTAAAAGCTATCTAAATCAAGATTAAGGGTTGTTTGGTTGCATGTTTAAAGTTACTTAAATGGTGGATTGTGCTTGTTTGGGTGTGGGTTTAAAGCCATTTAAAATTGGATTAAAGTCATTTTATCGATTTATTAAGCTTGTTTGGCTATGCGGTTTAGACTAATCAATTTGGGGATTAAGAGTGTTTACTTGTTGGCTTAAGAATATTCAAGTGGTGGTTTATTGTTGTTTGTTTGCAAGGTTGAGATCATTTAAAGTATGGTTTATGGATGCTTGTTTCCAGGTTTAAAATCATTTAAGTTATGGATTAAAGATGTTTGTGTATGGAGTTATGGTTATTTAGTTAATGGTCAAGCTTGTTTGGATAGAAGAGTAAATGTATTTAAGTTGTGATTTAAGGTGTGTTTGTGTAAAGACCCGACCCGAATGGGGCACTAAATGGGCCCTTACCCCAATGCATGCATTCAAAGTAAAGGACATTATATAAACATGATTTCAAATTCCAATTAAAAAAAAAACATTCAAACATTCAGTTCAAAGCCCGGACAATTTTCCTGAAACCTGTCCCTGTTTCCAAGCACCTGTTCCAAGATAAATACATTTCCAAAGTTTACTCTGATCAGAGATTTATTAAAATCCTTCAAACACATTCGAGATACAACAATGCTGGAATCCACAAAACATTTAGAAAACATCCTAGGGCTCCGTGCCCGGCTACATGCATTCAGGGGAAAATAAAACATAAAGAGTCATAACACAAAATCAGAGTTTGATGACTGGGCCCCATGATCACAGCTCCTCCTCCAGCCATCCTGTCTCGCAACTCGGTTACCTGTGGAAAAACCACAATAATAAGGGTGAGTAACGAATTACTCAGTAAGAATCCCCAACCGGGGTACAATACGATATACATGGTCATCTAGATGAGTGAATGCAAGCTATGAGTATAAACACAGAATATAGCACATAGCTTGAGTCCATACTTGGACCTCGGATGCCAACTCAGGGTCTTAGTCCGGAATAATCCTCCACACAATCCTTCACACATTACGCCCTATACGAGAAACAAGTCCCGGCCTCAGCCTGTCTACTGTCGATGAAAGGTACACTAGCTCAAGATCCCGAGGAGCTCTCCGGTCGGCGTTGTAATGAGCGTAAGCATGCACCGCGCGCTACTGCAGACTATGGGGGGTGCCGGTCAGAGGCAAGCCGCCCAAGTGTCCACCACCACGCCTAACTAAATCTTTGGATCGGTGTCACTGACATAGGGGTGTGAGACCTGGACACGTAAACTATGTCAGCCTGAACCACCGCACCTGAGGCTAAGGAAACGGGTCGTGGTAGGCTTACACCAGGAAGCCGTCCTTACCTTAACAGGTGGCAATCAGGGGCTACGGCCGAACACGCTGAGGACGTGCCGAATGCCGGGGACGAGGCAATGTCAAGTCATCATCCCGACCTTTGGGGCATTTAGCAGTCTGCCACCCTCACCCAAGATTGTAGGGCCAGCCGTTAGGGTTAGCTATTCCCTAACAGGATCAGGGCGGAGCTCCATCTCATACGTCCCTGTCGTGGATGCAAGGTTCGTTATGCACCCGGCCCGGATGATGCTATCTACCTGCCACTCTAACCTGCCTTAGCAATCAGCAAACAAGTCAATAAAATCCAATACGTGCTCAATAAGAATACAACGAACCTAGCATGATACTACGAAGCAAGAACAGATACGAGCATGCCAGAAAGGAACAACCTAGCATGGATTAACATGAGAATTAACCAGGAAAATCATGCTAATCGGGAATTCAGATTAGAGCACTTAGCTACACATGTCAATAAACACAAACAAGCAATCAATCAGCAAACACATATAATATCGCAGGGTCCACACAACTCCGGTAAGAAATCCTTATCTTGGTCGGGGACGATTACACGAAAACCTAAGCCGCGAATGATCTCGAACTAGCTACCGAGAACCTATCAATCACAACAAAAATCACACAATATGCCTAAATACAATAAAATAAACAGGGCTCGGCTCGGGCGCAACTCACGAGGCGCGACGAACACACGAACGAGCCGATTGCACGAACGAGGCAGCAATAGGGCTAGCTGGGCGCTACTGGGCGCAGGTCGGGCGAGTTGGCGTTGGCCATTGGCTGCGCATGGACGGCGCGGGCGCGCGCGCGGCTCGGGCTGGGACGGCGTGCGGCGTTACACCGAGCTGGGCTAGGGCGCGCGCGCTGGCGCGAGGCGGTGCGCGGCGCGGCTCGGTGGGCTGCTGCGCGCAACAGAGGAGCGACGAACTCGGGCGAGCTGGGCGATTTCTGGCGCGATGGAGAAGGGCTCGAATTGGCGATGGAGAAGACGATCTCGGCCGAATTGGTTGGACGAATCCCCTTGGTTAGCTGCACCGAACATCACACACACAACAAATCATCTCTTTCGGCCATCAAGGGTGGAAACGAGAACAGAGGAGAAGAAGAAGAAAAGAGAAGGAGCTTACCGGGGTTAGGCGATCGGCGAGGGAGCTCCGGCGAGGGGGAGGAATCGCAGTAGGGTCGAGGGAGAAGGAGAAAGAAATCGCGAAGAAGAAAAGAGAAGAAATGGGGAAGAAGAAGACTCGGGCGGGCTGTTTTAAAACCAAACGCACGAAGACAGGCTTAAATACAAGCTGGCGCGTTTAAGTTCACAAAGACGCTGGGTGGCTCAAGTGGCAATGCCACCCGTCTATCTTCCCAAGCGGCCTTGGTTCAAATCCCGCTCGACGCGCTATTTAATTCCCTATTTCTTTTCGTATTCTACCAAGCCCAAATATCTTCACAAAGCTTCTCGATCCCATTCAAATCATCTCATAATTTTTCCGGCAATTAGAAAAGACATAACCGACCCTGACGGCCCGACCAAATTACCAAAATGCCCCTGGGCAACCCGGGAAGACCGGGATGAAATTCTGGGCCGTTACAGTTTGGCTTGGGTAAAATGATGAGTTTTGACCCATTGACTTTTTTGTTGACTAGATTTGACCCGAACCATTTTATGTTCTTCGAGCCGAGTTTGTGAGGCACGTGTAGCTGCCGGATGTCTTCGAGACACATTTTTCGAGGTTCTTCCCAGTTTGATAAATTCAATATTCTACATCTGATTTTGATGGTCTAAGGTGCTAGTTTTGATCATTTTATTCGTTTAAGGGCTCGAAGTTGTGTTTGGACTAGTTAAAGCTTCTACTAGATTCATGGAGACCTGTTATTGGATTGGCCAAGGTAAGGGGACCCTTTACCCCTTCTCAAGGACCTGTGGTTAATACATGTACCGGTTTATTTGCATTAGTTGATATGTGTGGTTGTAACATGATCATATGCATTCTATGTTGCATTGATTGCATCGAGAGCATATACATTCATGCCCTTTCTCTTGTGTGACTAGTGATGCATGATTCATGTATGGTTGCCTGTAACAGCCTAGTTTCCTATTCCAGTTTTCGAGGTGCCTTCGGGTCAAGATTCGGTTGTTTGGTTGGGTTTTAGAGCCGTTTTGACCCTTGGGGGTATTTTGGTCTTTTGGCTCTTCGGGCAGGATTTGTGGTTTTCAGGGTTTCGAGGTAGCTCCTGCCTTTGTCGAGGCTTGTTTGTTGGTGGCTGCGAGTCCAGTGGTGTTTGGGCTTTTCGTTTGGGTGCTCGGTTGTGGTTTGGGCTTTGGCAAAGTGATGGTTGGTTGTGTGCTTCCTTTGGGATTTGAGCCCGGGCCCTTAGTGTTGCTTTGGGAGTTGGATTTAAGTGAGTTTGATTTATTGGAAAAGATTGCTTCGGTCGGGTCTCGAAGGAGGAAGCCGAGAAATGGGATTTTAAGGTTTTAAGTGGATAAGGATGGATAAATGAGATTAAAATCCCATTTATTTCCTTTTTTCCCATTTTCCTTCTTATTTTCCATTTTCTTTTATTTTTTCCCCAAAATTCATTTTTTTTCTCTCTCTCTCTCTCTCTCTCTCCCCGACCTAGCCTCCCACCTAGCCCGAGCAGCCCCTTGGCTCGCCCAGCCCCAGCCTGAACAGCCCAGCCAGCCCGAGCCAGCCCGCTCGCCCGGTCAGCCCGCGCGCCCTCGCCCTGCCCAGGTCGTGCCAGCCTCGCCGAGCCCCAGCCCCAGCTCGCCCGAGAGTCGCCCAGCCCTCGCCCAGGCCGTCGCGTCGCCAGCCCGAGCTCACCCTGCCCTGGTCCGTGTTGCCCAGCTGCGCACTGTGCCGAGCCGCGCACAGTGCAGCGTCGCGTCGCCCAGCTCGAGTCGCGCGTCCCCGCGCCCGTGTCGCGCGCCCTCGCCATGTAGCTTGCCGAGAGCGGCGCGCGCGCCGTCGGTGTCTCTTTTACTGTCGTCGCGCGCCTGCACTCGCACTCCTGCGAGCCAGCGCCCCTGCGGCCCTAGTGCGCCCGCCACGCCCCCTTTGGCGCTAGCCCGTCTGGCCGGCTCGTTCGCGTGTCGTCACCGCGCCTCGTGAGTTGCTCCCGAGCCGAGCCCTGTTTATTTTATTATTATTTAGGCCTATTGTGTGATTATTGATGTGTTTGTTTGGCTCGATATAGGTTGCTCGGGTTCGATCGTAGTTATTTTTATTGTGTGTTGTTGCCTTCCGACCTGTAAGGATTTTTACAGGAGATGTGTGGGCCCCGCAATATTTTCATGATTATGCCTTGCTTGTTTGTTGATCGTTATGAGCATGATAGTAATAGATCGATTTTGATTGATTTTACGCTAGCATGTTTGCTTGATTTTACATGTTAGTGCCATGCTAGGTTTGTTCTCACAAACATGCTTATGATTCCCGCTAAGCTCGTATTATCATGCTAGGTAATTGTGATTGATGTCGGTCATTGTTTGCTAGCCAGGAATCATTGCTTTTTACTCTGTACTCTTAGATAGAGTTGTAGGGTTTGTCATCATCCAGAGGCTGAGAGCGGACATAACGTATCTTGTCCCCACCGGTCGGGAGTAAAGCGAAGCATTGCTTCAAGGGTTGAGAGCGGACATAACGTACTTTGTCCCCAGTGGTCGGATATTGAGCAAAGCATAACATACCTTGCTTTTTCTCCCCCCTCCCGGCAGCCAATGAGACTTAGCTACCTCATTGGCGTATGCCTAGTTTGTAGCCTGCTAGAGCGGAACCCTGCCAACGGTGTAAGCCTGCCTTGGCCAGTTCTTAGCTTCAAGTCGGTGGATCAGGGTGCACAGATGAGCGCCGTGGGCCTCGCGCTACTGTGATCAGTGACACCGCTTCCGAGTCATAGGCATGTGCACCTGGCCCGCGTAGTTTGCCCTTAGGCCCCCGCATTTACGCCGGTTGCAGAGAGCATGCGGTGTGCGCGCACACGCGTTAGTTGCCGGTTCGGAGAGCTACCCTGGGCTAATGTCGTGAGTACACCATTCCTTCCGTTAGAGCCTGACTTCGGGTACTCTCCCGTAAGTCCGGATTAGTGGCAAGGGCAAGGAGGCCCTTGAGGACATTCTAGGGATCAGTGTATTCCCCCTGAGTGACAGATACCTCGGTGATGTCCCAAGATTGGTCAGTGTATCCAATCCCAGTTAGGCCGGAAGAAAGAGACTTCTGATGACTCCAGATCTTGTTTTATGAGCTCGTTGAGCCATGATCTGTGTTGGTAGCTGTTTGCTTGCATGCTTTGGTACTAGATGACTGATTATATCGTATTGTACCTCGGTTGGGGATTCTTACTGAGTAATTCGTTACTCACCCTTATTTTTGTGGTTTTTCCACAAGTAACCATGGCGCGAGACAGGATGGCTGGAGGAGGAGCTATGATCATGGAAACCCGTTGTTCAACTCTGAGTCTTATGTTTATGTTATGATTTAAATGTTCTCTGAATGCATGTAGTTGGGCACGGAGCCCTAGGGTGTTTTCTGAATGTATTTCCGGATTCTAGCATTGTTGTAAAGTTTGTATGTTTTAAATAAATCTCTGATCAGAGTAAGTTTTGTAAATGTATTTGACTTGGAACAGGTGCTTGGAAACAGGGACAGGTTCCAGGAATTGATGTTGATTTTAAATGGATGTTTTATGTTTTAGTTTTTACTTAGAATCCGAACACCATCTTGCAAATTTTCTGTAGATTTGTAATGCATGCATTGAGGTAACGGCCTAGTTACAACCTTTTCGGGTCGGGTCGTTACATTGCCTGATATGGTCGAGTTGCATGTGGTTGCATGATTGTCCTGATATAGACTTTCATGATGTTTGATGCATAACTTGCTGCCTCATTTTGTCCCAAACGAGTCATGAAGACCGGATAGATGAGACTAGTAGGTGGGTGAAGACGATGATATTCAGGCGCACACCCTAGCTTGAGGTGATATTCTCTCGCTCCTCAGGACTTCGGCGGATAGTCGGCTGGCCAGGCTCACGGCCCTAGATGGTTTCTATTAGTAGCATAGGCTCTCTCCAAGTAGGTGGTATGGACCTGATATGGTTCCTTGGTGATTGGTGTGGTACCACCTCTTGCCGTGAGTACGGGGCCTGGGGCCAACAGGTTACTTGACTCACCAGTTCCCTCTAGAGTAGGATGTCAGATTGCTCTCGAGTCAGAGGACTCTTATGAGCTTTTGGTCTTGGGTCTATGATCCTTAGACTACTCTACGTGGTGCTAGTCAAGGACGAGGTTCTAGCCCTAGCACCCAGGAGCTTGGGCTTTGTATACCCCTTTGTTATGTTGCTGATCATACTTGTTTGATGATGTTTATATTCTTTTGCATGTTTGTCCCCGAATTGGGGAAGCCTTACTTTGTTTGTGAAAACTCACCCTTTCTACTATGGAATCCCCACAGGTACTACTAGACTGTACCGACATGGATGATCGACGGAGCTGGAGATGACCATGGAACTTGCTGCATTACTTTGTGTAGAGTCTTTTTAATTTATTCTTTTTGCATCAACTATTTAGGGGCATGATAAGTTGTACGTATTTACTCGAGTTTTTATGTTTTGACTATTGGGTACACAATGGCACTTTGATCAAATTTTCATGGTTTTTATAAACTGGTTCTTTAATGGATTCAATAACATTGTTTTACCAGATTTAATTATACATGCCCTAAGTATCGAACGTTGTTTTCATGCATTTGGAGTTAAGGACTTAGGTTTAGACCCTGATCTGGGTCGGGTCTTTACAGTTGGTATCAGAGCATAGAGTCATAGATTCTGTAGACTAGCTTACATTGTAAGCTGTTGTTTTGGTCCTCATGGTCTTCAACTGTCAGTCGACATCAGGTATTCTAGTTGGGAGGTTAAGGTTTTGTAGCCTATTTAGTATGATCAGCTATGTCTCATTGCATTGCATTTTGTCACTTACTTGCTAGCCTGGAGTTTTTGGACGGGGCTGAAATGTCCACGAGACTGTTGTACAGTGTGGAGATACCTAGTAAAGTTACTAAAAGTGATGTTGTGGTTGAGAAGTGCGAGCTTCTAAGCTTATGAAGTGCACAAATCTTGAGATACAACCCAGAGTTGAGCAGTAGAGACACCTAGTATTGTAGACAATTGTTACAGTTGCAAGAGTTGGACATGAAGCTGAGATGTTGACTGCATGCATGTTAATTAGTAGTTGAACGATGCGCTTTAGATCGGGCAAGATGTTGCTCAAGTGTCCACACTAGTTGTAGATGCGCAGGTTAGGCGCAGTGATGGAATTGCAGAATTTTCAAAGATCTTACAAGATTGTAAAACGTGGGATTCATACCAGTTGTTGGAATATCTAAACTCTTCTTGGTAGCTGAGGCGTGGTTGTCACCATTCGAGATGATCTTCAACCACCAAGTTTTCCCAAAGAGGCAGAAGATTCAACATGATGGTTCATGTAAGAGTTTGAGACAAAGGTCTGGCAACGGACTGTGCTGATTCTTGACCTAGAGGGTTCGACCATTTCAGAGTTGATTGAACTCAGAGAGCTATTTCTCGGTTGACTTGTCCAATGTTGATAAGCAAAGGGTGTTAGTTCAGTTCCTCTACATTCAGCAGAGGAAGGACGCAGTGTCAGTTTGTGAGATAAATTGATTGGACTTGCAAGTTTTGCCAAGGAGCTTACTCATGTCGTATGGCAAGAGAGAAATTTTGGGACTATTAGATCGTCTGGGTCTAGGATTCAGTAACATGGTTAAAGACTCAATAAGTTTAAGGTTAAGTCCTGTTAGCAGGTGATGTTTGGGGAATCACCAACTGTCGCCTATGGTTGCTTGCAAGTGGATTAGATTTGATTCTTGGTTTGGCATGGTGGCCAAATAACCACTTTGGTGATTGCTGGCAGCTATAAGTGAGTGATTTTAGGCATCTTAGAAAGTCGAGCTTGTAGTTTAGTGGCAAGAAGAAGGAAAGAGTCTCTCGTAAGTTTCAGCCTTGAAGGTGAGGAAGCTGTTAGCTACATGAGCATGAGCTGTCTAGCCTCAGTATTCAGGAGTAGAAATTTTTGTGTGGGCTGTCCGTTCAGTTTCAGTTGTGAGCAGGTTCGCTGTTGTGCTTATTGAGGATCTGGCAGAAGTGACTCCGCCCTGAGCAGTGTTCTTGTAAGTTGAGTTTTAGCTGGGGAATGACCTCATCTCAAGGATTTTGTTTGTGAGGACCCCGATAAGGTTAAAAGGACTTGAAGGTTTAGTTGCAGGAGTTGTTTGATAGTGGTCTCGTCCGTCCCAGTGGGTCTTTGTGGAAGCACCTCTACTGCTTCTTAAGGAGAAGGATGGACCTGTGAGTTTTGTGTTGGTTATGTAAAGCTTGTTTTGGTAACAGTCGAGATCAGATACTCATTCGATCAACTTCAGAGTGTCGTAGTGTTTACCGAGATTGTTTAGTTATGGTTTTCATCAATTAAGGATTAGAGAAGCGAACAACTTTTAGATTTTATTTCGGTCATTGGTAATTCTTAGTGAGGTTGATTCAGTATTCTGAAAAAGGTGTTTAATTTCAGGACCGTTTGGTCAGTACCTGAAATTAAACACCTTTTTCATGTTCTTGCTAAGAAAGAAGAATGTGTTAGCATGTGGGCCCAGACAGCTTAAGTCGTATGAGCAGATCCTTGATTCATGTTTTGGAGTTAGCAGTTGGGGTGTGTGCTTAGAGACCCTAAAAGCATTGCCTGCTTGAAGAGAGAGTGACCTTATTTATGGTTCATAAAATGTTCGTAGTATGTTCCACCTTGAAGGAGCTGAATTTGAGATAACGCTGATGGTTGAAGCTTGTAGAGATCACGTTTGTAAGATTATGATTGCGAGGTTCTTCACCACCTTGCTAACGCTTTTGTGGTTTCTCTTGAGTTGAGTAGAAAAGTTCATTTTCATTGGCATTTGTTGTTTCTCTGTTTTATTGTAGTCGTAGTTCGACCGAGCAGAGTTGTGTTGGTTGAAAAGTTGTAGCTTAGTTGGTTTAGTTATCAACGTAGTTCTTTTTTGGCCGAGTTTTGCAGCGAGTCAATTGTATGTGATTGCAGTCGGGAGAGCAAACTAAGATGTCTGTTGCTTTTGTTGTGAGTGGCAATTCAGTTAGAGACTCTGTGTGTTTGTTGATGTTGAAATCAGGCCTGAGTTCTTGCTAGAGGCGTACAATTTGTTGCTTGCTTGGCACCCTGAGGGTACCAAGATGTATGGAGATATGAGGATTCTATGACTACAGAGTATCGAGCAGCGAGATTTTTGGGTCGCTACTTTGGGTTGGACTGTAGCAAGTGAGTTTGCATTGTTGTTGCAACCCCTTAGATCCCAGAGTGGAAGTGGAACGAGGTCTCTTAGAGTTTCATTTCATGACTCCTTAGGACACAGAGAGTTTTCACCATGATATTGGTGATTGTGGATCGATTTACCTAGTGCACTCACTTTATTCCAAGGAAGCTGGATTGTTCTGTTAAGAAGTGAGCACAGTTGTATTTGGGAGGGATTTTAAGGTAGCATGGGGTTCTTGTGAGTATTGTTGTAGATAGAGTCATTCGACCCACTTCGCACTTCTAGAAGAGCCTTCAAGAAGGCTGTGGAACTACCTGTAAGTTTAGTTTAGTTTTCATCCACACGCGGATGGTCGGACTGAGAGAGTTAGTCAGATCTTAATGGATATGTTGAGTACTCGTGAGTTATGCTTTCTATGTAGTTGTTTGCTATCAGTTATCAATCCATTGTCTAGTTGACACTATTTGAGGCACAATATTGCAAGAGTTATAGATCACTTATCTAGTGGAGATGGAGTTGAAGAGAGAAAGTTGTTAAGGTCTGGTTGTTGCAATTGTCTAATGAGGCAGTTAAAAAGGTTTGTGTTATAATGCTTTTAGTTAGAATTGTCAGAAGAGTTATGAGATATAGAATTTGATGATAGTAGTATTGTGTTCTAAAATTGGCATCGATGTGGGGAATGCAGACATTTGAGTTTAAATAAAAAAACCCTAAGTCTAATGTTGCTTGCTCGTTTATGATTCTCGAGTGCATTGATGTAGTAGCATGTTGTCAGCTATGATGTTCTACGCTATGCTTCATACTTAGTCAATATGTGTAGATTTGTGACATGTTGTTGACCTTGAGCCTTCAGTAATCAGAGAGGTTTTAACTTTTAAAGAGAAACTCGTACAGTGTTGGATTGAGATCTTAGAGTTTTGAAGGGTAGTAATTTGCGTTCGTTAAAGTGTTGTGGAGGTGCTTATGGCTCTTGTTAATAGCCTTAGTAAACTTTCGAGGACGAAAGTTTTCTAAAGGGGGAATACTGTAATAACCCCAATTTGTTGAATTTAAAAGAGGATTTAATATTTACTTGAGGTTTGTTGGCAATTTTGTAATTAGAGTTTAAAGGAAGGGCATTTTGAACTTTTAATGTAAGATATTTAAATGAACTTTCCAATTGAGAATCCTTACGCTATGTTCACTGTTCATCTTCTTCATTGGTGCCCTCCCTTCAATTTTTTCGACTACCACCGTGTGTATCTCGCCGGAGTTGTCGCGTCGATTCGCATGGGTATAAGCTCGCTGCAGCCGTTGGGTTCACATGGTTCCGTTTGCTCAAGCAGTGGCCGGTGTGGGTTAGCGCGTGCGAGGAGTAGTGTCGCCGACATGGGTCCTCGTCGAGATGAATGGGTCTGCGTGAAGTTCGTTGCTGAAGTTTTCGTCGCGAGGCCGTGGGTTCACGCCAGGTGCTTGCATCGTCGGGTGCATCGCTTCTATCCAGCTTATGCGCGTCGTCGTTCACGTGTGGGTTCGTGGGTATGAGCAGCGTAGTGGTCTCGTTGCAGCTATGTGTTGGCGAGCAAGGATCTTCGGCCGAGGAGGAGCAGTTCGAGCGGTCATTGCCGCTGGTTTCTCGTTGCTGCTGTGAGGTCTATTCAGCCATGAACTAAGCGCAGTCCTCGTGGGGCTTGGAGTTTGCGCGTAGCGTAGGTTTGGGGTCCTACCATTGTGGTTCGCTGAAGCTGCTCATCTAGCCGTCGCCGCCTGTCGCCGGAATGAAGGTAAATGTCTCATTCTATCTCTTGTTTTGGGTTTTATGCTTAGGTCTCACTCAAATGTAGAAGAAGGAGGGTGTTTGGTTGGTGCCTAAAGTCATTTTAAGTTGGAATGGAGTTATTTAAATAAGGAATAGGGACTGTTTGGTTATTAGTGTCGGGATATTTAAATGAAGGATCAAGCATGTTTGTTTGTTGGAATATGGTCATTCAAATGGTGGATTAATGGTGTTTGGTTACACGTTCTAAGTTATCTAAGTTATGGATAAGTATGTTTGGCTGTTGGTTTATGGGCATTCAAGTTATAGATATGTAGTGTTTGTCTACGAGGTGAAAGCTATCTAAATCAAGATTAAGGATTGTTTAGTTGCATGTTTAAAGTTACTTAAATGGTGGATTGTGCTTATTTGGGTGCGGGTTTAAAGCCATTTAAAATTGGATTAAAGTCATTTTATAGATTTATTAAGCTTGTTTGGCTATGAGGTTTAGATTAATCAATTTGGGGATTAAGAGTGTTTTCTTGTTGGTTTAAAAATATTTAAGTGGAGGTTTGTTGTTGTTTGTTTGCAAGGTTGAGATCATTTAAAGTATGGTTTATGGGTGTTTGTTTCCCGGTTTATAATCATTTAAGTCATGGATTAAAGATGTTTGTGTATGGAGTTATGGTTATTTAGTTAATGGTTAAGCTTGTTTGGCTAGAAGAGTAAATGTATTTAAGTTGTGCTTTAAGGTGTGTTTGGCTTGGGTAAAATGATGAGTTTTGACCCATTGACTTTCCTGTTGACCAGATTTGACTCGAACCATTTTCTGTTCTTCGAGCCGAGTTTGTGAGGCACGTATAGCTGCTGGATGTCTTCGGGACACATTTTTCAACGTTCTTCCCAGTTAGATAAATTCGATATTCTAGATTCGATTTTGATGGTCTAAGCTGCTAGTTTTGATCGGTTTATTCGTTTCAGGGCTTAAAGTTGTGTTTGTTCTAGTTGGAGCTTCTAGTGGATTCATGGAGACCTATTAGTGGTTTGGCCAAGGTAAGGGATCGTTTACCCCCTTCTCGAGGACCTGCGGTTAATACATGTGTCGGTTTATTTGCATTAGTTGATATATGTGGTTGTAGCATGACCATATGCATTGTATGTTGCATTGATTGCATCGAGAGCATATACATTCATGCCTTGTCTCTTGTGTGACTAGTGATGCATGATTCATGTATGGTTGCCTGATATGGTCGAGTTGCGTGTGGTTGCATGATTGTCCTGATATGGACTTGAATGATGTTTGATGCACGGCTTGATGCCTCGTTTGGACCCAAACGAGTCATGAAGACCGGATAGAGGAGATTAGTAGGTGGGTGTGGACGATGATATTCTGGCGCACACCCTAGCTTGAGGTGATATTCTCTCGCTCCGCAAGGCTTCCGTGGATAGTCCGACTAGGCTTTCTCGAGGTAGGTGGTATGGTCTTGATATGGTTCCTTGGTGATTGGTGTGCCACCACCTCTCGCCGTGAGTACTGGGCCTGGGCCAACAGGTTGCTCGACTCACCAGTTCCCTCTGGAGTAGGATACCAGATTGCTCTCGAGTTATAGGACTCTTGTTAGCTTTTGGTCTTGGATCTACGATCCTTAGACTGCTTTGAGTCAAGGACGAGGTTTCTAGACCTAGCACCCAGGAGCTTGGGCTTTGTATACCTCTTGGTTATGTTGCTGATCATAATTGTTTGCTGATGTTTGTATTCTTGTGCATGTCTGTCCGAGCTGGGGAAGCCTTATTGAGTTTGTGAAAACTCACCCTTTCCACTGTAGAATCCCCACAGGTACTACTAGCCTATACCGAGATGGATGATCGAGTATACCGAGATGGATGATCGACGAAGCTGGAGATGACCATGAGATCTGCTGCATTACTTTGTGTAGTTACTTTTTAATTTATTCCTTCTGCATGAACTATTTAGGGGCATGATAAGTTGTACGTATTTACTCGAGTTTTTATGTTTTGACTCTTGGGTACCCAATGACACTTTGATCGAATTTTCATGGTTTTTATAAACTGGTTCTTTAGTGGATTTCAATAACATTGTTTTACGAGATTAATTATACATGCCCTAAGTATCGAACGTTGTTTTCATGCATTTGGACTGATTCGGGTCGGGTCTTTACATTATGTATAACCATCGTTCAAATCTATGATCATTCAAGATAACACATTTGAAAGAAAAAAAGTTTAAAATATAATTTTAGTCCTTTTATATTGAGATGTCAATGTGTTCATCAATCGGTGTGAGTTTTTGGTGAAAATTGACATCAAACCAAACTATCATTTGTTTAAAAATTACACCAAAATCGAAGATCTAATAAGTCACTTAAAATATGTTAATTCATTTTTTTCCTTTTTATTAAAAACTTTATTCATCATACAATTTTTTTAATGACATTTTGAACATAAATTTAAAAATTCTGAAAAACATTTAAATTTAGGAAAATTTTATTGGATGAATTATGCTCACAAAATAATTATAAAAGTAGATAAATTTAAAATTTTTTGCATCCATAATCATTAATTCATTTTAATATTTTATTATAATTACTTATTAATAGCGTATTATAAATACTTAGAAAATTATGAAAATGTTAAATTAATTCCGATTAAAATTAAGTCCAAACATATAATATTTGGGCAAGCATACTTCAATGGTAAAAAAAACTTACATTGCCCGTAAATTCACAAATTAAAAATATGTATATATAACATTATGACCAATTTTCACCTTAATTGAAGGTTCAAGCATCAAAATCATATTTAAATGGTTATAAAGTAGCCGAACATCAATATAGAACAAACCCCAACAATGTGAAAAGTGTTAGTTCCGAACTTCTTCTTTTTCAACCAAAAAAGGATGTTTCAGCAACATATCCACCGTCCATCTCTTCTTATGATTTCTCTCCAAGCACTTCTCCAGAAAGTCCTTTCCTTCCTCGGACATCTTCATCGAAATGTTCGGAATCTTCGATCCATAAGTTAGTTTCATAGCAACGTTTGCAGAATCTGGACACTCGTTCCACACTTGTTCCCCAGTGATCATATTCACAAAAACACAACCCAGAGACCAAATATCAAGCGCCGGATTAACCTCCCCGAACAGAGATTCGGGCGACATGTACCTCGCCGTCCCAATGAAATTCACCCTCGGTTCTTTACCTTCATTCTCTCTTATCTCCTTGCACCACTTCGAGAGTCCGAAATTGGCAATTTTGAGCTTGATTTCCCCATTCTCACACGGGAAAACGAGAATGTTCCCTGGTTTTAGATCGCAATGCACAAACTCCGTTTCGTGAAGGCTTGAAAGCCCTTTTAAAATCATGCGGAGATATGGTTTGATCTCTCTTTCTTCCAGCTTCCCTTGTTTCTTGATCAAGTCCGCCAATGTGCCGCCGGGGGCGTACTCGAGTATCATATTGTAGAACCACTCTTGTCCGTCGTAGGTGACATCCTCGCCCATGTACTGAACGATTTCTGGGGCTCCGATAAGATCTTCTAAGATGGCTGCTTCCTTGAGAAGAGATGCGCAACTTCGAGCAGGAGCGACTTTGATTGCGGCGTCACCAAGATGGGGTTTTGTGGAGACTCCATAGTAAACTACTCCGTATGAACTTCTCCCTAGAATGTTGCATTTATTCCAGTCTGAGACTGAGACTTCTTCATCTTTTGTTAACTCCATTGCCATGGCTTGCTTTGCTTTGGGTTTTGTTTATTTATATGTATTACTCAAATTTTCCTACTTTTTGGTTTCCAATTCCATATCTATTCTATATTCTATTTTTCTGTTTTATCGTATTCTATTTTAAATAATGTCATAAATTTGAATTTGATTTTCATTTTCATTATCAATACAATATTTATGTTTAAATGATCAACAAGAGTATAAGATTTTATTTCGATTTTTATAATCGAGACAATAATTATGTTTAAATTCTCAACAAGATCAGCATGTTTAATTAACATGATTTATGAATTTAGATAAAAATGCATCTATAATTTTGAAGCAATTAGTATCATAATATATTAAACTAGGATAAACAAATAGTAATATCTCGCAAACTTCCCAGATCTTCGGGAATCAAATATATGTTACCCAGATCATATTTATATATCATTTTATGTAACTTTTAAATCTTAGATTTCATTGTAAATCCTATATGGGTGTGTGTTTCCTGTAAATCTAAACATATGAACAAAAAGATAAATCGTCTAATTTTCTATTAAAAAATAATAATAAATCGTCAAATTTTCTATTAAAAAAATACAAACAAAAACAAAAGGGACTGTCGTACTCATATCCGGCATGTAATTGAAATCTGTTAATTGTATTGGCTTTCCTATTTTATAAAATAATCTAGGTTAAAATCCTATTCAGATCGTTCGCCTTTTAAAAGTCTAAATTTAGTCTTCTCATATCCTCATCTTCACCAAGCTTCACCAAGTTGTTCGACTCGATGGAGCGGAAGAACTACCACTATGACCCCCACCTCATTAGACAAATTTCTTTCTTGGATACCTAATAAGAACCCTAAGGAAGAAAATTTATGAACCAAGTTTGAAGTCCAGTCCTCAAATTCCCAAATCTAAAGTAGATTCAAATTTAATTTATTCGTTAAACAAACCCATTGTTGTTAAATATCAATATAAATTAATTAAATAACGTCAACTTTGATCATAGCTAAATTACAAATTTTTTGGAACATTTAAAATTCATTTAGTAGCCAGGATTTAGTAGCTAGCTTCAATGTCATTGATTTTTTTTTTTTTTAATGAAATAAATTGATTTCAATCAATGCTACTCATTGGTTTCAACCAATGCTATCGATAAGTTTTAGTCCGTAACACAATTGAAAATTTTGTCTTTAAATGTAGAATCGGGAATTAAAAAATCGTTTGAAATTTTTCCATACTTAATTATATATTTGGGAATTTTGCAGGTATAATCTATAGCACAAAATTAAAATTAATTCATTTGTAGTAGAAAATTTAAATTGAATTCTACTACTAATTGAATGAATAAACGTGATTATTTAAGTTGGAATATGTTTAGTTTTTTTTTTGAGATTACAACAATTAAAGTGGGGGACTCAAATCCAAGACCTCTTAGTTATAGGCCATACGCTAATGCCGCCGACCAACCACTCATTTTGGCTGGAATATGCTTAGTTTTTTTTTTTTTTTTGAAAAATGGAATATGTTTAGTTGACACTCATTGTTTTGATTTAAAATGATGGTTTAGTTTATTTCAAAAAAAAAAAAGAGAATTTACCATCAGCAGCACATTCTACCTCTTGTATTATATTTGTAGCATAATTTTTAAAATAATTCATCTATAACATATTAATTTCTATCACTCACCTAGTGATAGAACTCAATTTAGCTTTCTATCACTGATAGAAAACTTAAGGAGTGATAGAATGAGTCTATCATTGATTGAATTCTATCACTAATAGAATTCAACAAGTGATAGAAGTCAATTTAGATTTTCTGCTACAAATGAAATTATTTTAGATTTTGTGCTATAGATGGAAATATTTTGTCTTTTTTTGTTATACATGCAAAATTCCCAAAAAAAAATGATGGTTTAGTTATAAGTTTTAGGTTAAAATATCATTTTTGTTTTTAATTTTCAATTTTCTCCGAATTTATTTTTGAGCAAGATTGTGAGTTACTTTGAGACGGTGCTTATTAAATATTTAAAAATGAGATTTTTCATTAATAGCAAAAAGGGAATATTTATGATTTAAAAAAAAAAGGAATATTTATATGCATGTCAAAATTCTAGAAAAATATTGAAATATAGCAAAATTTGATCCTCAAAAAATATATATAGAGATAGAGCAAAATTTGATTCATGGCAATGAAACTTAAATCAAGTTAAATTGATTAAAAATAAATAAGTGAAATTGATTGATACTATGAAAATTGCAATATTTTAGTATGTATTAAATAGTTTTAAAAATTGTTATAATTAAACTAATGATGCTAGCATATATATATATATATATATATATATATATATATATATATATATTAAATAAGGGTCAACTACAAATTTATTTAAAAAAAGTTTAAAATTATTTAAATTTATTAGTTGAAAAATGATGAATAATTATACCCATTTTCATTTCGTTTGTTTTTCATAAAAATTAATTAAAACTAGATTCTCTTATAATCCCATTTAAATTAATAAAAAGCCATAAGCAATGTCTTTGATAAAAATAACAAGAAACTTTAATTGATATTTTTTAAAATCCAAACATAAAAATGTTGGATACTAGTTGTTCACGTTTAGATAGACATAATCGAAAGACGTGTAAATTAAGAATTTGTATTTTATATTGATTTAAATATGTGCGATTGTGTATACAATATCTAATTTGTTCATTTGATTCTTTCTCTCTCATATAGAAATATCTCGAGACTTTGTAGCGTACTCTCAAGGTAGAACAAACAAGGCAAATCTTGTATGATTCAGGGATCTCCCATTGTATAACTGAGAAGGAAATGTCATCTTGGACATGATCCTCGTGTAATTCATAGAGATCTCAAGTGTGAAAAAATTAGGTATTTTCTATTTTTTTCAGGTTTAAATAAATATATTTTTTTTTGCGGCAATGTGGAGCAACATATATTTAAGGCTCTTAGGGTGTTCTTTAATAAGTTCAAGGGTTCTAGTTCCCTTTTTATATTTGAATTTATTCTTGAGTGGTGTTAAAACTTTCTAAAGTGTTTTATTTGAATCCTCGATAGTATGTTTGCAACTATGAATTGCCTTAAATTCATGGTTTGAGCTTTTGTTAGTGAGAAATGGCTAACCGGTTAGTTGAGATTGCTTGTACTTTCTTTAAGGAATTGAAAGTCATTGAAAGTGATGTGGATATCAATTTTAATCGAGATGTATATTTGTTTGGAGGATAGACTTTTCTTAATATTTCTCCGCTTGAGTTACTTGCTTGAATTGTTTTTTGATATTCTTTTTTAGGTGATCATCAAGTGTGCAAGGATTTACTAATGTATGGATTGCTTGAAATAATTTCTACATAGGAAAACGTAATTAGATGCTTTTACTAAGACTTTATGTAAAACCTGATTTGTAAAAAAAGAAAACAAGCTTCGGTCGAAAGTTTCCGATTTTAAAATAATAATAAAAAATATATATGACTCAAACATGTGGCCTCTTGGAAGCCACACATCAAATGAATTTAAAATTAATTAGAAGACTAAAAAGAAAAAAAAAGAAAAAAAAGAAAGAAGGAAGTGCGGAAAACCCCACTTTCGGCAAACAAATGGAAAAGGAAAAAAAGAGAAACTAAGGGTGAAAAAGATGGGGAAGAAAATGGAGAAGAAGCTAAGGTGAAGGGTTTGGCTTGAATTAATACTCTAGGTAAGTTTCTATATTATTGATTAAGATTTAGCATGAATGGCAAAAGCTGAAGTTAGTTTAATATATGAGTTTTCTCTTGTAGTTTCGAAATTTCATGGTCACTTAGAAAATCTAGCGAGGGAGTTTCCTAAGTTGTAAAAAGGGAAGTAAATAAAATGGAAATGTGTAAAAGAAAAAAACAGTTATGGATTTTGAATATGAAATGTGGTGTTTGGAATGAAAGAACGGAAATAGGAAAATTTTTATTGTGAAAAAGTAGGGAAAAAGAAAATGAATAGTGAAATTTTAAAGATGATTAAAGTGATTATAAGACGGCTACTTGTTTGAACCTTAAACTTGATGAATATGCGGTTGATGTTAACCTAAATTTGGGAGGAAACAAAGCCTACTGTATTTTACAAGAGTTGTGCTCCAAATTTGGGATCCAATAATTCTTCATATTGGTTTAAATCATTCTTTCAGGACAACCAAAGATTGAGGCGACCTACCACTCAAAATCACTAATCAAAAGTTTTGGTGAGTAGTTTATTTAATAAAATATTTTTATTATTATATATATTAATATGGTACAAATTCATGAATATATCACTATGAATAGTTTTGAATAATCATCGTGGGACTCGAAATGACATTTTAGATGTTTTATTCTTTAAAAAGAATCATATGTTGAGTTTCCATTAATAGTTGCTGAAGCTATCATTTTTTAGATACTCCTTCGAATAGATTGTATTATCATTTGAGATGCATACATTTTTTATGCTAGTTGAATAACTCTCAAGTTTATTGAATAATGAATCTCAGATTTTGAAGAAAATTCTAGAAGTTACATGTTTATGTTTAAAGAAATTCCCTTTTAAAATGTTTAAAGTAGTGATTTGCGTGAACATGTCTTCGTAGTGGGGATATGAAGATGAAATTTTTAAGATTTACTTCGTCATACACAGATTTTGGGTTGGGTGTATAGGTGATTAACCCTTTAAGGTAATACGGTCAACAGTTTGACAGAGATTGCTCTACTGTTCGTATCGAGACTACTCTACGCCAGTATGACAAAGATTGTTTTGCTGTGCGTATTGAATTTACTCTACGCCAATATGACAGAGATTGCTCTAATGTACTTATTGGGAATACTCTATACCAGAACGACAAAGATTGTTATAGTGTGCGTATTGAGAATACTCTAGGCTAGTACAACATAGATGGTCTTAGATTTTTAACAATGTAAGGAGCTCACTTTGATTTTTGAACAAATTTGTTTTTCTTATAAGTACTTCCCTAATTACCTTAGTACTCATTGGGCTTATTAGCTCACTCTTTTCTTTTTAAAATGTTTCCACCAGGTAGCAACTGAGTTTCTCACGAGTCTATTGAAGTCGATCTCTGCCACCAGACTTGTTAGATTGCATATCATTTTGCATCCACGTAATTGTAAATGCTTTCTTTATAGCTAGGGTGGCTATCACTTTTGCATGACTTAACATTATTTTAGAAAGTCATGTTACTTGTAAATTTAAACTTACATGTCTATTTATAATGAATTTTCATGTGGTGGTGGGCTTCTGAATTGATAAATGGTGTATGAATAAATTTTGGGATGTATGTATATGTTTTTTTTTTGTGTTGTGTATCTGTTTTTAGAGGAAACTCGGTCGAAATTTTTTAGTATTTTGTTCACTATAGTAAAATAGCCACTTATGAATTTTAGTATAAAATGGGTTTCCATCTAGAGTTTTGACAATGGATTTCATAGTCATAGTTGTGATCTATTGTCGACATGCCACATTCTAGATTTATAGAGTAATTTGGGGTGGGGTGTGTCACTTTATTACTTGTGAATCTTGCTAAATGTACGGATTGTTTTCTTCTGTTAGGATTAAAGAAGAAATCTTAGATTTCACCTAGGAGACAAAATCAGATGCTTACCCAATGTAAGTGTATCCCATTGTATTGATTTCAATGTTGGAATCAGGTTGTTACTAAGAAACACAATGATTACCAACAAATTATAATTGGTTAATTGAATTTTGAATTCATGAATATGGAAGCTACTTTTTTCTTGGTTAAGTGTTCTTTTAACTAATCTTTTCTTCAAACTCATTTTCTACAATATTGAAGCTAACTTTTCTCTTGGGTAAAAGAGTATTTGATGCAATTTTCAACTCGAACACTTATATTTTATAGGAGAATCTTTCAAGTGATTATAGGTGGGATACTACTGATCTAGAGGCATTTTTAAAAAACAAAGCTCTTAAAGGTATTTCCTAATGCACACCTAAACTTCCAGCTGAACTAAAAAAGTACACTAAAGTTCTCTTCATCTTGCTAGCATTTTTCAAACACCATGAATGCACTCATCCACAAAACCCTTCAGCACGAAGTCCATGGTAACAAACTGTTGAAAGTTAAACATGAATTTAAGTTTTGCAAATTCAATTAAGCAGGTTAAGAAATTAAATAAATGTAAGTTTTACATTTTAATGTTTTTGAGTTAAAATGAGAGTAATGCATGTAAAAATGAAGCAAGTTACAAGTAAGTTAAAGAGGGAATTATAGATCTAGATGTGTGAGTTATAGATCTAGATCTTTCCATGTAATCCTATAAATAGGATATGTTGTATGAATTGAAGTATCAAGAAAAAAACACAAACGTCAATAAAAGAGAAATAAGTTTGAGAGAAAAAAGTGAGAACCAAGTTTGTAGTTTTTCAAGAAGAGTTCTTCAATACAAGAGAATTATTTTGTCAAATATTCCTCGTTCGATTCTTTTTTTGTGAGTGTTTATAACACGCTTCCAACAAAGTTGTATGAGAGCTTGAGTTTGAAAGAAGAGAATTGTTTTTGCAAATGGCAAACAACAAATGGTTCCTTTCCAAGTGCCTCGCTTGACGAAGGAAAATTATAGTAGTTGGTGTATACGAATGAAAGAACTACTTGGTTCACAAGATGCTTGGGAAATTTTTGATAGTAGCTATAATGAGCCTAAAAATGACACGACTTTAAATCAAGTGCAAAGAGAAGCTTTGAAAAATACAAGAAAGAAAGATCAAAAGGCACTCACCATTATTCATCAAGCAATTGATGATACAAATTTTGAGAAGATTTCTGGAGCAACTACTGCAACGGAAGCATGGAAAATTTTGGAGAATACGTATAAAGGTGTAGATCGTGTAAAGAAGGTTCGCCTTCAAAAATTGAGAGGTGATTATGAATCACTACACATGAAGGAGTTTGAATCAATTTCATATTATACTTCAAGATTACTAGCGGTAGTAAATGAAATGAAGAGATATGGTGAAACAATAAATGATGAGCAAGTAGTTGAGAAGATACTTCGCTCATTGGAGGAAAGATTCAATTTTATCGTTGAAGCGATAGAAGAATCAAAAGATTTGAGTACGATGTCGATTGATCAACTCGTTGGCACTTTGCAAAGCCCATGAAAAGAAACTTCTCAGGAAGAACAAACAAACAGCTGAACAACTTTTCCAATCAAAGTTGTAGTTGAAAGAAAAAGAATATGATCCAGAAAAAGGTAGTCAAGGGGGATGTGGTCATAATCGTGGACGAAGAGGACGCGGTGGAGGAAATTTCAATCAAAGAAATTTCAATGATAGTACTTCAAGTACTAGTTCATCAAGAGGTCGTGGAAGACAAAATTACTGAAGACCATATGGTGGAGATCAAATAATAATGACAGGAAGTATGACAAAAGTCAAGTTGAATGCTACAATTGTCATAAATTCAGACATTATTCTTGGGAATGCCGAAATAAAGTTGAAGAAAATGCTAACTATGCTGAGCAAGAAATTAAAAACGGTGAGCCGTCTTTGCTACTTGCATGTAAAGGAGAAGAGACATGTGAAAGTAGTTCGTGGTATCTTGACAACGGTGCAAGCAATCACATGTTCGTGGAACTTGATGAATCAGTTGGTGGAAATATCATATTTGGCGATGCTATAAAAATACCTGTGAAAGGTAAATGAAATATTCTAATCAACTTGAAGAATGGTAAGCATGAGTTTATCTCTAATGTTTACTATGTGCCAAATATGAATAACAACATTTTAAGTCTGGGACAACTCTTGGAGAAAGGCTATAATGTTTTTATGAAGGATTATAGGCTTTCAATAAGAGATAATCATGATAATATGATTGCTCAAGTGCAAATGATGAAGAATGGAATGTTTTTGTTAAACATTCAAACTGATGTTGCGAAATGTTTAAAGTCATGTTTGAAAGATCCATTGTGGATTTGGCACATGAGATTTGGGCATTTGAACTTTGATGGTCTGAGATTGCTAGCAAGGAATGACATGGTGAAAGGTTTGCGATATGTAAAACATCCTGATCAAATTTGTGAAGGTTGTCTTTATGGCAAACAGTCAAGAATGAGTTTTCCACAAGAATCTTCTTTAAGAGCAAGAAGACCACTAGAGCTTGTTCACACTAATCTTTGTGGACCAATCAAACAAAGTTCTTTCGTAAGAATAAATATTTTTTTATTATTTATTGATGATTTTAGCCGAAACACTTGGTATATTTTGTCAGTGAGAAATCAGAGGCTTTCACCATGTTTAAGAGATTCAAATCTCTTGTTGAAAAAGAAAGTGGTCTATACATAAAAGCTTTAAGATTAGATGAATAAGGTGAATTCAATTTGAATGAATTCAAACGATATTGTGAAGAAAATAGAATTCGTCGACCTATGAAAATTCCCGTACACTCCTCAACAAAATGACGTTGTTGAGAGAAAGAACAGAACCATAATCAACATGGCTCGAAGCATGTTGAAAAGTAAAGATATACCAGAAGAATTTTGGGCACAAGCAGTTGAATGTGCTGTTTACTTGTCGAATCATTCTCCCACTAGAAGTGTGTAAAATAAAACTCCTCAACAAGCATGGACAGGAAGAAGACCATCTATTGCTCATCTGCGAGTATTTGGGAGCATAACTTATGCTCATGTACCAGATAAAAAACCTAGTAAGCTTGATGATAAACGTGAGAAGCATGTGTTTGTTAGATATAATGCAAGCTCAAAAGGCTATAAGCCTTATAATCCCGCTACAAAAAAAAAGTAAGTAGAGATGTTGTGTTCGATGAGGAAGCAACGTGGAATTGGAATGATGAGCCAAAAGAATACAAGTTTCTCTTGTTTCCAGAAGATGATGATAAATTGAGTGACAACGTTGCTTTTCCATCAGCACCACCTACATCACCAATCTTTCCACAACAAGACACACCATCATCATCTACAAATTCTAGTGAAGGGCCTCATCACATGAGAAGTTTGCAAGACATATATGATGAAATAGAAGAGTTAAGTCAAAGCTTTAATGATCTTACTCTTTTTTGTCTTTTTGGTGATAGTGAACCTTTAAATTTTGAAGAAGCTTCACAAGATGAAAAATGGAAGCATGAGATGGATGAAGAGATGAAGGCCATAAAGAAGAATGATACTTGGGAACTTTCTAGTCTTCCTAGAGGAAAGAAAGCAGTAGGTGTCAAATGGGTGTTCAAGATAAAGCGAAATGAAAAAGGAGAAGTGGAGAGACATTAAGCGAGATTAGTTGCAAAAGGCTATTCTCAAAAGAAAGGCATTGATTATGATGAAGTGTTTGCTTCTGTTGCTCGCTTAGAGACCATAAGATTGCTAATTGCATTAGCTGCTCAGAAGAAATGGAAAATCTTTCAGATGGATGTGAAATCAGCATTCTTGAATGGTCACCTTGAAGAAGAAGTTTACTTGGAACAAACTCTTGGCTATGCTATAAAAGGTCATGAAGATAAAGTTTTAAAGTTGAAGAAGGTGTTATGCAGATTGAAATAGGTGCCAAGAATGTGGAACAACAGAATCAACAAATACTTCCTTCATAATGGGTATTTGAGATGCCCTCATGAACTTTAGCTTTATATTAAGACTAATGATCATGGAGATATGTTGTTGGTTTGCCTGTATGTAGTTGACTTAATTTTTACAGGAAATTGTCCAAGGATGTTTGAAGATCTCAAAGCAACAATGATCAAAGAATTTGAAATGATAGATATTGGGCTTATGTCATATTATCTTGGCATTGAGGTGAAGTAGTCTGAAAAAAGTATCGTTATACTAAAGAAATCCTTGAAAAATTCAAGATGTTTAATTGCAAGCCTGTAGCAACTCCGATGGAAACTAGGACAAATCTGGCCAAATATGAAGATGAAGATGTTGTAGATCCTTCATATTTCAAAAGTTTAGTTGGAAGTTTAAAGTATTTAACTTGCACAAAGCTAGATATTCTCTACAGTGTTGGATTGGTGAGTCGGTTTATGGAAACTCCTACAACTACTCATTTGAAAGTGGCAAAGAGAATCTTTTGTTACCTAAAAGGTACGCTTGACTATGGATTATTTTAGACATCGTCTAAAGAATTCAATCTTGAAGGTTATACTGATAGTGATTAGGTTAGAGATCTGAAGGTTATACAAATGAATTTGTATTTTTTGTTGGTAATACATCTTTTACCTGGAGTTCTAAGAAGCAACCTATTGTGACATTATCTACTTGTGAGGAAGATTATGTCACTGCATCATCATGTGTATGTCATGCAGTTTGGTTGAGAAATTTGCTTAATGCAATTGGAATTTTGCAAGAGGATGCAATAGTTATCCATGTGGATAACAAGTCAACAATTGCTCTAGTTAAGAATCCAGTGTTTCATGATCGTAGTAAGCACATTGACACCAGATTCCACTTCATTAGAGATTGTATTTCAAGAAAGAAAATTCAAGTTGAATATGTGAAGACAGAAGATCAAATTGCAGATATCTTCACAAAACCACTCAAAGTTGATGTGTTTACTAAGTTAAGGACACGACTTGAAGTTTGTGGAAAATCATTTATAAGAGGGGATGTTGAAAGTTAAACATGAATTTAAGATTTGAAAATTCAATTTAGGAGGTTAAGAAATTAAATAAATGTAAGTTTTACAGTTTAATGTTGTTGAGTTAAAAGGAGAGTTATGCATGCAATAAAATGAAGTAAGTTAAAAGAAATTTAAAGAGAGAGTTATAGATCTAGATGTGTGAGTTATAGATCTAGATCTTTCCATGTAATCCTATAAATAGGATATGTTGTATGAATTGAAGTATCAAGAAAAAAAACAAAACATCCATAAAAGAGAAATAAGTTTGAGAGAAAAAAGTGTGAACCAAGTTTGTAGTTTTTCAAGAAGAGTTCTTCAATACAAGAGAATTATTTGGTCAAATATTCCTTGTTCGATTCTTTGTTTTGTGAGTGCTTATAACCCGCTTCCAACACAAACCACAAAAAAAACATAGTATATATACACAACCTTATAGTCCGTGTTATTAGCATTTTACAAACACCATGAATGCACTCATCCACAAAACTCTTCAACACGAAGTCCATGGCAACAAACCACAAAAAAAAAAAAAAAAACATAGTAATATACACAACCTTATAGACCATGTCATTAACTTTTGTTTAAAAAAAAAGTAAGTTCTCTTCCCGTTTTAGTTTTTAAGTCCATCTCTCGCTAGACTTAGTTTTTAGTTTTCTTATTGTTTTGGTTTATTTATGATTTTTTTACATGGTAGAAGTCAAGAACATAAAAGATAAATATAGAAAGAAAGCATCTTATTCAATAATTAAAAAGCAAAAGAAAAAGGACAAATTTCCCTCCTCAAATATGTGAGATTCTCTCCAATTTAACTTAAGGGCCTAATTACAACACTTTTCCAACTTGAGGAAGGCGATTGATAAAATTCAAAGTTCAAAACTAAGGTGATTGTAATGAAACTGTTTCTTTTCCAAAAAAACAAAACTAAGGTGATTGATTTTATTTCATTCTGGAATTTAGGTCAAATTGATTTCTATAGATTGAAAATCTTGTGGGTGTTTCGTTAGGTCTTAGATTTGAAATCTTTCTTATTGGTTACCTCTTTGTTGAAGTTTAAGTAGCTCTTTGCTTCTTCTCAATATGTAACCTGACCCAAAATATGTGCATTTTTTAGCATTTTATATCTTTACAACATTTTAATTATTGATGCTAAATGTGAACTCAATCATCGACTTTTATTTAGTTTTAACTCTTAAGAATTATTTTTACCTGAATCATGTACTTCAACCTTTTTGTTAGTATATTGTTATGTTTCTTCTTGAGATGATGTTTGGTTTTCTTGTCACATTTCTTCTTCTGATCATTTATGTTCTTTTATTTCTACTATTTTCATATTCTCTACTTTAGTTAAGTATGCATTAGATCCCTTTTACACACCTTTCTTTTATCTCGTATTCATTTCTAATAATTTTCTACACTAAATTAAGACTTTTAGATGGTGTTTGGATGAGTAGTTGTGGAAGTGTTAATAGAGGAGAAATAATTATAGCATGTTTAGATGTGTTTGTTTGTAGAGGGAATATATAAATAATAAGTTTGTAAGTATTTATTTGTAGAAGGGTTGTAAGAGATTATTTGGGGAACGTGGAGTCTTTTATTATTTATTCTTGTTCAAAAGGGCCGACCTCCCAGGTGCATTTCTTTTGTTTTCCCAAACTTTGATTATCAATAATAGAATAAAGGAACAAGTATACTTCGTATAATGGATAGTAGATATGCATGTTAAAATATTATGAATACTTCTATTCTTCATTACAACTTATAATTCAAATTGTTGTTACCACATTGTGAAGGTACTTTGTTTAAGGTGAGGATCGTTTGCATCTACATGTATCATGTTAGTTATCAACACATGTATACTTCATATAAGGGATAGTGGACCACACTTCCTTGTGATATTGTAAACTTTTTGGTTTTAAACACTTTGTAGACATTTTAAGGATCATTAGGTGTAATTTATTATTAGGATTTTTTTTTATCCAAGTGTAATGTACAAATTGTTCACGTCATAATGAAGTGATGTTTGTTAAAACGTCTTGTATTAGATTTGTGACTACACACTATAAATCTTTTTTTACAGGTAAAAACACAAACAAAATAGGTTGTAAATAGACACAAAAAGTGTCATGCAAACTGATAATATGACATAAAGAAATAGTCATAAATGGTTTAATCATGGCTATAATATAATAACATATACGACTTGACCAAGACACCTAGCTAGTGTCGTTAATTCTTATTCAATGACTATGTATATGTGTCATTAATGAATCAATCATAACTATAATAAAATGTCATAAATTTCTCGATTATGACTATGTATATGTGTCACTAATGGATCAGCCATGACTATAATAAAATGTCATAATTGATTCTACAATGACACTTCTAAATTGTCGTTATTACTTTATCAATGACTATATATATGTTTCATTAATGATTCATCCATGACTATAATACAGTGTCATAATTGGTTCTATCATGACACTTTTGTTATAGTGTCATAGTTCGTAATAGCGGATACAATAACTCTTAATTTTAGTCATGGAAAGTGTTCATGACTATAATTTATAGTCATGATATGCGTTATTTCTAGTAGTGAGGATATTGATTTATAGTTGGACTATAGACACTTGTTCATTAAAGAAATAGGTGGCACTTAAGGAGAAAGATGAAAAAATTTCTTAAAAATTAATTTCATAAATGTATTTTAAGTTTACAACTAAAATTGAACATTTAAAAGTTTAGGTATCAAAATAAAACAAACTTCAAATTTCATGAATTAAAATTGGACATTAAAAGTTGGTCAAAATAAAACAAACTTCAAAGTTTAAGGATGAAAGTTATATTAACCTCTTATTTTATGCAATAACACAATTAGTGATCTCCATTAATTTCTCTACTCTTCTTCTCTCTTATTTATCACTTTTTTCGTCATGTAGGTTGTTAGTTTGTTGAAGTTCAAACCGATTTCCAATCAACAAAAATTGATATGTTTATTATACTCAAAGCTGATGTCGATGGTTTGACGAACACCCTCCCTTAGATATGTCCCTAATATATAATGACTTGCATCCATATAAAAAAAAAGATGAGTAAAAAATTAATTTCTTCAAACATTGGAGATGACAAACTAAGACGTGTTTGATAACTATTTTATTTTTAGTTTTGGTTTTTGAAATTTAAGTCAACCCCAATCATCTTATCATAGGTGTTTTATTATTTGAATGTCTACGTCTTAACTATATTTTAAGAAATGAAACCAAATTTGAGAACAAAAAAAAAAATTTCAAAACTTGCTTTTATTTTTGAAATTTGGTTAGTATTCATCTACTCTCTGAAGAGCAGATGGATACATTGTAGGAAAAATGGAGCCTTGATAAAAATAAGCATAAATTTCAAAAATAAAAAAGAAAAAAAGAAAAAATCAAATAGTTATCAAACACGACCTACATAGTTAATTTTTTGTTTGATAATCATTTGATTTTTTTTTATTTCTTATTTTCAAATTTAAACTTGTTTTAACTTAAATTGTCTACAAATGATTTCATATTTTTTTAAAATATATCTTAATCCTAACCAAATTCTAAAAACCAAAAAAACATTTATGGTCAAAGTAAGAAAAATTATAAATTATAAATTGAAATAGTAAATATAGATATTATTTTCGCAAACAAAAAATTAAAAAAAGAAAAAAGAAAATAATTAAACTTGGCAAATTGATAAGATTTGGAAGAACACTAACATTCAAACGATGCCCACTTTAACTATTCTCACAAATAATTTATTTAAAAAAAAAATTATTCTCACGACATAATTATCTAATCCTACTATATTATATTTTGTTGTCAAGATAATTAGAAGTAAATGTCCATGATCATATTCTTTCTAACCAGTTTACAATTACCGAAACAAATGGTAGAAAAATGAGATACTTTTGAACATATCTTAGGATCATTATCAACAAGTCATTTATGAATATAAGAGAACAAATAATACGAAGACTTGATGCAGATACATAACCAAGTAAGTCCCACTGTGAAGAAAATGTTGTGTATTTTCATTGATTAATCTCACTCATTAATTAACATGAGAAAAATTAGTAACAAAAATTAAGAGAGATAATGAAGAACACTACAACCTAACCCTTTTGGAACTATTACTCTTCAACTTAAATTCTCTCAAGTTGACCACAGTTCACTCCATATCCAATCTGTACCTGAAGAAAAATGCTCACACAAACTTTTCTTGTGCTCACCAAATTCCCAAGCATATACGAGAAATGTTGAAATGCTTCAAATTAATACCAAAGATGTAGATACCAGAGCAGTTTTGCTACACTCTTCACTGAATCCCTCAATTAAATTTCAGCCATTCTTCAGTTTTGGTGACTAAATATCAAGGCGATTGAAAACTAAAAAAATATAGTTGATGGATCCAAGATAACTACACCTGGAAAGCCAATATGAAGCAAGAAGACTGATAGAACCCAAACTCTCTTACTATATGAAAATAATAGAAATAGAAGAAGATAACCAAGTTTTCATAGGTATTTAGACCTTCCTTCTCAAGAAGACTCTCTCAAGCCCTAAAAAAACTACGGAAATAAATGCGTAAGAACTCTCAAAACATTTACTAATACATCGAATCCTTTCGAAGTCCCGACCATATGAATCTAATGACTATTGTATGTTTAATCGGGCTACGGGCTACGGGCACATGCTTCTCAGCTCTGAAAAGAATTCTCAATGGATTCACCTATAATTGGCCTTCATAGAAAGAAAGACCGACTAATATAGCATAGCATTGAAAAACTAGTTAGATATGAACTAAGAGGAAGGAAAATTCAGTAAAGCCTTAAAATGTCAATTTGTCTCCTACACATCTTTATATAATAATTGGTATTTCAGAATTCGATCAGGAGGCAACAGACAACTCGCAATGAGCTTGCCTTTCATTGCTCCCCTAAATATTGCCTGCAATAGAAAAGAAAAAGATGTTTTCAGGTCCCTTTCCAAATTCATGCATCCATGCCAACTATATTATGCACTAACTCACTAGCCATGACATTTTATTCGTAATACATAATATTTCATAAAAGAGCAACAAGCATAATGTTGTGTCAATGAACCTTGGTGATAGCTTCAGGTGTTTGTGTGTGGATAGCGAAGATTGATGGACAGAGCGAGTTAAGCTTTAGATAAACCCAATCACTAACCTCAAAATGAACATTCCAGCATTTCTCATTGCATCCTTTCTCATACGTTGTTGTGCTTGCAAAAACGTGACCTTCATTTTTTTCCATCATGGTATCTTAATCAGCCAATTGAGAGTCTACGAATTAGATAGCACTCAGGCCACAGATTTATCCTAAATCCTAAATAATAAAAAAGGAAGGCAATTTGGGTGCAGCCATGGCTGCATCCTACTCATGATGTCACACACACATTTTAATATTTTTTTATAAAAACAAAAGTGAGCTGAGATGAGGTGCCACATATGTTGACATTATGGGTGGGGTGCAGCCATGGCTGCACCCAAATTGACTTCATAAAAAAGGGAAAATATTGTATGGATGTCAAAATTTTAGAAAAATTCAAATATAGCAGAAATTGAGAACGAATATTCCACTCACTTTGTCCAATTTCGAATATTCCAACTCACAAACTAATGATGCCTTTGATCACGTGAAACTGATTTAAGATAATAAAGTGAAATGGATTGAAGCAAATTATGTGAAATTGATTGAAAACAATGAAAATTGAAATATCTTGATAATATGAAATACTTTTAAAAAGATGCTAGAATTTTCTACCGACAACAGATTCTCTAAAAAATAAATATCAAATTTCACATAAAAATAATCCTCCTCCCAATCATCACTATTCACATGAAGTACATTACTTCAATTTCTAGAATAGTGAATAGTGACATGGGGAGACATCATCTTGTGCTTTTACTTCCTCTAAACATTATCATCTTCAATAGCCAACGTTTCTTCATCTTCCTCGTGATCATCACTATTCACATGAAGTACATTACTTTGATCTCTATAAGTCATTCTAGGAGACTTTCCGTTCGATTTGCTGTACTTAATGGGTTCACTAACCCAACTAGCACGAGCCACATCTCCTCATGTTAGATCGTCGTCGTAAAAACAAGCTTGTCCTCAATCATTGCTTCGATATTTTCTTCTTCAAGGGTTCTGACCAAGTATTCATTACTATCATCAATATGATCCAAAGTAATAAGATCGACTTGGTCTTTTAGATCAAAACACTACTTAGTGATTGGTTATATTTTACATAAACCAAACCATTCAAACGTTTTAATACGTTTTGGTCCTTAGCATTATTAAGGAACAATATAGGGGTATGTTAGCAATTACTTGGGGAGTAAGTTATGGTTTTGTTATAAATAGAAGATGTTAGAGTAGGGTTTAGGCATCCAAATATTGATTGAATTATTGGTTGAATTAGTCTAGGGCTCATAGAGAGTATTCTCTTGAGATGGGAGGTTCCAAGTCCTATCAAAACTTGAGATTATCTTTTAGTTCTTTTATCTTTTGATATAATCTAGATCCTGGATCATATCAATTGATATCAGAGCTATTCAATTCTTGGTTGTAGAGATGGATAAAGAAGATGCTCGTTTAATTTGAGAATTGTGGCAAAGTTTTATGGCCTTGAGGGAGGAGTTAAAGGAGGGTTTCAATGACCTTAAGGGGGTGTTTGGTGGAGGTATTAAGTTAATCCGGATTAACTTAATCCTTCTAATTCGTGTTTGGTGGACGGATTAACTTAATCTCTCAGATTAAGTTAATCCTTCACAAACTCCAACAATAATCCTCATATTTTCTCTCTCTGTCTCGTTTTCCGAAATTATCTTTAATTATATTTTTTAAACTATTTATTCAACTTTTAAAATTTAGATTTAAGAGTTTATTCATTTTTTTTTTATGTTTTGTATTTCATTTAATATTTTTAAATTTAATATTAAATGTTAAATTATCTAAAGAAAAAAATGGTTCAAGAAAATAAAAGAAATATATTTCATTTTCAAGAGACAATTATTTGAATGGAACAAAACAAATTCCTAAATTATAAAACTCATTTTTCTACTTAGAATATAATTAGTTTTATTATTATATACATACAAAATTTTACTTGTGTTATTTTATGACTTGTTTTCTATGCATCTAAATTGGTTGTTATATACACCTATTTGTGAATATACTTTTGTTATTATTATATTGACTACAATTTTAATTCAAATGAGTATTAACCAATAAAATAGGTAGAATGATTTAAAAATACATGAAAATTAGGTTTATACTTTCATTATAACTTTCATCAAGATAGTATAGTCCAACATATTTAAACTACTTTAAAAATATGAGTAAAATTGAATTTCAAACTTAATTACCATTCACACAAGTTAAGGTGTACTAAATAAATTAAATTGATTTTTTAATTTTAAATTTATATCAATCTTGTAATTAAGTAATTAAAAGGATTTTTATATATAATTTCCTATATCTTTCTAAATTTTTTGAATGAAAATAAAGTTTTTTATATTGTTTTTAATTAAATATAGATATTAAGTTAAGATTGAAATAAATAATAAAATATATATTCATCAAGCATATTTTATTTAAATTAATATTATTGCTACATTTTCAAATGAATGTCATTTTGTTATGAAACTATTGTAAAGAGAAAACAAATTAAAGAGTAGACATTTAAAAAAATATATAAAAAATGTTAAATAAAAACTCAGTTTAACTTAATCCCTCCACCAAACAACATTACGCTTAACTTAATCGAATTTTAACATAATATGTCCACCAAACATAGATTAACTTAATCTTCAGCTTAACTTAATACTCAGCTTAACTTAATACCGACTAACTTAATTCTAATTCCTGCACCAAACACCCCCTAAAGGATCTTTTAGAGAGATCTAAGAGGAAATAATATTGGAAATAATAATGATGGCTAGGGTTTTGAAATCGCCTTTGCCACCGCTGTCCCCTCTACCGCCACCGCCGCTGTAAAGACCCGACCCGAATGGGGTTCTAAATGGGCCCTTACCCCAATGCATGCATTCAAAGTAAAGGACAATATACAAATAGGATTTCGGATTCCAATTAAAAACAAAACATTCAAACATTCGGTTCAAAGTCCAGACAATTTTCCTGAAACCTGTCCCTGTCTCCAACCACCTGTTCCAAGATAAATACATTTCCAAAGTTTACTCTGATCAGAGATTTATTAAAATCATTCAAAACCTGTCCAGATACAACAATGCTGGAATCCACAAAACATTTAGAAACATCCTAGGGCTCCGTGCCCGGCTACATGCATTCAGGGGAAAATAAAACATAAAGAGTCATAGCACAAAATCAGAGTTTGATGGCTGGTCCCCATGATCACAGCTCCTCCTTCAACCATCCTGTCTCGCATCTCGGTTACCTGTGGAAAACCACAAAATAAGGGTGAGTAATGAATTACTCAGTAAGAATCCCCAACCGGGGTACAATACGATATACATGGTCATCTAGATGAGTGTATGCAAGCTATGAGTATAAACACAGAATAGAGCACATTACTTGAGTCCATACTTGGACCTCGGATGCCAACTCAGGGTCTTAGTCCGGAATAATCCACCACACAATACACCACACAATACGCCCTATACGAGAAACAAGTCCCGGCCTCAGCCTGTCTACTGTCGAAGAAAGATGCACTAGCTCAAGATCCCGAGGAGCTCTCCGGTCGGCGCTGTAATGAGCGTAAGCATGCACCGCGCGTGCTCTGCAGAACTATGAAGTGCCGGGTCTAGTGGCAAAGTTGCCCATGTCCGATCACCACGCCTAACTAAATCTTTAGATCGGTGTCAGCGACATAGGGGTGTGAGACACGGACACGTGAACTATGTCGGCTGATCCACCGCACTTTGAGGCTAAGGAACCGGTCGTGGTAGGCTTACACCAGAAGCCGTCCCTGCCCTAACAGTGGCAATCAAAGGCTACGGCCGAACACGCGAGGATGTGCCGATGCGCCGGACGAGGCAATGCCAAGTCATCATCCCGACCGTTGGGGCATTTAACGATCGCCACCCTCACCCAAGATTGCGGGGGGTAGCCGTTAGGGTTAGCTATTCCCTAACGGGATCGGGGACGAGCACCATCTCAAACGCGTCCTATCGGGGATGCAAGGTTCGTTATGCACCCGACCCGGATGATGCTATCTACCTGCACTCTAACCTGTCATAGCAATCAGCAAACAATCCAATACGTTAAAATACGTGTTCAATAAGAATACAACGACCCTAGCATGATACTACGAAGCAAGAACAAATACGAGCATGCCAGAAAGGAACAACCTAGCATGGACTAACATCAGAACAATGTAGGAATTCATGCCAGTCGGGAATTCAGAATAGAGCACTTAGCTACACATGTCAATAAACACAAACAAGCAATCAATCAGCAATCACATAATATATCGCAGGGTCCACACAACTCCGGTAAGAAATCCTTACCTTGGTCGGGGAGGCGATTAACACAAAATCCTAAGCTGCGAACGATCTCGAGCTAGCTACCGGGAACCTAACAAGCACAACACAATTACACACAAAAATCTAAATAAAATAAAATAATTAGGCTCGGCTCGGGAGCACTCACTCACTCACTCGGCTCGGCTCGGCTACAGGACACGCGACACGGCGCTAGGGCAAGGCTGCGCGCGGACGACGGGGCGCGCGACATTGGGGCGCGGATGTGCGCGCGCGACTCTGGCTTTGGCGACACGGCCGCTGCCTTGCGAGCAGAAGGAAATCAAATTGGCGATTGAGAAGACGAGCTCGGCGAATTGGCGACAATGGATCTTCTTCTCGGGTGAATTGGTGCTGGTTCTTCTCCACTAGCTGCACAAACTCACAACCACACACACTCTTCACTCTCTCGGCCATCATGGGCCAAACCAAAAACAGAGGAGACGGAATTGAAGGAGAAGAGGAAGGAAGAACTTACCAGCTGCTCGAGAATGAAGATCGACTTCGAAATGGAGAAGAAACTCGGTCGAATTGGAGCTGGCGTGGGAAGAAATCGTGAAGACGGAGTTCAGTCGGTCGAAGAAGAAAATCGCGAAGAAGAAGAAATGAGGAAGAAGGCTCGGGCGATTCTGCCTTTAAACTAAACTCCCTTAAAGAACGGCTTATGTACAAGATGACGCGCATAGATTAACAAGAGTGCTCGGTGGCTCAATTGGCAATGACACCTAACTAGCTTCCCAAGCGCCCATGGTTCGAATCTCATTCGACGTGCTATTTAATTCCCTATTTATTTTTGCCTTTTACCAAGCCCAAATACCTTCACCAAGCTTCCCGATCCCATTTAATTCATCTCATAATTTTTTTGGCAATTGGAAAAGACATAACCGGCCCTGTCGGCCCGACCAAATTACCAAAATGCCCCTGGGGCCAACCGGGAAGACCGGGATGAAATTCCGGGCCGTTACAGCCGCCACCACCTCTGCAGCTACCATCGACTAACCAACGCCACAAAAAAAATTGTATTTTCATTTTTATGCTTCTATTTTTGTGTATGCCCACCTTGAGGACAAGGTGCTTTACAGGGGAGGATATTGATATGTTTTGGGGCTTATCATTGTCAAGGAATAATATAGAGGTATGTTAGCAATTAATTGGGAAGTAAGTTAGGAATTTGTTATAAATAGAAGATGTTAGGATAGGGCTCATAGAGAGTATTCTCTTGATAGGGAGGTTCCAAGTCCTATGAAAACTTGGGATTATCTTATAGTTCTTTTATCTTTTGATGTAATTTAGATCCTGGATCGTATCACATTTTTTTTTTAATCTATTCATTTTCTTCAAAGAAATCTACAAAAACTTGGGCTTAGTGGTCGAAGACCAGGGCTTTGAAGGTATGCTCCCTTCAAGGCTTTAGGTTCGAAACTAGAGATGTTCATTTTTTTCGTCTCTAATAGGACGGGGAATCCCCATTCCTAAATAATTAATCATATAGTTGAAAGTTGGTAGATATTTTTAATGAAAAGTTGGTACATTAATTTTTTATTAATGGTCAAGTATCAGTAGATTTTTAACAAAAGTTCATAGGAGGTAGCAGTGGGGTGTTTAGATGACGAGTAGATCACTTGATTAGCAAACTTATAATATGACAAGAACTATTTGTCTAATACCAAGCCATATAAACTCAATCAGTGAATGAAAATGTCTTATTAGTTACCATCAAACTATCAAAATAGGAGTAAGAACAAATTATTGTGGTTAAATTATATGAAACTAGATACAAAGAGTTTCGCACCAATGACTAGTTAGAAATTCAATGATTTCAATTTGTACGCAAAAATGAAAATTTAATTATTTAAGATTATTAAGTTGGTAGATTCGTTTTTTTAATGGGAAAAATTCCCTATAGGGAACTCGATCCCCATCAATTCCCAGTAGGGAATCCCCATCCTCATCCCCATAAAAAAATGGTGAATTTCATGGGGACGGTGACAGGGAAGCCATTCCTTGTCCCCGCCCCGTCGACATTTTTATTTGAGACTCATATGTGACATTAATTTGAAGATACCTCATGTGTCTCCATTCCTTTGATGTTTTCTGATGCCTAGACTAGGGACGAACGTGGTTACCTCGGGTATAGTGGAGCAAATCTCCGATTTCCCAGTTTCAAAAAATAAAAAAAAAACAACAAAATATAATTACTTAAAAGTTGGCTTTTTAAATATTAAATTCATAACTTAGAAAACATAAAGAACAAATACTTATATATATATATATATTAAAAAAAAAAAAACTCTAATTACGCTTACATCCAGAAGCACTACATGTTAGATCAAGCATTCTTGCTGCCAAGTTTTGTAACTACCTTTGCCACTACCACCGCCCCCACCATTGCCTCCACCACCACCAATGCACCATCGTCGCCGCTGCAACTGCCGGCTCCGCTGTAGCTATAAAAAAAACTCAAAATTTTATCTTAATTATTTTTTTACCAACATCTTGAGGACAAGGTGTATTTTTTTAGGGGTAGGTAGTGATAGGGTTAGGTCTTTGTAGAAATAGAAATAATATAAAGGTATGTTAGCAATTACTTGGGGAGAAAATTAGGGTATTTCATTATAAATAGAGATGGTTAGTGTAGGGTTTAAGCATCCAATTATTATGGATTATCTTGTAGGGCCATAGAGAGTATTCTTTATAAAGGGAAGGTTCCAAGACTTATCAAATTTTGGTTTATCTTGTATTCTTTTACCTTTTTATATAATATAGATCCTGAATCATATCATAAGTCTCTTAGCCATTGGATCTTTCATCCATTTACTAATTTTCCATTTTTCAGAAATAAAAATCTTCTTCATCATTGGGTCAACTATAAGTTGCAAAGCTGAGTAACAACTAGTCTAACTAGCTGTTTTGATTACTGAAATCTCTCATCATATTCAATACATAGTGGTTGTAAATAAATTCACAGTGTCACGACCCTTTTAAGACACCTAATTTCTTAAATTTTTCCAATATTTTCTAAGATCAAATCTAAACAATGAGCAACACATAGGGTTCAATATTAATGATGTTGTTTTGCTTCTAAGAACTTACCAACTAGGACACAATTTGAGGCATTAAAAAATAATAGTAACTACTTGGATTTACATTTTCCTCACCAATTATTTTGATCATACCAACGAAGTGTTCAAATAACTTTTTCCAGCCTTGATGCATCAATGTCTTCCCCATAGTTCCAGCACCTAACTTCCGTGCTTGGTGGAGAAGAAGCGAACAAAGGTACGCTCGCTTCTTGTCTTGTTCTCTGCTGCGAATTGGGATCGCTCGCTTACCATTTTTAGAGAATGTCAATAAATTTCAAAATCCATTTCATCGTCAAGTAGCAACAACTGTCTTTTTTATTGGTACCGAAGTAGCCCTTTGGTAAGGTATTGGAGCAACATTACCGATTGATAAATCTCTAACTTTAGGTCTTTTTTAAATTGATTCAATTGCGAAATAAATAAAATATCACGATATGTGTATCTAGGGAATAGTTTCTTCAAAGAGAAGTAACCGTAGATATACATATTTAATTCAATTTTTTTTATTGATTTTGAGTATACGAATTTCGTTAAAGATTCAAACTTCATTTCATCTTTTTTTTCTTTTATAAAGTCTAAAGTTATTCTACAAAAAGAATCCAGTGGATTCAAAATTTATGGAAAATTCTTTTCTATTTCGAGAATGTCTAATATATATTTTACATCTTCTATGTGAAAATATTTCAGCGAACTAAAAAGTTAATTAAAGTCCTATGCCTTCTAATGGCCCATCCAACATCCAATTTTTCCATTCAACTTCATGGCTGTATATTAGATTTTTGTTCCAAAAAAATAGATTTTTATGAATTGGACTTCCTTTTTTTAAGTAGGTTACTCTAGCCTTATGATAGGTCAAAGGTTTTAAACTTCAATCATATTGACCAACAACTTCTAGCATTACACGAAAGCTTCTTAGGTGAATAGTATATTAATGGAATACATGCTTGATAAATCCAACGCAAAATGAATTGAACTGTGATATCTCTTCCTTCTTTTCTATATTTTTCATTGATGCTAGCTTGTTTCAACTTCTTCAATCTATTCCTATCATCAACAACTTTCCATGGATTTGGATACACAAATGTATCATTTGCACCTTTGTTTTCGTGGTGGTTTCACTTGTAATTAACAGTGGCTTCCAATAGCTATATCAATTCCAAGTACTCGACTTTTAGACATTCCACAACTTAAACTTGATCAAGTAAATTTCATGTCATCCTCCTTGTCGATTGTAGTTAAGTCACAATTAGCATAACTTGGAAGTGCATTGCTCTTTTCTCGTTTTGATTTCAATCTTTCTTGGTAATCCTTAATTTATCTTTTACATTAGGTGGGCACTTAAAGCAAGCTTTGACATTTCAATTCCCTCAACTAAATGTGTTGTTGCTTGGCTAATACCACCCTTTGGTAATTTTTCCTCAAAATGTACATTTGTAAGTATTGGTGTCCTCATTTTCCAAAATGACATTGCCAACTAGGATGCTTTCATTTTGACTCAACTTCTCCATCCTTTTATAATCATTTTATATTAAAATATTTTAAAAGCAAAGACTTTAGAGACTTCAACTTCCTCACCTAAATCTTCATTTGTTATCGAAACCATTTCTTGGGTAACTAGGAATTCTAATGACTACATCTTTTTGTACTTAAAGTGATGACCAAGGACAACTCTTCATCACACTGGTAGCACAGGCCTTTGTCACATTTAGCTCACATTTCCATGTTTGTGGATTATTTATACGGATCCTTATTCCAAATTGTCGATGATCAACTTCCAAAACTTGAAGTAGTCGACCCTTTAACGTCAACCGCGTTTGTCACCATTTTCGTGACATACGACAGTGATATTTTAGTCGCATAAGTCGAGCATAGAGATTCCCTTCAAAGGCTAGTCAAAACCATTCCAATAGTAGCTTTTAGAACTTCCAAAACTTGAAGTAGTCGACCCTTCAACGTCAACCACGTTTGTCACCACTGTCGTGACATTCGACAGTGATATTTTATTCGCATAAGTCGAGCATAGAGATTCCCTTCAAAGGCTAGTTAAAATCATTCCAATAGCAGCTTTTAGAACTTCTTTCACGACAAAATGGACACCTTATCTCCCTCCCATTGGTGTCAATTGAGGCCTCTCGTTTAAGACATAAGACTCTATCTTCAAGCTTTTCCTTCTTTGTTAGCCTTTAAACTTCAAATTTTTAAACTTTGTTTGGTATAAAAATTATTATCATAGGATGGGAAGTTGAGACAAATGGAAAACATCCTGGTTAGCAATATATCATTTTGGAATATGAAAAGGATATCAATACTTGCAAATGTACATTTTGTGGAAAAATAGACGAGGGTGGTATTAGCTGAGCAACAACACATGTAGATGGTAGGAATCGAAATGTCAAAGGTTGTTTAAAGTGACCACCTAATGTAAAAGATGAATTAAAGAATTACAAAGAAAGATTGAAATCAAAACAAGAATCGAGCAATTCACTTCCATGCCATGTTGATTATGATTGAACTACAATCGACAATGAGGATTACATAGAATTTACTGGATCGAGTACAAAAAAAAAGTGAGTACTTGCCAACGAGTCACTCTCAATTACAAGTGAAGCCACCTCGACAAAAAGGTGCAATAGATAAACTTTATCTATCATGATTGTTGATAATATGAATAGATTGCAGAACTTGAAACAATCTCACATCACTGAAAAATATAATAAAGAAGGAAGAGATGACAACATTCAATTTTGCATTGGATTCATCAAGCAGGTATTCCATTAAATACTATTCGCTTGAAAAGCTTTCGTGTAATGCTAGAAGTTATTGGTCAAATTGATCCAGGTTTAAAAGCTATATTCTACTCTTAAAAAAGGAAGTCCAATACATAAAAAAAAACTAATGAATATCCATAAAGTTGAATGCAAAATTGGATGTTCATTCATGCATCAAAACTGGAAAAGTTATTTAAACTCTACTAGAGAATGGTCGAGAAAATTAGTGAGAAAAATATAATTCAAGTCGTTACTGATAATGTCTCAAATTATGTGTTAGTTGATAAATTTTTTAAAGCAAAATGACTTCATCTATTAAGACACCATGTGATCCTCATTGTGTAGACTTGATCTTATAAGATATTGGAAAAATTGAATAAATCAAGAGGTGCCTTAAAAATTGAATAATTCAAGTAGTTATTGATAATGTCTCAAAAATATTGAACATGATGAGAGAATTCACTAATAAACACGAGCAAGTTAAGACCAATTGTTACTCATTTTGTAACCTCATATTTGACCCTATCAAGCATTGATAAGAATAAACCAAATTTAATGAAGATGTTTATATCTGAAAAATGGACAACTAGTAAATGGGTGAAACATTTCAATGGTAAGACAGCATCTAGCACCATTCTATTGTCTTCCTTTTGGTACTTGGTAGTCTATACTTTAGAGACATTAAGACCCTTAGTTCTTGTATTGAGACTTATAGATAGTGAAAAACCTACAATGGAGTATATCTCAGAAGCCATGGACCAAGAAAAAGAGGCTATTAAGAAGAGATTCAATGATAATAAAATGAAATATATGGTTTAGGATATTATTGATAGAAGATGAGATTGTCAACTTCACCGACCATTACATTACTTGAATCCTTTTAACATCTAAGATAACAAAGATGGAATGCGCACATATCTCCTTCCCATTGTTGTTTAGTTGAGGTCCTTAATACAGCTATCAAGTGCTCTACATGCCCTAGCATTGACTTGTTGTAGACCAAGATGTCATCGAAAAATACTAACACAAATTTCCTTAGGAATGGCCATATAATGGAGTTAATAATGGACTAGAGTGTTGATACAACATTCCTCAAGTCAAAATGGGAATCTCGTTCACCCGATCAGTGACTTGAGATCTAGGGGTGAAACACCCAATTTTGTGGGTTTGGGGGCACAACAAGACCTTCGATGGGAGCTTGGGGGCAATGCTCTCGAAACTAAAAGTTTATAGGGACCTAAAACACAAAGGTCAGAGGTAAACAATTTTTTTAAAAGCGCGTTGCACACAAAGGCGCAAAAGCTCTCTCGAGCATGATGCTAAAAAAAGACACCAGCTTTATTTTCCAGGCACACCATGTATAAAAAGAAATTTAAAATATGTATTTATCACAAAACATATTAGTCACAACGTTTCAATATTCATCTATATATAACATATAAAAATAAAAGGAAGCTTTACAATACTAGTAGTATTGAATCCAATCCAAATATTAAATAAGTCCTAAAGCTCGAACTCATCTTCACTTAATACAAAATTCTCCTCATCCACTTCATTATTGGACTTATATCCCTATATATCTTCTTTTTATTCACTATCGATCTCAATAGTTAACCCAGTCATATTAAAGGTTATGGTTGTGTGGAGGATGAAGATTCATCTGTTGTCTTGTTTCTAGAGGTATTAGCTCTAGAATAATATGCGGGTTCTTTACTCCAAGAGCTCAAGAGACATCACCCCAGGTTAATGTATCATCTTCAAATACAAGATAACGATCCTCCTCCTCATTATGGAAAAGTTTTCAAAGATGGGGTTGAATGTCCAATGCTATCCAACCATGCCACTAAAGATCAAAAGTCAAAACTATGCATGTTAATAACTTATACACTTAAAGTTAAATCAAACTATATCGTGCTCTTGAGTCATACTTGGAGATAATTTGTTTCAATTTTTAATAGCCAATGGTTTTCCAAACGATTCTTAAGCTTCCTTGTATTTATGGGGCACTATAAGTACTCTGTTTATTCTTCAAAAGAAGTACTCTGTATTTATGGCCCACTGCATGCAACAGAAGATGTAATTAAAGTTCCTACCTTCGATCAATAATAGTATAAATGTTCGTAAACTTCTCCTTCTAAAAATGAAAAGCTTTCTCTATAGACTCTTTTGCTCAATCCATAGCCACATAAATGTATCCCATTGGAGGTTTCTTCTCACCATCCACAACCTAAGCATTTGCACTAAGGGGTTGATATTTTAAGGGCAAAGACTATTGTAGTTCACAAACTAGTAATCATAATAGTTTAAAGAACACGTTTGCCTTGTTACTCCTTACTCTTTTTGCTATTTTTACATTCATCAGAGGTAAAAATCTTCCATAAGTTAGGTTTTTTTATTGTATAGACTAGATAATGTGATGCTAGCTGTAGCGAATCAAGTCTTGGCGATCTAATCAACTCCTTTGAATTAGTAAACTTTCTCAATCATATTCAATAATTCATGTCTTACATAAATGAAATTAATGATATCCATGTCTCTTTTCAAAGTCTTGCACAACTTTGGGATCTTGAATATGCTAAATGCGATGATCAAAACAAATTTGGTCATTTCACTTCTAACAATCTCCCTACCATCACATTTTGCGAAGGTATTATCAGTAGTAACTTGTAATACATTAGTCTCTCCAATACGCTCAACAAAGTTGTCAATTACTTCAAATATCTTATTTCCATCTTTAACAACAGTTAAGGCATCAATAGACTCGATGATTGTTGTCCCTTTTGGACAATTAACAAAAAAGTTCAGCAATGTTCTATTTTGCCTATCCAACTATTAATCATTCATTATTGTAAATCCAACCTTTGCCCACTATTCTTTGCATGACATGAGCATCTCATCGATGTTTTCAGCCTGTTTCTTCAGGCAAGAAACACTCAATTCATGATATATGGGTGGCTTGAACCTTGGACCCAATTGTCCTATTACTTCTATCATTGTTGCAACACTATCAAAATCCTATAACGAATTATCTTATTGCTTCTATCATTGGTTCAAAACTATCACAATTACAAGCATTAAGAGAAATTTCACCATCATAAAACCATCTAGCAATGAATTGGATAACATTTGATCTAATCTCTTTTTTGTAAACCACATTCAATGTTGCTAGATTTTGAGTTATTGCTCCACCACCTATTGGTTTAGGAGTGCATCTATAAACCCTTAGCTTTTGGTGTTTTAAAATTTGATTGCAAACATGAACTTGATGTAGGTATTTTCCCTCAAAGACTAACATTTTCTTCTTTGTCACATTCATCATATAAACGATAGAGTTTAGTTTCTAAATCATGCGAGATGGTCTCTATAACCAAATTTCTTTGTTGTTTGATACCTTTTTTATTTGTCATAAACAATCTCAGTTCTTTCACATTTTTAGGACATTTTCTATAATTTGTTGCATTCTAAAAGCCCCCAACTAGATATTTCATTCTAAAAATGATTGAAAAGTGAAATCGTGTGAAACAATTTTAATGAGAATCGTAAACCATCGAAGCAAAAATTGTATTTATACAATTGATGCAATGGAACTTACTATTTTCAAGTTCGATTATAGTTTAAGAAGATTATACTTCATCGCTCTGTGATTCTTCCAACAATTTCTTGTTCCATTGATTTCTCTCGTGCAATATTTTAAAAGTCTTGAGGTGGCCTCAAGGCGTTTTCTCATGGAGAGGCGAGGCGTAAACCTCATTTTAGATTAAAAAAACATACTTGAATCATAATTAAAAAAACATATTTTTAACATGGTAGTACACTTACAAGTTCACAAAAAATTCAAAATAAATAAGGTTATAAAAATATCTCAATAGTCTATTAATATGGTGTTCATATAATCTAAAGAAAGGGACTAATCTGATAATAAAAAGTAGAAAAATAGCACATTAAACAAAATAATAAAACCAGTTAAAAAAATCTTCAGAAAAGAAATCTAATTGTAAACATTAAAATTAAAAAATTAAAAAATATGCAAAAAACAAATAAGAGTATCAAAAGAAAAATGGTAAATAAGCTATTCACTAATAAAACAGCACCATCAAAGAAAGTTGAATTTAAAACATAAATGATTAAATAAGAAAAAAAATACTTATAATAGTAATATAATAATAATATCTAATCTTATAAGAAGAAAAAAAAAACAAAGAAGAGAATGTAAAAGAAGGAATTGATCCTTGGTAAGAAAACAGAATATAATAATTAATGAAAAGAAAATTTAAGAAAAAAAAAATAGCCATTGGAGGAAAAGATAAATATGCTAATATTGAACAAATAAATGAAAAAAAAAAGACCCACCATATTTGTTGTATTATGCTAGTGTCAAATGAAGAGAGAAAGCTCAATAAGTGAGCAGTTTGGGTTAACAGATGTTATTTTATTCTTATGGTGATATTTTTTTATTACTATTTGAGTCAACAATGATGCTCACCATCTTACTTTTAAATTTAATGTTTTTAATAATTTATTTTAGAAGGTAAAGAAAAAGGTGATCGCCTTTTAAGCCTCTAAGGCGTCAGTATCAAGGCGAGCTTCTTTGCAAAGAGGTATAAGCCTCATTTTTCATCATCAAGGCGTTGTCTTAATGGCTCCTAAGTCCCGCTTGGCCTCGAGGTGCACCTTGAGGCGTACGCCTCAACCGATTTTTAAAACATTGTTCTTGTAATTTGTTCCGTTTCCTCATTTGATTGCTGACTTTGATTCTTTCAAGATTTTCACATGAATTTTCAGGTTTGCTTTCATTTCACTTTTATTGATTGCTCTGGGATTTGGAATATTTTCTACTTTAAAGTGTATTGGGATTAATATATCAATGGGAATTGTTCATAAATAATAATAAGAAGAACAAAATTGAGCATTCCATTCACTTATTGTTGAGAATCCCACATTGATAAGGAGAGGATATCTCTAAGTATTTAAAAGGTAGGTGGACTACTCCTCTAATCACCAATTGGTTTTGAGATGGATGTCCACACTATTTTACATGGCATCAGGGCCCGTGACTAATGCCAAATAATGGCCCTTTTCTTTCATCAACAACTATGACTTCCATCCATTTACTTACCAATATTTGCAATTTGGTATCCATTCGTCTTGACTCCAACAATTATGTGCTATGGAAGCATCAAATCACACCATTACTAAAAGCTCGCAAACTTTTTTGGCTTTATTGATGGTTCAATTGAAGCCCCTGCTGCCAAGATCGGTACTCCATCAACGTCAAACCCAGAATATGAAACCTGGTATGAATGTGATCAAGCTATTGTCACTTTACTTAACGCAGCCTTAACCCATAATGCTCTTGCCCATGTTATTGGTTGTTCTACGTCGAAAGAAGTTTGGGATGCTTTGACAAAATTTTATTCTTCTTTTTCAAGATCTCATATTGTAGCTCTCAAGATTGAGTTACAGAATATCACCAAGAAAAGTGATGAATTAGTCGATGATTTTATCCAACGAATCAAGAATTTGTATAATCGTCTGGTGGCGGTATCTGTTGTAATTGAAAATGAAGATCTGGTAATTCATACTGTCAATGGTCTACCATCTGCATTTAATATGTTAAAAACATCACTCCAAACTCGTTCTCTGACAATTACATTTGATGAACTTCATATCTTACTAAACACTGAGGAAGCAACCCTTGAACAAAATTTCAAGATTGAAGAAAATTCCAAATTGACAAGTATGGCAATGATGGCTAACACCCATAACTCAGGTCGTAACTCTTCTTGGCGAGGATCTGGACGAGGTCATGGTTTTAATAGTTAAAACTCTTCTTCTATCCCTGCAAATTCCCATTCAATATCAAATATACCTGCTTCTTCTCAGATAAGTGAAGATGATGATCCAAGAAAATGTCAGATTTGCAAGAAATTTGGTCACAACGCTTTAGATTGCTACCACAGAATGAATTTCTCCTACCAAGGCAGACACCCTCCAGCCAAGTTATCATCCATGGTTGCATTTGTCAGTTCTCATTCTACGAATCACTCAACAAATTTTTACAATGGTTCCAGTTCTAAATTTGGTTCAAACTCAAGTGTATGGCTTACTGATACAGGGTGTAACGCTCATGTGACCAATGATTTAGGTAACTTCAATCTGTCCTCTCATTATACAAATAACAGTAATGTTGTTGTAGGCAATGGCCAGGGTCTAAATACAACACATCAAGGTTTAGGTACTCTTTCTACTAAATCTTCTACATTTCTTTTACATCAAATGCTATGTGTTCCTTCCATTCAATCTAATCTTCTATCAGTACACCAATTGTGTAAAGATAACAACTGCAAATTTACATTTATGGCTGATTGGTTTACAATACAGGATTTATCACCAATAAAGTTCTCTTTCATGGATCTTGTGTCAATGGGCTTTAACCAATTGCTTCATGCTCTTCTAATATTGCTGCTAATGCTGGTGTTCGTGTCTCTACTAATGATTGGCACAATCGTCTTAAACACCCATGTAAAAGTTTTTTTAAGATTCTAGCTAAAGATTTACCTACTTCTTGTTCTGATACTAAAAATTGTCCCCATTGTCTTGCGGGAACAATGTCTAGACAACCATTTTTATGTTCTAATTCTTCCAACACTTTTCCTTTACAAATTTTGCATTATGATGTATGGGGCCCTGCTCCGGAAAACTCTATAAATGGACACAAGTTTTATGTGTCAATAACTGATGATTTTTCTAGTTATTGCTGCCTTTTCCCTATTTCTTATAAATTTGAAGTATGTTCTGTTATTTCCAAGTTCATTTGAAAATGCCTTGTCTTTATCTGTTAAAATTTTTAGAAGCTATGGTGGAGGAGAATATGTGAACCATAATCTTCATAATTTGTTTACTTCTAAAGAGATTGAATATAAAAAAGCTTGTCCTTATACTCCACAGCAAAATGGTGTTACTGAAAGAAAACTTCGTCATCTAGTTGAAACTACCATTTCCCTACTATCTACTTCAAAAGTTCATATAAAATTTTGGACGTTTGCCTTATCGACCTCAGCCTTCCTTATTAATAGAGTACCATCCCCGAATCTTAACAACAAAAGTCTTTATGAACTTCTTTTTGGAACAAAGCCTATCTATACTGACCTTAGGGTGTTTGGGTGCTATTGTTATCCCTTACTTAGACCCTATGTAAAAAAATAAACTCGAATCTCGGACTACACCTTATGTTTTTTTGGGCTACCGTTTAGGTTACAAAGGTTACTTGTGCTATGATTCTATTAATGATAAGTTTTTTATTTCCCGGAATGTTGTTTTTCATGAGAATATTTTTCCCTTTTCTACTCCTACTTCTGTTTCCAATACTAATCATTCTCATGTTGAGGTTTTTATTCCATATATATTTCCTGATAATTTCGAAGGTAATGTCAACGCATATGTACCTTATACTGACAAGAATATACCAAATCCATCTTCTTTAAACAATCCTCAACTTTAAATACCATTACCTGAAATTACAACCTCTACCCTACCCCAACCACAACCACAACCCATACCACAACCAATAGAACCACAAATATCTGAAGATGATCCCTCCCCTACACCTTCTTCTACTATTCAAAATGCTCAGCCAATGCAAACAAGAGCAAAATCAGGTATTTCGAAACGAAGGGTCTTTTTCGATAAAACTATTCCTTCGTCACTAGAACCCACTTCTTTTACCAAAGCTTGCAGGATAAAAGAATGGCAACAAGCTATGAATGATGAATACTCTGCGCAAAAGAGTCCATAAGAAAAGCTTTTAGTTTTCAGAAGGAGAAGTACAAGCACATTTATTAGTCATTGATCAAAGGTGGGAGTTTCAAGTACATCGCCCATTACATGCATCAGACCATTTTCTAATTCCCTTAGTTATTTTATAAAGATCCTATCATTTGAAAAAATCAAAAAGTTAATGAAGGATTACTTTCATGTAAAACCCGAATGATTCCTTCTTTTGAAGAACAAGAAAGAGTACTTATAGAGCTTCTTAAATACAGGTTAATTAAATAATCATTTGAAAAACCATTAGCTATTATAAATCCAGAAAAAAGATCTCTATGTACGACTCATGAGCACGATATAATTTAATTTAATTTTAAGTGTGGAAGTTATTAGCATATTTTTGACTTTTGATCTTTAGTGGCATGGTGGGATAGCTTTGGACATCCGCATCTTTGAAAAAGTTTTCCATAAAGGTTTTAGGCCTTACTTGTAGTGCATAAAGTTGTAATCTCCTAAACTTAAAGTATAGTAAAGTAAAGTAATTAAGTTAAACTGGACTTATTTATAATTGCAGCTTAGAAGAGAAATAGACTTGATAAAAATCGATTAAATGACTTAGTCTACATCAAATACAATACAGTGTGAGATGTCGATATACTATATGAGATTCCACCAACCCCATCACTTTAAAAGACATTAATGATTGTAATGATTTGTTGCTTAGAATAATGGAAGATCGTGATCTTGTATTTGAAAATGATACATTAACCTGGGGCGATGTCTCTCGAGCTAATGGAGCAAAAGAAACTACATATTATTCTAGAGCTAATACCACTAAAAACAAGATAACAACTCAATCTTCATCGTCCACACAACCATAACCTTTTATATGATGTGGGTCAAATGAAGCAAAGATATAGAGGGATACAAGTCCAACGATGAAGTGGATAAGGAGGATTACATTGATGCCGCTTGAGCTACTATTCTATTGGCGGATTGGATATAATGTTACTAATATTATAAATCTTTCTTTTGTTTTGATGTGTTATATATTGATGAATATTGCAACTTTGTAATTAACTTGTTTTGTGATAAATATATATTTTAATTTTTTTTATACATGGTGCACCTAAAAATTAAATCCTACAGTTTTTTTGCGCCTCACGCCTCAGGTGTAACGGCCCAGTTTTCTATCCCGGTTCTCGAGGAGCTTCCGGTTCAGATTCAGTGGTTCGGTTGGGCCGTTAGAGCTGTTTGGACCCTTAGGGGCATTTTGGTCTTTTTGCTCCCTGGGCAGGATTTGTGGTTTTTCAGGGCTTCGAGGCAGCTCCTGCCTTTGTTGAGGCTTGTTTGTTGGTGGCTGCGAGTCCCGAGATGTTTGGGCTTTTCGTTTGGGAGTTCGGTTGTGATTTGGGTTTTGGGAAAAGTGATGGTTGTTTGGGTGTTTCCTTTGGGATTCGAGCCGGGCCTTCAGTATTGGTTTGGGAGGTTTATTTTAGTGAGATTTGTTGTTTGGAAAAGTTGCTTCGGTTGGGTCTCGAAGGAGGAAGCCGGGAAATGAGATTTAAGGATTTTAAGGATTTTTGGAAAATTTGGAAAATGGATAAAGTTGGATTTAATTTTGGATAAGGTTGGAAATGTAAATAAAAGAGAAAAGAAAAGAAAAAAAAAGAAAAAAATCCATTTTTCCCCATTTTCCCCTTTCTCTCTCCTCCAGCCCGAGCCCCCCCCCCCTTGGCCCTCTCCTCCCTGCCCGAGCCCCCTGGTCGCCCACCCAGCTCGCCCACGCCCGAGCTCCCAGCCGCGCCAGCCAGTGCAGCCGATCACAAGATGGCCCAGCGCCCACCCAGCTTCGCCCAGCCGATCGCGTCGCCCAGCTCGTGCCGCCCGGCCCGTGTCGCCTCGCCAGCCCCGCGTCGCCCGGTCCGTGCCGCCACATCGTATCTTGAGCTCGTCGCCACAGAGCTCGCCGTGCCATCCCGAGCATCCCCTAGCCCGTCGCGTCACGTCGCCTCGCGCGCGCTCCCCTGTGCTTGCCGAGCTCGTGCCCGCGCGCGTCGCCCATCAGGTGCGAGCCGCGCGCGCGCGCGCCGCCTCGTCCCGGCGCGCGCGCGCGACTCGCGCCCCTCGCGCGCGTGCCTGCGCCCGGCCTGCGCCAGCCATTGACCCTGCGCCCGGCCACTACTGTTGTGTCTTTGGTTGGCCCCGACCTTGTGGCTTCTCGGATGGTATTTCTCGAGTCTTTTCTTCGTTGGGCCCGGATTTATTGGCTGCTGATTATGGATTTATTGGGCTGTTTATGTATTTGATTTGGGTGTTTTGTTTGATGTTCAGGCTGTTCGGGATCGATTAGAGGCTCGAGGATTCGCTCGTAGATTTATTATAATTATTGTTTTTCTGCTTGTTCCAGGTAAGGATTTCTTACCGTGGTTGTGTGGACCCTGCGATATATCTCGATCCGCCTTGCTTGTTTCTTGATTGTTATGAGCATGTTAGAGATAGAGCGATTGATTGAATTCTTGCTAGCATGTTTGCTCGATTTTACATGTTAGTGCCATGCTAGGTTTGTTCTCACAAAGCATGCTTATGATTCTGCTTAAGTTGTAGTATCATGCTAGGTAATGTGATTTATGTCGGTCATTGCTTGCTAGCCAGGAATCATTGATTTTGCTCTGTACTCTTAGATAGAGTTGTAGGGTTTGTCATCATCCAGAGGCTGAGCGGACATAACGTACTTTGTCCCAGAGCTCGTGTCGGGAGTAAAGTGTGCGAAGCATAACGTATCTTGCTACCCCGACCGCGGTTGTGGACTTAGCTACCCACTTCGGCCGAGCCTAGTTTGTAGCTCGCTAGAGCGGAACCCCGCCATCGGTGTAAGCCCGCCTGGCCGGTTCTTAGCTTCAGTCGGTGGATCATCTTTGCATGAGATGAGCGCCGAGGGCCTCGCGCTCATCGTGATCGATGACACCGCCTCCGAGTCATAGGCATGTGCACTGCCCGCGTAGTTTGCCCTTAGGCCCCGCATTTACGCCGGTTGCAGAGGAGCATGCGGTGTGCGCGCGCACACGCCAGCGTTAGTTGCCGGTTCGGAGAGCTCCCGGGCTAATGTCGTGAGTACACCATTCCTTCCGTTAGAGCGACTTGGGTACTCTCCGTAAGTCCAGATTAGTGCAAGGGCAAGGAGGCCCTTGAGGACATTCTAGGGATCAGTGTATTTCCCGAGTGAGTGAGATACCTCGGTGATGTCCCAGGATTGGTCAGTGTATCCAATCCCAGTTAGGCCGGAAGTAAGAGACTTCCGATGGCTCCAGATCTTGTTTTATGAGCTCGTTGAGCTATGATCTGTGTTGATAGCTGTTTGCTTGCTTGTTGAGGTGCTAGATGACGGATGTATATCGTATTGTACCCGGTTGGGGATTCTTCTTGAGTATCTTTATACTCACCCTTATTTATCTTTCGGGTAGCTTGGGACAACACCGGGATGGCTAGTGGAGGGAGCCGATTGATCATGGGAGCCGCAGCACTCTGTCATTTATTATTGCATTGTTATTCAGCATGTAGATGGACAGGAGTCCTAGGGGAACATTGTTTAAAACGTTGTTTAAATTGTATTGTATATTTTTATAAATACTGGCCAGGTTGTTTTACTTCGTTGGATGGTTTAAATGTACAATGTTGATTATGTTTTAAGGGTTCCCCCTTCTCATATGTTTGAAATGATTTTTAAATATGAGCACTAAACCGCTTGATTTCATATTTACTTGCATGCTGAGTGAGAACCCCGGTTTAGGGCCATGTTTTGGGTCGGGTTCGTCACATCAGGCTCCAATGAATCTTAGCACCTTTGTGCACCTCTTGCCTTAAAAAACACTGAGCATATTCACCACAAAATACTATTCAACTCGATGAAGTCACTCATCCGAGTCTTCTTCCTTCTCCCTTTTGTAGATGGGGACTTCCGATTTTCATAATCACGTATAAAAAAAGGGTACCTTTTGTATATTTGGAGTGCTAAACCTCGATTCCCCTATTTTTCTTTCTTATCCACGAACCTCTGTAACTTCTCCATGATATTTTCTTCCTCCTTCCAGAAATGTTTTTAACCTTGTCCATCACAATGCATGCCAAAGATGCTGAGTTGGGATTCTAAAACTTATCCAACCTCTCCAATCGGTCAACAATGGTGCACTTCTGTTCCATATAATGTTGAACTTGGTATCAACCCTTGCACAAAGAGTCGACTTCCTCTCCCCATCTCTGCGAACTGTAAATCGCGTCTATCGTCTGCCTCTCTTTGATGTTGATTCATCACTTCCACTTTTTCTTCTCATTTGACAATCTTCCCTACCATCTTTTCCAACCATAAAGAGATAGAATGCTCTGATACCAAAAAATTGATGGGATTTATAAATCTTTGTTTATCTATGGTAAAAGATAAGGGTGTTCAAATAACCCAACAACCTGAATAACTTGAACCAACCCAACTCAAGTTGACAAATTGGGTTTGGTTATCAACTTATTTGAGTTGGATTGGGTTCATTCAAACCAACTCAAACAATTAATTTTGGTTAACCAATTCTAACTTGAATTTATAATAATTTTTTTAAAAGATATTTTGTTACCTATAGCATTATTGTATATCTGTATATATATTTTTTATTATTATTTTTAGACTTTTTATTCTCTACAATATTTTCGTTGGTTTTAATAAGCTATTTACTTTATGGAAGTTAAATCATGTTATCTATTTTTGTCCTTTTTTTCAAGGTCAGTTATTATGTATGAATTTGAAATTTATGGGAACAAAAATATGTTTTATACATCAATTTATGCTCAATATATTATTTAGTAATGAATTTATATGTTGCTCTTCTCTTTACTCCGGTCTTACCTTTTTTATCCGCCTCCCGTTTAGAGGTGATCAAAGAGAGTATCACCTTCTGCCACACCTTGCGCTTTGAAAATATTGTTTTTTATTAGTTTTAATTATCTATTTACTTTATGGGAGTCTAATTATTTCTTCTATTGTTATTGGTTTTAATTATCTATTTACTCTATAGAAGTCAAATGTATTTGCTGTTATGTTTTATACAATGTTTGCAAGGCGACGTCGGGCGCTCGCCTATGGCAAGCGGTGAGGCGTTTTGGGAGTAGTTCGCCTTTGTAGCAGTCTAGGCAAGCAACTTCAATCAGGCGCTCATTTGACTACGCATTTGTGTGCCCGACATCGCTTTCAATGCTCGCTTGACTGCACTTTTCATCGTCTGGTTTTTGTTTGGTAGACTTAATACACTAAAAGGAGACATACATTATGAGTCATTAACTACTTCTACTTCATTTTTCATCTTTGCTTCTTCATTGATGTCTCTTTTACATAGTATGGTTGAATGTGTTGAGTGCAGTTTTTTAAGTAGAAAATAAAAATGAAGTAAGGTAGTGGGGGTTGAAGTCTTCTTCATGAACAACCCCCACTGCCACACGACAAACACTTCATTCTAATATTTAGAATCTATGTATTCTCATATGTTGTTTATTTTAATAAAAGTATAATTTATTTTATGCATTTTTAGTTTGATTTTTAACTTTTAATTTTTAAAATTCTATTTTTTTGTTATTTGAAATTATTTTCTATTTTAAACTTTTTAGCTCAAGAACAAAATTGAAGGTAGGTTATTTGATTTTTTTTTTAAATCTTTAAAAATTTTTATTTTTTTTCTTTATCAATATATGCTTATATATACATATATTATTGGATTATATGTATTTATTTTTTGTGTCTTGCTTTGCTCGAGCCTCGCCTTTTACTGCCTCTCGCCTTGAGGAGATCAAGGTAAGTGTCTCCTTGCATTGTGCATTACGCTTTGAAAACAATCGTTTTATAATTGGGAACTACTATATGAACCATGAATATTGGACTAATGGTGGGTGATTTTTTATTTGATATTTTGCATATTTAATATTTATACCATCTCATTACATTGATATGATAATGATTAGAGATTGTATTTTGTTTATGCATAGTGAATGACTATTTTTTTTTAATATGCATGACTATTCGAGCCATCTTACGAGTACCTCAACTAATGTCACAGGCTCATACCTCCTGACCCTACAACATTTGGATGTCAAAGAAACTTGTAGAAAATTAATTTTTAGGTCGATGGTCATCATGGACTGAACCCATATATGGTTAATGTATGACAAATTTGATGAAATATACTTATATTTGCAGTTTATTGATGAACCCGATGACTCAGCTCTACTACAAAAAAGAGTTTATATGACACTTAGTGAAATCGAGTTTAAGAGAGAGAAGCAATTTAAGTGTCATAAATAAAAACACTCGTTTTATGACACTTTATTAGAATCATCTCGCAATAAGAAATCAAAATAAAATTATCATCACAAAAAAAGTGTCATAAATTAAAAATGCGCGTTTTGTGACACTTTTGTAGAATCATAAATTTTTTAAACTAACTTAGAAAAATAAGTATAATTTTGGTATCTTTAGACATTATATATATATATATATATATATATTGACAAATAAGTATATATATTGAGATTATATATATTGAAAAATAAGTATATATATTGAGATTAACCTTATATATTTTGTTACAATTATCTTTTTAACCACTTCTAAATTACAATTTTTATAATAATCAACTCCCTAATTTTGTTTTTTTATTTGTATTATGAAATTGATCATTTTGTGGCCCCTGACTTTATTAAAAAAAAATACTGATTTTGTTACAAAATTTAGTCTATAATAATTGTCATATAGAAAAAATTAATTTTTAAAAAATATGTTATATTAAATTATGACAATTTTCATTAAAATATTATGTAATGTCCCAAGTTTTTGTAAAGAAAAAAAGAAAAAAAAAGAGGGGAGAGGGGGGGAGGGATTTGCTCTTATTTAAGTTTAAGGGAAAAATAAATAGATTGGGGTTTTATGAATTATTTGTAAAGCGTATGAGATATTAAATGTAATAAAAAAAGGGCCTTTAGTTTTAAACGAATAAAACAAAAGAAAAAAACCAATTAAACACATTTTCTCTTTTTATTTTTTTTCTTCTTTCTTCCTCTTCTTTCTTCCTCTTCTTCTTTCTTCTTCTTCTTTCTTCTCCCTCCCTCACCACAAACCCTAGCTCCGTTCACCCTCAAGCAGCCGCTGCCACCATTGATGACTCCGATTAGCCGACGCCATCGCACCCCTGCGTAGATCGAGCCCACACTGGCGATCTCACCTCCCCGACACTGCCCAGCCCACGTGCGAGTCTACCCGCACCTATCTCCCACCGCCGTGCCGATCGGCCGTAACCCTATCGCCCATCTCGCCGCAACACACATCCTCACATCCTCTCGACTAACCGTCGAACAGCCCCCCCTCACTCGCCAACAGTCGTGGGTTCAGTCGCCTCACACGTTCGTTGCGCCTTGTTCATGTAACGACCCAGTTATCTGTTCTGGTTCCCTAGGTATGTTCGGTGAGTTTTTCGGCTGTTCAGTTGGGGCGTTAGGGCCGTTTGAGCCTCTAGGGGCATTTTGGTAATTTTTACCATTATGGGCAGTTTTTAATTCAAATTTTCAGGTTTAGGCTGTAAATAGGGGGCTTAGGCCCATTATGCATTCTTTTCGAACTTTTCTCCAAATTCCACCTCTAGAGAATTCTCTCAATTTCGCCGTCACCAAGCTCTCCTTCGTCGAGCCTAACCAAGCTTCGCTTCCTGTTCGCCTTTGACAACACTAACTTCGCCTGGTCGCACGCTCGTTCGCTCCAGCGAACACCGAAGTCGAGTCGCTCGCCTTTGCTCAACCTCATTGCAGCACTCCGCCGAGCACAGTAGCTTTGCGCCGCACTTCTCTGCAACTTCGTCTTCGCCCTCGCTAAGCTTCTCAGCCGCGAGCCTTTGCCACCGCCTTCGCCGAGGCCGAGTACCTAGACCCTTTTCTTCGGTTTTAGGGTATCAACTTCCCCAGGCCTTTTGTGATGGTTGCTTCTCCGTTTAGTCTTCCATTAGTGTTTAATATGTGTTTATTACTTGTCATATGCCTAGGTTGTGTGTCTTTGCAACTCAAGGAGCAATTTACTGCTTTTATTTCCGCTTGTCAAGGTAAGGATTTCCTACCGGAGTTGTGTGGGTCCTGCGAAATACCTTAATAGCACGTTTATATCTTGCAAGCATGTATGAGTATTCTAGTGGATAGGATCTTTGTTTCTGAATTGCCGGCATGTTCGTTGATTATCCATGTTTCCTGCTTTAAGTTTTGTAGAGCCATGCTAGGTGTACTTCTTAGTCTAGCAAACTCATGCTTCCTGTTTAAGTTCTGTAGGGCCTACTAGGGTTGTATAGTCATAGATCTCTGCCTGATTACACTGCTATTTGTATGTCTGTGTATAGGAAACTGTTAGGAGCTGTTAGCGCAGGTCAGTGGGTGTAAATCCCCGTAGGGCATCACACTGTTGCAGTATGTGTAAGTCCCCGATGGGTATCATAGTGCATCTAGGGAGTGTAAGTCCTTGTTGGACAGCTTATAGACCTAGTAGGAGTAAGTCCTAGATGGGCATCTTTGAGCTTAAGCAGGTATAAGACCCCGATGGGCCTCCGAGTATTGACCAGGTATAAGACCCCGATGGGCATCCTCGTGCTTAAGCTGGTGTAAGTCCCCGATAAGCAACCTTGAGTGTTGTTTGAGTAAGACCCTGTTGGGCGTCATCACGCTTAGAAGTGAGTAAGTCCCCCGATGGGCCTCACCAGGTGTAAGCTCCGGATGGGCTTCTTTGTGTTGAGTTGGTGTAAGACTCGGCCCCGATGGGTATCCAAAGTGGAAACCGAGAGTAAGTTGCGGTAGTAAGTCCTTGAATAGGCAAGTTCTAGAATGGCAGATAGTCTGAGCCAAGTTGTTTCTTGTGAGCTCGTATTTGGTTATTTTTATCTCCATGCTAGATGATTGATTTTTCGTATTGTACCCCGGTTGGGGATTCTTATTGAGTGACTCGTTGCTCTCCCTTATTTTCTATGGTTTTCCACTAGGTAACTTGGGGCCAAGACTGGATGGCTAAGAGGACGCTGCTGAATGATCATGGACAGAGTACTCTGGGTCGTGTCACGTTGTTCTTAGTTCTTTTGCAAGTAGACAGGGCATGGAGCCCTTAGGTGTATTCTGCTGTATTTCGGTTTCTTTGTAAAACTTGTTCGGATGTTTCCTTTTGTAAATAAACGATACTCTGGCCAGGGTTGGTGGGACCGGTCTAAATAAACGTAGTTTTGCTTTAATGTTTTTGCTGTTTTAAAGTTTGTAATGCTGCATTTATGTTCTCGAGTCTTACTACATGCATAAGAGGCTAAAGTACCAGGTATAGGACCCTCTTCGGGTCGGACCTTTACAGTTGGTATCAGAGCTGATAGTCATAGATTCTGTAGAGTGACCTACAGTCGTAGGTTATTTTTTCCATGATCATCAGCGCTCCAACGACCATCAGGAACGTCCGTAAGTTTAACGTTTAAGGGTTAAAAATTACAATACTGGTTGCAACTAGCATGTTTTTGGTTATGGTTTGTAGAGCAGATACGAGCAGGTTCTGACTGATTGATCGGTTTGGTCCAGATCTCCAGCATGCTGGATATCGTAGATGATGAGGAGGCTCGAGGCCGACCAACCAGGGCATTCGTATCAATTCTGACACAAGAGGAACGTCGTCCCAAGCTGAGGTTGGTGACCAGCCACCTGTGATCCCTACCGCTGATGTGCCTAGAGAGGGCGTGGAGGCGACTGAGCCCTAAGAGGCTGCTCCTGGAGTAGCGTTTGCAGAGTCCATGAGGGCTCTGATGGTTGGTTTACTATCTGATCAGAGAGCTGAATAGAGAGCTGAGACCTAGGCTTTGTTAGCTGCGCAGAGGGAAGAGTCTCGTCTTCAGATGGAGCAACTAACACAGTTGGTTCAATAGAGGACAGCAGTACCGCCAGCTCCACAAGAGCCGATTGTGATTGAGACTAACGAGGCGGAGGGTGTACAGGGTCTGGGAAAGTGGCTGAAGGATTTTTTCAAGTGGAACCTCGAGAAATTCAGTGCCCTTAGAGATCCATTAACAGCAGCCAGGTGGGTTGCCGAGCTGGAGTACACCTTCAAGGTAATGGCTTGTCCTAAGGTGCAACGAGCCCGTTATGCAGCCCATGTTTTAGCAGGTGCAGCTAAATGGTGGTAGGAGTCTGTTTTGAGCCAGAGACCATCCACCTACCACCTGGGATTTCTTTAAGGCTGAGTTCAAGGCAAAGTTTATCAGTGAAGAAGCCCAGGAGAAGATGATTGAGTTGTTCTCAAACCTTAAGTAGGGTTTTGATTAGGTAGAGGTTTATGAAAGAAAGTTCTTGGAGTACGAATATTTCGCTCCTCAGCTGATCGCTACTCCTGAGCTAAAAATCAGAAAGTTTATTTTTGGGTTGAGATAGAGAGTGTCTCAGGATGTTAGGGCACAGGCCCTCGAGACGTTTGCCAAGGCTGTGCAGTTGGCGACAATTTACGTAGGGAAATATCCTCCTAAGCAGGTTGTTAGTGCTCATGTGCAGAAGGCCCCAGTGTACTTGGGCCAGAAAAGAAAGTTTGCCTCGGGGAGTTGTAACCAAGCAGGCGGACAGTGCCGCCAAGGTTCCCATCAAGGGAGAGAGCAGCACAGAAAATTGGAACCGGGATCAGCATCGCCAGTAGAGTGGGTGGAAGCCGTCTCCGTTTTGTAACTCTTGTGGGAAGGCACATTGGGGTCCCTGTGATGGCAATCCTAGAGCATGTTATAGGTGTGGGTAGGAGGGGCATCAGTCCCGGTTTTTCCAGCAGAAATCAGTTGTAGCGCAGCCAGTTCAGCAGTAGGGGCGAGTGTATGCTACGACTCGCCAGGAGGCTGAGCGAACCGATGCCGCAGTAGTAGGTACGCTCTTAGTCCTGGATCACCTCACTTTCGTGTTATTTGATTCGGGTTCCACCCATTCCTTTGTTTCTGTTGTGTTTGTTGAGCATGCTTGTATGAAATTAGAACCCCTAGGGTATTTGTTAGCCGTTGCAACCTACGGGAGTTAGCATGTTAGCTAGTCAGAAGGTGAAAGATGGTCGGATACAGATATTCAGCAAGTACCTTTGGGTTTCTCTCATAGTATTGGCTATGAGCGGTTTTGATGTGATTCTTGGCATGGAGTGGTTAGCTGATAACCACGTGATGATTGATTGACGCCGTAAGGAAGTTTTGTTCAGCTCGCCGAGCAGGCCCAGTTTTAAGTTTCAAGGAGTCTGGGGCGGGGAGTGTCCGCCAGTGGTGTCCGCAGTTAAAGCTCAGCGGTTGTTAGCACGTGGAGCTTAGGGCTTTTTAGCCAAGTTGTCCAGAGAGAGCCTGAATCAGTTGTCGGTAGAGCAAGTGCCTGTCGTACAAGAATTTGCGGATGTGTTCCCGAAAAGTTGCCTAGCTTGCCGCCAAAGAGAGAGGTGGCCTTCACAATAGAGCTCGAGCCAAGGACCCTCCCTATCTCAAAAGCTCAGTACCATATGGCGCCAGCTGAGTTAAAAAAGCTAAAGAAGCAGTTGCAAGAGATGCTCGACAGAGGATTCATTAGACCGAGTGTGTCCCGTGGGGAGCACCTGTGCTCTTTGTTAAGAAAAAGGATGGATTGATGCGCCTGTGCATCGATTATAGGGAGCTGAATAAGGTGACCATAAAGAATAAGTATCCACTGCCACGCATTGATGACTTGTTTGACCAGCTCTAGGGAGCCCGTGTGTTTTCAAAGATTGATTTGAGGTCAGGCTATCACCAGTTGAGGATCCAGGATGCAGACATCCCCAAGACAACATTCAGGTCGAGATATAGTCATTATGAGTTCGTAGTCATGTCTTTTGGACTGATGAACGCCCCAACTGCATTTATGGATATGATGGACAGAGTATTCAAGGCGTTCTTGGATCGTTTTTTCATCGTGTTTATAGATGACATTCTTATTTATTCAAAAACTAAGGAGGACCATGCTTCACACCTAAGATAGATTTTGACGGCCTTAAGAGAGAGCCAGCTTTATTCTAAATTTTCCAAGTATGACTTTTGGCTTGAGAAGGTAGCCTTCCTTGGGCACGTTGTGTCTAAGGAGGGAGTGGCTATGAACCCCTAAAAAATAGAAGCAGTTAGTTCGTGGGCCAAACTGACCACTGTATCGGAGGTTCGTAGTTTCCTAGGTTTGGCTGGTTATTATCGTCATTTCGTTCTGGATTTTTCCGCTATAGCTTCTCCGCTCACGCGATTGACAAGGAAGGGCATCAATTTCGTGTGGGATGAGAAGTGTGACGAGAGTTTTGCCAAGCTGAAGTACAGTTTGACGTCTGCACCTGTGTTGGCTGTTCTAGAGGGAACTAGAGGATTTGTGGTGTATAGTGACACCAGTAAATTTGGTTTGGGTTGCGTTCTGATGCAGCACGGTAAAGTAATAGCATATGCTTCGAGACAGTTGAAGCCGTATGAGCAGAATTACCCGACTCATGACTTGGAGTTGGCAGCCGTTGTCTTTGCACTTAAAATTTGGAGGCATTACTTGTATGAAGAAAGGGTACAGCTGTTTACAGATCACCAAAGCCTCAAGTATTTCTTTACCCAGAAAGAACTAAACATGAGATAGAGGAGATGGTTGGAATTAGTAAAGGATTACGACTGCAAGATCCTGTACCACCAGGGAAAGGCAAACGATGTGGCAGACGCACTGAGTAGAAAGACCTCGCATTCAGCGACATTGTTGAACCCCAGAAGTTTTATAAGGAAAGACCTTGAGAGGGTTGGTATAGCAGTGATTTAGGGGAGGTTACCGCCAGGATAGCCCAGTTGACCATTTAGCCTTCGATAAAGCAAAGGATAATAGATGGCCAGTTGATTGACCCTAAGTTAAAGAGTTGGTACCAAAGAGTTCAAGCTGATAGCGACTTCGATTTTTCGATCTCACCAGATGGAGGCTTGAGATATAAGGGTCGGCTTTGTGTTCCAGACGATGTTAGTATTCGTGTAGAGTTGTTGACTGAGGCTTACACTTCACCTTTTGTGTGGCATCCAGGGAGTAACAAAATGTATCAAGACCTTAAGCAGACTTTTTGGTGGATGGGGATGAAATGAGACATAGCCTAGTTTGTTAGCAGGTGTCTCACTTGTCAGCAAGTGAAGGCGCCTAAACACAAACCAGTAGGTTTGTTGCAGCCGCTTGGTGTGCTGTAGTGGAAGTGGGAAGAAATTACCATGGATTTTATTTTGGGTTTGCCCAGGACTCCGAGAGGTTATACACAGATTTGGGTGATTATTGACAGATTGACCAAGTGTGCGCATGTAACGGCCCAGGTTTTCATCCCAGACTTTCAGGCATGCCCTAGGGGCATTGGTCTGGGAGGTTAGTTGTGTGACTTGCTAGTTGAGCCACCAGGTGATCTTGTTACTCTTTCCGCGGCATATCTTGGTTAGCCTTGAGTCCTTTGGGTTATTGTGCATTTGATAAAATGAAAGGAAATTAGGTTTTTTGTGTTTTCTTCTCCAAATCACCTTGGCCGCCCAAGCATGTCTCCCACAAGCTTCAAGTCGAGTTTCATCTCACCGAGCAGCCCTTTGATCGAGTGTCATCCTGGGTAAGAGTTCTCTTCCTCTTCTCCTTCTTTGTTTGGTGTATTCTTGCTGGTATGGAGAAGAAGAGGTGAGCCTTGGTGTTGTGCAGCCCAGCCGAGGAGCAGCAGCCCCTGCCTAGACACCCAGACGTCTCCCCCTACCGTCGCACCAGCAGCCCCATCACCCAGGCGCCCAGATGCCCAGCAGCACGTCGCGCAGCCGTCGCACGCCCAGTCCGCGCCCAGCGTCCGCGTCGCAGCCCCAGCTCCCATCTGCGCCCAGCGCGCAACCTCTGCGCATCGCCATCGCCCTCCAAAGATCGACCCGCGCGTGCGCTTTGTCCGTCCGCGCGTTAGCCGTGCTGCGTGAGTTGCTCCCGAGCTGAGCCCTATTTATTTTATTATATTTAGGCCTTTGGATTGTGATTATTGTTGTGTTTGTTAGGTTCTCGTTAGCTAGCTCGGGATCGATCGCAGCTTAGGATTCTTGTGTGTAGTTGCCTTCCGACCAGGTAAGGATTTCTTACCGGAGTTGTGTGGGCCCTGCGATATTATATATGAATGTTGTTTGTATGCTTGTTTGTGTTTATCAACATGTTTAGTGATAGGTGCTCTGTTCTGAATTCCCGACTGGCATGATTTCTTATGTTGTTTCTCATGTTAGTCTATGCTAGGTTGTTTCGTTCTGGCATGCTCGTTATCTGTTCTTGCTTCGTAGTATCATGCTAGGTTCGTTGTATGTGTTGAGCACGTATTGGATTGTTTGCTATTGATGTTATAGTTTAGAGTTCAGATAGGTAGCATCATCCGGGCCAGGATGCATAAAGTACCTTGCATCCACGGCAGGGACGTACGAGGCAGTACTCCATCCCTGGACCCCGTTAGGGTTTAGCTAACCCTAACGGTAGGCCCTGCAATCTTGGGTGAGGGTGGCAGACTGTTAAATGCCCCAACGGTCGGGATGATGACATGGCATTGTCTTGTCCCCGGCAGTCGGCACGCCTCTCGGCGTGTTCAAGAAGAGCCCTTGATTGCCACCGTTAGGGCAAGGACGGCTTCCTGGTGTAAGCCTACCACGACCGGTTCCTTAGCCTCATGTGCGGTGGTTCAGGCTGACATAGTTCACGTGTCCAGGTCGCACACCCCTATGTTAGTGACACCGATCCAGAGATTTAGTTAGGCATGGTGACTGGACCTGGGCAGCTTGCCACTAGACCCGGCACCCCCCACGGTTTGCAGTAGCATGCGGTGCGCGCATACGCTCATTATAATGCCGACTGGAGAGCTCCTCGGGATTGTGAGCCAGTGCACCTTTCGTATCGACAGTAGAAAGGCTGAGGTCGAGACTTGTTTCTCGTATAGGATCGTATCGTGTGGTGTATTTTCCAATGTAAGCCCTGAGATGGCATCCGAGGTCTATGTGTGGACTTAAGCTATGTGCTCTCTTTTGTGTTTATATTCATAGCTTGCATACCTTTCTACTAGATGACCATGTATATCGTATTGTACCCCGGTTGGGGATTCTTACTGAGTAATTCGTTACTCACCCTTATTTTGTGGTTTTCCACAGGTAACCATGGTGAGAGACAGGATGGCTGGAGGAGGAGCCGTGATCATGGAAACCCGTTGTTTCGAACTCTGAGTCTTGTATTTATGTTTTTATATGTTTTAAATGTCCTCTGAATGCATGTAGTTGAGCACGGAGCCCTTAGGTTGTTTTCTGGTTGTTGCCCGGATTCTGACACTGATGTAACCATTTTTTTTTATTTGAATGTGAATGAAATCTCTGATCAGAGTACGTTTTAAATTGTTTTTAGCTTGGAACAGGTACTTGGAAACAGGGACAGGTTCCAGGACATTTTGTGTTGTTTTGAATGGATGTTTTATTTTATTTTGTTTTAATCAGAATCTGGCATTCAACTTGCATATCATTTTCTAAGTTTTAAAGCATGCATTGAGGTAAAGGCCTATTTTAGGACCCCATTCGGGTCGGGTCTTTTCTGATTGGTATCGAGCTCGAGTCATAGATTCGTAGAGACCGACCTTTTTTGTAGGTCGTTTTTCCATTATCATCAGCACTCCGACAGTCATCAAGTACGCCTAAGTTTACAGTTTTAGAAAAGGGTTAAGAATTTACAATACTTTTCATCAAATGTATGCCTTGTTTAATGTTGTGGAGCGTAGACGAGCAGGTTCTGACTCGTTGTTGGTTTGGGTCCAGAGCACCATCATGCCAACTTCCCGCAGTGTAAGAAGTATGATAGCAGCTTGTCAGGGTATCCAGATAGATTCAGATACCGCTGGGACATCGTCCCAGAGGGAGGCAGAGATTAGACTCCCGTAGGCCACTTGTGGCCTAGTTGTTAGTTTTCCCCTAGAGAGAGGGTGGAGGTGTTTTGCCCTGGAGTACCACTCCAGGAGAGGAGTTAGCTATGGCTTTGCTTATGTTGATGCTTGTGGAGCAGGTTCCAGTGTGGACTAGCCTGGGTAGTTCAAGTGTTGATCTTGAACCTTAGCAGATTGTTTGATTGCCCAGTGAGTAGTTGTAGAGTTGGTAGCCTTCGAGGAGGTTGCTGAGACATCTTTGTTCTCTTGTAAAGTGTTGTTGTTTTGGAGCCAATAAGACGGAACCCTGTGGTTAAGGGTGCAGCGAGCAGTGTTCCCATCGGACATGATCTGTTGGTGGTTTCCTCAGTTGTCTAGTAGAGTTGAACACTCTTCTTAGGGTGAGCTCCTAGAGTAGAGCTAGCTGCTGCATGTTGAGAGAGCCGACCAGAGTTTTGTAGAGCATCATGTGGAGATGCAAGAGTAGGTCGTAAGACTTCAGTTAGATGAGATGCCATAGTCAGGGTTGTTTGAGTTTTTGAGCCCTTGTATGCCTAGCCAGAGTTTTTGTCACTTGAGGTTGTGACCTTGCTGGCCCCATTTGTAGTAAGATGTGGATTTGGTAGTAGTGGCACTTGAGGTGCATTGGTTGGTGTGCCGCTTTGGCACTAAGTCTGGTTCAGGCCTAAGTTTGGCATGGGTATAGCAGATGGTTCTATAACCCGTCCGGAGTTTAGCACACTCCTTTAGCCTTTGGATCCGTTTATGGCAGTTGCACCTGTTTAGGTCGTGCAAGAGAGCTAGTTCAGTGGTAGTCGTAGGACTACAAACGAAAGGATGTACGAGAGGAGCCGGAGCCTCTTCCCAGAGTTACCGGGGGTTGAGTAAGTCAGCAGGTTGACTGTTGGTAAGTGTTTGTGCGCGTGAGTCTCACGCTAGTATTAAGGCCAAGAGATTTTTGTGGTTGGTAGTGCGGTCAACTACCTTCGAGTGCCTAAATCTGAGGGGTGTTGAGCATCGTAGATGCGAGTTTGGTCCAGTAGAGGGGCCATGAGTTGGGTGCTTATGAGATGAGTTGGATGCTTATGAGATGAGTTGGATGCCTATGAGGCGAGTTGGATGCCTATGAGATGAGTAGGATGCCTTGTGATAGGAGTTGGATGCCTTATGTGTAAAGCACACTTGGTAGAGTCTTGGTATAAGGTAGGTTCGATTTGGCATTGTTATGCTTTAGTAGAGCAAGGTTGCCACAGCTTCGAGTATCGTGTGGGATGGAACTTTTGGTGTTCTTTTGGTTGTTTGTATCTAAGCACCTGTTAGTCTTGGATCTCTGAAGAAAGGTTGGGAGTTGTGCACACAAGTTGTTTTGTGTGGTTCGTTCAGTTGGCGAGAGTTTCTGAACCATGTAGGGTTTGCATTGGAGAACTGGTGCTCAGTTCTTGGAGAAGTTGGACTGCAGGTGGATGTTGTAAGGCCTTAGTTGAGGTTGTAAGAATACCGTGCTCGTGGTCGGGTTGTTGCTTAGGCAAGTTTTGTTAGGTTGGACCTAAGCTTGGTTGGTGGAACCTCTTGTTGATCTTGGTTGATGTTCAGATGGTACTGCACAAATGGTGGTTGTAGCGAAGCCACGTAGTTCTTGACCGTAGTTGCTAAGAGTGTTGCTCGGAATCCTTACCCTGGGTGGAAGATACGATGTGGCTGATGCTTTAAGTAGGAGGACAACACATTCTGAAGCATTTCTGGTGGTTTTGGTTTCGAGGTTCGGTGCAGGCCAGCATAGTTGTAATGCTGGGAAAGAGAGTTATTTGTTCAGGCAGTTGACTGTTAGACCGTTAGACAACAGTGTGTGTCGAGGGTTGCCGAAGAACCCTAGTTGTGGAGAGCCTCACCAGAGCTCAGTCAGACCCAGGTAGTGAGTTCAGTTAGCAAGCCGGAGTCGTGTAGGTTGTAGACCTTGGGTGAATTGCTGGCAGGTTTGGTAGGCTAGCAAGCTAGAGTTTGTTTGGAGTAGAGTCCGGATTGGTTCCGGTGTGGTGGCAAGTTGGTGCTTGGTGTTGACCAAGGTGTGGTTTTGAGTTGCTAGAAGTTAGTTTTGCTCGTGGGGCGAGTGGTTCGTGCCCTGTAGGTTGTTTTTCCTGTTTCCAGGATGTTGAGAGTTGCCCCTTTGGAATTTGGAGGTGAGTCTTGGCTAGTGTGTGGTTGGAGGTTTAGTCTGTGGTGGACCCCCTGTTGTTGCCTCTGTGAGACTTAGATTTTGTTGCTTTAGAGGAGCAAGACAGCGAGAGTGTGTGGAGCTCTCTGTCCTTCGGTTGTCCGCTTGTAAGAACCGTTTCTTCTTAGGAGTTGTCAAGTTACTCCCTTGGTCTTGGAGTTGATGGTAGTGGTGCTAGCAAGAGGGAAAGGTTTGTTGGCTGCTTGGAAGCAGTTGTTTGTCCAGTTAAGCGGATTCTTGAGTGGTGTTCTGGAAGTTGTATTAAGGGTTGTTCTGCCTCTTGTGAGTGTTAGGCCTAGTCAGCTAAGGTACTTTGTGTGTTTGGCCTGGGAGCTGTTGCACCTTTGTAGTTGAGGAACCCCCCTTTGTATCAGTTGTGGGATGAGGTTGCACCATTGTGGCTGGATTAGGGTCTTGACCTTTTGAGGGATCCTTGCTGGTTAGTGTAGCTTGTGCTCTGCCAGCCATTATTGGTATTCTGGTTCTTGGTAGTTGGTGTTAACCAGGTAGTGGCGTCCCATTTGTGAAGTTTCGGTGGGAAGGTGCAATAAGCCTAAGCTAGAGGGTTAAGCATGTATGTGTTATCGTTTGGACTTGTGAGATGTGTTTCATATTTGAGGAAAGCTTCGTTCCGTTGCTTGCATGGAGGTAAGTTTGGTGGAGGGAGCCCTCTAGGGCCCTGTTGATAGCAGGTTGGCTTTTCAGTCAGTGATCTAGGTCAAGCTAGAGTTAAGTAGTCCGGCGTAGTCATGTAGTGTGCGGATCGTTAGGCTACCGAGTTCATAGCACTCAAGTTGTTGGTTTGTAGCCGGCTTTTGGTTGAGGTTGTTGCGTGAGTTCGGGTTTTTGGTGAATTGGTTTCAGTAGCTAGAGCTTGCACCTCGCCTAGGTGGAGATGTCATTACTGTGGAGTAGTGGCATGGCAGTTTCAGGCTAGAGTTGTTGGCACCAGGGTGTGGCAACAAAGGTTATTCTAGGCAGCGCGTTGATGAACTGTGGTTCTGGAGAGCGTTGTTAAGAGGCTTACGAGCCGAGTGCAGTTCTGTGGTGTTTTCACCATCTGACCGATGGTCTTGGGAAGGGGTGAACCAGGTTCCTTGGGTCTTGTTGCGAGTTGGGGTTCCGTGATTAGGCAGCGGGAGACCAGTGTTGGTTTTATGAGGTAGCTTTGGGTAGCAGTTCCCAGCTGTTAGTTCATATGGTTCTGTTGAGGCGTTGCATGGTAAATGTTGCAGGTTTCTAGTGTTCTGTGAAAAGGTTGGTGGGCGTCAGTTTTTGGATCCTGAGTTGCTGCAGTTGGCCAGCAGTGCAGTGCAAAAGTTTAGAGCTCGTTTGTTGGTAGCCCAGAGCAGGCAGAAGTGTTACGCTGATGTACGGCGTCGAGATTTAGAGTTTGAGGTTGGACAGTACGTGTTTTTAAGGTTGCACCGATGCGAGGTGTGTTGAGGTTTGGCAAGCGTGGGAAGTTAAGTCCCCGTTTCATCGCTCCGTTTGAGATTCTGGAGAGGATTGGCAGAGTTGCATATCGGTTAGTTCTTTCCCGTCATTGTCAGCTGTATAGTGTTTTCATGTATCGATGTTGAGGCAGTATGTGCCGGACCCATCGCTCATTGTGGACTTTGAGCCTTTGCAGCTGAGTGAGGATTTGGGCTTCGAGGGGAAGCCTGTGAGTATTCTTGCCTTTGAGTCTAAGACGTTGCGTAATTGTGAGATCCGTTTGGTAAAAGTTCAGTGGAGGAGTTTGAGTTCCGCTTGTGAGCGGGGAGGAAGAGAGATTGCAGTATCCTGAGCTGTTTCAGTCTTAAGGACTTTCGAGGACGAAATTCATAAAAAGGAGGGAATATTGTAAGGGCATTTTGGTAATTTGGTCGGGCCATCAGGGCCGTTTATGTCTTTTTCAGTTGTTAAAATTATTGGATGGACTTAAGTAGGATTTTGATGCTTTGTGGATGTATTTGGGCATGGTGAGATGCAAAAGAAAAATTGAGAATTAAGTGTAGCAGTTGGGTTTCGAACCCAGGTGGTTTGGGAGGTTAGTTGTGTGTCCTTGCCAGTTGAGCCACCAAGTGATCTTGTTACTCTTTCCGCGGCATATCTTGGTTAGCCTTGAGTCCTTTGGGTTTTTGTGCATTTGATAAAATGAAAGGAAATTAGGTTTTTTGTGTTTTCTTCTCCAAATCACCTAGGCCGCCCAAGCATGTCTCCCAAAAGCTTCAAGCCGAGTTTCATCTCCCCGAGCAGCCCTTTGATCGAGTGTCATCCCGGGTAAGAGTTCTCTTCCTCTTCTCCTTCTTTGTTTGGTGTATTCTTGCTGGTATGGAGAAGAAGAGGTGAGCCTTGGTGTTGTGCAGCCCAGCCGAGCAAAGCAGCAGGCCTCGCCAGAGACGCCCAGACGCCTGGCCTCTGCTGTCGCACCAAAGAAAGCCCCATCGCCCAGACGCCCAGCAGCGCGTCGCACAGCCGTCGCACGCCCAGTCCACGCCCAGTGCCCGTGCGCCTGTCGCCGTCCCAGCGTCCGCGTCACAGCCCCAGCGCCCATCTGCGCCCGTCAGCGTCCAGCGCACAGCCCCTGCCGCCCATCTACACCCAGCAGCAGCCCCGCACGTGCAGCCTGTCCGTCCGCGCGTCAGCCGTGCCGCGTGAATTGCTCCCGAGCCGAGCCCTGTTTATTTTATTATATTTAGGCCTTTGGATTGTGATTATTGTTGTGTTTGTTAGGTTCTCGTTAGCTAGCTTGGGATCGATCGCAGCTTAGGATTCTTGTGTGTAGTTGCCTTCCGACCAGGTAAGGATTTCTTACCGGAGTTGTGTGGGCCCTGCGATATTATATGTGATTGTTGTTTGTATGCTTGTTTGTGTTTATCAACATGCTTAGTGATAGGTGCTCTGTTCTGAATTCTCGACTGGCATGATTTCTTATGTTGTTTCTCATGTTAGTCCATGCTAGGTTGTTTCGTTCTGGCATGCTCGTTATCTGTTCTTGCTTCGTAGTATCATGCTAGGTTCGTTGTATCTGTTGAGCACGTATTGGATTGTTTGTTGTTGATGTTATAGTTTAGAGTTCAGATAGGTAGCATCATCCGGGCCAGGATGCATAAAGTACCTTGCATCCACCGTAGGGATGTACGAGGCAGTACTCCGTCCCTGGACCCCGTTAGGGTTTAGCTAACCCTAACGGTAGGCCCTGCAATCTTGGGTGAGGGTGGCAGACTGTTAAATGCCCCAACGGTCGGGATGATGACATGGCATTGCCTTGTCCCCGACAGTCGGCACGTCCTCAGCGTGTTCGGTAGTAGCCTTTGATTGCCACCTGTTAGGGCACGGACAGCTTCCTGGTGTAAGCCTACCACGACCGGTTCTTTAGCCTCAGGTGCGGTGGTTCAGGCTGACATAGTTCGCGTGTCCAGGTCTCACACCCCTATGTCAGTGACACCGATCCAGAGATTTAGTTAGGCATGGTGACTGGATCTGGGCAGCTTGCCACTAGACCCGGCACCCCCCACGGTTTGCAGTAGCATGAGGTGCGCGCATACGCTCATTATAGCGCCGACTGGAGAGCTCCTCGGGATTGTGAGGCAGTGCACCTTTTGTATCGACAGTAGACAGGCTGAGGCCGAGACTTGTTTCTCGTATAGGATCGTATCGTGTGGTGGAGTTTCCAGTGTAAGACCTTGAGATGGCATCCGAGGTCTATGTGTGGACATAAGCTATGTGCTCTCTTCTGTGTTTATATTCATAGCTTGCATACCTTTCTGCTAGATGACCATGTATATCGTATTGTACCCCGGTTGGCGATTCTTACTGAGTAATTCGTTACTCACCCTTATTTTGTGGTTTTCCACAGGTAACCATGGTGCGAGACAGGATGGCGGGAGGAGGAGCTGTGATCATGGAAACCCGTTGTTTCGAACTCCGAGTCTTGTATTTATGTTTTATACGTTTTAAATGTCCTCTGAATGCATGTAATTGGGCACGGAGTCCTTAGGTTGTTTTCTGGTTGTTGCCCGGATTCTGACACTGATGTAACCATTTTTTTTATTTGAATGTGAATGAAATCTCTGATCAGAGTATGTTTTAAATTATTTTTAGCTTGCAACAGGTACTTGGAAACAGGGACAGGTTCCAGGACGTTTTGTGTTGTTTTGAATGGATGTTTTATTTTATTTTGTTTTAATCAGAATCTGGCATTCGACTTGCATATCATTTTCTAAGTTTTAAAGCATGCATTGAGGTAAAGACCTATTTTAGAACCCCATTCAGGTCGGGTCTTTACAGCGCACTTCGTCCCCGGTAGAATAAATTATACCGTGGAACAGTGGGCATAGTTGTTCCTTGAGCAGATAGTTAGGTACCACGGAGTGCCAGTCAAGATCATCTCGGACCGGGATTCTCGTTTCACGTCTCAGTTTTGGAGAGCCCTCCAAGCGGGGTTGGGCGAAGAGTGCAGCTTGAGTACAGTTTTTCATCCACAGACCGATGGCCAGACAAAGCGGGTAAATCAGATACTTTAGGACATGTTGCGAGCCTGTGTGTTGGATTTTCCGGGCAGTTGGGATCAGTACTTGTATTTGATGGAGTTTGCCTACAACAACAGTTATCAGTCGACCATTCAGATGGCACAGTTTGAGGCGTTGTACGGTAAGCATTGTAGATCTCCGATATTCTAGGAGGAGGTTGGTGACAAGCAGGTTTTGGGTCCCGAGTTGCTCTAGTTGACCAATGAGGCAGTCTAGAAGATCAGGGCTCGTCTGTTGACCGCTCAGAGCAGGCAGAAAAGCTACGCCGATGTCAGACGTAGAGAATTAGAGTTCGAAGTTGGACAACATGTTTTTCTTAAGGTAGCGTCGTTGCGTGGGGTCCTGAGGTTTGGTAAACGGGGGAAACTGAGCCCTAGGTTTGTTGGACCTTTCGAGATCCTTGAGAGGGTTGGGGTTATAGCTTACCGGTTAGCGTTGCCACCGTCCTTAGCCGCTTTTCGATGCTCCGCCAGTACGTAGCAGACCCTTCGCACATTGTGGATTTTGAGCCATTGCAGCTGAACAGTGACCTGAGCTTTGAGAAAAAACCTGTAAAAATCTTGGCGTTTGAGAAGAAGGTTTTGAGAAACCAGGCCATTGATTTAGTAAAAGTACAGTGGCAGAATCAGGGAGTTGAGGAAGCAACCTAGGAGTTGGAATGAGAGATGAGAAGGAACTACCCGAAGTTATTCTCGTTCAGCGACTTCCGACTACGGAAGTCTTCTAAGGAGGGAGTATTGTAACGGCCCAGTTATCCTTTCTGGTTCCCCAGGTATGTTCGGTGAGTTTTTCGGCTGTTTGGCTGGGCCGTTAGGGCCGTTTGAGCCTCTAGGGGTATTTTGGTAATTTTTACCCTTATAGGCAGTTTTGTAATTAAAATTTTCAGGTTTCGGTCTAAATAGGGGGCTTAGGCCCATTTTTCATTCTTTTCCCACTTTTCTCCAAATTCCACCCGAGAGAATTCTCTCAATTTCGCCGTCGCCAAGCTCACCTTCGTCGAGCCTAACCAAGCTTCGCTTCCTGTTCGCCTTTGACAACACTAGCTTCGCCTGGTCGCACTCTCGTTCGCTCCAGCCAACACCGAAGTCGAGTCGCTCGCCTTCTCTCAACCTCGTTGCAGCACTTTGCCGCACGTCTCTGCAACTTCGCTTTCACCCTCGCCAAGCTTCGCAGCCGCAAGCCTTCGCCGAGGCCGAGTACTGAGACCCTTTTCTTCAGTTTTAGGGTATCAACTTCCCCAGGCCTTTTGTGATGGTTGTTTCTCCGTTTAGTCTTCGATTAGTGTTTAATATGTGTTTATTACTTGTCATATGCCTAGGTTATGTGTCTCTGCAGCTCAAGGAGCAATTTACTGCTTTTATTTCTGCTTGTCCATGTAAGGATTTCCTACCGGAGTTGTGTGGGCCCTGCGAAAAACCTTTATAGCACGTTTATATCTTGCAAGCATGTATGAGTATTCTAGTGGATAGGATCTTTGTTTCTGAATTGTCGGCATGTTCGTTGATTATCCATGCTTCCTGCTTTAAGTTTTGTAGAGCCATGCTAGGTGTACTACTTACTCTGGCAAACTCATGCTTCCTGTTTAAGTTCTGTAGGGCCTACTAGGGTCGTATAGTCATAGATCTCTGCCTGATTGCACTGCTATTTGTATGTCTGTGTATAGGAAACTGTTAGGAGCTGTTAGCGCAGGTCAGTTGGTGTAAGTCCCCGTTGGGCATCACATTGTTACAGTATGTGTAAGTCCCCGATGGGCATCATAGTGCATCTAGGGAGTGTAAGTCCCCGATGGGCATCCTTGAGCTTAAGCAGGTATAAGACCCCGATGGGCTTCCGAGTATTGACGAAAGTGGAAACCGAGAGTAAGTTGCGGTAGTAAGTCCTTGAATAGGCAAGTTCTAGAATGGCAGATAGTCTTAGCCAAGTTATTTCTTGTGAGCTCGTATTTGGTTGTTTATATCTGCATGCTAGATGATTGGTTTTTCGTATTGTACCCCGGTTGGGGATTCTTACTGAGTGACTCGTTGCTCACCCTTATTTTCTGTGGTTTTCCACAAGGTAACTTGGGACCAAGACTGGATGGCTAGGAGGACGCTGCTGAATGATCATGGACAGAGTACTCTGGGTCGTGTCACGTTGTTCTTAGTTCTTTTGCATGTAGACAGGGCATGGAGCCCTTAGGCGTAATCTGTTGTATTTCGGTTTCTTTGTAAGACTTGTTCGTATGTTTCCTTTTGTAAATAAACGATACTCTAGCCACGGTTGGTGTTGATAAATGTTTTGACAGGTGCTTGGAAACAGGGACCAGTCTAAATAAACGCAGTTTTGCTTAAATGTTTTTGCTGTTTTAAAGTTTGTAATTCCGCATTTATGTTCTCGAGTTTTACTACATGCATATGAGGTTAAAGTACCAGGTCTAGGACCCTCTTCGGGTCGGACCTTTACAGTTCATACCGTGTTGTCGTGGATTATTTGTAAAGATTGGGGTTTTATGAATTATTTGTAAAGCTTATAGGATATTAAAAGTAATAAAAAAAAAGGGCCTTTAGTTTTAAAGGAATAAAAAAAAAAGAAAAAAAAGCCCAATTAAACCCATTTTCCTTTTTTTTTTTTTTTTTTTTTTCTTCCTCTTCTTCTTTCTTCTTCTTCTTTCTTCTCCCTCCCTCACCACAAACCCGAGCCCCTTTCACCCTCAAGCATCCTCTGCCACCGTTGACGACTCCAACTAGCGGACGCCACTGCACCCCTGCGCCGATCGAGCCCACGCTCGCGATCTCAACTTCTAAACGCAGCCCAGCCCACACGCGAGTGTGCCCGCGCCTAGCTCCCACTGCTGCGCCGATCTGCCGTAACTCCGTCGCCCATCCCGCTTCAACACACCTCCTTCCATCCTCTCGAGTAGCCCCGGAACAGCCCACCCCCCCCCACTCGCCAACAGTCGCGATTCAACGTCGTGCTCGGGGTTCAGCCGCCTCACACGTCCATTGCACCTTTTTCATGTCGTGTTGTCGTGACCTATGACTTGGGTAAGTTCACAACCTCGATCTCGTGTCTAATTGAAGGTTGTTTCAGGTTTGGTTGTTGTTTTGGTCTTGTTATTATGCTGATTTTGAAGTGTTCTTCATGGTAGGGCTCGGTTTCGTTTCGATTTCAAGCCTCGCTTTGTTAGACAACCATGTTCGAGTTCAGGTTTTTGTAAGTTTGTGGCTATTTTTATGAAATTAAAGTGTTCTAGGTTTTTGGGCATGTCGAAACTGATTCGTTATGCTCATTTTTATGAAATTAAAGTGTTCTTGGTGTTCTTGGTGTTATTAGTTGTGCTCATTCAATGGGTGCTACTTATCATATTCATGACGACACATTAGTAATGCTTGAAACAATTGTGGTTTTGATAGATTTAATTTTTTTCTTGCTTTATTATTCTCAATATGCTTTTCTATCTTCATTTTGAATGAATTTCTCCCGAAAGAAGTTTAAAGGCAATGTTTGATACTCATGCAATAAATGTTTTTCATTTTTATTTCTATGTCATTTCTTCTTTTTAATTTATAGTTGTTGCACTTGTGACCTTTAAGTGAACAAGGGATGAAGCTGCATGCAATTTTTTTTTCTGTGCTCCCTCTTATCGTAGTTGCTATGTATAAATTCTACTTTTCTTTTTGGCTCTGTAACTCTAGAAAGCTCAAGTTCGTTTGCTAGTTTGCCAAGGTAAATCAAGTAAAATATCATTGTACATCTAAGTTTACATGCACGTCTCAATGTTTCTAGAAAAATATTGTTTCTTCCATAGTTTGATCTTCTCTACTCATTTCTTTTATAGAATGCATACTTTCCCATATATTTTGGTAAGCTTGAGTGATATTTGGACTTGGCGTTCAATGTAATACTTGCATATCGACTGAGCAAATTTCAAGGTAGCACATAATCATGTAGTCTTTTTTTAACTCTTCTTATATATTCTTTCTAAGAATTGTGTTTATGCTTATATAAATATGCTTTTGTCATTTAAATCTTTTTATTAACTACATTTTCTCTAACTTTGTGGTACTTTTTAAATTTAGTACGAATGGTATTTTGCTTATCTTTTTTATCAACTATATTTTTTTAAGCTTAATTTTGAAGTCTCTGTTCAATGTACGTACATGCTATGATGACAATGCTAGCTTCACATTTGAACCCCTCTTATTAAATCTAAAATGAATGGTATGTATATGTGTTTACTTTTGTGTAGTTCATCAATACTTCTCCTAATTATTTCTTGAGCAAAACTTACCTAAGGGTTGGTAAGTATAGTGGAAATACTTACCACCACATGTTAAAAATTGGACCACATCTTTTTATTATTTTTTTAAAAAACTCTACACTTTAACATTTCTCTCTCCATCATTCAAAGCCAATTTTTTTTAAACAATAAAAAGACGTGGTCCAAAATGGTGGTAAGCCATTAGGTAAGTATTACTCTTGTCAAAAATATTTTGAGGTAGGTATTCGGTTGCTGTAATGGCGAGGAAGGATAATATGAAGAAAGAAATAGGTTTACGTTTTTTGTCACCAACTACCAGTTGTAAGTTTTCTACTTTCATTTTTTTTTTGGTTTATTAATTTTAGTCTTTAACTTTGTACATAAATTAACTTTATACTTACTGTGATTTGGTTTTGTGAGTCTTGCAATGTTGTGACTTTTTGTAGGGGGACAAGTCAAAGTGCAAAGGTTCGAAGTGATTTTCGTTTTTTTAAGCTTAATTGTTTGACATAAGACTTGGCTTCTTATTCCAAGTTATTCCAAGTATGCAATGTTGTTATTCCAAGTGATGCGCGCTGCACACTAATATATGGATTTTAACTTGATGGGATGTTACATTTTCTATCCATTTTGTGGAATTTTTTTTTTCATTCAGCACTTATAACTCTTAACTTCTAGATTGGAAGCACTACCATCTTGTGGATCTTGATGAGATGTTTCTCTTGTTAATTACTTGTAGATTAGAAGCACTACCATATTTTGATTCTTCTTTATTGTGAAGGTTCGATTCTTCCATACATTTTTTAAATTTTAACATTTTTTTATAAATATTATTTTCTTATTGATCCTAACTAGCCTCAAGTAGGTTGTAGAGCTTAAGTTGCAAAAGAGGTAAATTTTAAACTAGTGTTCTTTGAATTTTTTATAATTGGTATTGCAAATTCTATTAAGGAATTTACTCTGATTTTGTTCAAACTTTATTCTTCCAATAAATTGTATACTTTACATTTGTGGGATTTCTTTTCTGTCAACTTAGCTTTGTAAGGAATGAAAATTTAACTATTTTATGAAGTAATTCTAGTCAAATTAATGATTGTTTGTTTTGAGTGTACAATTTTCTCATGCCCTATCATTGGTTTTGTATGATTGTTTGTTTGTTTCAGGTACCAATACATTCTCATAATCAATGTATGTATTAAAATTTCTAATTTATTTGCATGCTTTCATTATAATGTTGTGGATACTTCTAAACAATTTTGCAGGAAGTTGTCGAGTTTGTCAAGCTGAAAGATGATTTTCAGTAACTTACTTTCTATGCAATATTTACTTGTTTCTTATGCTTTAAAAAAACTTCTTTGGTTTATATGTAATGTATATGGTCGAAGTTCTTTTCTTATTAATAAGAAAGCTCATATGTTATTATTTTTTCTTTTTGCCAAATCTCACATGTTATTGTTAAGTAATATGTAATATTTGAATGTTGTTTGAAACTCAATTTTTCTTAGTTTTTGCACAAACTCACTCAAATGATGAAGCAGTGAAGAAACAGGTTTCAAGAATCATCCTTTGCTTGTACTTTTTGTTGTAAAAAACTTTGTGAACATTTATCACAAGTGTTATTTTGTTCAAATGGAAATGCCAACAAATATTTTAAGTCATCTATGAAACTTTATTTCTTGACAAGTCTTTTACATATGAATTTATTTTGTTGAAGAATATTATGTATGCATAATAATAGGTAAGAGCAAACAAAATAAGGTTGCAAATAGACACAACAAGCAACATGGAATAATATAAATTGACGATTTATTATGATCATCAAATGAAATTTGTTGGTAATAAATATTTGTCATCAATTGAAGATATACGATTAAAATGAAGAGTCATGTTTGTTTATTTGGTGATTAAAAATAAGTGTCAATAAATTGTATTTATTGATAATGTTTAGGTGTCGTTGATAATGCATTAATGACCCAATTTATATGTCATATATTTCTCGTTGGGGACAAAAAATTAGTGTCATGAAATAAGAATTAATTATTGCAAAAAAGTATCATTTATTGCATTTCAATGATACTTATTAAGAAGTGTCAACTAATGAGAATAGATGATGTGCGATAAAATGATTGCAAAAAAGTATCATCTAGAGTGTTTGTGTCACTTTCTTTAATCATCATATCCCAGTTTTGTAGTAGTGTTCTTATGATTTCTCTCCAAGCATTTCTCGAGAAAGTCCTTTTCTTCTTTGGATATCTTCATCGAAATGTTTGGAATCTTTGATCCATACATTAGTTTCATAACAACGTGTGCAGGATCCGGACACTTGTCTCACACTCATTCCCTAGTGATCATTTTCACAAAAACACAGCCTAGAGACCAAATATCAAGCGCCAGATTAACCTCCCAGAACACAGATTCATGAGACATGTACCTTGCCGTCCCAATGAAATTCACTATTGATTTTTTACCTTCATTCTCTCTTATCTCCCTACACCACATTGAGAGCTCGAAATTGGCAATTTTAGGCTTGATTTCTCCGTTCTCACACGGGAAGACGAGAATGTTCCCTGGTTTTAGATCACAATGCACAACCTCTGTTTTGGGAAGGGTTGAGAGCCCTTTAAAAACCATGTGGAGATACGGTTTGATCTCTTTTTCTTCTAGCTTCCCTTGTTTCTTGATCAAGTCGGCCAATGTGCCACCAGGGGTTACCCTATCTATCTATCTATATATATATATTCGTGTTGGGGTGTTGAAACAACTCGAAACCTTAATAACCCAAACCAACCGAATCCAATTTGACGAATTGGGTTGGGTTGGGTTAAATACAAATTTTAATCGAAACTTTCTCTAATCTTATCAACTATCACATCAAACTTTCTCTAATTTTCAACCACATAATATAAAATAAAATTTATTAAATTTATTAATTAACATAAATATGTAATGATTACATTAAAAAAACAATATAAAATATATACTTTTTCCAAACAACTATTTCGTATCTCTAAATCACTCATCTTTCTCTTCCTCCTTCACTTTCTCTCCTCTCCCCTTTACAACTCCAAAATCCAATCACCCCATAAAATGAAAGGTTAATGGTTGAATCTTATGTATTTTTGTATAAATTCTTAGTTAAACTTCATTTCTATCCATGAAATGAAGATTAATAGATAAATGTAATATATATTTTATATATTATTCTTTCTTAAAACTTCAGTTATATCTATGGAAATGTTTTTATTGTGTATACACACACATATATAAATTTTTTAGTATTTTTTTTATATAGTGCGCCTTTTGTAAAAACAAAAGCCCACGCCTTTTGGTGCGCTTTGCGCCTCATGCCCTAGAGACCTATTATGCTTTAGTGCAGCTTGGGCTTTTTAAAACACTGCGAGTTCCATTTCAATTGATGAAAATAAACGAGATTGTAGAAGAGTTTCAAGAGAAAACTCCAATCTTCTGATGAATCTAATCACAATTCATTGTTTCTTATTTCTTAACTACGTGCAACAAGCACGAGAAATAGTCAAATTATTAATTTGAAGCTAATCTTCAACCCGCGAAAAATTAAAAAGAAACTAAATAAAAAATAATAATAAATGGCCGAACTTTCATTGAGCAAAAATAAAAGGAGCATCCAAAAAACCAAATCCCTAGACTAAAGAATAGGGTTAAAACCAAGTAAAATCATGTCAAGCTTACAACTACCAAACAGATCTTAAGAACCGATAGACAAAGAGAAACATGGAACTCAGTGATGGTGAAAGAGGACCTTATCAATGGTGTGTCTAATGATCGAATCCACTTCTCCCTTCTTTGTTAAGGTCCTTAAAAGGTAGCTCATCTTCCTTCCCCTATAATTTTCCCAAACTAATTTAGTTTAATAAACTAAACAACTGTTGAGAGATGCCCTCACGAACCGATTACTTAGTCGGGGGCCAACTTGTAATAGAGTTTTATGAGAATGCACTATATAAATTTGCTTAAAATCCTAACCCCAATTGATTGACATTGTGTTATCTCCTTAATAAAGCTGAAAGGTAATTAGGAGTTTAGGAAAACTAACTAGCCGCTTAAGACACCTCATCTTCTTCCCTTGCGATTTCTCTTTTCCCTTCTCACCATTGTCAAGAGGGTTTCCTTGCCGCACTCACATAAGTCCAAGCTTGGAGGCCGAGGAGCACACTTGTTGAGATCACCCTTCCTTGCTGCTGAGCCTTATGCTCTCGAGTTCGGTAAACCCTAACTATCGGGGGTTGTGTTTTTTGTTGTTGTTGTTTGTGTAGGAATTTAATTGATGTTATTGTGTTTTCTTCTAGGTTGTGATTGATTAGTTATGTAGCTCGAGCAATTGTTCCCTGTTGTTTGTTTGCCTCTGTTTTAGGTAAGGGTTCCTTGCCGGGGTTGTGTGGACCCTACACACGATATTGATATCTTCTAGCTTGTTTGTTCTGCATGATATATATTGTTAGTGGATAGGCTTGTGCAGGTTGTCTGTTGATATTATAAACTATTAGTGGATAGACTTGTGCAGGATGTTTGATGATATTATATTGTTAGTCGATAGGCTTGTGCAGGTTTTCTAGATGCTATGTTATGTTGTGCGTGCCTTGTTTCTTGATAGTCGTGATTGTGCTCGTTCTGTTTGTTAGGGCTTGACACTTAGAATATTGTACATTGATGATGCATCCTCCTGTTCGTTTAACTGTTGTGTATGTCTGTAATACTTGATTATCTTTATGTTAGTTGGATGTTGAACCCTGTTAGCTCTAGATGTTCTAGTGTGTGTTAGAGCCTGTTAAACTTGTCCCGGGTTACAACCCAGTTGCGTGCGGTCCAAGACTTGCCCAGTTGCGTGCGGTCTATGATCTTCCAGGTTTAAGTTGATCCAAAGTTTGGCCTAGTGGTGTGCTACCTGAGCCTCTTTTCAGACTCACCCAGTTGCGTGCGGTCCCAGATCGACCCAATGGCGTTGTCGATCCACATTGGCCCAGTGGCGTTGCCAATCTAGGGTTTGGCCCAGTTGCGTGCCACCCGTTTATGGTTCAAAACTAGCCCAGTGGCATGTTGCCCATAGACAGCCAAGTTTGAGTTGTATCAGGGTGTACAAATGAACCGAGAACCCAAAGAACCCAACCCAAAATAAAAGGGATGGGTTGGGTTGGTTGTTTTTAGAACCGAAAATTTTGGTTCGTGTTTCGGGATAAGTGCGTTCGGTTTGGTTTAACCCGAACCGAACCGAAATTGCATTTTATTAAAAATAAAACAAACCCTAAATCTCACGATTTTATCGACCGACAGCAGCCTCTCCTCTCCCTCACGATTTTATCAACAAGTTTCCTCCCACATTTGCCGTTATCGCCGCCTCCCACATTCGCCGTTGACGTTGCCGGTGCCGGCGCCCCCACTTTCAGATTGAACTTTGAAGCAGTCAATGTCGAAGTTTCTCTTTCGTCGAGTTCGAACTTTGCTATTGCCATAGCGAAGGTACATTCTCACTTTTTCTTTGCTTCTCTTCTTATGTGCTTTGCAATTAGCTTTTACAGCAAAGAAATGGAGGTTTTTTTCTTTAATTTTAATTTTGTAAGGGAGGTTCTTTGCTGTTTAATTTTGTAATTTTCCGTTACAATTACAATTCACATTTGATTTTTTTGGTGGGTGAGATTTTTGGGAAGGTGAAGATGAAGACAAAAAGGAAACAAAAAAGGGGCCCTCTGTTTTTCTCTAAGACTGAAATTGGTGAAATAAAATATTGGGGGAGCAAAAAGAGAAATTCTCATATGCAAAAGAAGCCTAATGCTAAAAATCACAAATGGTATGAAATTTCAAATGTTGAGTAGTGGAAATTTTGGAGAAGATGTAGAGAAAAATAAACGTACAGTATATGCATATATATTAGAAAAATTTAAACATACACTTCACACTCTATAATTTTTCTTAGTATTTACCTTTTATCTGTATTTATAAAAAAAAAAAAAAATGCCAAAAAGAGGTATCAATGTATATAATTAGGACTCTAATTTTTTTAAAAAAAGAAAGGATAGAAATAGAAATATAATAACCAATTTGATTAAAAACAAGTTTAAATTTCAAGAATTAAAAAAGGAAAAAAATAACTTACCTTATTAATGTTTTTGGAAAATTTACACAAACGATCCTTAAAGTTTGATTTTTGTGACAGTTAACTCTCATAAACTTTCAATATGATAAATCTCCTCCCTTAAAATTTGATAACGGTTGCAATTGTCCCTTTTTATTTTTAGTAGTTAAAAAAGGAATGATAAAAAATGAGTGGTTAAAAATGAGTTATTTTGATTGATTTGAAAGTTATATTTTAGTTTAGTTAATTTATTCGCAATGAAGATATAATGTTGTTGGTGCTGCCTCTCCTTACAATTTTAATAAGTTTAGTTGATTTATCTTAGTATTTTTTTTCATAGATGGACAACAATAGTAGTTGCTACAAATGAATCAGAATCCGGATATAATGATGAGACTACTCAACATTTTGTTCCTAGTCAAACATCTAAACCACATTTATCTTCAAACTCTAGGAAAAAGAGACATTATAAGCCATCTTCTAGTGTTTGGGATCATTTTACAAAAATAGAAACGGGTGGTAATGAGGGAGCTAGGTGTAAATGTAATTATTGTGATAAGGATTATTCTTGTGATACTACAAGTTGTCGAACTAGTACTTTGTGGAAGCACTTAAAAAACCTATGCAAAAAGTATCCAAATAGAGACCAAGTAAAAGGACAAACCACACTGACTCTTGTTCCTTGTAGTTCCAATGATGGAAAAGAAGCTAGTAACTTTGTGACTACATTATTTAGTCAACAAGCATGCAGACTAGCTTTAGTTAGGATGATAATCATGGATGAGTTGCCCTTCAAGTTTGTACAAAATGAGGGGTTTGTATACTTTTGTAGTGTTGCATATCCAAAGTTTGACATTACATCAAGAATAACAATCGTGAGAGATGTGCTTCAACTTTATGCGGAAGAGAAAAAACTACTGAAGTCATTTATGAGTAACAACTGTCAAAGGATTTGTCTAACAACAGACACTTGGACTTCGTTGCAAAATATTAATTACATGGTGATTACAACACAATTTATAGACTTAGAATAGAATTTGCATAAAAAGATGGTCGGGTTGTCGAAGCCCGCCAAAATAAATACTGATTTACTAACTCTAACTTGTAGAAATAGTGAAACCAGGTCGAATCCCAAAGGAGCTATGAATTAATTTCTCAATGTTTAAAAATAAATTAAAAGGGGGTTTTGAGTATTTGAATGAAACTCTACGTAAAAAAATAAAAATAAATAAAATAAACAATTTACGAAACATTCTAATTCAAGGGTTTAGTTTAATCCAATTGTAATTTTGATCATAGGTTACAAAAAAATATTTAATTTTCTTAAGTTCAAAGAATTAGTCTACCTACTTGGAAAAGCCACAATAGATAATTGTTCTCCTACTTTATTTACACCGACCCAGCATCAGAACCAAATCTTATTATCTAATTAATTGGGCACGATAGCGTTCCATATCAATTAAATAATAGCATTAAAATTTATGAGAACGACTAAACCAAAATTAACTAACCGAGACGACTACAAAATTAATTAATTTCGTTTATTTGTTTTCCTATGGCCTATCATGCAAGCTATGTAATTTGGAAAAGCCACAATCACACACATATGAGCCAACCCCTTGCTACAATTATCAATCATTCGAAATAATTACTTATCACAAAATCATGTTTAGCATAGATGAATCAATAATAAATTAAGTCGTCAATTCAATTTACTAAGAATCAATCAAGAAGTAAAACAAGAAACAAATAATCTTTGAATAAAAAGAAAATATCAAATAGGTCCCAAGCCTCACAAAACTACAATTGAAATAAAACTAACCTTGAATTGGAAACAAAAACTAAGAAAAACTAGAAAATAAGATACTATATGCTAACCAAACTAAAAACTCAAGTCAAATCCTCTTCTGCAGCTTTCTTTTCTTGTAAGTTTCTTTTTTTTGTTCTTCACGGTTGCCCCCCTATTTTACCATTTGCGTTCACACATATATAAGAAATAAAAATAGGTTAGAATTATACTCCTAATGTATTGGGCTTAAGCCCAATTGAAGAAATCTATTTCCTTTTCAATTTTAAAGTGGCAAACGCCACTTCCAATTTTTTTTTATCAATATATTTTTTTCCTATTTTATTTTATTCTAAATTCACACTAAAAATCTAAAAATAAAACCATATAACTCTTATTTTGGAAATTCATCACATAGATTAAACAAGACATAATTCTCATAATTCATCACAATATTTAATCCAAATATAGAAAATTTTGATTCAATAAATATAATTATTTGGAACTTATCAAATTCCCCCGCACTTAATTCATGCTTGTCCTCGAGCATATCTTAACTCATCATATCAACTGTTCTTTCTACTCTCTTTTTAACTATCTTAATATCAAAGAATATCAATAAAGTCAATTACACATCCTAGTTGAATTTCAATCATAATCAAAAGGATGAGCATTCATAGGATATATTTTGTATGAAAACTCAAGCATCTCATCAATTCATCAAAATCTAATGCAACAAGACTTAACACCCTCTCATGATTTCACTCAATACTCTCAAGGTGTTTAGGGTATTTTTACTCTCAAAATCACAACATAGTATGATATTACCATAGGCTTGCAAGTGAATCAAATCTACACCAATATAAACACTACTACAATTTTAGCTTTCTATGACAATTTTTAATTGTCATAATTGACTTACTATGACAATTATGTCTAAAAACTTCGTTGTCATGGTATCCCGTGTCATGGTAGGTCTTTTATGACATATAATAACAATGTCATAAAATATCATTTATGACAGTTATAAAATTGTCATGAATGTTTTTTCACGACAGCTAAAAATTGTCATTAATAAATGAAAAATAGACTTTATAATCTATATTTATGGCATTTTATAATTGTCATAAATTATGTTATTTTTGTAATTTTAACTTTTGTTACCATGACAGTCTTAAAATGTCATAAAATAGAGTTATTTTTCCAAATAAACTTAAATTGTAAACTGTCATGATTTCTATTTATTGATAGTTTAAAATTGTCATAAAATGGATAACATGACTATTGCGATAGTCTTGATAGTAATTTAAAGTTGTCATAAATTAAATTTCATGACAATTATAATAGTCATGATTTATATTTCATGATAGTTAAAAGTTGTCATAAAAGGTATATTATGAGAGTTTTTTTTTTAATTTGAGAATTTAATATATTCTATTAATTTATTCATTTAATTCCTGCTAATTACAATTAAATCTATCAATAATTGAGTATTTTAAAAATAATATCACAATCCACATAAAAACCAAATAGATTTCATTGATCATAATACAAACAAAATCTTAACAAGTTCTATACAAATTAGTGTACATATATATATAAGTAGCAAATAAAATAATTACAATGAATGTTTCATAAATCCTAGAATGAACATCGAATACTTTGGCAAGTCATACGTAATTGAAACTTGAACGATAACTGTCCACGCAAACGATCCTTGCCATGAACAAATTACCTACACAAGATAAAAATTACGAACTTGTAAAGATTACCTCGATTTTTATTAAGTTACCATAACTGTAGGATAACTGCATAACACTATTCAAAATACATCAAAAGTATGAGTAAGATATTATTTTAGAAGTAAGAAATTAGAAATATATATATATGTATGTATATAGATTTAGTATACAAAGAAAATGAAAAGCATAAAAGTCGAACTTATTAGATAGTGGAGAAAGATGCTTCAATCCTTAATTCTTCATAAGTTTAACTCTTTGAACCTGAAAATTAAACATGAACTAAATCGTTATTTGGTTGATCATGTTGTGCAATAAGAACCAGAGAATGAAATGTTATAGTGTAGCCTCAATCTTGGTTTCTCTACCTGCAATAAAGAAAAAAAAATAGAGTTATATTAGTTTAGTTTTTCAAAACTTAGGAATTTTACACTGCTCACAAAATTTAACTAAGACTTAAGGACATAAAAACATTTATTAAAATATATACTTAAATCATATATTTCGATAATAGCAACACAAATGAAATGATCACCTAACTATTAAATCTGAACTTCAAGCATAATTCGATGATATAGTTGTTGGGTTTAAACTAACATTGACAAATAATTGATTAGTTGTCGATCTCCCTTTAATGATAAATAAAGAAAGCTAACAAATGAATGGACATTTAGTTCTTTATGTGCTCCATGTGAACACGAATATATTCATGGTACCTTAATCCGTCAGCAAAAAAAAAGACGTTAATTTTGAAATAAACCCGATATAAAATTTCTTTAGAACTCATAAACCAACATGGAAAATCAATTTCAACAACAAATGAGTTACTGCGAAGCATAGAAATATGAGTTCGAGAGAAAGAGAAGCAGTAGGGACAAAGACGAACACTACTACAAAAAATGGGTTAGTTGACGCGCACAGAACGTCAACTATGTAGTGTAGTTGACGCTTTTGGAAACGTCAACGAATCGACTGTCAACTAAAGTCACTATAGTTGACGCTTGCTAAAGCGTCATCCAACGATATAATTGACATAGTCAAAACGTCAAGAAATGTACATGGATTGACGTTATTTAAACGTCAACGGAATTATTTGTTGACATTTTAGAAACGTCAACAAATTTAACCAAAAACGTCATTGTAAAATACAATTGACACTTATCTAACGTCAACTTGATCATTATTGTTGACGTGTATTAAACGTCAAGGAATATATCTTTTTTTAAAAAAAATTTGGTCGAATTTACCTAAATTTCCTGCCTGTAAAATGATATATTGCTTGATGAATCTGATTATAAATTACAAAACATTCAACATAATTAGCATAACTTAATATATATTTTTAGTATTAATATTCTACATGATCCAAAATTACAAAGAAAGTATGGAACAAGATTCCCAACTTTGAAACATTTTTCAAAGTTGACTTCCTAAATATACACAAAATCACTCATTCCAAAAATAGCCTAATATTATCAAAACTAAATGAATACACAAAAAAAGAATATGAAATATATATACATATATATATTATTTGCAAAGAGAGAAGAAGCCTTTCCCTCAATATTTTAGATCTAAAAACCAAAATAATTGAAAGCAAAATTCAAACATTATATACATTCCTCAGCCGCTAGTCAATGTTTCTTCTGAAGGCTCTTTCCATTCATCAATCCTGTAAAACAGAGGGAAACAATATCAAATTTCAAACACAAAATTTACATACAGAATACTGAAATTGAGAGAGAGAGAGATTGAGATTAACACCCAAATGTAGCAACGATAGGAGATAAGCATTTGATTTATCTATTTTTAACTTTTGGCCGATTTGGTTTAGGAAGTCAAGGTCTATAACAATGAAACAAAGGACAATTACAACAATACAAAAGAAATATCACAGTATTTTTTATCTACAAAGCTTCTATAACTCAAAGAACTTATCAACTTTTCTATAATAAGTTGCAGTCGGCGGCAATTTCTTCTCACCAGTTGATCCTTTAAGCATCTTAAAATTACTTAGAATTTTCCATGTCCAAAACCCAATTCCAATCCCTAAAAATTTGGAAATCTATTCACAAAATAAATAAATAAATAACAAAAAAAAATGAAAAAAAATAAAAAGAGAGGAGAAATATATAATTTGTACATACCTTAAGACCGAACATTGATGAGAAATAGAAATTTGCTTTGATTCTTCAACAACACCACAATGATTTTTAACATTTCTAATTTCTAAAACCACAAATGGAGAAAACAAGTTATTTCTAGAAGCAAGTTAGTTTTGATATGTGTTAAAGAGATGAAAATACTTTGTAAAAAAAATAAAGAGAATGAAAATGAACTAAAGAAATTAATTACCAGAATTGATAGAAATTGAGAAGGCAAATTGAAAAATCTAGAATCAAGGGAAATATCTCAAAGCTGAAAAAAAAGAGCTTATCATTAATATTTACATCCAGAACTCAAAATTATTCAAAGTGTTCTAGAGTATGTACAAAAGGCATGCCACATCAAGGATAGATAAACAGAAACCTTAAATACATCATATTTACATAGTTAAGTGTTCCAAAAGCCATGAGCATAATCAAAATATAACCATTCCTAGCTCAAGTTCCCTACCTTGAAGCATAAAACTTGTCAATTATGAGGTGCTTGCAAAAGTTGGCATTCACAGATATACAAGGCTACCTAAAGAAACACATGAGAGAGACCTATTCAAGAAAAATCTCAACTACTAAAATACCTTTCTAACACCTCACTTACAACTAACAAACACCTGCAATATTCACCATTTACTCACACAAGCTACCAAAACATTTCAATTTAAACAACAAACATCCATTAACAACACCCATTAATAACATACCTTTACAATCCCTTTTTTCCTCTTTGAGCAACTCCATAACATTAACCCATTCCCACTTTTTAACCCCTCAAACTTCGACATCAAGAATTCTTCCTCCCAATAATTTTCAGCCATTCTCTTCATACTTCTTTGACAATCACAAGAAGAATAACATGGGAACTTCTCCTTACCTAAGAATTCATTATGATCTCATCCAAACACGAACGAGCCAACACACACGAGCTGACCTGCGAGCGAAATAGGGCTGACCGTAATAGATCTTATCCAAACACAAACCCGGCAGCAAGCGAAATAGGGTGTGGCTATGTTTTGGCTCTACTGGACGGCACGAGCTGACCTACGAACTGCGGAAGGGACACACACTGGGGCTATCTGCAAGACTTGGCAAATGCGTGTGGGATGGAAGATGCGCTGCTGCAGGTTTGACACCGGCGTCGGGCTACTGCAATCGGAACAACTAGATGCAGGCGGTGAATGTGAAGGTCGGTGGCGTGGTTGTAGGTGTCGCGCGCGAGCAAGCTGCAACGTGTAGCAGTGACTGGTTGCGGGTGCAGAGACGAGCGCGGGGAGAGGTGCGTGCGACTGGGGGGTTCGGGCTGCTAGTCGCAGGCGATGGGCACGACGGTTGGAGCAGACTCGACGGAGAATGAAAGTGACAGAAGTGGAGGCGTTGACGGCTGGGTTAGAGAAGGATTGAAGAAGATGGAGAAGAAGAGAGTTAGGGTTTTCTCTTTTTTTTCTATTTACTTTTAATGTCCCATTTTTTTTCTTTTATTCATTTTATTTAATCCACTTAAAATAATACTTATTTCAAAATCTTTTTTCCTTTTTTTTTGAATGTCGTTCTTTCCTTATTTCAAAATCCTTTTTTTCCTTTAATTTGTTTTATTTTAAAATCATTTTTTCCTTCAATTTGTTTTATTTTAAATTTTTTTTTTCCGCCTTTTTTCCCTATATTTTAAAATTAATGACTTTAAATGAAAATTTTTCCCTTCTTTTTTTTTCACTTATTTAACAAAACACAACCCAAATATTTTATTAAAATTATATTTAATACTTTACTTTTTGAGAAAATACTTATACTTTTTAATAAGTATTAATTGACGTTTGTTATAAGTCAACACATGTATCATAATAGTTAACACGCATACAACGTCAACTAAAAAGGAGCAACAAAATCATCTCCGCCTTTTGGTTTTAGGTGACGTTTTTCATATTTAAAGTATATTAGTTGACGTTTTTTTTTATAAACGTCAACTATTTAAAATGCTGAGCGTCAACTATACTGTTTTTTTGTAATAGTGGAAAGAAGTAATTGCAACCTAACCTCAAAAACACATATGTGTAACACCAACCAAGAAGAAGACAGCTTGAAGAAGTCAATTTGCAAGAGCATCCAGCCATGTCAATTCACAATATTCAGATGACCTGATCTAATAAAACCAATAATCGATCCAAAAGAATAAAAATAATTCTGAAAAAATAATCATAATTAATAAAGGAAAATTCAAAGAAAAAATCAGAAATTTATTGAGTCATAACGTTCAGTCCCATAAAAAAATTGACTATTCTCTTGAATACTAAATGATTTAGTAAAGGGCATATAACTTACAATGACTGATTGTGCACCAAGGGCCAATGTCTTAAACATATTTGTTCCTCACAACACGCCTCCATCTAAGAGTAAAGAATAAACCTGTCCATCAACATGCTCAATATTTTTGCATAGTCACCCTATCAGGACACTACTCATCACCAATTCACACACATACCAAGACAATCACAGAACGAGCATAAGAACAACAACATGCTAAGACCTAATAATCCTAGCAGGCTCATAAGGAAAAACGATAATAATCATAAATAAAAACACCACAGAACCCCGGGATCCCATAATCTCGAAGCACACATACAACTATAACATAAAAGATACATATGCAAGGTGGTACCCTAGGACCCCACAATCCTGAGACCCAACAACAGAGTAAACAGGTTAACAAAATAACGGAAATCAAAATCAAACATACGCCCAACAAACACCTTATTTAACCTCCATACATATCAGAGAGCATAGTGAGTTTCGCCTTGTGCAGGGTCCACACAACCTGAGTAGAGATGGTCTTTACCTGTTTTTAACAATATAGAACAACCAGCAAGATGCTCTTTGACCCGCAGCTAAAAGACCAATCAAAACCAGCTGATACAACCTAATAATTAACCTTGAATTAGAGAATTACCCAATCAACAATGAAGAACAACACCAACTTTAATCCAACTAGGCCACTTTGAAGAACTTACCCAAAACTTGATCCACACCGTTGTCCAGCCACTTGGCGAACTCGAGCCCACAATACCAACAACTTACACTTTGAAACCAACGGGAACGATTCTTCAAAATCAAACCAAACAAATATATATACTCAAACCACCATACAAAACTACTGTCAACTAACAATCAACATCTTTAATCAAACAAACACAAAGAAAACAAGCAGGGAACTAATGAGAACTTACCCAAAAGTTTAGAAGCAAATTACGGCTATCCAACACTTGGTGAAACCCAACACCAACAAAATCTATTTCATACCCTCGAGATCCAACAAGACCAATGCTTCACAAACACCCAACAAATGCTCATTGTCAAGACAACCAAACCCAAAAAAATAATCAACACAAAACAGCACCAGAAATTAAAATCCTTACCTAAGATCCAGAGCAAGACGAATGACTGTTGGCGTTGGAGGCTCGTGTTGCGGTGGGCACGCATTGTGCGCGCTACGGCTGACAGGTTGGGTAGCTCGCAGTTTCTTAGCTGGGACGAGCTGCCGCTTGCAGCGGCTGGGCATGACGAAGGTAGACTGCGACGGCGTGGCGGGTGGGGGAAGCTGCGACGGCAGCGAGGTGTCATCATTGGCGCTGTGCGCATGCGTGAGGCGGAGGAGGGCGGTCGTAGGCGTTGCGCGTGGAGACAGGGGACGCGTGTTGAGGCGGAGCTGGAGGCCGGTGCGATTGGGTGGAGAAGGCGACTTTGTGAGGTCGGCAGCTGGCGGGTGGTCTACAACGAAGAGGTGCGGCGGCGGCTAGGGTTAGATGAAGATGATGGAGAAGATGGAGAAGAGGATGAAGACTTTAGGTTTGATTGTTTTCTCTTTCTTTTTTTTTTTTTTATTTCAAAACCACCTAAAAATGGGCTTTCTATTATTGGGTATTTTAATCCCTTTTATTTATTTTAAAACAAGGCACAATTTTTCACCTATTTTATTTCCAAACTCCAAATAAACTATTTTTTCATAAAATGAACCTTTACTCTTTAATCACACCAAAATAAAACTCAATCCTTATTATTCACTTTATATATATATATACATATTATATTTTTAATCTTTTAATGTGCCCTTTTTTCCCCTTACAAACCAGAACTCATTTCCACCAATGCCCCCAGGTTCCTACAATTTACCAAAATGTCCAACATTAAACTATTATTGCAAAAATGTCCTTAGGGGTGAAATCACCAAAGTACCCCTATGATTAGATAACTAGAATTTAACCTTAAGAAAAAAAGCAGGGCGTTATACAAGCAGCTGGCGGGTTTGCATGAGGCGGGTGCTTGCGGCTTGGCGCACAAGGCTGCGGGCGGACCTGCTGTGACGTTGATGATCATCAAACGAAGAACCCGAGCTTGGCGGGGCGTAGCACATACAATGAGAGGGCGGAGAATAGGGGATGCCCGCGGGCTGGGTTGTTCTACTGCGCGTTGGTGTAGCTGGTCAACGATGGAAGCTCCGACGAATTCTACAGCGGTGGCGAGTGGTTGAGTGGTGGTTGGCGGCGGGATTAGGTGGAAAGGGTGGGGTTTTTTTCTATTCTTTTCTATTTTCTTTTTTATCCAATTTTAAATTATCTTAAATTAACCCAAAATCCAACCCCTCTTTAAAATAACTTTTCTGTTTTTCCCTTTTTAACTTAATTAAAGGAAGTTCTTCTTATTTTTAAATAAAGCAAAATCCCCACTTTCTCTTTTTTTTTCAGAATACCAAAAACAATTTCTATTTATTTATTTACTTATCATCATTATTATTATTATTATTTCAACTTAAAAAATCATTTTTCTTTTCTTTTTTTAGATTTTATATTTTATTTTAATAAAAATTTCAATAATCTATATAAAAAAAATATAAAATAAAATAAAATTTACAAATTTACAAATATTTTTTTTCTATGAAAATTTTTAAAATGTCATAATCTTATGAAAAAAATGAGATATTCTTGTTTAAAAGTAAAAATTTCTATGACAATTATTAAAATGTCATTACAATTGTTTTATGACAATCGTCTAAATATCAATAACTGTCATAAAAGTTCAATAACTTAAAATTCATCTATTTTTCACAAATACACGTGTTTTTAGATATTTTATGACAGTTTCTAGATTTTTTTAATTTTCTGGATTAAAATAACTGTCATGGAATGTAACGGCCCGGAAATTTCATCCCGGTCTTCCCGGGAGGCCCAGGGGCATTTTGGTAATTTTGGGTCGGGCCAACAGGGCCGGTTATGTAATTGAAAATTGCCGGAAAAATTATGAGTCAATTTGAATAGGATCGGGAATTTTGGTGAAGACATTTGGGCTTGGAAAAAGGTAAAATTAAATATGGAATTAAATAGCGCGTCGAGTGAGATTCGAGCCAAGGACGCGCTGCAGGCTAGGCAAGGGGCGCTGCCAATCGAGCCACTGAGCGCTCTTGTGCTTTTAAACGCGCCAGCTTCGATAAGAGCCTGTTCGATGCGAGATTTGGCTTAAAGGGCCAGCCCGCCCGAGAGTCTTCTTCTTCCTTCTCCTTTCTTCCTCGACCGTCCCGAGCTCCTTCTCGCGATTCTCCCTCGCCGACTCCATTTCAACCGAGCTTCTCCACCATTTCAAGGTCGTTTCGCTTGATCTGAGCAGCAGGTACGTGTTTCTCTTCTCTTCTTCTTCTTCTTCTCCCCCAATTCCTTCCCGATCTCCCCTGTTTCCGATTTCTTACTTGCCGATCGAATTGAAGTGAGTGGCTTGTAGGTTTCGTGCGGCCAGCCAAGGGGAAGTGGTCCAGCAGCGAATCGGCCGTCGAATCCTTTCCAATCGCTCGGAATCGAGCTCATCTTCTCCGATGCTCTGTTCGCCCCTGTTTGCGCGCAGAGCAGCCCAGCCCGCCGAGCCACGCCGCACATCGTCCCGTGCTCGCGCACGCATCCTCTGCCCAGATCATCCTCTCCCAAATCGCCTCGCCGGTCGCACGCGCGCGTGAGCTTCGCCTCGGCGCCAGCCGATCGCGTCGCGTCGCGCGCCTGCATCCGTCGCGCGGCAGCGCTGTCGCTCACAAGACGTCTCGCGCCCAATGGCGCGCCACGCGCCATTCTGCGCCCGCTTCGCCCGCCAACCCGTTCTTTGCCCGTTCGCTCGTGCAATCGGCTGCGTTCGCGTGCGTTAAATCGCGCCTCGTGAGTTGCTCCCGAGCTGAGCCTCGTTTATTTTATTGTATTTAGGCCTATTGTGTGATTTTTGTTGTGATTGTTAGGTTCTCGGTAGCTAGTTCAAGATCGTTCGCAACTTAGGATTTTTGAGCCGAATCGCCTCCCGACCAAGGTAAGGATTTCTTACCGGGGTTGTGTGGGCCCTACGATATTATATGTGATTGCTGATTGAATGGTTGTTTGTGTTTATTGACATGTGTAGCTAGGTATTCTATTCTGAATTCCCGATTAGCATGATTTTCCTGATTTAATTCTCATGTTAATCCATGCTAGGTTGTTCCCTTCTAGCATGCTTGTATCTGTTCCTTGCTTCGTAGTATCATGCTAGGCTCGTTGTATTCTTATTGAGCACGTATTGGATTTTACTGAATTGTTTGCTGATTGCTAAGGCAGGTTAGATGTAACGGCCCGGAATTTTCATCCCGGCCTTCCCGGGAGGCCCAGGGGCATTTTTGTAATTTTGGGTCGGGCCGGTTTTGAAATTTAAAATTTCCGGAATAATTACGAGTCAATTTGAATAGGATCGGGATTTTTGGTGAAGGTATTTGGGCTTGGGAAAAAGTAAAATTAAATAGGGAATTAAATAACGCGTCGAGCAAGAATCGAACCAGGGCCGTGTCGCATGCTAGGCAGAGGGCACAGCCAGCCGAGCCACGGCGCGCGTTTGTTAATCTAAACGCGTGTTCTATTATATAAGTCTGCTCGTCCCCTGTTTTGATTTAAAAAGGCACGCCCGAGCCGCCCCATTTTCTTCTTCTTCTTCCTCGCGAAACCCCCCCGACCAAGCGACACCAAGTTCACCCGATCTCTTCCTTCCCAGTAGTGTTCGACCAAGTCTTGCCTCCAATTTGAGGTCGTCTTCCATCCCGAGCAATTTGGTAAGCTTCTTTTTCACTTTTCTATCAAAAGAATTCGATTTCTTCTCCTAGTTTCGATTCCGTTCATCAGCCGAGTTGAGGCGATTTGAAGTATGGGTTTTGTGCAGCTAGTGTAGGGGAGTTCTTCTTCAAAGAATCAAGCGTCGAATCCCCGTGGATTGCTTGATTTTGACCCTTATTGTTCTCCCCTGTTCGCGCTCGAAAACAGAGCCCTTGTTCGTCGAGCTCGCCAGCGTGCCGTCCGTGTAACAACCCAGTTTTCTATCCCAGTTTTCGAGGTGCCTTCGGGTCAAGTTTCGGTTGTTGGTTGGGTCGTTAGAGCGGTTTTGACCCTTGGGGGCATTTTGGTCTTTTTGCTCCCTGGGCAGGATTTGTGGATTTTCAGGGCTTCGAGGTGGCTCCTGCCCTTGCCGTGGCTTGTTTGGGTTGGACTGCGAGTCCCGAGATGTTTGGGCTAGTCGTTTGGAAGTTCGATTGTGATTTGGGATTTTTGCAAAGTGATGGTTGGTTGTGTGCTTCCTTTGGGATTCGAGCCCGGGCCCTTGGTGTTGATTTTGGAAGTTGGTTTTAGCGAGTTTTATTGACTGGAATAGATTTCTTCGGTCGGGTCTCGAAAGAGGAAGCCGGGAAATGGGATTTTGAGGTTTTAAGTGGATAAGGATGGAAAATGGAATTAAAAATCTCATTTTTCCCTTTTTTCCCATTTTCCTTTTTATTTCTCTTTTTCTTTTCTTTTTTTCCCCAAAATGCATTTTCTCTCTCTCTCTCTCTCTCTCTCCCCGAGCCCCCACCTTGCCGACCTAGGCCCAGCCCTTGGCTCGCCCAGCCCCAGCCCGTGCAGCCTTGGCTCGCCCACGCCCAGCTAGCCCGATCCCAGCGTCGCGAGAGCGGCCGAGCTCGCCAGCGCGCCCACGACCTCGCCTCGCGCCCGGCCGGCGTCGCGCGCCCTCGCCAGATGTCGCCGACCCGCGCGCCTCGCCGCCTCTGGTCCGTGTCCCCGCGCGCGCGTCGCGCCGTGCGAGCCGCCCTAGTCGTGCCTCAGAGCGTCGTGTCGAGCGCCTGTCCCGATCTTGCGAGCTCGCGCCGCGCCGCCGCCTCCTGCTCGCTGCCGCCCGCGCGTTCGCGAGCCTGCAGCCAGAGAGAGCAGCGCCGTGTCAGCGCGCCCACGCGAGCCAAGCAGCCAGCGCCAGCGCCCGCGCGCGCCTTGCTGCGCTGTCTGCGCCACCGCCGCCTAGCCCGTGCCGCTTGCCCGTTCAGCGTGTCACCGTGCCTCGTGAGTTGCTCCAGTGAGCCTGTTTGTTTTATTATATTTGGGCCTTTTGATTGTAATTATTGTTGTTTTTGTTAGGTTCTCGCTAGCTAGCTCGGGTTCGATCGCGACTTAGGTTTCTTGTGTTTAGAGGTCTTAGGCTGTAAGGATTTCTTCTTTGGAGTTGTGTGGACCTGCGATATTATATGTGATTCTTGATTGTATGCTTGTTTGTGTTTATTGACATGTTTGGTGATAAGTGCTCTAATCTGAATTCCCGATTAGCATGACTTTCTGGTTAATTCTCATGTTAATCCATGCTAGGTTGTTCCTTCTCGCATACTCAGATTCTGTTCTTTGCTTCGTAGCATCATGCTAGGCTCGTTGTATTCTCTTTGAGCACGTATTGGATTTTATGGAATTGTTTGCTGTTTACTAGGGCAGGTTAGAAGTGCAGGTAGATAGCATCATCCGGGCCCGATGCATAAAGTACCTTGCATCCATGGCGGGGACGTCGAGCAAGTCATTCAGTCCCCTGGACCCCGTGAGGGATTAGCTAACCCGAGCGGTAGGCCCTGCAATCTTGGGTGAGGGTGGCAGACTGTTAAATGCCCCAACCGTCGGGATGATGACTTGGCATGGCCTCGTCCCCGATAGTCGGCACGTCCTCAGCGTGTTCGGCCGTAGCCCCTGATTGCCACCTGTTAAGGCAAGGACGGCTTCCTGGTGTAAGCCTACCACGACCGTTTCTTGGCCCCAGGTGCGGTGGTTCAGGCTGACATAGTTTACGTGTCGTGTCTCACACCCCTTTGTCGATGACGCGATCCAAAGATTTAGTTAGGCGTGGTGGATTGGATATGGGCGGCTTGCCTTCGACTCACAGCAACCCCATAGTCTGCAGAGCACGCGTGCATGCTTCCGCTCATTACAACGCCGACTGGAGAGCTCCTCGGGATTGTGAGCCAGTGTACCTTTCGTCGACAGTAGACAGGCTGAGGCCGAGACTTGTTTCTCGTATAGGGCGACTTGTGTGATGTGTTGTGTGGTGAGTTATTTTCCGGACTAAGACCCTGAGTTGGCATCCGAGGCCCAAGTGTGGGCTAAGCTATGTGCTCTATCTGTGTTTATATTCATAGCTTGCATATCTTTCTGCTAGATGACCATTTATATCGTATTGTACCCCGGTTGGGGATTCTTACTGAGTAATTCGTTACTCACCCTTACTTATCTTTCAGAAACCATGGCGCGAGGCGATGATGGTGGAGGAGGAGCCGTGATCATGGAAACCCGTTGTTGAACTCTGAGATTTATGTTTATGATTTAAATGTCCTCTGAATGCATGTAGTTGGGCGCGGAGCCCTAGGGTGTTTTCTGAATGTATTTCCGGATTCTAGCATTGTTGTAAAGTTTGTATGTTTTAAATAAATCTCTGATCAGAGTATGTTTGGAAATGTATTTGTCTTGGAGCAGTGCTTGGAAACAGGATGAGTTTCAAGAATTTTGTATTGACTTTTTAAATGAACTCTTGCCGCTTTTTTTTTTTGGTTTTACTTAGAATCGAAACAACCCTATTGCAAATTCTAGTGTTGATTTCTATGCATGCATTGAGGTAATGGCCTATTTAGAACCCCATTCGGTCGGGTCGTTCTGATCCGTCGTCCTGTGCTATCGCTCGCTACTCAGCTCGCGCGCCGCCCGAGCCCCTACTCGCCGAGTCGTGCGGTGCGAGCGCCCCGCCCGAGCTTCTGTTCGCCCTGCATCTCGCGCAGTAGCGCCGCGTATCGCGCGCGTCGCGCCAGCAGGCGCACACTAACGCGCCCACGCGCCATTTCTCGCGCCCATCGAGCCCCGTTCTTTGCCCGTTCGTGCAATCGGCGGCTCGTTCGTGCGTTCGTCGTGCCTCGTGAGTTGCTCCCAGTGAGCCTCATTTATTTTATTGCATTTAGGCCTATTGTGTGATTTTTGTGATGATTGATAGGTTCCGGTAGCTAGATCGAGATTGTTCGCGACTTAGGATTTCGTGCCAAACCGTTCCCGACCAAGGTAAGGATTTCTTACCGGGGTTGTGTGGACCTTGCGATATTATATGTGATTGTTGATTGATTGCTTGTTTGTGATTATTGACATGTGTAGCTAGGTGCTTCAATCTGAATTCCCGGTTAGCATGATTTCTTGGTTAATTCTCATGTTAATCCATGCTAGGTTGTTCCTTTCTGGCATGCTCGTATCTGTTCCTTGCTTCGTAGTATCATGCTAGGCTCGTTGTATTCTTATTGAGCACGTATTGGATTTTATGGAATTGTTTGCTGTTTGCTAAGGGCAGGTTAGAGTTGCAGGTAGATAGCATCATCCGGGCCTGATGCATAAAGTACCTTGCATCCATGGCAGGGACGTCGAGCAAGTCATTCCGTCCCTGGACCCCGTGAGGGATTTGCTAACCCGAGCGGTAGGCCCTGCAATCTTGGGTGAGGGTGGCAGACTGTTAAATGCCCCAACCGTCGGGATGATGACTTGGCATTGCCTCGTCCCCGATAGTCGGCACGTCCTCAGCGTGTTCGGCCGTAGCCCCTGATTGCCACCTGTTAAGGTAAGGGCGGCTTCCTGGTGTAAGCCTACCACGACCGTTCCCTTAGCCTCAGGTGCGGTGGTTCAGGCTGACATAGTTTACGTGTCCAGGTCTCACACCCCTATGTCAGTGACACCGATCCAAAGATTTAGTTAGGCGTGGTGACTGGACATGGGCAGCTTGCCTCTAGACCCGGCACCCCCCATGGTCTGCAGTAGCACGCGGTGCACGTTTACGCTCATTACGGCCGACCGGAGAGCTCCTCGGGATCTTGAGCGAGTGTACCTTTCGTCGGCGAGTAGGCCAGGAGGCCGGACTTGTTTCTCGTATAGGGCGACTTATGTATTGGACTGTGTGATGATTTTATTCCGGACTAAGCCACCGAGTTGGCATCCGAGGCCCAAGTGTGGGCTAAGCTATGTGCTCTATTCTGTGTTATATTCATAGCTTGCATACGCTCATCGAGATGACCATGTATATCGTATTGTACCCCGGTTGGGGATTCTTACTGAGTAATTCGTTACTCACCCTTATTCTGTGGTTTTCCACAGTAACCGTGGTCTGCGCGACAGGATGCCCGAAAGAGGGCGTGATCATGGGGCCCAGATCTTCCAACTCGATTTTTGTATTATGACTCTAGTGTGTTTTTGTTTTCCCCCTGAATGCATGTAGTCAGCACGAAGCCCTAGGATGTTTGTAAATATTTGTGGATTCCAGCATGTTGTATCCGAACAGGTTTTGAATGGCTTTTAGTAAATCTGATCGAGTAAACTTTGGAAATGTATTTATCTGGAGCAGTGCTTGGAAACACAGGGACGAGTTTCAGGAAAATGTCTAGTTTTTAAAGGGGTTATTTTGAATGTTTTGTTTTAATTGGAATCTGAAATCATGTCTGTTTAAATGTCCTTTACTTTGAATGCATGCATTGGGGTAAGGGCCCATTTAGTTCCCCATTCGGGTCGGTCCCTTACATTAGAGTGGCAGGTAGATAGCATCATCTGGGCCGGGTGCATAACGAACCTTGCATCCACGACAGGGATGTATGAGATGGAGCTCCGCCCTGATCCCGTTAGGGAATAGCTAACCCTAACGGCTGGCCCCGCAATCTTGGGTGAGGGTGGCAGACTGTTAAATGCCCCATCGGTCGGGATGATGACTTGGCATTGCCTCGTCCCCGGCAGTCGGCACGTCCTCAGCGTGTTCGGCCGTAGCCCCTGATTGCCACCTGTTAAGGTAAGGGCGGCTTCCTGGTGTAAGCCTACCACGACCCGTTTCCTTAGCCTCAGGTGCGGTGGTTCAGGCTGACATAGTTTACGTGTCCAGGTCTCACACCCCTATGTCAGTGACACCGATCCAAAGATTTAGTTAGGCGTGGTGACTGGACATGGGCAGCTTGCCTCTAGACCCGGCACCCCATAGTCTGCAGAGTAGCACGCGGTGCATGCTTACGCTCATTCTGGCGCCGACCGAGAGCTCCTCGAGATCTTGAGCGAGTGTACCTTTCGTCGACGATGAGATGTGCGGTGAGGCCGGGACTTGTTTCTCGTATAGGGCGACTTATGTATTGGACTGTGTGTGATATTATTTCCGGACTAAGACCCTAGTTGGCATCCGAGGCCCAAGTGTGGGCTAAGCTATGTGCTCTATTCTGTGTTTATATTCATAGCTTGCATACGCTCATCGAGATGACCATGTATATCGTATTGTACCCCGGTTGGGGATTCTTACTGAGCAATTCGTTGCTCACCCTTATTATTGTGGTTTTTCCACAGGTAACCAAGTTGCGAGACAGGATGGCTGAAGGAGGAGCTGTGATCATGGGGCCCAGTCTTCCAACTCCGATTTTTGTATTATGACTCTTTATGTTTTGTTTTCCCCTGAATGCATGTAGCCGGGCACGGAGCCCTAGGATGTTTGTAAATATTTGTGGATTCCAGCATTTTGTATCTGAACAGGTTTTGAATGGCTTTAGTAAATCTCTGATCAGAGTAAACTTTGGAAATGTATTTACCTTGGAACAGGTGCTTGAAACAGGGACAGGTTTCAGGGAAATTGTCTAGTTTTTAAAGGGGTTATTTTGAATGTTTTGTTTTAATTGGAATCCGAAATCATGTCTGTTTAAATGTCCTTTACTTTGAATGCATGCATTGGGGTAAGGGCCCATTTAGTGCCCCATTCGGGTCGGTCCCTTACATGGAAAGCTAAAATTGTAGTAGTGAAATGAATTGAATGCAAAAATCAAAAGAACTCATAAGGGTTGTAATGGGGCTTAGGTAAGGGTATGATAGAAGGAAAATTTAGATGTTTCATAATCAAGACCAAGAGTTAATATTGTATGATAGCAATGTTACATAAGAAGCAAAAAATACACTACCAAAGACATAAGTGCATTCCCACACTTCTTTCTTACACTAAGAACCTTGGAGAAACCATAATAACATAATTTTGTTGGCAAAACTTTCTCCTCAATATTTGTATTTTTTTTTCTTGAACTATTTTTATTTTAAGGCTTTTTATTATTATTATTTTTTTAATTTTGTACTTTTTGCCTTTTTTTTCACTTTCCTCCACTTTTTTTTCAATTTATTTAATTTCCTTCTCAACCATTAACTACCATACAACATTTTCCTCTTGTCTTGATAAAGGTGCAACAGTTGAGGCTAACAAATGAGATGGTCTAAGGCTAAATATGATGTGCTATTATTAAGAAAGAAAAGGAGAATAGGCTCAAAGTGGCTAACTAATGAGAAAAATTCAAAGGTGGGAATTTTAAAAGCCAAAAAGTGGTTAATCCTAATTGCCCTTATCATATTAAAGCATCAATACAAAGATAATGGTCTCAAAATGCATTCACAAGCAAGTTCTAGAATAAGCACACTAAGTTTGATATCACTCAACAAGAAATAAATTGAGCAAGATATAATGAGTTGCTCATAGGCTCAAATTCTCACTAGAATGGGTAAATTGCATCAAGTCTTGCACATTTTCAATCAACAAATCAATGAGACACCATCATATAAATTTAAGAAAAACTCTAATCATGCTCATCTCTATCATGTCACAAAATTCAAACTAATGATGCATTCCTTACTTACATGATATTCAAATATATTAAAAAAGAATCAAGGTTTCAAAAGAAAAATCAACATGTATGAATTAAAGCATGCTAAATATAATCTCAACCTCCCCCACACCTAAACTATACATTGTCCCTAATGTATAAAAAATTAAGCACAATGCTCACAAAACAATAAAAAGATTAGGAAAGTGAACTCCCTGAATTTGTGAACAACTTGAACTAGATAGTTTTTGGTGTTGAGAGAATCGGTGGTCATGCTTATTGAAAATTAATGCCCTGTACGAAAAGAAAGATGAGAAAATACCAAAAACTAAACAAAAAAAAAACTAAACAAAGCAAAATAAATAAATAAAAAAATAAAAAATAAAAAATAAATAAAACAATGAAAATAAAAAGTAGGAAAAATATTGGGTTGCCTCCCAATAAGCGCAATCATTTAACGTCATTGTGCTCGACGACTTGAACACATATGAAGGTACATAAAATTCTTCAACTTTCTTTGGTCCCTTTTTGCTTGAATCGATGTAGCCTACTAAATCTAGTAGACTTTCTTGCTTCTTAAAGGCACCATACAAATAATATTTTTGTTATTTTTGAAATATAAATTATTGAAATCAAATGGAAAAAAATAAGACTCAGCAGGTTGATAAGAATAAAGAAAAGAAAGATCAATTTTTTGAAGATTTTCTAAAAATAAAATAGAGTTAGGCTTTTCGGCCTCATATTCTATAACCTGAATTTCCTCTTTGTTTGTAGGCTCATTTTCTTCCATCTCACATACCTGATTTTGATATGACTTGAAATTGCCCAACTCATCTTCACTATCAGAAAATATTACCTCAGAACTTTCTACCTCAATGGCATCAACAAATTGTTGCTCTTGTAGTCTCTCCAATTTTCTAACTGAATTGGTTAATTCAGCAATTTGGCTGCTCAAACTCTCCATCCTAGCTCTGGTTTCGTGTTGAAACTGATGAGTATCTTGTTGAAATTAAAATACTCTATTGAAATTGAAGAGTATTGTTAGCTAAAGTCATAAACATATCATCTATAGACATACCTGAGCTTGAAGTCTGAGTTTCTATTGGAGCTTTAAATGGTTTAGTGAAGTCCTCGAAGTATTGACTTTGTTGTTCTCCTTGATTTCCATAGCCGAAATTTTGGTTATCCCTCCAACCATGATTATAATTATCATAATACGGGTCGTAGCTTCTTTAATAATGACTATGAAATCCACTAATAGTGTTGCATTGTGTGAATTTTTTTTCCCTATAGCTATTTGATGAACCAAAGTAGTTAAACTTGAAATTTGACTTTTAAGATCTCTTATACCATTATCCTGAAGACACAACTTCATAATCTCTAGTCCAATATTGTTGGAAATTTCCAGCCATAATTTTTTTCAAATTTTTTTAAATAAAACTAAAAATAAAAATAAAACAATGAGAAACTAAATTAAGCTCCCCGGCACCGGCGCCAAATTTGGTCGGGTTGTCGAAGCCCGCCAAAATAAATACTGATTTACTAACTCTAACTTGTAAAAATAGTGGAACCAGGTCGAATCCCAAAGGAGCTATGAATTAATTTCTCAATGTTTAAAGATAAATTAAAAGGGGGTTTTGAGTATTTGAATGAAACTCTACGTAAAAAAATAAAAATAAATAAAATAAACAATTTACGAAAAATTCCAATTCAAGGGTTTAGTTTAATCTAATTGTAATTTTGATCATAGGCTACAAAAAAATATTTAATTTTCTTAGGTTCAAAGAATTAGTCTACCTACTTGGAAAAGCCACAATAGATAATTGTTCTCTTACTTTATTTACCCCGACCCAGCATTAGAACCAAATTTTATTATCTAATTAATTGGGCACGATAGCGTTCCATATCAATTAAATAATAGCATTAAAATTTATGAGAATGACTAAACCAAAATTAACTAACCGAGACGACTACAAAATTAATTAATTTCGTTTATTTGTTTCCCTATGGCCTATCATGCAAGCTATGTAATTTGGAAAAGCCACAATCACACACATATGAGCCAACCCCTTGCTACAATTATCAATCATTCGAAATAATTACTTATCACAAAATCATGTTTAGCATAGATGAATCAATAATAAATTAAGTCGTCAATTCAATTTACTAAGAATCAATCAAGAAGTAAAACAAGAAACAAATAATCTTTGAATAAAAAGAAAATATCAAATAGGTCCCAAGCCTCACAAAACTACAATTGAAATAAAACTAACCTTGAATTGGAAACAAAAACTAAGAAAAACTAGAAAATAAGATACTATATGCTAACCAAACTAAAAACTCAAGTCAAATCCTCTTCTGCAGCTTTCTTTTCTTGTAAGTTTCTTTTTTTTGTTCTTCACGGTTGCCCCCCTCTTTTTCCATTTGCCTTCACATATATATAAGAAATAAAAATAGGTTAGAATTATACTCCTAATGTATTGGGCTTAAGCCCAATTGAAGAAATCTACTTCCTTTTCAATTTTAAAGTGACAAACGCCACTTCCAATTTTTTTTTTATCAATATATTTTTTTCCTATTTTATTTTATTCTAAATTCACACTAAAAATCTAAAATTAAAACCATATAACTCTTATTTTGGAAATTCATCACATAGATTAAACAAGGCATAATTCTCATAATTCATCACAATATTTAATCCAAATATAGAAAATTTTGATTCAATAAATATAATTATTTGGAACTTATCAAAAGATTTTGAATTTTTGTCAAGTTGCTAATCATAAAGGAGGGACTATTGGGAAGGTGATTGAAAATTGTTTGTTAGAATGGGGAATCGACAGAATTTTTTCCATCACTTTTGATAATGCAAGCTCTAATGATGTGGCTATTGCTTACATTAAAAGAAGGCTAAAAAGTTAGAAATTTATTGTCTTAGATTGTGAATTATTACACATGAGGTGTTGTACTCACATAATAAACTTGATTGTTAATGATGGGTTGAAAGACATGCACGACTCAATTGCTAGTGTTCGCAATGCAGTAAGATATGTTCGATCATCACCTAAAAGGCTGCATAAATTTAGAGATTGTATGAAACAAGAGAAAATTGAGAGTAAAGCTTTGGTTTCTTTAGATGTGCCTACTAGGTGGAATTCGACGTATTTGATGCTTGACCATGCAATAAAGTTTGAAAAGGCTTTTAAAGCTTTGGAGGAGTAAAGAAATGATAATGACTATGAAGATTATTTTGAGCAAGGTGATCGTGGAAATAAAAGATTGGGACCACCAACTATTTCTGGTTGGGATAATGTGAAGGTGTTTGTTAAATTTTTAAATAAGTTTTATATTGTGACTACAAAATTAAGTGGTTCATTATATGTAACTTCTAATGCCGGTTTCCATGAGCTTTATGCTATTCAGTACACCCTAATCCAATGGAGCATAAACCAAAACTCCATTCTTTGTAAGATGGCTTTAGATATGAAGAAAAAGTTGGACAAGTATTGGGGTTCAATTGATAAGATGAATAAGTTGATATATCTTGTTGTGGTGCTCGATCCTCATTACAAGTTAGACTATTTGACATTTAATTTTTCTGATGTTTATGAGGATGATGTGGGCAAAAATATGACTAGTGATGTTAAGGCATATTTGATTCTTATGTACGAGTTCTACAAGTCAAATAGCATTTGTGCTCGAGTTAATAAAGATAAAGGTACTAGTAGTAGTGATTCTTAACAATCAAGCACTATTAATAGTATAGACAGTAGTGATGGAAAGGAAGAGGAAAGTTCGCTACAATTATGATATAAAAGAAGAAGACTAGAGAAAAATTTATTGGAAGTGAAGAATGATTTGGATCGCTATTTATCTGATCTTAATGAAGAAATTGTTGATGATTTTGATGTTTTGAGCTGGTGGAAAATGAATGGTCATAAATATCCTATTTTCTCCAATATTGCTCAAGAGGTTTTGGCTGTTTTAATGTCTACTGTGGCTTCCGAATCTGCATTTTGTACGGGAGGGAGGATTCTTTATTCTTTTAGGAGCTCTTTGACTCCTAAAACAGTGGAGGCATTGATATGTACGCAAAATTGGATTCGTGGCCGCTCCAAATTACTAGATCTTATTCCACAAATTGAAGACTTAGAAATGTGTGACAAGATCAAGTCAGGTAATCAAATTACTTTCATGAATACTTTTCTAATTATCAAATAATACATTTCATTCATTTGGTTTGATTTGTTTTTCAAAAGATGGATCACCTTCGATTGTTCTAAATTTGAGATTCAAGATCAAAGATGTATCCCTTTCTTCTTTAAAGCAAGAAGAACAAGATTGCTTCTTTTTTATGGAAGAACAAGATTGCTTCTTTGTTTTTCAGAACAAGTTGAGAATGAGGATGACAATGGAAGGGCTTGGTTTAATATTATTAGTTACAATGGGGGGGGGGGGTGACTTCTTTTTATGTCTTTACTTTGGTGGATTTCAATTTATTTTACCGTTAGCAGGTTGTATGTTAGACCTTGGCTTTGATTGCTAGACTTTTTTTATAACTATTTTCTATATTTTTTGCTTCTTTTTTCTACTATAGTTCTTTATCGAAATCTTGGAGATTCTTAATGTGATTGATTGATTAACATAGCTACATTGTGCATGATTCTCAATCTTACCTATATTTGCTATGATATTTTGCCTTGTATCTGATTTAATATCTGAAAATTTTGACTCTTTTAGAATGTGAAGACGTGAAGTTGTTGACCAAATTCACACTTTGATCTTCTTCTTATGATAAATCGGTATGGATCTAATTTTTTCCTATTTTTATGATGTTATTTCTTTTGATCTTCTTCTCCTTTAATTTCTTTGTGCAATGATATTCCAGCTAACTATAGTCAATGGGAAGAGCTGACGAGGAATTTTTGCGGTGATGGTTGAACAACATAAAGAATAAATAGAGCTTGACATGTGGAGTTTGAAACACCTATTAATTATGGCCAACGTGAAGACGGTACTTTTCTATAATACAATGCATTTATGAATTTGATAACTCAATCCAACCCTAATGTAGACTAATTAAGTAGAAAATATTTATATATTTATAATACAATTATGAACTCGACGTCCCAACCCGAAAATATAAGGGTTAGGTTGGGTTGGGTTGGGTTGGAGAATTGATCAACCCGAAGTTTTGGGTTGTGTTTAAAATCATCTCAAACCCAACCCAACCCAACCCAACCCATGTTCACCCCTAGATAGTCCCAGTTGCGTGTTGTTGTAACGACCCGAACCGAATGGGGTTCTAAATAGGCCGTCACCTCAATGCATGCATTCAAATCTACAGAAAATTTGCAAGATGGTGTTTGGATTCTAAGTAAAAACTAAAACATGAAAACATCCATTTAAAAATCAACATAAATTCCTGAAACCTGTCCCTGTTTCCAAGCACCTGTTCCAAGACAAATACATTTCCAAACATACTCTGATCAGAGATTTATTTAAAACATACAAACTTTACAACAATGCTAGAATCCGGAAATACATTCAGAAAACACCCTAGGGCTCCGTGCCCAACTACATGCATTCAGAGGACATTTAAATCATAAACATAAATCTCAGAGTTGAACAACGGGTTTCCATGATCACAGCTCCTCCTCCAGCCATCCTGCCTCGCGCCATGGTTTCCTGAAAGATAAGTAAGGGTGAGTAACGAATTACTCAGTAAGAATCCCCAACCGGGGTACAATACGATATACATGGTCATCTAGCAGAAAGATATGCAAGCTATGAATATAAACACAGAATAGAGAACATAGCTTAGCCCACACTTGGGCCTCGGATGCCAACTCGTGGTCTTAGTCCGAAATTAATCACCACACAACACATCACACAAGTCGCCCTATACGAGAAACAAGTCCGGCCTCGGCCGTCTCATCGTCGACGAAAGGTACACTGGCTCAAGATCCCGAGGAGCTTTCCGGTCGGCGTGTTGTAATGAGCGTAAGCATGCACCGCGTGCTACTCGCGGACCATGAAGGGGGGTGCGGGTCAGAGGCAAGCTGCCCATGTCCGACCACCACGCCTAACTAATTCTTTGGATCGGTGTCAGCGACAAAGGGTGTGAGACTGGACACGTAAACTATGTCGGCTGAACCACCGCACGCACGAGGCTAAGGAAACGGGTCGTGGTAGGCTTACACCAGAAGCCGCCCTTACCTTAACAGTGGCAATCGGGGCTAAGGCCGAACACGCCGAGGACGTGCCGATCGCCGGGACGAGGCAATGCCAAGTCATCATCCCGACGGTTGGGGCATTTAACGATCCGCCACCCTCACCCAAGATTGCAGGGCCTACCGCTTGGGTTAGCTAATCCTCACGGGGTCCGGGGACGGAATGACTTGCTCGACGTCCCCGCCATGGATGCAAGGTTCTTTATGCATCCGGCCGGATGATGCTATCTACCGCAATTCTAACTCGCCCTAAAAAGCGACAAACAATTCCATAAAATCCAATACGTGCTAAAAAAAGAATACAACGAGCGTAGCATGATACTACTGAAGCAAGGAAGCAGATACGAGCATGCGAGTAAAGGAACAACCTAGCATGGATTAACATGAGAATTAACCAGAAAGTCATGCTAATCGGGAATTCAGATTAGAGCACTTATCACCAAACATGTCAATAAACACAAACAAGCATACAATAAGCAATCGCATAATATATCGCAGCAGGTCCACACAACTCCGGAAGAAATCCTTACCGGCCGGAAGACCTCTAAACACAAGAAACCTAAGCTGCGATCGAACCCGAGCTAGCTAGCGAGAACCTAACAAAAACAACAATAATTACAATCAAAAGGCCCAAATATAATAAAACAAACAGGGCTCAGCTCGGGAGCACTCACACGGCACAACGACACGAGGTTGGGCACGCTGTGGTGGCGATGCACGGTGGACAAAGCGCGCTAGGCAGCGCTGGCGCGGACGCTGTATTGGGCACTGGGTGCAGCGCGCGCAGGCGCTGCAGCGGCGCGGCGCGCGGACACGGCGATGACGCTTATGAGGGGCGGCAGCGACGGGCGGCGGGAGCGCGCGCGCTCGGCAGGAGGGCGACGCGGCGCGCTCAGCAGATCGGGTGCTTGGCGGCGACGACGGCGCGTCCGGGCGGAGACGAGGCGGATCTGGTGCGATGGGCTCTTACCGAGCGAGCGACGGGGCTTAGCGAAGACAGGCGGATCGCGCGCGCGAGCTCGGGGCGATCCGGCTGGCGGCGTTCGATGGCGGCGAAGGGAGGCCGACGGCGCAGACGACGAGGGCGACGACGAGCTCGGGTGGCGGCGATATGTACATTTGCCCGCTGGGTCGCTCGAGAGAGAGAGAGAGAAAAGAGAAAAAAAGAAAAAAAAAAAGAAAAAAAAAAAGAAAAGAAAGGAAAAAAATGAATTTGGACAAGAAAAGGGAAAATGGGAAAAAAAAAAAAAAAAAAAAAGGGATTTTATCCCAAAAATCCATTCTTATCCAATAAAACCTGAAAAAATCCCATTTCCCGGCTTCCTGCTTCGAGACCCGGCTGAAGCAACCTCTCCCAATAAATAAAACCCACTAAAATCCAACTCCCAAATCAACACCAAGGGCCCGGGCTCGAATCCCAAAGGAAGCACACAACCAACCAACACTTTGCAAAAATCCCAAAATCACAACCGAACAACCAACCGAAAAGCCCAAACATCTCGGGACTCGTAGCCACCAACCAACAAACCTCAACAAAGGCAGGAGCTGCCTCGAAGCCTTGACAATCCACAAATCCTGCCCGAAGAGCCAAAGGACCAAAATACCCCCAAAGGGTCAAAACAGCTCTAACGACCCAACCAACAACCGAAACTTGACCCGAAGGCACCTCGAAAACTGGGATAGAAAACTGGGCTGTTACAATACTCCCTCCTTTTAAGACTTTCGTCCTCGAAAGTCCTAAGACGAAACAGCTCCAGGAAAACTGCACTGAATCCAAACCAAACTAACTTCTCGGCTAAAACAACACCAACCTTCTTCGAAAACCAAACCCTCTTGGGTCCTCAAAAACTCAAGGCCACAATGCCATCCAGACTGCCAAACACTGAACTCCGAAGGAAAACAAATGCGAAAATCCTGACGGCAAACCACGTCCTCAACTCGCACCAACTCTCAAACGGTGCTACTCACAGCAAACTCGAGGACTGGCCACAAGCTCTGAAATTCTACACTACGCACTAGCAAAACTCCTAAGGAAACTCACAGCTGACAACAAACAAACTCAACTCTACAACAAACTGGCCAACAACTGAACCTTCCAGATTCCAAAACTAAACGGCCTACTCTTACTTCACAAGAGACCAACAACCTCAAACCTTGACTACAACCTTAACGAGATACAAACGAACCACCAACTGGCGACTGATCCAAAAAGCAAACTTCTCCAACTAGAACGCGACTACAACACTTAAGCAACCATCTTAAGGAGAAAACGCCGAACCAAAGGCAAGGGGCACCATCCTGGTACACCCGACAGCTAACAACACTCACACCAGCTGAAACTTCAGCTACGACCACCTTAAAAAGGAAAGGGCCAAGCACAGACTCCACTCGGCCAAGCCAACAAACTAGAACTCCTCATCGGCCGAACGCAACATTTCGGAGCAAGCCTACCAGCAACTGGCCAAAGAGAACACCGCCAGGCAAGGAACGACCAACATTCCTCTCAAAATCTCAGGAAGCAAGGACTAAACCAACACGCAGCCCTCTGCGACACAACACCTTGAGGAAAACAGCTCAACGACTTACCAACCAAAGCCACGACACCTGCGTGCCAACTCACTCAAACGAGGCTCCGCTTAACGCCAATCGCGACGCGCACAACAACAAGAAGCAAAGCCCGAGAAGGGCTTGCTCGCAGAGAACTCAACCCAACTTATAACGCGAGCAACGCCGCCTCCAAGCTACTACTCAACTCTTAAAATCCAAGCGGCTACTTAAAGGACTTCTCCTTTAAGCTTAGGCCTAACTCAACTTCCAAACGAAGCTCCACTCCGAAACCTCACAAGGAAAAGCGGATGACGACAACCTTTAAGCTTACGGATCACGAGCCACACGAATCGCAAGACTACCTCGGGAGCTAACACTCTGAGGTGGCATCCAAGGAGCAACTCAACCACCATAGAGGCTAGGGGAAAGGAAATCTTCAATCCCCAAAGAACCAACAACTTGCCGAACAACTCAACTCTTCTTGGTGGCCTCCGCCCTTTGCGGAACAAACAACTCTTGCTTGCTAACAACACAAAGCGAGGACCCTCTCGTTTGGTGGCCCGCGCGCGCTACTCGATCAACTACACAACTCGGGAGCTAAGGCGACTCACGCCAAACGGGAAACGACTTCCCGGCAAGCAAACTCAGGAGGGCAAATGAACTCACACACGCTCGCTGACTATCTCAAACCCAAGGCGACAGCAACCAACACTCATGGAAGCAACAACCAAGGGAAAGCTTAACCAATCGGATCACTAATCCGAAACTAACAGCACTTGCTCAACTTCCGAGGGAGGGGTCAACTCCCAAAACTTACTGACTAGGAACAAGACCTCAGGGCAACGCCCTCCAGCTAGAACCGAATTAGCTCTCGAAACAACAAAAGAACCAATTCTTGGCCAAACACTCACAAGAGGCAGAACAACCTTTACTGCAGCCTCTAGAACACCATCCAAGAATCCGCTTAACTGAACAAACGACTACTTCCAAGCAGCCAACATACTATTCCCTCTTGCTAGCACCACTACCATCAATTCCAAGACCAAGGAAGAACCTGACAACTCCCCGAAGGGAACGGCTCTTACTAGCAGACAACCAAGGGACTGAGAACTCCACATACGCTCACTGTCTTGCTCCACTAAAGCAACAACATCTAAATCTCACGGAGCAACAACAGGGGCAACTCAACATCCTGGAAACAGGAAAACAACCAACAGGGCACAAACCACTCGCCCCACGAGCAAAACTAAACTCTAGCAACTCCAATCCACACCTTGGTCGACACCACACCGAAACCAATCCGGACTTTACTCCAAACAAACACTGGCTTGCTAGTCTACCAAGACTGCTAGCAACTCCACCGAGGCTACAAACTACACGCCTCCAGCTAGCCAACTGAAACTCACTAGCTGGGCCTGACTGAGCTCTGGAGAGGCTCTCCACAACCTAGGGTTCTTCGGCAACCCTCGACGCACACACTGCCGGCAAACAATCTAACAGACAACTGCCTGGACAAACAACTCCAATTTCCAGCATCACAACCATGCTGGCCAACTCCAACTCCTTGGGAACCAAGAGGACCCGAAACGCTACAGAATGCGTCATCCTCCTACTCAAAGCATCGGCCACAACATAACTTCTACCCAAGGAAAGATCCAAACAACTCTCTTAGCCATGACGATCAGAAACCACACGGCTTAGCTACCACCGCTCTTGTCCAGTTTCCAACTGAACTCCAACCAACGATCAACAAAAAGATCCGCCAACCAAGCTTAGGTCCAACTTAACAAATCTTGCCTAAGCAACAACCTGATATCACGAGCACGGTATCCTTACCACCTCGCTAAGCCTTACAACAACCACCTGGAGTCCAACTTCTCCAGGAACTGAGCACTAGATCTCCAAAGCAAACCCTACATGGATCTGAAACTCTCGCCACGGAACGAACCACACAAAACACACTTGTGTGCACAACTCTCAACCTTCCTTTAGAGATCCAAGACTAACAAGCGCTTTTCCAAAAAGCAACGCTAACTCCTGGCAGAGATACAAACAGCCCAAGGAACACCAAAAGTTCCATCTCCACACGATACTCGAAGCTGAGGCAACCTTGCTCTACCAAAGCATAACAATGCCAAACCGAACTTACTTAATACCAAGCCTCTACCAAGGGTGCTTACCCCTAAGGCATCAAAAACCTCTCGCAAGGCATCAGCTCATCTCGCCTGAAAAGCATCCAACTCACCTCATAGGCATCCAACTCATGGTCCCTCAGCTGGACCAAACTCGCATCTACAATGCTCAACTCTCCTCAGATTTAGGCACTCGAAGGTAGTTGACCGCACTACCAACCACAAAGAAATCTCTTGGCCTTAACACTAGCGCGAGACTCACGCGCACCAACACTTACCAACTGCCAACCTGCTGACTTACTCAACCCCCAGAAACATAGGAAAGAGGCTCAGGCTTCTCTCGAGCATCCTTTCGCTTGTAGTCCATCGACTACCACTGAACTAGCCCTCTGGCACGACCTATACAGGTGCCACTGCCATAAACGGATCCAAGGCTAAAGGAGTGCACTAAACTCCAAACGGCATAGAACCATCTGCTATGCCCAAGCCAAACTCAAGCCTCAACCAGACTTAGTGCCAAAACGGCACACCAACCAATGCACCTCAAGTGCCACTACTACCAAAACCACATCTTACTACCAATGGGGCCAACAAGGTCACAACCTCAAGTGACACGAACTCTGGCTAGGCATACAAGAGCTCCAACTCAAATAACCATGCCTATGGCATCTCATCAAACCGAAGGCTCACGGCCTACCCTTGCATCTCCACATGATGCTCAACAAAACTCTGGCCGGCTCTCTCAACATGCAGCAGCTAGCTCCACTCCAGAAGCTCACCAAAAGAAGAGTGCTCAACTCTACCAAACATCCGAGAAAACACCAACGGATCTAGTCAGAAGGGAACACTACTCACTGCACCCTTAACCACGTGGTTCCGCCATCGGGCTGCAAACAACAACACTTTTTACAGGAGCACAAAAATGCCTCAACAATCTCCTCGAAGGTCGCCAACTCTGCAGGCCTACTCACCGGGCAATCAAACAATCTACTAAGGCTCAAGATCAACACTTGAGTGCGCCCAGCCGGGTCCACACGGGGAACTGCTCCACAAACATCCACATAAGCACATCCATAGCAAACTCCTCTCTTGGAGTGGCACTCCAAGGCAAAGCACCTCCACCCTCTCACTAGGGGAAAACCATCAACTGGGCCACAATTGGCCTACGGGAGTCCAAGCTCTGCCTCCCACGGGGACGATTTCCCAGGGCATCCGAATCAATCTGGATACCTCAACAAGCCACAACATACATCACACACAGCGGGAAGTTGGCATGATGGCGCTCTAAACCCAAACCAACAACGAGTCAGAACCTGCTCGTCTCCGCTCCACAACACTACACAAGGCATACACTAGATGACAGGTATTGTAAATTCTTAACCCTTTTTCAACAACAAATAGTAAACTTAGGCGTACTGATGATGGCGCCGAGTCTTGATGATCATGGAAAAACGACCTACAACAAAAGGTCAGTCTACAGAATCTATGACTCTGAGCTCTGATACCAACTGTAACGACCCGACCCGAATGGGGTTCTAAATAGGCCGTCACCTCAATGCATGCATTCAAATCTACAGAAAATTTGCAAGATGGTGTTTGGATTCTAAGTAAAAACTAAAACATGAAAACATCCATTTAAAAATCAACATAAATTCCTGAAACCTGTCCCTGTTTCCAAGCACCTGTTCCAAGACAAATACATTTCCAAACATACTCTGATCAGAGATTTATTTAAAACATACAAACTTTACAACAATGCTAGAATCCGGAAATACATTCAGAAAACACCCTAGGGCTCCGTGCCCAACTACATGCATTCAGAGGACATTTAAATCATAAACATAAATCTCAGAGTTGAACAACGGGTTTCCATGATCACAGCTCCTCCTCCAGCCATCCTGCCTCGCGCCATGGTTTCCTGAAAGATAAGTAAGGGTGAGTAACGAATTACTCAGTAAGAATCCCCAACCGGGGTACAATACGATATAAATGGTCATCTAGCAGAAAGATATGCAAGCTATGAATATAAACACAGAATAGAGCACATAGCTTAGCCCACACTTGGGCCTCGGATGCCAACTCAGGGTCTTAGTCCGGAAATCAATCACCACACAACACATCAGACAAGTCGCCCTATACGAGATATAAGTCCCGACCTCAGCCTGTCTATTGTCGACGAAAGGTACACTGGCTCAAGATCCCGAGGAGCTCTCCGGTCGGCGCTGTAATGAGCGTAAGCATGCACCGCGTGCTACTGCAGACCATGACGGGTGTCGGGTCTAGAGGCAAGCTGCCCATGTCCAGTCACCACGCCTAACTAAATCTTTGGATCGGTGTCACTGACATAGGGGTGTGAGACCTGGACACGTAAACTATGTCAGCCTGAACCACCGCACTTGAGGCTAAGGAAACGGGTCGTGGTAGGCTTACACCAGGAAGCCGCCCTTACCTTAACAGGTGGCAATCAGGGGCTACGGCCGAACACGCTGAGGACGTGCCGATCGCCGGGCGAGGCAATGCCAAGTCATCATCCCGACGGTTGGGGCATTTAACGATCGCCACCCTCACCCAAGATTGCGGGGCCTACCGCTTGGGTTAGCTAATCCTCACGGGGTCAGGGGACGGAATGACTTGCTCGGCGCCCCCGCCGTGGATGCAAGCTTCTTTATGCATCCGGCCCGGATGATGCTATCTACCGCAATTCTAACTCGCCCTAGCAAGCAAAGCAAACAATTCCATAAAATCCAATACGTGCTAAAAAGAATACAACGAGCCTAGCATGATACTACGAAGCAAGGAGCAGAATACGAGCATGCCGAGAAAGGAACAACCTAGCATGGATTAACATGAGAATTAACCAGAAAGTCATGCTAATCGGGAATTCAGATTAGAGCACTTATCACCAAACATGTCAATAAACACAAACAAGCATACAATCAAGAATCGCATAATATATCGCAGGTCCACACAACTCCGGTAAGAAATCCTTACGGCGGAAGACCTCTAAACACAAGAAACCTAAGCTGCGATCGAACCCGAGCTAGCTAGCGAGAACCTAACAAAAACAACAATAATTACAATCAAAAGGCCCAAATATAATAAAACAAAGCGGGGCTCGGCTCGGGGAGCACTCACACACGGCACGACGACACGAGGCCGGGCAGCGCTGCTTGGCGGCGTCTGATGTACCGACAGGTATGGGCGGCGGCGGTGGCGCGCGCGCCGCTAGTTGGTTTTCCTGGGGCGCGCGCCGGCGCTGCGGCGGCTGGCGCGGACCTGGCGATGACCCGCGACGGCAGCGCGGCGGCGGCCGGCGCGGCGCGGCGCGGCTCGGCAGATCTCTTTCTTGGCGGCGACTACACGGCGTCTTTGGCGGAGACGGGCGGATTTGGTGCGGCAGGCTCTATTTGAGAGCGAGCGACGGGGTCGGGCGAGACGAGGCGGATCTCGCGCGCGAGCTCGGGCGTCTGGCTGGCGCGGCGTGCGATAAGCGCGAGCGCGGCCGCCGGCCGGCGCAGCGAGCGAGGGCGAGACGACGAGCTAAATTTGCTTTCGAGAGAGAGAGAGAGAGAAAAGAGAAAAAGAAAAAAAGAAAAAAAGAAAAAGAAAAAGAAAAAGAAAGGAAAAAAAAATGAATTTGGACAAGAAAAGGGAAAATGGGAAAAAAAAAAAGGAAAAAGGGATTTTATCCCAAAAATCCATCCTTATCCAATAAAACCTGAAAAAATCCCATTTCCCGGCTTCCTCCTTCGAGACCCGGCAGAAGCAACCTCTCCCAATAAATAAAACCCACTAAAATCCAACTCCCAAATCAACACCAAGGGCCCGGGCTCGAATCCCAAAGGAAGCACACAACCAACCAACACTTTGCAAAAATCCCAAAATCACAACCGAACAACCAACCGAAAAGCCCAAACATCTCGGGACTCGCAGCCACCAACCAACAAACCTCAACAAAGGCAGGAGCTGCCTCGAAGCCTTGAAAATCCACAAATCCTGCCCGAAGAGCCAAAGGACCAAAATACCCCCAAAGGGTCAAAACAGCTCTAACGACCCAACCAACAACCGAAACTTGACCCGAAGGCACCTCTCGGCGGGATAGAAAATCGGGTCACATTAGCTTGTCTAGGACAAGCTCGAGAGCGTCTTTGTCCAAGTTAGCCTAGTTGCGTGCTAACCTAGTGTTGTCTTAGAGTTAGACATAGTGGTGATTTCGGTTCGGTTTTTGTAGGTTTTGTACCAAACCGATATCTTCGGTTTATAAAAAATGGATATGATCCAATGTCCAATAAAGTATAGAACCATTAGTGGAAAGAAGATGACTTTATATGAATTATTGACAATATATATATTTCGGTTTGGATCGGTTTTTTAAAATGAACACCGGAACTGATCCAATATTTTCGGTTTTTTCAAATTACAAACCATATGTCCAACTTTGAGCTAAAAAACCGATCCGATACATTGGATTGGATTGGTTCAGTTCAGTTCTGTTTTTCAATTTTTTGGTTTTTTATTGCACCCCTAGTTAGACATTGCAGAGACTGACGTCACTTAAGTTGCCTTTTTATCTAGTCAACCCAGTGGCGTGCTGACCCAGCTCGACACTTGTGTCTGTTATTGTTTGGGACTGCCTTATATGTATTTGATGCTATGCTTGTATGCTGGGTTGCTAGATGATGTGTCTTGCGTATTGTATACCCCAGTTGGGGGATTCTTACTGAGTGCAATTGTACTTACCCTTTCTGTGGTTTCTTCCACCAGGTACTTGGCACAACATCGAGGTGGCTAGAGGAGGAGTTGGATGATCATGGGTAAAGTCCTTTGCATTAGTTCATTTCATTTTATTGACTTTCATGTTGGAACTTTTAATTTGAGGAAATTGTAACTGTTTTATTGAACTTTAGCCAGAAGCTGAAACTGTTTTCTGTTTTCTTTACATTGAAGTACTGTTGGGATTTGAACTATTTATAGAAAGGTTGTTTTGACTTTTAAGTTTATTATCTTGTATTTCAACTTTAATCTTGAAGTAAAGGCCATTTAGAACCGTTTTAGTGTCAGGTCTTTACAAATTGGGTTCATTCAAACCACCTCAAATAATTAATTTTGGTTAACCAGTTCTCACTCGAATTTATAATTAATTTTTTAAAAAGATATTTTGTTACCTATAACATAATTGTATATCTGTATATTTATTTTATTATTATTATTATTATTATTATTATTATTAGACATTTTATTCTCTACAATATTTTTATTGGTTTTAATAATCTATTTACTATATGGAAATTAATCCTGTCATCTATTTTTGTCCTTGTTTTCAAGGTCGGTTACTATGTATGAATTTGAAATTTATAAGAACAAAAATATATTTTATACATCAATTTATGTTCAATATATTATTTTGTAATGCATTTATTTGTTGTGCCTCTCTTCATTCAGATCTTACCTTTTTTATCGCCTCTCATTTAGAGGTGATCAAAGAGAGTATCACCTTCTGCCACACCTTAAACTTTGAAAATATTGTTTTTTTATTAGTTTAAATTATCTAATTACTTTATGGGAGTCTAATTATTTCTTCTATTGTTATTGGTTTTAATTATCTATTTACTCTATAGAAGTCTAATGTATTTCTTGTTATGTTTTATACAATGTTTTCAAGGCTACGTCGGGCGCTCACCTATGGCAAGAGGCAAGGCATTTCGGGAGTAGTTCGCCTTTGTAACAGTCCAGGAGAGCGACTTCAATCAGGCGCTCATTTGACTACGCTTTTGTGTGCCTGGCATCGCTTTCAATGGTCGCTTGACTGCGCTTTTCATCGCCTGTTTTTTTTTTTTTTTGGTAAACTTAATACACTAAAAGGAAACATACATTATTGAGTCATTAACTAATTTTGCTTCATTTTTCATCTTTGCTTCTTCATCGATGTCTCTATTTCATAGTATGGTTGAATGTGTTGAGTGTAGTTTTCTAAAAAGAAAATAAAAATAAAGTGTTTGTCATAAGGTAGTGGGGGTTGGAGTCTTATTCGTGAACAACCCCCACTGCCTCACGAAAAACACTTCATTTTAATATTTAGAATCTATGGTTGCATTATGCCTTGAACGCGCTAATGCCCCACGATTAGTAGTCAGGGGTCTAGCTTAGAGTTTAATTAGAGCGCATATATAAGCTCGAATTAAAACACTAGCCGTTTTTATGACATTTATCTCTGTAATTTGCCTCTCTGAATAAAACTCGTTCTCCCTCTCTGCCCGTGGACTAGTCAACACAACGTTGGTGAACCACGTAAATCCTTGTGTGTGATTTCTATTTTTCCTCCTCTTTTACGATTTCTTTATCTTCGTTATTGATTGTTGATTGTCGTTTTAATAACATTCTGGTATCAGAGCCGAGGGTTCGATTTTCCACACTTTGTTATTTATCAATAATCGATTTCGGAGATGTCTGGCATTAACGTGAAAGTCGAGAAGTTTACCGGAGGGAGCAGTTTCGGTCTATGGCAGATTAAGATGCGTGCCCTGTTGAAGCAACCGGATCTATGGAAGCCTCTTACCGCCAAGTGGAAGGATTCGAAGTTGGACGAAGATGAGGAGTTGATGAGTCTAGAAGAAAAGGCACATTCAACTATCATGCTTTGTCTTGTCGACGATGTCATCGCTGAAGTCGCAGATCAAGTTAAGGTTGTCGGTTTGTGGTTAAAGCTCGAGAGTCTGTATATGATGAAATCTTTGACCATGAAGTTGTTTATGAAGCAACGGTTATTAAGCCTCCGTATGTCCGAAGGTACGCTTCTGAAAGATCATCTTGATAAACTAAATACGATATTAATGGATCTGCGTAATATCGAAATTAAGATAGATGATGAAGATGACGCTTTAATTCTGTTGGTGTCGTTACCACTGTCGTATGAGTTTTTCGTAGACTCGTTTATATCTGGCAAGGATACACTGTCTTTAGACGAAGTAAAGAATGATTTACTTACTAGAGAGGACCGCCACAGGGTTGCTGGTACAACAGAAAGTGGATCGTCTGGTCTGTTTGCAACAGAGAGCAAGGCTCAAATGCCTGGAAAGAAAAAGCCAAAGGAATTTGCCCCAAATTCTAAAGGCTCGAAGAAGTATAATTCCAGGGCAAACGATACTTGTGCTTACTGCAAGAAGAAGGGACATTAGAAGCATGATTGTCCTAGCGGTAACAGTTACCAACCTGATAAAAAGGAAGGTTCAGCAGCCGTAGCAGTGGTTGATGGCAGCTCAGAAGAAGATCTGGCCCTAGCTGCAAATGATCACACCTCCTCTAAAGGTGTGTAGGTCCTCGATTCAGGTGCTTCGTATCACATGTGTCCGAACAGAGAGTGGTTTTCAACAGCAGATTGATGGTGGCAATGTGTTAATGTCAAACAGTGCAGTCTGCAAGGTAGTTGGGATTGGCTCAATCAGGATACGAATGGACAATGAGTTATTCTACATTCTGAATGATGTCAGATATGTTCCATCAATGACCAAGAGTTTAATATCTCTCAGTACTCTTGACACCAAGGGTTTCAGTTTCAGAGTTGAAGGTGGAGTCATGTATGTTTGCAAGGATTCAAAAGTAGTTCTGAAAGGTACAAAACGTGGAACGCTGTATTTTCTAGCAGGTTCAACGTTGACTGGGTTTCCTGCAGCGGCATCGGCTGTAGTTTAGAAAGAGGACATGACTAAGTTATGGCACATGAGACTAGGTCACATGAGTGAAAGGGGTATGTAGATTCTGTCGCAGAGAGATCTTCTATGTGGACACAAAGTGCAGAACTTGGAGTTTTGTGAACACTATGCATTTGGGAAACAACACGGTAGCAAGTTTCCAAAGGGAGTCCACTATACCAAAGGTACACTTGATTATATCCACGCTGACTGTTGGGGTCCTTCTCAAGTTGAATCAATTGAAGGAAGCAGGTATTTTTTATCCATTATTGATGATTTTTCAAGAATGACTTCCATTTTCATGATGAAGCACAAAAATGAAGCCTTCAAGAATTTCAGATAGTGGAAGGTTCTAGTCGAAAATCAAACAGGAAAGAAGGTCAAGAGATTTCGAACTGATAACGATCTTGAGTTCTGTGATTTTGAATTTGATGAATTCTGCAAAACTGAAGGGATTGTTCGGCATCATACTATGAGGCACACACCTCAACAGAATGGTGTTGTAGAACGTATGAACCGAACTTTATTGGAGATGGCAAGATGCATGCTCTCAAATGCTGGGTTAGCTAGAAGATTTTCGGCAGAAGCAAAAATACAGAGTGCTATCTAATCAACCGTGGACCTCATACAGGTATTGACTGTAAAACACCATACGAAGTATGGTTTGGTAAGCCTGCAGATTACTCTTTATTAAAAGTTTTTGGCTGTAATGTTTACCACCATGTTAGTGAGGGCAAGTTAGAGCCAAGAGCGAAGAAGGGTGTTTTTGTTGGTTACGGAACTGGAGTTAAGGGATACCGAATATGGTCTCCTTCTGAGAATAGAGTTATTCTCAGTCGAAATGTTACTTTCGATGAGAATTCTATATTTAACTCCATTATGCAGTCCACAGTTGCAGGGAACAATAGCGGTGTTGATAAACAGGTGGAGCTGGAATTTAGTTCAAACAGAGATGAATTACAACACCAAGGTGGAGAATTAGATCAACATGCTACAGATGAGCTAGATATTCCTAATGATCGGTCGGTTTTGCTTGATCAGCCAGATCTAGATACTGCTACATAAACTGATATCACTGGTCAATCTTCTTGTATGGAAATTAAAAATCCAAGTATATCTCTTGATAAAGCTAGAAGAACTGGAGTTAGAGCTCCAGTCAAATATGGTTTCGAGGATATGGTTGCTTATGCACTGTAGGTCGCTGAAAAGGTGGACACGTATGAACCGTCTACCTATAAAGATGTCCTTTCATGTAGTGAGTCAGAAAAGTGGCTTGCTACAATGGGTGATGAAATGGAATCTCTAGATAAGAATCAGACCTGGGAGTTAGTCAACGACCAAAGGAAAGGAAGATTGTGACTTGCAAGTGGGTCTTCAAGAAAAAGGAAGGAAAACGCCTACATAAGGGTTAAAGTATAAAGCTCGTGTAGTTGCAAGAGGGTTCACTCAGAGGGAGGGTGTTGAGTATAGTGAGATATTCTCACCGGTAGTCAGGCACACTTCTATCAGGGTCCTACTAGCCATGGTGGCACATCAGAATTTAGAACTTGAGCAACTAGATGCGAAGACAACTTTTCTGCATGGAGAGTTGGATGAGGAGATTTATATGACTCAACCAGAGGGATTTCAGTGTCCTGGAAAAGAAGACTATGTTTGCAAACTGAAGAAGTCATTGTATGGACTTAAGCAATCTCCAAGGCAGTGGTACAAGAAGTTTGACAACTATATGATTGAGCTCGGCAACAACAGAAGTCCGTATGATTGTTGTGTATATCATGACAAGTGTAAATATGGTTCGATCATCTATCTTGTTTTGTATGTAGATGACATGCTCATAGCTGCTAAGCTGAAATCTGATATTCAGAGATTGAAAGATCTGCTGAGTGCTGAGTTTGAAATGAAAGATATGGATGCTGCTCAGAAAATCTTGGGTATGGAGATTTATAGGGAAAGAGAAAAGAAGAAACTCTTCTTGTCACAGAAGGGTTACATTCAGAAGATTTTGTCAAGGTTTGACATGTCATCAGCGAAGCCTATAGATACCCCAAGTGCCGCAAATATTATGTAGCGTGTTCCTTATGCTAGTGCAGTTGGTAGCTTAATGTATGCTATGGTTTGCACTAGACCTGACCTCGCGCATGTTGTTAGTGCGTCAGTCGGTATATGGGCCAACCTGGGAAAGAACACTAGCAAGCTGTGAAGAGGATTTTTCGCTACCTTAGAGGTACATCTGATGTTGGTATTGTTTACGGGAACGAGATGCAATGCTCAGTAACTGGTTATTCCAACTCGGACTATGCTGGAGATGTTGACAGCAGAAGATCAATGACTAGTTATGTTTTCACTCTAAGAGGTTCTGTTGTTAGTTGGAAGGTTACTTTGCAGTCTACAGTGACTTTGTCTACAACTAAGGCAGAGTATATGGCTTTGACAGAAGCAGCTAAAGAGGGAATCTAGTTGAAAGGACTAGTCGGTGATCTTGGTCTGCATCATGATCGCATAGTAGTGTACTGCGATAGTTTGAGTGTTATATGCCTTGCGAAGGATCGGGTTCATCATGAAAGAACGAAGCACATAGATGTGCGATATCATTTTCTGTGAAATGAGAAAAGGATTAAGGTTCTGAAAGTGGGCACCGCTGATAATCCTGCAGATATGTTCACCAAGGCAGTTCTGCATGGCAAGTTCCAGCATTGCTTGGACTTGCTGAATGTTTACAGTTACTGAGGTCCCTAGCGGACCATCTGAGGCAGAGAGAGAAACATCTGAGTTTTTTGTACACTTGGTATACATCTGATCTGGTATTCATCTGAATTTTTTGGTATACATCTGTGTCTGGTATGCGTGGTTCGTCATGAACATCTGGTTCGTCATGAACATCTGGTATACTGCTGGTACAATCTGTTGCACCTGAAGGAGAGTTCAAGGCAAGGTGGCGAAAACGTAAATTAATATTATGTAATTAGGGTTTAATTAGAACGCATATATAAGCTCCAATTAAAACCCTAGCCGTTTTTCTGACATTTATCTCTGTAATTCGCCTCTCTAAATAAAACTCGTTCTCCCTCTCTGCTCGTGGACTAGCCAACACAACGTTGGTGAACCACGTAAATCCTTGTGTTTGATTTCTGTTTTTTCTCCTCTTTTACGATTTCTTTATCTTCGTTATTGATTGTTGATTGTCGTTTTAATAACACATGTATTCTCATATGTTGTTTATTTTATGCATTTTTAGTTTGATTTTTAACTTTTAATATTTAAAATTCTATTTTTTTGTTATTTGAAATTATTTTCTAATTTAATATTTGTTATTTTAAACTTTTCAGCTCAAGATCAAAATTGAACGTAGGTTATTTGATTTTTTTTTAAATCTTAAATTTTTTTTTTCTATATCAATATATGCTTACATATATATATATATACATTTATTCTTTGCGCTTCGCTCGAGCCTCGCCTTTTTACTGCCTCTCGCCTTGAGGCGATCTATGTAAGTGTTGCCTTGCGTTACGCATTGCGCTTTGAAAACACTGGTTTTTTTTGCATATTTAATATTTATACCATCTCATTACATTGATATGATAATGGTTAGAGATTGTAATTTGTTTATGCATAGTGTATGACTATTTTTTTTTATATGCATGATTGTTTGAGCAAGCTTGCAAGTACCTCAACTAATGTCACAGGCTCATACCGCCTGACCCTAGCTACAACATTTGGATGTCAAGGAAACTTGTAGAATATTAATTCCTAGGTAGGTGGCACCACCATGGACTGAACCCATAACTTTAAGCACCCAAGGCCGTCTTTGACCACTTGAGCCACTCCATGATGGAGGACTAATTTGATTAAATATATTTATATTTGCAGTTTATTGATGAACCCGATGACTCAACCCGATCCCAACCCAATCCAAAAATAAAAGAGTAGGGTTGTCTCTTTAATTGGAATGAATTGGATTGGAAAAGTGACCAACCCAAAGGTACGTCCAAAAACTCCTTCAACCCAACCTATGTAAACCCCTATTAAAAGAAGGCTCCTTAGAGCTTTCTCCCCCAATTCTCTAGAGAATTCCAACAATTACAGAATTCAAAAGTTGCCACAAAAACACATTAAACAAAGGCTAAATACTCTCTACATCACCTCCCATTCTAACAAACAGTCAGAAGGCTCCACTCAACATCCCCACATCACAAGAGAATCATAAACAAAATAATTCCCTAAACACGCTTAATTCTAGGGGAATATACTATATGACATGGATCAATGAATATACTCTCTAAGCTGAAGTAACCATTAATTCCATAATAAGCACACAAAAATCGAAAATCTATTCATTCACACTATTTTTGTACTCAAACCAGCGGTTACCTCCACAACATCAATAAAATTCTGCTTTTGGTGAAAAGAACCAATCCATGACTATAATTTATAGTCATGAACACCTTTCATGACTAAAATCAAGAGTCATTATATTCGCTGTCACGGAAGGTCCAACCATGACAATATATCAAAAGTGTCATGATAGAATCAGTTATGACTCTATATTATAGTTATGAATAAATCATTAATGACACATATACATAGTCAGAAATAAAGTAATAACGAAAATTAAGAAGTCATTATAGAACTAGTTATGACATTTTATTATAGTCATGGTTTATCCATTAATGACACAAATACCTAGTCATGATTAAGTCATTTATGACTTTTTAGTTTAGTCGTGATTGAGCAATTTAGGACATTTTACTATAGTCATGATTGATCCATTATGACACATATACATAGTCATTGAAGAATAATTAACGACATTATCTAGGTGTCATGGTCAAGTCATGTATGTCATATATTATTGTCATGATCTATCAATTTACGACTATTTATTTGTCATATTAGCATTTTGCATGACACTTTTTTGTGTCTATTTACAACTTATTTTATTTGTGATTTTACTTGTAAAAAAAATTTATAATGTGCAGCCACAAATCTAAACACAAGACTTTACAACAAATATCACTTTAGATATGATTTAAACAATTTGTATATTACACTTGAACAAAAAAAAAATCATGCTAACAAAATACACTTGATAATCCTTAAAATATCTACCGAGTGCTTGAAAATAGAAAAGTTTACAACATCTAAAAAAATGTGGTACACTATCCCTTATGCGAAGTATACGTGCGTTGACAAGTAACACGTTAACCGTAGATGCAAACGATTCTCGCCTTGAACAAAAAGTACCTACACAATGTAGTACAAACCTTTGAAATTCTATGTTGTAGTAGTGGAGAATAGAAGTATTCATAATATATTCACACAATTTCGTAACAAAACTTTGAATTATAAGTTGTAAGTTCATTTCTAAGTAATCAAAAATAAAAAAGAAAAGAAAAACACATAGCCACATACGAGAAAACAATCAAGAATTTGAGTCCAATAACAATCAATACTTACATAAGCCGCTCAATGTCAGAGACCTTCACAAACCTCTAGTGATCAAAAGATGTGGTGGATAAATCCAGAACGCCATTAAAAATAGGCAACACAACTCTTTTGTTGGAAGATGCCCCTAACAACCCCATATTTGGTAATGTTGCCATCATGAGGATCTCGCCAGACCTAATTAAACCAAAACTTGGAAAAATAGAAGAAAAAGAAATGTTTTCCCCTCTTGGCTACCATGACCTTTTTTTTTTTATCGGGCGCAAATTAAAGTTTTGAAAGTGTCATAATAGCCCTCTTTTCTAGTAGTGGTGGGACAATATCTATACAACTTGTACATGAGTACAATCAACTCAACCATAAAAATGGTAACCATTACAGTAAACAACAATAGAAAGAGTTGTAAAACAAAGTATCACTACATCATAATCATATTAAGCCGACAAGAAAATCCATCTCAATGAAGAACATAATTAACTTCCAAAAACTTGGAGAAGGCCTTCTTCGATAAACCATTTAGTTCTATATTTTTTGTTTTTAAAATGTAATTTTAGTTGCATTCAAATTCTCTACAAAGCATTTCATCTTTCCTTAAGAAAGTATGTGAATCATAAAAAAAAATTAAAAACCCAAAACAAGTTTTTGGAGTTCCTTTTTTTAGTTTCTAAATTTGGATTTGTCTTTTAAAAATATAGCTAATATGTAGATATCAATCAAATTAAAAATAAGTTAGCAAAATTGATATCTAAAACTAGCTAGTGTCTGAATACTAAAAATTGTGATCTAATTCAATCTTTAATTCACCTTTGTTGTATTGGGAACTCTAGAAACACAAGTGGTGGACTTTGACCTTCTCTTCATCCCTCTCCCTTAGCAGCCCTGCTATGTATTGGAGTAAACTCTCGTTTAAGTTTGCTAGCACAAGATTAAAAGCCAAGTGACATTAAACTTAACATGAATTCTTCCCCCAACCTCAAAGTCATAAAAATGCAGAATAAAAAAATAATAAAAAAAGACGAAATTAATAATGAATCCTAAATTTTGATCACCCAAAATCGAAGAAGAGAAAAAATTTATTTGAATGGAGATCTTCCACGACGATACTGATCAGAACTCAAGGAATCGACTACTCATGAAGCTAAAATCCATACCCAAAAAATACACTAGAAGAGATAATCAAATTGAACAGATGAATACAAATAGAGAAGAAAATAAGATTTTTACCATAAAATGCCACTAATTATAATTCATCTTAGGGACATTAGCAGTGTTCGACACCCTTAAATTTTGACCTAAAAACAAACAAAACAAGTAGACGGAAGAGAAGTAATCTTAAACTTATAAGAAAAATATTCTGACCAATATCAGTAAAGAGTTTGAATATAAGTTATACAACTTAAAAACATAACTGCTAATAACACAAATGAACATACATATTAAAGCTTAGTGACATACAACAAAACTTTTTTATACTGGGGAATCAGAATCCTGCTCCATCATATCCGGGGTAAGCACACCCGTCCTTAGGCCAGAAACCGGGAGACATCGAAGAAATGAAGACATGGAAGGTATCTAAAAATTAATGTCACATGTGAGTTCTGAACCTAGGACCTTGAAAGGGAGCACACCTTAAAGCCCAAGTTTTCAACTTGGTTTGTTGTCAACGCTAAAAAAAGAAGAATAAGAAAAAAAAATAAAAACAAAACAAAAGCCGACAATATCAATCTACACCGTCCGAATAATTTTACAACTCTAGTAGAATCGATTCTAGCAGATCTAGATGTTCAAGACAAAACAACATATTTACTTATATGATGAATAACAAATAGAATTAGAGAAGTAATTTTAAAGTCATAAGTAAGAGAAGTTCCTCGAGTTAGAAAACTTACATGAATGCAGAGAATAATAAGCTGTGCTTAAAAAGCCAATCATGAACCATCAGAGAAGCTCGGATCATATTTCCCCATTTCATCAATTTAAGCTTTTTGGTCCCAAAGTGAAAATTAGGGATCAAATCTAAAACCAAAAAGAAAAAGAAAATAGAAAGCAACATATCAAATACAAAGAAAATAGAGAAAAAACAATGATATAATTAGTTATCTTAATGCAAGTGTATTTGCAACTTATTTTTTAGTACAACCCATACTATAACCGTTAGAGGAACTCCATAATCTACTAAGTAACTCCTTAACCAGCACATAAAATACATTGAGAGAGTTCACAAATCAATAGTTTGGTCATTCTCGTGAGAGCCCTAACACTACTTTACTAGTTTGTGGCTCATAAACGCTTTGCATCACTAAAAATACATCATATACTGGGTGTAGTCTTCACACTAATCAGTAACCAATTGAAGAATTTTCATAGCAAAGAACGCATATTCATTATTGAGTCGTAAACCCCTAAGGTACTTAGCATGATATTTCAAAACTAAATTCCTCTTCCAAGTTCCAGCACTGAGAAATCCACTTTTTAATAATTTAAATATGTAAAATTCTACTTGTATCATGATTTAAGTCTCCTTCAAATCTTAGAACTTCACTCTAACTTATTTTTCTTCGGGAAGAAAACGAAATTAGATACATTTTTTTACTAGTAAAAAGTATAATAGAAGGGAAATACCCAAAAACATATAAAAAACATACATGGCAGCAAAAAAAAAAAAACCACATTCAAGAATGCACTATAAATGAAACTCGTGATAAAAAAAAGTGTTGCCAATCATAATTTAGTAATGTAACACACATTTTCAGTGAATTAAATCATGAAGAAACATATTGTCAAAACATTCATAAAGAATTAAAGAACTCAAAACCATAAGTTCTAGAGCAATGACAAAAGAATAGAAAAAAAAAATGTTATTTGCCTCGGTTTAAATAACTAACAAATCATATCAAAAAATTACATAACAACAATGGAAGTTAAGACAATAACCTTCTCACCTTTCTCGATGTACTTGACAAGCTCCTCCATGATTCAACACTCTGAATGAATTCTTTGTAAGCACAAAAAAAACACCGAACCATTAGTAAGCTTGATGGTAGAAAGGAGTAGATAAGAAGAAATTAATTGATTTAATTTTAAACATACGATATGAAGTTTTTTTGGGAAGGGTAGACTAAATGTGGATCAAATTATAGCAACAACTTGTTGTTTGCGAAATCGTGAACTCAACTGATAATAGATAGTTAGATTGGTTTATGTTTGTCGAACGAAGTCTGTATGTGGAATACGCAAAGTGCAAGATTTCCCAAGAATGTGCAAGTGTACACATTCGTATTTGCAGCAATTTTTAAAGTAAGTAAGATCATCTCCTAAGGGAATTGCAATGTATTTGTTAACATTATGAAGTACGAGTCAAGATAATAAAATAGAAATGCAATTTTGGAATTTTGTTTTCCTAAGTTATACTATTCAAATATTAATTGATAGGAGTCGAAATTCATAAGTTATCTTTTGCTAGATTCAACAGTGGGCGGTTCAACTTACATGCATGGTTCTCTCGAACTCGTCGTCTAATGAAAACCACACCCTAGTTTATCTCTAAGAGAGAATGAATTGCAAGTGCTATCTTAACAAAACCTAAGGTAGTTATACGAGTTTCTTAACCTAATCTCTCGAACTTGTCAAACGGAAGGCAGACTCTCGGATACCTAACTCGTATTTACTCGACTATTCTTCGCACCGCGAAATGCACAACTTATAAATTCCGAAAGTGAATTTAGCTAGTCATGTTCATCATTGAAAGCAATAAAAAGAATTTAATATAAATTTCCATAAATAACAAAGGTTCCAATTAAACAGTAAATACTGAAAACTACAACTTCTAGACTAGCTAATGCGTAATAAAGAAACAACTTAAAAGAGTTAACCAAATGAAAACAGCCCGACTCGACACGAAGATCCACTATGAACTCTACACTTCTCCGGTAGCTCTCACTCACCACCTTGTCTGATCACCGTTTCAATAACCGTATTCTCTTCAGAAAAATTAACTCCCTCTCTTTCTATCCAAGTTTCCTTATAAAGTCCTCGTTACTGCATCCGGGTTTATTGCTGATCCCCACGATCTATCATTTTTCTGCTTTTCCCATTCACAACGTGAGGTCGTGGCTTGATCGATTCTTTGGTGTTCACCGAGTTGCCCAATTTGTATAAGTTCCCTCAAAGCAGCAGGTTTGCTTCTTGCGTTCACTGTAGATGACATGCTAAGAAAACAAAAACATCAGAATGTTCGTATGATGGAAAAATGCTTAGCTTCAAATAGATTTGCTCAAGGTCGCAAATTAACTCTTCGACGAGGCCTATCGCGAAACGCGAACTTCTATGCCTGGGTCAGTTGTTCTTTCGTCTATATTTCTAGGTCAGTAACTCTCAATTACTTGGAGAGTTATCACTTGTATACTTGGGGGGTGGTAATCGATCTTCTACATGCCAGTACATTTGAAGTGCTTTCTCAAGCTCCTTTGAAGTAGTCCAATTATCAGTTGTTCTAAAAATAGAATAATATTTAATAAGGAATATATTTTTTTACAAGAAATTTCAATTTTCCAACATCTTAAAAGAGCATTGGAACCTATTGTATCAGTAACAATGCTTTCCAAACTCAAACAATGGTAGACATAATTAAATAAAAAAAAATGATCATTGAAGAATGATTGCTTAATTCCTTCTTAGCTTGGTCGGTTTTTCCTTTTTCTTGAAGTCTCAAACATCACTTATGAGTCTTTCGTTTTTCTAACTTCTCTTTAGAAATAAAAATAACAAAATTTTATTAAGCTTTGTGCATACCTATAACATTTTCGTAGTACCAACAAAAGTATAGCTATCATGGTATCATATACAAGAAGTTATAGGTTAAAACCTCCGGTCCTTAAATATTGTTGAATTCAAAACAAAAAAGAACTATTTCCATATATGTTCCCAACATATGAATCATAGAAATTTAAGTGTTAATATTTGGTATTCTTTAAAACAAATGAAATAGAGCTTGGAAGAACTTTTCACACCTTGAAAGTTGAGTTCTTTTCTCAATCTGCAACAAAAACAGTTATAAGAATTGAACAAAGCTAAGAATGATTAATTTCATGAGTTCCTCTGGTTTCCCACTTCCTCTTACATTTTTTTTCTAGGCATTTCTATCATTAGCCAATGTACATTACATTTGAAAAATGTTTAAGCTTTCAAACAAGAAAGTGAATGATGTTAAGTTTCAATCCCACATTAAACCTAAATCTAGTTTCAATTATAAATGTAAAATCTAAAAATTCCTATTTTAATCTAAATAAAAAATTTCCTATAAACCTAAAACTTAATTCTAAATTCACATTAAATCTAATATAATCTAACATATGAGTGTGACAAATGAAAAAAATTCATTGATATCTAAAAAAAAAATGTAAACAGGTGAGTGCATCAAATGAAAAAAATTCATTGATGTCTTGAATTAGGAGAGAGAGGTTGAAGTCACGACTTTTCCATTTTATTTAAGATAGATTGTTTAAAAATTAATATATAAAAGTGCATTATTTCAAGTTCGAACTCCGATCTCATAAATGTAAATTTTATTAACTTTAAAATATAGTCATAAATTACTTAAAATATGAATTTTCCGTTTTTCCATTATAAAACCCGATTTTTTTTTATCGATTGTGACACTTTTTTTCCTTTTTTCAAACAAAATGAAAAATGAAGGGTGTCATGGTAAGCCACTTTGTATGATCCGCAGTCTTGTATGTCAAAACATACACTCTCATCACCAAAAAAAAAAAATAACATAGAGTACCTAGTGTTTTAAAAGGCGCAAGGAGCACCTTTAGCGCCTCGCCTTGAAGTTAATAAGGCGCCACCTTTTGGCGCCTTACATGTATTAGGAATATGGTTACACTTTGTTTAGATTAGATTTAATGTAAATGTATTTTCCTTTTTTATTGTAACAATATTTTGTTAACAAACTCCTTGTATCTCTCAACCAGCCTATTATTTAAAGGCTTTTGTCTATTAATCAAAATACTGCAAAATATAGTAAACTTGTTCCTTACTTTATCTTGGTATCAGAGCTACAGACCTGCGTCCTTTTTTCTTTTTCTTTTTTTCTCCTACCCAAAATGGCAGCCTCAAATACAAACCCACTTACCACAGCAGCCTTCACTCCCCATTATTTATTATTCAATATTTGCAATCTTGTTCCCGTTCGTTTGGATTCCACAAATTACATTTAGTGGAGGGTTCAAGTTTCTTCAATCCTTAAGGCTCATGCCCTATTTGGCCATATTGATGGCTCAACACCAAAACCAGATGAATTTTTACCAAACAATTCAGATGATAGATCAGAAGGCTCATCAAGATTAGTAAATCCAGAATTTTTACAGTGGACTTATCGTGACCAGGCACTCATCACTCTCATCAATGCGACTCTTTCACCTTCGGCCTTCTCCCATGTGACCAGCCTCCACTGCTCGTGCTCTATGGACTTCACTTGAAAATAGGTACTCCTCAAAAACATGTTCGAATATTTTAAGCTTACGATCTGCCTTGTATACAGTTCAAAAAAGCTCAACAGAGACGATTGATCAATTTACCCGACGTGTTAAAGACTTGGTTGATAAATTGGCGGCCGCTTATGTTATAATCGATGATGAAGAAACGCTCTTACACATCCTTAATGGTCTCCCTACTGAGTATGGTCCTTTTTGAACATCCATCCGAACACGAAGTAGTCCAATCACCCTTGGAGAGGTTGATGTGCTACTAGATGCGGAAGAGAAATGCCTCACAAAATCACAAATTGCAGTAGAACCCACACCTACGGCAATGGCAGCTGTGAATGGAAGTTATGGACGAACCTTTTCCGGTGGTAATAATCAAGGTAGATTTTCAAATCGCGGCAGCCAACGAGGTTATCGGGGAAGAGGAAGAAATCAAAACCCTAGACCAACTACCAATTCTTGTTTAGACGGTTCAGGTCCCTCATATGGTAAATGGGCTATTGGTTCAACTAGATATAGATATCAAAACAATGGGCTAGCAAACTTTGTTGGGCCAATTTATGGGCATTATTCACAACCTACTCCATTTTCACAACAACATGGCTATTATTCTCAAAATAGTGGGCATATTTACAATTCTTAGCCCAACTACAATTCCAATATGCAGTCTAATAGCAATGGTAACGGTGGAACTGCACTTTTTTGTCAAATTTGTAATAAACAAGGTCATAATGCGCTCGATTGTTTTCAAAGGATGAATTTTGCGTATTAGGGTCGTCATCCACTGGCTTAATTAGCAGCCATGGCTGCAAGATCAAATAGTTCTTCTATTTCTAACGATTATTGGTTATCTGATAGTGGCAGCAATGCACACCTAACCAATGACATTTCCAATATAAATCCAGCTCAATCGTACAATGGTGAAGACTCTGTTACTGTCAGCAATGGACAAGCCATGAATATTACACATAATGGTAGTGGTACACTTACAACTCCCTCGCACGATTTTTACCTTAAAAATGTTTTTCACAGACCAAATCTTGCCTTCAATCATTTATCTGTTAATCAGTTGTGCCTTGAGAATAATTGCATATTTGTGTTTGACTCTGATTCCTTTCTAATCCAGGATAAGACCTCTGGCCAAATCTTATATCAAGGAACAAGTAAAAATGGGCACTATCCAATTCCAAGATCTACTTCATTATCGTCTTCTATCGCACAATCGAAAACTTTTGGTTTTAATATAAATAAGGAGTGTTCTCTATGGCACCACCGTTTTGGTCATCCTTCACCCAAGGTCTTGCGTCAATCTTTATCTCGTTTGGGTCTTTCTTTTAGTAATTTTCTATCTACTTGTGAATGCACGAGTTGTTTAAGTGCAAAAATGTCAAAAAAAACTTTTTCATTATCGCATTCCATTTCTTTTAAACCTCTGAAATTAATTCATAATGATGTATGGGGACCTTGTCTAGTTATTTCTAATAAAGGTTATCGCTACTATGTTAGCTTTATTGATGATTTCAGCAAATATACATGGTTATTTCCTTTATGCAATAAATCTGATGTGTCTATTGTCCTTCAAACTTTTATTCCATTTGTAGAGAATTTATTCTCCTCTCGTATCAAGACATTTCGATCAGATGGAGGTGCCGAATTTTGCAATAAAAATATTACAACTTTCTCTCAAACAAAAGGGATTCTTCTTCAAAAATCTTGTCCATATACCCCCAAACAGAATGGGGTAGCTGAAAGAAAACATAGACATATTGTTGAAACTGTGTTATCTTTGATTTTTCATTCATCTATTCCTCTAGAGTTTTGGCCATATGCCTTTTCCACAGCTGTCTTCTTAATAAATAGAATGTTGAGTGAATCGTTAAATATGATGTCTCCCTTCGAAATGCTTTTTGGAAAACATCTTGATTTGCTTCATCTAAAAGTTTTTGGTTGTGCGTGTTATCCTCTTCTAAAACCCTATAATAAACATAAACTTGAACCAAAAACATCCCAACATGTATTTTTAGGTTATACACTTGATTACAAAGGGTACATTTGTCATAATCTTCAAACTAAAAAAAGTTTAGTTTTTCGACATGTAATTTTTCATGAAAGTACTTTTCCATTTTCTACCATACTCACTCATCCTCCATTAACCATATTGGATTTCCAACTTTCCCTCACTCTTCCCCTTCACCCCATCATTTTCCATCCTCCACAAATATTCCTTATCTCTCTGATCCTCCAAATGTACCATCTGCTAATATGTTTAATTCTCGGGATATGTCTGTTTCGCCAGTATCTACTACACTTTTTACCACACCAAGTACTCCTCTAGCAAACTTACCAACCTTTCTCACCCAAAATAAAACTATATCAAACCATGAACCTATACCTGCCTCTACTACATTTTCTACCACACCAAGTACCCCTACAACAAACTTACCAACCTTTCCAACCCAAAATTCAGTTATCTCAAACCATGACCCTATACCAACCTCTAGTTCAAGCAATAGTGGTGTGTCGTACCCTATAGCACCTTCATTGAATAATCACCCTATGCAAACTTGCTCAAAATCTGGTATCTTTAAACCTCGCGCATTGCATGTCACTATCAGTCCAACCAATATATCTGATCCCGTCTCTTATACAGAAGCCTCGAAGTATCCTCATTGGCGTTCTGCCATGGCTGATGAGTTTATGGCTCTTCAAGAACAGGGGACTTGGACCCTAGTTCCTCGTTTACCTAATATGAACGTTGTTGGTAGCAAATGGGTTTTCTGTACCAAGTATAATGCAGATGGTACTATTGCTCGTCATAAAGCACGTTTGGTTGCTAAAGGGTATCATCAAATAGAAGGCTTTGATTTTGAGGAGATGTTTAGCCCTGTTGTAAAACAGCCGACTATTCTGGTTATTTTTGCCTTGGCCTCCCATTATGGATGGACACTCAATCAAATGGATGTCAAAAATGCATTTCTCCATGGACATTTGCAAGAAGCGGTTTATATGACTCAGCCAGTTGGATTCACGGATAGCAACTATCCAGATCATGTTTGTTTTCTACACAAGAGTCTTTATGTCCTCAAGCAGGCACCTCGTGCATGGTATGATCGATTTTCTAATTATTTGTTAACCCTTGGTTTTTTAGTGCCGAATGCAGACTCTTCATTATTTGTCCGATATGTCGGCTCCTCTATCACTTATCTACTGTTCTATGTTGATGACATCATCATTACTAGACCTGGTCCTAGTTATATAGAAGCATTAAAACAAGCGCTTGCCGTTGAATTTCAGATTTCTGACTTAGGTCGTCTTAAATACTTCTTTGGTTTGGAAGTCGAAATATCTCACCGACCTATTAGCGTCTTCTGGTATGGCTGCCGAAAAAACTTTTCTAACGTTTATGTCTACAACAGTTGACCTCAATTCCGCTGCTCCACCTCTTACTGATGTTACTCTCTATAGGAAACTAGTCGGTTCTCTCCAATATCTTACATTCACTAGGCCTGACATTGCCTTTGTTGTTAATCGTGTAAGCCAATTCTTGTAGAACCCCACTACTGTTCATCTCACGGCTGTCAAACGAATACTTCGTTATCTGAGAGGCTCTCCAACCCTGGGTATCTCATTCAAACCGGGTTCTCTAAACCTTCATGCTTATAGTGATGTTGATTGGGCTGGTGATTCCGCTGATCATCAGTCTACCACTGGGTATGTCATCTTCCTTGGCTCTTGTCCAGTTTCTTGGTCTGCCAAGAAATAGTCCACTGTCTCTCGCTCCTCCACTGAAGCTGAATATCGTGCCCTGGCTCATACTACCTCATATATTTTTTTGTTACGACAACTACTATGTGATCTACGGATATTCCTTGGCGATCCTCCAACTCTGTGGTGTGATAATATTTCTGCTATATCTCTCGCTAGTAATCCCGTCTTCCATGCTAGGACAAAGCACATTGAAATTGATTATCACTTTGTTCGTGAGAAGGTAGTTCGTAAAGATATTGTTGTTAAGTTTGTATCCTCCAAAGACCAAATTGTTGATATGTTCACTAAGGCTCTCTCCTCCCATGCCTTTCAATTGTGCACGAACAAACTCATGACTACATTACTGTCTTGTGTTTGAGGGGGTGTATCAGGAATATGGTTACACTTTGTTTAGATTAGATTTAATGTAAATGTATTTTCCTGTTTTGATTGTAACAATATTTTGTTACAAACTCCTTGTATCTCTCAACCAGCCTATTATATAAAGGCTTTTGTCTATTAATCAAAATACTGCAAAATATAGTAAACTTGTTCCTTACTTTATCTACATGAAGCCTCGGGCCCCAAAAGGCATGCGTCTTGTAGGCTTTTGTGTTTCCTTAGGGTATTTTAGGTTTTATGCACCCGTACTAGTCATTTGAAGCGTGAGATAACTAATTCAAGACATTTTAATACCTTAAATAACTTAATTCTTCAACTTACAAAGACAACGTTCGCTTAAAATGAAAGGTTAATGGTTGAATCTTATGTATTTTTGTATAGATTCTTAGTTAAACTTCATTTCTATCCATGGAATAAAGGTTAATAGTTAAATGTAATGTATGTTTTATATATTATTTTTTGTTAAAACTTCATTTATATCTATGGAAATCTTTTTATATATATATAAATTTTTTAGTGTTTCTTTTATATAGTGCACCTTATGTAGAAAAAAAAGCTCGCGCCTTTTGGTGCGCCTTGCACCTCAGGCTCCAAAGACCTATTGTACCTTAGTGCGCCTTGGTCTTTTTAAAACATTAAGATTACCATTTTAATTTATGAAGATAAACAAGATTATGTGTTTCAAGAGAATACTCCAATCTTCAGTCCAGTCCAAAAGCAATTAGGATATTCATATCCTAAAAACTAAAAGATTTGTCTTCGTATCGGAGAATTCATCAATTTTCTATTGAATCTAATCACAATTCATTGTTTTTTATTTCTTAACTATGTGCAACAAGCGGGAGAAACAGTCACATTATTAAATTGAAGCTAATCTTCAACCCTCCAAAAATTAAAAAGAAACCAAATAAAAAATAATAATAAATGGACGAAATTTCATTGAGAAAAAATAAAAGGAGCATCCAAAAACCCAAATCCCTAGACTAAAGAATAGGGTTAAAATCAAGTAAACTAATGTCAAGCTTACAACTACCAAACAGATCTTAAGAACCGACAGGCAAAGAGAAACAAGGAACTCAGCGATGGTGAATGAGGATCTTATCAATGGTGTGTCTAATGATGGAATCCACTTCTCCCTTCTTTGTTAAGGTCCTTAAAAGGTAGCTCATCTTCCTTCCCCTACAATTTGCCCTAACTAATTTAGTTTAATAAACTAAACAACTGTTGAGAGATGCCTTCATGAATCGATTACTTAGTCGGGGGCCTACTTGTAATAGGGTTTTATGAGAATGCACTATATAAATTCTCTTAAAATCCTAACCCCAATTGATGGACATTTTGTTATCTCCTTAATAAAGATGAAAGGTAATTAGGAGTTTAGGAAAACTAACTAGCAACAATACCCAGAAACTAGAAATTGGTTCAAAGAGGGACGAACAAAGCCTTAATCAAGGAATGCTAAGCCTCGTGAGAGTCTGAAGAACCTGCGGTGATTGAATATGTGATCCTAGGGTTTCTTGGGGGCTGTTTGTTTGGCATATTTTGGTAGCATTTAGTTTTAGGGCTTATTAACTGCCTTCTCCTCATTTTTACTTTTAAAAATAACTTTCATTTCTAATCATTCATTTATAACTACTCATTTTTAATCATTTTTTTTCAAAAAGATCAAAATAACTCATTTTTAATCATTTCTTTTTTAACTACTAAAAATAATTATTCATTTTAAATATACATTCAAACAAGATTTTGACTCAAACTTCTCTATATAAAAACTACATCCAAAAGAATTTTTTACTACAACTCTTAATTTTTAAGGCACCGCCATCACTATCTCACCATGTGTTCGAAATCTCAACATAAAAATTGTCCATAAAGTGTTTTGAATAAAATTTGATAAGTTGATCTTAAACCATCTTGAATCTTGCCTTATGAGTTTCTAAGGCCCCATTTGATGTAAGGACCCGACCCAAACTAGGGTCTAAACCTAAGTCCTTAACTCGAAATGCATGAAAATAGTATTCGCAATCTCGGGCATGTAAATTTAAAACAAAACTTCCTCAAAATAACTCGGGAGAACAAGGTTATAAGAGTATAAACTCATTAAAACAGTCTTAGGGTACCCTAAAGTCAAAACATAAAAACTCGATAAAACAAGTTCCACTTATCATGTCATTAAATAGTTCATGCAGAAAGAAGGAATTTAGAAGACTCTAAACAGAATAATGCAGCAAGTCCCATGGTCGTCTCCAGCTCGTTCGATCACCCATCTCGATACAATCTCGTAGTACCTGTGGTATTCCACAGTGGAAAGGGTGAGTTTTGCAACTCAGTAAGGATTCCCCACCTCGGGGTAAAGACATGCATCAGGTCAAAAGCATCACGAACATGCAAGATAGCAACATAATCAAGGGGTCCACAAAACCCGAGCTCCTGGGCGAAAAGGGGTAGGAACCATGTCCAAGATCCACGCCACGCAGAGCGGTCTGAGGCCACAAACCAAAGACCTAAAGGCCAATAGAGACCACAAATCTCTAAGGCAATCTGGGATACCTGCTCCAGGCCGAGGGATCCTGCGAGTAGAGAAGCCTGGTAGCTAAGGGACCACAAATCCCACAGGTCTCATACTCACGGTGAGGGTGGATCCAGCACGCTCACCAAAGGGCCACAAACCCAACCACATACCTGGAGAGCACCCTAGGCTACTAGTAAAATGCCGATAGGGCCGTGAGCCTGGTGGGCCAACCATCCACGGAAACCTGACGGCGAGGGACCACAAATCCCCCATCGAGAACGTGCCGGCCACAAACCATGCACATCCGCTTACTAGTATCCTCTATCCGGTCTCCGTGTCTCGTTTGCGTCCAAACGAAGCACCAAGCCGTGCATCAAACATCATGCAAGCCCCCAATGGGACATAAGGACTGTCATGCGAGACCGACTCTATCAATCAACATACAGTAGTTCATGCATGTCCATATAATCAACATAATCTACATGCTTGCCTTAACATGATATCAATCATATGTTGCATGCTCTCAATATAATCAATGCAAGCACAAACAACACAGATTATGCCACATCAAACACGTAAGTGAATACAGTCAATCCAACACATGTAATAGCCACGGGCCTCGAGAAGGGGGTAACGGGTCCCTTACCTTGGCCAATCCACAAACTACCCTCCATGAATCCATTGGAAGCTCCAACTAGCCAAATAAAACTCTGAGCCCTGAAACGAACAAACCGGCCAAGACTAGCACCTTAGACCATCAAAATCAGATCCAGAATATCGAATTTATCAAATAGGGAAGAACCTCGAAAAACGTGTCCCGGCGGCACTTGGTGACTCACACGCTACACAACCTCGACTTGATGAACGAAGAATAGCTCGGGTCAAATCTAGTCAACAAAAGTCAATGGGTCAAAACTCATCATTTTACCCGAGCCAAACATCCATTAAACTCAAAGCCAAACACACCTTAATTCACAACTTAGATAAATTTACACCTTTAGCCAAACAAGCTTGACAATTAATTAAATATCCATAACTCCATAAACAAACATCTTTAATCCATGACTTAAATGATTTTAAACCAATGGCCAAACAAGACAAAACCATCACTTGAATATTTTAAAACTAGCAACCAAACAAATTTTCTAATCTTCATTTAAATAACCACTCACTTGGAAACAAACACTCTTTATCCATATTTTAAATAGCTTTAAACTTGCAAACAACTAACCTTTATTCCTTATTTAAATAATTATAAACCAAAGAAACAAACACCACCTATCCATAACTTGAATAGCTTAGAACCGCAACCAAACAAGCTTAATCTCAACATAAATAACATAAACCAAAGACCAAACCACCTTTATTCCTCTTTTAAATAGAATAACTCTTGCAAACAAAACAGCCCTTATTCCTTCATTTAAATTACTTTAAACTTGAACCCAAATGACCCATATTCACAACTTAAATAGATTAAGTCCACTAAACAAACACACTTCTTCTTCTTCAAATGAAACCAAACCCATTTAACTTAAAACACCAACAATGGAAGCTCACCTTGTGCGAAACCGGTGAATGGCGGACTGCGGCGGCGTTGCATCTTGGCGTGTGCGCGCACGAGCGGCTCGTGGTGGTGACCCATTGGAGACGAACCCGACGAAGCTTCACACAAGCGCTCGAACCCGCAACTTTGAGTCGCCGCTCGACCTATACACCGACGGCGGAGCCCACCGCGAACCAGTGCTGCCGCCGCTTGCACCCACGCGACGCAACCCCCGGCGAACACGAACCCAAGCGAAAAACGAACCCACCACGGTGCAAAGCTCGCGAACTCGGCGACGAGCTCAAACGAGACGGCGGCGAACTCACGAGCGACCACCAACGAGCTCTACTGCGATTTCGAGCTCCACCCACGACGCACAAACCGAAGTTCCGATGAAGCCACACCTCACCTCACGCTGCAAAGCATTCGATCCACACACGCACGCGCACACGCCGGTGAAGCTTCGCGCCGGGGCTCGGGACGCAACGAGGAGACCCACGCACGCGATTGACCCACGCGACACACTCCGTCGGGGAGACGAAGTCGCTCTTCGACCGCCTGCGATGCACAACCACGAGACCACGACGACGCCTCCGATCGAACAATGTGAAGAGCAAGGGAAGGAGACGGATGAAATGAGAGAACACGGCCTTTAGGATTTGCAAACTCATCATTTTCTTAAATATCAAAGGTGAAAAAAGACAATAATGCCCTCCACCTTTAAGTTAACTACAAATGTGCCACAACCCTTATTTAAACTCCAAAATTTTAACCTCATTTATTGCTTTAAATTCCAACAAGCCACAAATCTTATTAAACTTACGAAAGATGGGGTTATTACATTTGATAACATTTGGTTTTTTGTTTTTGGTTTAGGAAATTTAAACTTATTTCTACTCAAATTTCTTTTCATATGCTCCATCTTTCCTACCATGTATCCGTACTTCCTTAAGAAAGTAGGTGAATACTAACTAAATTTTTTTTTTTAAACAAACAAGCTTTTTGGAAGCTACTTTTTTTTGTTTCCAAATTTTGGTTATTGTTTATTAAAATATAGTTAAGATGCGGATATCCAAATAAAGAAAATGTATAATAAGATAGTTGTTGTAGGCTTAAATTTCATAAACAAAAAACGAAAAACAAAATGTTTATCAAACGAGCTCTAAATTAACCAAACTATTGTTCTAAATTTAAGACTTTCACCTTGGATGGAAGTTACAATTTTATATCATTTATCATCTCCTTGAGATTACAAGTTGGTGAATCTGAGGTGAGGATTTGATGGGAACCACCTACTCAACGATTAATTTCTCAACTCGCTAGAACAAGGCGAAGAATCTAACCTCTTCATGGTGGTGTGCTGTTATTCTTGTGTCAATTATTGCTTCAAAATAGAAAACGAGTTTAATCTTTACTTTTTTAATAAAAATTTTTTTTTTCACTCAACACTAGGGGAGGAACTTTTTTAGGAGGATTTTAATTTACAAATTAATTTTCTTTTAATGAGAGATTTTGAATCTATAAATAATTTTGCTCTTTATAGCCAATTAATAAATTATTAGGTTCTATATATAAATATATAAATAAAGGTTACACCGTCAAAATAAAAATTATTAGGTTATAATTTTTTAATATCGAAATTATTAAGTTATATAAAATGTAATTATGTTATCGAGGGTTGGTGCAGTTGGTTATCTTGTCTGGTATTAATCCATTTATTTGAGAGTAGTTGTGCCCCTCTATGTAAGGTTTGTTGATTCCCCTTCCCCCACTGTGTACTAAAAAAAATGTAATTATGTTGTTGTACACTTTTAAATAAAATCATTAGATTTGGGTACTAAAAAAAACAGAATCGTTAGATTTGGTAGGGTATTACAAAATTAAGAGTTCTTTACGGAAGTGAGCTAAACAAAGAAATTATTTGCAAAATTATTCCTATTTAGAAAATTTAGTAAAACTAAATTACGCTACTTTATAAAAATTTTATTTTATATGTAAAAAGATATAAATATCCTTCTTATTCTGTAAAAAAAAAAAAAAAAAAAAAATGCTTCACTTCAGCCTAAAATTTCTTTTTTCAATTTTCTCGTCTAAAATTGTACCGTAAAATCTCCTAAAATCATGAATTTAGTTTTTTTCATTTCATTTTTTAAGTTTAATTCAGTTTTTATTTATTTATTTTAGGTGTTTTGATTTTTTTACGGTCCATCAAATGAAGTAAATTGTGTAATTATTATTAATTCTAAAATATATTCATACTCTATTTGTTTTCTGACTATGTAGTACTCTATTAATACTTTATTTTATGATGAAGATGTCTCAGTATATTTATGTGTATTTATCTAGAAAAAATTATAAGTACATTATTTATCTTTTTAAATATAAATACAATATTTATCTTTTTTAAATATAAATAAAATATTTATATTTTTTAAAATATAAATACAAAAATATAAAAACAATATTGATCTTTTTTTTAAATATAAATATAGTATTTATCTTTTTTTTAATATAAATACAATATTTTTTCTTTTTAAATACTAGAATTTTTTGACGTGCCTTGCACGTGATATTTTTTTCACTAAGTGTGGTATGTGAAATTATATTTTTATTTATTAAAATACTTATAAATAATAATATATATCATAATATTTATGCTAAAATTTTACTTTGTATCCAATTCTTTTTTTTTTCAATCGTTTATCATTTTAATTTAATCTAATAATCATCTCGGTCTTTTCATTTACATAGACGTAAATCATATTTTCAAATTTCTAACTCTTTTAAAATACTATAACATCGATTAATTAATTGAAATATATCATGTATCTTTCCTATTAATTGTAATATTTGAAAAAATCGATTTTAATAGCTCAAATTTATTATTTTATATATATTTATTGGTTATCAAACATTTCATTTGACGTGAAACTATGGAAAATAAAATACAATTTCCTTTAAAAAAAACACACAATCTAAAATTTCAAAAATCCTATCTGTGTTATTATTTCACCTTATATTATATAAGTAATAAAAAATAAAGAAAACATTGAAAAAAGAAAAGATAAAATATATTATCTATCTCTTCTCATTCTTTCTATCATCGCTTATAGAACGAATTTTGATGAAATATCAATTTTTAAATATTAATTTAACACAAATTGAGTAAATAAAATAATAATATTATATTTTTATTTTAAAATCTATTATTCTCTATGAAAAAGATATGGTGTCTAGATCTATATTTAAAATTTAAAATATATATATAATTAATTAATTAATTCGTAAAATTGATCAATTTTAAATAGGTACATATGTCAAAATATGGGTAGTACTTTAATGACATCACATATTAAAGAATAACCAACGAATTACATGTTTAAGCCATATTTAATATAATAACAAAAATAATAATTATAAAAAAATTATTTTTCACTAATTTGAAGAACGTTATAAACACTTATTCAAAATTTTAAATATTGCATAAATTTTTTAAAAAATTATAAATTAGTATTGAACCATAAAATAAATAACAGAAAGAAAATATAATAAAAATAAAAATAAAAATAAAGGAAGAAGAAGAGAACGAATTAAATACTGATTTAAAAAACTGTTTGAAACTGTTTATTACCTTCGATGACAACGGCTCCCGCGTGCACCAATGCTAAGACTCGATCTCAACCCGAACAAAATCTCTACAACATCAATGATAAAAGAATTATTAGTAATTTAAATTAAAACAAATCATACATTGAAAAAAGAGTAAGGAAGAATTATAAGTTTGTGGTATTTATAGAAAAAGCTAGAACCAAGATCTTCTTTAAATTTGAAAAAAAAAACTCAATATTTTCATTTGATTTTATACTTATGGTATTCCACAGTGGAAAGGGTGAGTTTTGCAACTCAGTAAGGATTCCCCACCTCGGGGTAAAGACATGCATCAGGTCAAAAGCATCACGAACATGCAAGATAGCAACATAATCAAGGGGTCCACAAAACCCGAGCTCCTGGGCGAAAAGGGGTAGGAACCATGTCCAAGATCCACGCCACGCAGAGCGGTCTGAGGCCACAAACCAAAGACCTAAAGGCCAATAGAGACCACAAATCTCTAAGGCAACTGGGATACTGCTCCAGCCGAGGGATCTGCGCGAGTAGAGAAGCCTGGTAGCTAAGGGACCACAAATCCCACAGGTCTCATACTCACGGTGAGGGTGGATCCAGCACTGTAACGGCCCGGAAAATTCATCCCGGCCTTCCCGGGAGGCCCAGGGGCATTTTGGTAATTTTGGGTCGGGCCGATTTTGAAATTTAAAATTTGCCAGAATAATTACGAGTCATTTGAATGGGATCGGGATTTTTGGTGAAGGCGTTTGGGCTTCGGAAGGAGCAAAAATAAATAAGGAATTAAATAGCGCGTCGAGCAGGAATCGAACCGGGGGCGTGTCGCATGCTAGGCGGAGGGCACGACCGGTAGAGCCACGCGCGCGTTTATTAATCTAAACGCGCGTTCTTTTATTTAAGCTCTGCGCGTCCTCCATTTTGATTTAAAAGGCAGCTCGCCCGACTTCGCCCCACATTTCTTCTTCTTCTTCCTCGCGATCACCCCCGACCGACTGGCTTTTCTCGCGAATCCTTCTTCCCCCACGCCGACCTCGACTCGCCGGAGCTCCCTCGCCGCTCGTCTCCCTCCGGTAAGCTTTCCTTTCTCTTCTCTTCTCTTTTCCTTCTCCTCCGAATCCATTTCTTCTCCCTAGTTTCGTTTCCGTTCATCGCCGAGTTGAGGCGATTTGAAGTATGGGTTTTTGTGCGGCTAGTGTAGGGAGTTCTTCTTCAAGGAATCGAGCGTCGAATCCCCGTGGATCGCTTGGATTTGTGTCTTTTGTTCGCGCCTGTTCGCGCGGAAAAAGCAGAGCCCTGCCGCCGCGCGTGCAGGAAGCGAGCGCGCCCGCCGAGCCACGCCGCGCATCGCTCGCCTCGCGCGCGCGCGTCCTCGCCCGGCGCGCGTCGCGTCGCATCGCCGCGCCCGCCGCGCGCGCTGCCGCGCGCCTGCGTTCTTCGCAGGCGCGTCCGCGCGTACAAGGCTCCCGCGCTTCAGCAGCGCACAGGCAGCTGCAGGCGCGCCAAAGACGCCCATTCTGCGCGCCCAGCGCGCCGCCAGACCAGTTTCTGCCGCCCGTTCGTGCAATTGGCCCGTTCGTGCGTTAAATGCGTGCCTCGTGAGTTGCTCCCGAGTGAGCCTCATTTATTTTATTGTATTTAGGCCTATTGTGTGATTTTTGTATTGATTGATAGGTTCCGGTAGCTAGATCGAGATTGTTCGCGACTTAGGATTTCGTGCCAAACCGTCCCCGACCAAGGTAAGGATTTCTTACCAGGGGTTGTGTGGACCTGCGATATTATATGTGATTGTTGATTGATTGCTTGTTTGTGATTATTGACATGTGTAGCTAGGTGCTTCAATCTGAATTCCTGTTAGCATGATTTCTTGGTTAATTCTCATGTTAATCCATGCTAGGTTGTTCCTTTCTCGCATGCTCGTATCTGCTCCTTGCTTCATAGTATCATGCTAGGCTCATTGTATTCTTATTGAGCACGTATTGGATTTTATGGAATTGTTTTCTTTGTTTGCTAGGCGGAGTTAGAATTGCGGTAGATAGCATCATCCGGGCCCGATGCATAAAGAACCTTGCATCCATGGCGGGGACGTCGAGCAAGTCATTCCGTCCCCTGGACCCCGTGAGGATTAGCTAACCCGAGCGGTAGGCCCCGCAATCTTGGGTGAGGGTGGCGATCGTTAAATGCCCCAACGGTCGGGATGATGACTTGGCATTGCCTCGTCCGGCGGCGGCGGCATGTCCTCGGCATGTTTGGCAAGAGCCCCGATTGCCACTGTTAAGGCAAGGGCGGCTTCTGGTGTAAGCCTACCACGACCGTTCCTTGGCCCCAAAGTGCGGTGGTTCAGCCGACATAGTTTACGTGTCGTGTCTCACACCCTATATCGTCGTGACACCGATCCAAAGATTTAGTTAGGTGTGGTGATCTGGATATGGGCGGCTTGCCTTCGGACCACTGGCAACCCCATAGTTCGCGAGAGAGCGCGGTGCATGCTTACGCTCATTACTGCGCGCCGATCGAGAGCTCCTCGGGATTGTGAGCGCAGTGTACCTTTTCGCCGACGATGAGACAGCCGTGAGGCGCGACTTGTTTCTCGTATAGGCGACTCATGTATTGGACTATATGATGATATTATTCCGGACTAAGCCACCGAGATGGCATCCGAGGCCCAAGTGTGGGCTAAGCTATGTGCTCTATTCGTGTTTATATTCATAGCTTGCATACGCTCATCGAGATGACCATGTATATCGTATTGTACCCCGGTTGGGGATTCTTCTTGAGCGATTCGTTGCTCACCCTTATTATTGTGGTTTTTCCACAGTGTAACCGAGTTGCGAGACAGGATGGTGAAGGAGGAGCTGTGATCATGGGGCCAGATCTTCCAACTCTGTCTTTTTGTATTATGACTCTCGTGTGTTTTTGTTTTCCCTTAATGCATGACGCACTGAGCCCTAGGATGTTTGTAAATATTTGTGGATTCCAGCATGTTGTATCCGAACAGTTTTTGAATGGCTTTTAGTAAATCTCGATCGAGTAAACTTTGGAAATGTATTTATCTTGGAGCAGTGCTTGGAAACAGGGGGATGAGTTTCAGGAAAATGTCTAGTTTTTAAAGGGATTATTTTGAATGTTTTGTTTTAATTGGAATCGAAATCATGTGCATTTTAAATATCCTTTACTTTGAATGCATGCATTGGGGTAAGGGCCCATTTAGTGCCCCATTCGGGTCGGTCCCCTTACTCTGATTGGTATCGAGCTTAGAGTCATAAATTCCGTAGTATGACTGTTGTTGTAGGTCGTTTTCCCATGATCACTAGCACTCCACGGTCATCAGTACGCCTAAGTTTACCATTTGTTGTTTAAAAAGGGTTAAGAATTTACAATACACTGTCATCTAGTGTATGCCTTGTGTAGTATTGTGGAGCGGAGACGCAGCATGTTCGACTCGTTATTGGTTTGGGTGTAGATCGCCAAGATGCCGATTACCCGTAGGAAGAGGACGCCCGAGAGGAGGCCGAGGTGTCGGGATCGGATCGACACCGCGAGGACATCGTCCCAAGCCGAGACAGATAGCATTCCGCTGTAGCTCCCCGGTTGAGGCCGAGTTGGCATTGAGGCGATCGTGCGGCGCCGTGAGATCGCTTCTCTGGAGCAGAATTTGCTAATTTCATGAGGTCTATGGTGGTTGACTGTTGAGTGGCAGAGGCGAGACCTGAGCTTTATTGGCAAAGACACAATGGGAAGAGTCCCGAGCTCGGATCGAGCGGTGACTCGTTTGTTTCAAAGAGGCGCAAAGAAGACCCCACCGCAGAGCCAGCAGCCTTTGAGGCGTAAGTGGCGAAGGTGCCGATGAACTTGGTAAATGGTTGAAGGACTTCGTAAAGTGGAACCACGATAAGTTTGACGCCACGGTGGACGCTTTATCAGCAAACAGATGGATTGCCCATTTGGAGTACACCTTCACGATTATGGTGTGCCCCGATGTGCAGAGAGGCCGAGGTGTGCGGCCCATGCGTTAGGGGCGTAGCTAGATGGTGGTGGGAGTCCACCTTGAGTGAGAGACCGGTGGGTCTCCACCGCCACCGGGAGTTCTTTAAGTCCGAGTTCGTGGTCAAATATATTAGCGATGAGGCTCAAGAGAAGATGGTGGCACTTTTCGAGAATCTGCAGCAGGTTCGATTCGATAGAAGAATACGAGAGGAAGTTTTCTGAGTATGGTTATTTTGCTCATGACTAATAGCGACCCTCGAGTTGAAAATTCGGAAGTTCATTTCTCGTCCGAGGCAGGTGTGTCTCTCAGATGTCAGAGCCCGGCCCCTATCACTTATGCTAAAGCGGTTGGTGGCCACTATTTATAACGGAAAGTATCTCGTTGAGCGGGTGGCGCCGCCCGGCAGTGCTGGCGTCCTGTCCAAGCCAGTAGTGGGACGTAAGAGGAGGTTTGAGTTCGAGGAGGCGGCGGCGCCGCCAAGGGCCGTTCGCAACCGGGATCGGCGTAGGATTCCGGCCCGCCCAGCCCACATGGCAGGCGGTCCTAAGCGAACTCCTACATGTGTCACTTGTGGAAGAGCCCGCCGAGCTTGTCGGACCGGGCTCAAGCGGTGTTTCCGATGTGGAAAGGAGGGCATATGATCCGTTCTTGTGATCACCCCGGCTATGGCGATTCGGCCGGTGAAAGCAGTTAAAGCAGGCGGGTGTTCGCACTGAACCGTCAGAGGCCGAGCGTGCAGATGCCGCAGCGATGGCGTGTACGCTTCTTGTTTTGGATCATTGTGCATTTGTCTTGTTTGACTGCGGTTCTACGCACTCATTTGTATCTGTTTTGTTTTCCGAGCATGCTAAGTTGAGATTAGAGCCTCTAGGTTTTGAATTATCTGTTGCTACTCCTTGGGAGTTAATATGTTAGCTAAAGATAAGATTAAGGATGGCCGGATCGAGATATCAGGAGAGTTCTTTGGTGGCTACGCTCATAGTTCTACCCATGAGTGGTTTCGACGTGATCCTTGGTATGGAGTGGTTAGCCGCTAACCACGCATTGATTGACCGCCACCGGAAGGAAGTGGTGTTCAAAGGGCCGCCGGGTCGGCCCGACTTCAAGTTTCGTGGAGCCTGTGGTGGAGTTTGCCCGCCGATGGTGTCACCGTGAAAGCCGTCGTTTGCTAGCTCGTGGAGCTTGGGGCTACCTAGCCAAATTGTCCGAGAGAGCCGTCCCTCACCGATCGTTGATCAAGTGCCGGTTGTCAGCGGGAGTTTGCTTGGCGTGTTCCTCGAGGGAATTACCGGGGTTGCCCCGAAGAGAGGTTGACTTCACAATTGAGCTCGAGCCGGGGACCCTCCCTATCTCGAAGGCTCCGTGATCGTATGGCGCCACCGAGCTAAAGGAATCAAGGTTGGTGCAGGAGATGTTAGATCGAGGATTCATCCGTCCGAGTGTGTCCCCGTGTGGGAGCGCCAAAGTGTTGTTTGTGAAGAAAAAGGATGGTTCGATGCGCCTATGCATTGACTATCGTGAGCTTAATAAGGTGATTGTGAAGAATAAATATCCGTTGCCCGTATCGATGATTTGTTCGATCGACTTGAGGAGCTTCCGTGTTCTCCAAGATAGATTTGAGATCCGGGTATCACCGATTTGCGGATTAGGGACGCCGACATTCCTAAGACAGCGTTCGAGTCTAGATATGGGCACTACGAGTTTGGGGTCATGTCGTTTGGATTGACGAATGCACCCAGCAGGCGTTCATGGACATGATGGATAGGGTGTTCAAAGCATTTTGGACACGGCCGTCATTGTGTTCATTGACGATATTTCGATCTATTCAAGGACCGAGAAAGGATCATGCAGAGCATTTGAGGAAAGTGTTGATGACCTTTGAGGAAAAACCACTTTATGCGAAATTTTCCAAATGTGAGTTCGTTGGAACAAGTGGCCTTCTTAGGTCATATAGTCTCGAGAGATGGTATAGCCGTGGATCCCGCAAGGATTGAGGCCGTGAGTTCTTGGGCGAGCCGACTTGATTACGAGATACGCAGACTTCCTAGGTTTGGCGAGTTACTACCGTCGGTTTGTTAAGGACTTTTCCGCCATAGCCTCGCCCCTCACTCGTCCGACGAGGAAGGGTGTCGAGTTTGTTTGGGACGGTAGGTGTGATGAGAGCTTTGCGTGCTCAGCGCGCAGATTTGACTTCATTCATGTTGGCGATCCCGAGGGGACAGGTGGTTTCGTGGTTTACAAATGATGCTTCCAAGTTCGGGTTGGGTTGTGTGTTGATGCAAAGACGGGAAGGTCATTGCTTATGCTTCCCGTCAGCTGAAGCCATATGAGCAGAACTATCCGACTCATGATATGGAGTTGGCAGCAGTGGTGTTTGCACTGAAGATTTGGAGGCATTATCTATACGGTGAGCGGATTCAGATGTTTACCGATCACCAGAGCCTCAAGTATCTGTTTACCCAGAAAGAGTTGAACATGAGGCAGAGGAGATGGTTAGAGCTAGTGAAAGATTATGATTGCGAGATTCGTACCATCGGGTAAAGCCAACGTTGTAGCGGATGCATTAAGTAGAAAGACGTCGCACTCTCTTTGTATCATTTGAGTTCCCGCCCAGATTGCGAGAGAGAGTTCGAGCGGGCTGAGATTGCAGTATTGCTGGGTGAGGTTACTTGCCAGAGTAGCTCGGTTGACATCCAAGCCATCGATTAGGCAGCGGATTATTGATAGTCAGCTGAGTGACCCTGCACTTAAGAGGTTGGTTGACAGAGTCAGTGTTGACGGCGACTTTGATTTTGTATATTCACCAGACAGTGGGCTGACGTTCAGAGGCCGGATGTGTGTTCCGGATGTTGCAGGTTTGCGAGCAGAGTTGCTCTCAGAGGCCCACAGCTCTCCGTTTGCTTGGCACCCCGGGGGTACCAAGATGTATCAGGATCTTAAGCAGACATTCTGGTGGATGGGTATGAAAAGAGATGTTGCGGAGTTTGTCAGCCGATGTCTCACTTGTCAGCAAGTGAAGGCCCCCAGGCAGAGACCAGCCGGATTGTTGCAGCCGCTGAGTGTGCCTCAGTGGAAATGGGAAGAAATCTCCATGGACTTCATTTCGGGTTTGCCGAGGACTCCGAGGAAGTTCACTCAGATCTGGGTGATAGTTGACCGTTTGACTAAGAGCGCGCACTTCATTCCCGGTAGAGACACTTATACCGTGGAACAGTGGGCGCAGCTGTTTTTGGAACAGATTGTTCGCTATCACGGTGTGCCTGTGAGGATTGTATCTGACCGTGATTCGAGGTTCACTTCTCGTTTCTGGAGAGCGCTCCAAAAGGGTTTAGGCATCGAGTGCGGCCGAAGACTGACTTTTCACCCTCGGACCGATGGTCGATCGGAGAGGTGAACGATTCTCAAGATATGTTGAGGGCTTGTGTGTTGGATTTCGGGCGGTTGGGACCAGATTCAGATTCGATGGAGTTTGCATATAACAACGATTATCGATCGGCGATTTATCTGATGGCTCCATTCGAGGCTTTGTATGGTAAGCGTTGCCGATCTCCCGTGTTCGGGAAGAGGTTGGTGATAGGCGTGTTTTGGGTCCCGAGTTGCCGCAATTAACCAATGATCTTTGTCGCGAGAAGATTAGAGCCCGTATGTTTGACCCGTTCTGCAGAGCGCATGAAGAGTTATGCCGATGTTCGACGTCGGGATTTGGAGTTTGAGGTTGGTCAGCATGTATTCCTGAAGGTCGCACTAATGCGAGGAGTTTTGAGGTTTGGCAAGCGTGGGAAGCTGAGTCCCCGTTTTGTTGGTCCGTTTGAAATCCTGGAGAGGATCGGCCAGGTTGCTTATCGATTAGCCTTGCCTCCGTCATTGTCAGCAGTGCACAGTGTATTTCATGTATCGATGTTGAGGCAATGCGTGCGGATTCGCCGCACATTGTGGATTTTGAGCCTTTGCGGTGAATGAGGATTTGAGCTCGAGGAAAAGCGGTGGGAATTCTTGCCTTTGAGACAAAGACACTGCGTAATCGTGAAATCAAACTGGTAAAGGTTCTGTGGAGAAGTCAGAGTTTAGAGGAAGCCACTTGGGAACGGGAGGATGAGATGAGATTGCAGTATCCCGAGCTGTTCCAGTCGTAAGTGACTTTCGAGGACGAAAGTCTTGTAAGGGGGGAGTATTGTAACGGCCCGGAAAATTCATCCCGGCCTTCCCGGGAGGCCCAGGGGCATTTTGGTAATTTTGGGTCGGGCCGATTTTGAAATTTAAAATTTGCCAGAATAATTACGAGTCATTTGAATGGGATCAGGATTTTTGGTGAAGGCGTTTGGGCTTGGGAAGGAGCAAAAATAAATAAGGAATTAAATAGCGCGTCGAGCAGGAATCGAACCAGGGCCGTGTCGCATGCTAGGCGAAGGGCACACCACCGAGCCACCGCGCGTTTGTTAATCTAAACGCGCGCGTTCTTTTATTTAAGCTCAAGGCCCCTCATTTTTGCTTTAAAAGCGGCTCGCCCGACTTCGCCCCACATTTCTTCTTCTTTCTTCCTCGCGATCACCCCCAACCGATGGCTTTTCTCGCGAATCCTTCTTCCCCCACGCCGACCTCGACTCGCCGGAGCTCCCTCGCCGCTCGTCTCCCTCCGGTAAGCTTTCCTTTCTCTTCTCTTCTCTTTTCCTTCTCCTCCGAATCCATTTCTTCTCCCTAGTTTCGTTTCCGTTCATCGGCCGAGTTGAGGCGATTTGAAGTATGGGTTTTGTGCGGCTAGTGTAGGGAGTTCTTCTTCAAGGAATCGAGCGTCGAATCCCCGTGGATCGCTTGGATTTGTGTCTTTTTGTTCGCGCCTGTTCGCGCGAAAACAGAGCCCCGCTCGCCCGCCGCCGCGCAGGCAGGCGAGCGCTCGCCGAGCCACGCCGCGCATCGCCTCGCCTCGCGCGCGTCCTCGCCCGGCTACGCGTCGCGTCGCATCGCCGCCGCCAGCGCGCGCGCCGCTCGCCGCCGCGCGTTCTACAAGGCTTCGCGCGCGCTTCAGCATGCAGCGGCGCGCGCGCGCGCCACCCCCCGTTCTTTGCCGCTTCGCTCGTGCAATCGACCCGTTCGTATGCGTTAAATGCGTGCCTCGTGAGTTGCTCCTGAGGTGAGCCTCATTTATTTTATTGTATTTAGGCCTATTGTGTGATTTTTGTATTGATTGATAGGTTCGGTAGCTAGATCGAGATTGTTCGCGACTTAGGATTTCGTGCCAAACCGCCCCCGACCAAGGTAAGGATTTCTTACAGGGGTTGTGTGGACCTGCGATATTATATGTGATTGTTGATTGATTGCTTGTTTGTGATTATTGACATGTGTAGCTAGGTGCTTCAATCTGAATTCTGTTAGCATGATTTCTTGGTTAATTCTCATGTTAATCCATGCTAGGTTGTTCCTTTCTCGGCATGCTCGTATCTCTGCCTTGCTTCATAGTATCATGCTAGGCTCATTGTATTCTTATTGAGCACGTATTGGATTTTATGGAATTGTTTCTTTGTTTGCTAGGCGAGTTAGAATTGCGGGTAGATAGCATCATCCGGGCCCGATGCATAAAGAACCTTGCATCCATGGCGGGGACGCCGAGCAAGTCATTCCGTCCCCGACCCCGTGAGGGATTAGCTAACCCGAGCGGTAGGCCCCGCAATCTTGGGTGAGGGTGGGAGATCGTTAAATGCCCCAACGGTCGGGATGATGACTTGGCATTGCCTGCGCCCCGGCGGCCGGCATGTCCTCGGCATGTTTGGCAAGAGCCCCCGATTGCCACTGTTAAGGCAAGGGCGGCTTCGGTGTAAGCCTACCACGACCGCCTTGGCCCAGTGCGGTGGTTCAGGTGACATAGTTTACGTGTTCAGTCTCACACCCTATGTCGGTGACACCGATCCAAAGATTTAGTTAGGCGTGGTGATTGGATATGGGCAGCTTGCCTTCGGACTCGGGCAACCCCATAGTCGCAGCAGAGCACGCGTGCATGCTTACGCTCATTACTGGCGCCGATCGAGAGCTCCTCGGGATTGTGAGCGGTGTACCTTTCGTCGACGACAGAGACAGCCGAGGCCGGGACTTGTTTCTCGTATAGGGCGACTCATGTATTGGACTATATGATGATATTATTCCGGACTAAGCCACCGAGATGGCATCCGAGGCCCAAGTGTGGGCTAAGCTATGTGCTCTATTCTGTGTTTATATTCAAAGTTTGATACCCTTATTCAGATTAACATGTATATCGTTATTGTACCCCGGTTGGGGATTCTTACTGAGCGATTCGTTGCTCACCCTTATTATTGTGGTTTTTCCACAGGTAACCGAGTTGCGAGACAGGATGGCTGAAGGAGGAGCTGTGATCATGGGGCCCAGTCTTCCAACTCTGTCTTTTTGTATTATGACTCTCGTGTGTTTTTGTTTTCCCCTTAATGCATGTAGCCGGGCACGGAGCCCTAGGATGTTTGTAAATATTTGTGGATTCCAGCATGTTGTATCTGAACAGGTTTTTGAATGGCTTTTAGTAAATCTCTGATCAGAGTAAACTTTGGAAATGTATTTATCTTGGAGCAGTGCTTGAAAACAGGGATGAGTTTCAGGAAAATGTCTAGTTTTTAAAGGGATTATTTTGAATGTTTTGTTTTAATTGGAATCCGAAATCATGTCTGTTTTAAATATCCTTTACTTTGAATGCATGCATTGAGGTAAGGGCCCATTTAGTGCCCCATTCGGGTCGGTCCCTTACAAGCACGCTCACCAAAGGGCCACAAACCCAACCACATACCTGGAGAGCACCCTAGGCTACTAGTAAAATGCCGATAGGGCCGTGAGCCTGGTGGGCCAACCATCCACGGAAACCTGACGGCGAGGGACCACAAATCCCCATCGAACGTGCGGCCACAAACCATGCACATCCGCTTACTAGTATCCTCTATCCGGTCTCCGTGTCTCGTTTGCGTCCAAACGAAGCACCAAGCCGTGCATCAAACATCATGCAAGCCCCCAATGGGACATAAGGACTGTCATGCGAGACCGACTCTATCAATCAACATACAGTAGTTCATGCATGTCCATATAATCAACATAATCTACATGCTTGCCTTAACATGATATCAATCATATGTTGCATGCTCTCAATATAATCAATGCAAGCACAAACAACACAGATTATGCCACATCAAACACGTAAGTGAATACAGTCAATCCAACACATGTAATAGCCACGGGCCTCGAGAAGGGGGTAACGGGTCCCTTACCTTGGCCAATCCACAAACTACCCTCCATGAATCCATTGGAAGCTCCAACTAGCCAAATAAAACTCTGAGCCCTGAAACGAACAAACCGGCCAAGACTAGCACCTTAGACCATCAAAATCAGATCCAGAATATCGAATTTATCAAATAGGGAAGAACCTCGAAAAACGCGTGTCCCGCGGCACTTGGTGACTCACACGCTACACAACCTCGACTTGATGAACGAAGAATAGCTCTGGTCAAATCTAGTCAACAAAAGTCAATGGGTCAAAACTCATCATTTTACCCGAGCCAAACATCCATTAAACTCAAAGCCAAACACACCTTAATTCACAACTTAGATAAATTTACACCTTTAGCCAAACAAGCTTGACAATTAATTAAATATCCATAACTCCATAAACAAACATCTTTAATCCATGACTTAAATGATTTTAAACCAATGGCCAAACAAGACAAAACCATCACTTGAATATTTTAAAACTAGCAACCAAACAAGCCCCTAATCTTCATTTAAATAACCACTCACTTGGAAACAAACACTCTTTATCCATATTTTAAATAGCTTTAAACTTGCAAACAACTAACCTTTATTCCTTATTTAAATAATTATAAACCAAAGAAACAAACACCACCTATCCATAACTTGAATAGCTTAGAACTCACGCAACCAAACAAGCTTAATCTCAACATAAATAACATAAACCAAAGACCAAACCACCTTTATTCCTCTTTTAAATAGAATAACTCTTGCAAACAAAAGCCCTTATTCCTTCTTCATTTAAATTACTTTAAACTTGAACCCAAAGCGGCCCATATTCACAACTTAAATAGATTAAGTCCACTAAACAAACACACTTCTTCTTCTTCAAATGAAACCAAACCCATTTAACTTAAAACACCAACAATGGAAGCTCACCTTGTGCGAAACCGGTGAATGGCGGACTGCGGCGGCGTTGCATCTTGGCGTGTGCGCACGAGCGCTTCGCGGTGGTCGACCAGTTGGAGACGAACCCGACGGCTTCACACAAGCGCGCGAACCCGCAACTTTGAGCCGCTGCTCGACCTATACACCACCGACGGCGAGCCCACCCGCGAACCCAGTGCTGCGCCGCTTGCACCCACGCGACGCAACCCCGACGAACACGAACCCAAGCGAAAAACGAACCCACCACGGTGCAAAGCTCGCGAACTCCGCGACGAGCTCAAGCGGAGACGGCGGCGAACTCACGAGCGACCACCAACGAGAGCTCTACTCGCGATTTCGAGCTCCACCCACGACGCACAACCCGAAGTTCCGATGAAGCCACACCTCACCTCACGCCGCAAAGCATTCGATCCACACGCGCGCGCACGCACACGCCGGTGAAGCGCGTCGGGCTCGGACGCAACGAGAGACCCACGCACCGGCGATTGACCCACGCGCACACACTCGTCGGGAGACGAAGTCGCTCTTCGACCGCCTGCGATGCACAACCACGAGACCACGACGACGCCTCCGATCGAACAATGTGAAGAGCAAGGGAAGGAGACGGATGAACGAGAGAACACGGCCTTAGGGATTTGCAAACTCATCATTTTCTTAAATATCAAAGGCTGAAAAGACAATAATGCCCTCCACCTTTAAGTTAACTACAAATGTGCCACAACCCTTATTTAAACTCCAAAATTTTAACCTCATTTATTGCTTTAAATTCCAACAAGCCACAAATCTTATTAAACTTACGAAAGATGGGGTTATTACAATATTCCCCCCTTAGAAAACTTTCGTCCTCGAAAGTTGACTAAGGTTCAAATAACCCATCAAACAAGGGTGCAACACCTTCTCTGCAACACTTTAACAAAATAACTTTCACTGTTCCTTAGAACTTTAAGATCTCAATCCAAAACTGTACAAGTTTCTCCTTAAGGTCAAATGATTTCTAATCACTAAAAGGTCATGGTCGATGACATGTCGAGGATCCACACATACTGACTATCGAAACATGGAGCACCAAATGCACTACAACATTAAAGGCATGCTTAACAGCACACTATTACACCAACGCACTCGAGAATCACAACGAGCAAACAACTCATACTCAACTTTTCCCAAATCTCTGCATTCCCCGAATCGATGCCACTTTTAAAACACAAACGTGCTAACCATAAATTTTATATCTCTGTGACGAACATCAACATAACTTTTCTAACGGCCATGAGCTATAAACATTTTAGCATGGATCTCATGAACTGCCTCTCTGGACAGCTACAACAACTATGGTACCAAGAAAGTTCTTTCTTCAATCTCGTCCCAATGGACCTGCGATCTGCATCTTTCCATACATCGCCCAAATGGTACCAACTGAACATTGGATTGATAACTGATAGCGAGCAACTCTCCCAAATACATCCATCTATCTCAATCGCATAGAGAGCAAAACTCATCGGAACTCAACATAACCTCCAAGATCTGCCTGACTCTCTCGGCCTGATCATCTTTCTACAGATGAAAAGCTGCACTGAACTTACAGGTAGTTTCACTGCCTTCCTGAAGGCTCTCCCAAAAGTGCGAAGTGGACCGAATGCCTCTATCAACAACGATACTCACATGAACCCCATGCTACCTGAAAATCTCTCACAAGTACGACTGTGCTCACTTCTCAATACAATAATCCAGATTCCCTAGAGTAAAGTGAGTGCACTGGGTAAGTCGATCCGCAATCTCCAATATCATTATGAAACCTCTCGATGCCCTAGGAAGTCCTGAAACGAAACTCTTAGAGACCTTATCCCACTTCCACTCTAGAACACTTAACTAAGAGGTTGCAACAACAATGCAACCCACTTGCTAACAGTCCAACCCAAACTAGAGACACAACAATCTCGCTACTCGATACTCCATAGCCACAGAATGCTCAGATTTGCATACATCTTGGTAACCTCGGGGTGCCAAGAAAACGACGAACTATACACATCTAACGAGATCCTAGGCCTAATTTCAACATCAACAGACACACTGAGTTTCTAACTGAACTGTCACTCATAACAGAAGCAACATATATCTCAGTGTGCTCTCTCGATCGCAATCTCGCTTTGTAATCGATCGGCTACAAATCTCGGCCACAACAACAACATGATGATAACTAAACTAACGTCTTTCAATCAACACCCTTTGTTTCTCGGTCGAGACAAGGCCCTAACAATAGAGAAACAACAAACTCCACTAAAAATGAACTTCTCTACTTAGTGCAAGAGCAACCACAAGATCTTTACCATGGTGGTAAGGAACCTCGCAATCATAGTCTTACAAGCTTAAACAACCAGTGCTACCTCAAAACAGCTCATTCTGGATGAAACAATACTTTAAATCTCTTAGGAACCACGAAAACTACAACTTCTCTCCAAACACGCAACGCATGTAGGATCTCCAAGCATATACCACAAATGCTAACTTCAGGACGTGAATCAAAGATCTGCTCATACGACTTAAGCTGTCTGGGCCTCATGCTAACATCAACATTTTTCTTAGCAAGGGCACAACATAAACCCTCTAAAAAAACATCACTACAAGTCACAAACCCATTTGACCTCTCAAGTCCTAACCAAACCATGTTGAAATCAAACCTCTTCAAAAAAAATACTGAATCAGTCTCACATCCAACTGATCTCACAACGCCCGACTTTCTCTGGCGAACCATGTCATTGGTCCTCTACAACTTATGTCAACCTGGTCCTAACTGCTCACTCCATTGGTCACAGTGAGATCCACCGAAATTCCTTAACGAGAAACCACATGGCCTTAAGGAAGGCCATTGAATCCAACCAAAACTCACACTTAGAAACTTAGCAACCAAACCTCTTTCCTGAAGTGCTAACAAAACTCCTGTCAACTCCTCATGATCTGACTGCAACTTAGAAAACCAAGGTATCGTTCATGTACGAACACATACTTGCTCAGGACATCTTTAACACTTTATCCATCGTGTCCATAATCTTTGCACGTCAATTCAAAAATTCAAACGACATCACTAAGAACTAATAGTGACCGAAATAAGATCTAAAAGTTGTCTTAGAGATGCCCTCTTCCTTGATCCTCAATTGATTGAAGCCATTACAAAACAACCTTGGTAAACACCACGACACTCTGAAGTTGATCGAACGAGTATCTGATCTCACTATTACCTTAACAAGCTTTCCATGGCTAACACAAAACTCAAAGGTCCATCTTTCTCCTTAAGAAGTAGCCTAAGTGCTCCCACAAGGACACATTTGGACAGACGAAACCACTATCAACTAATTCCTGCAACTGAACCTTCAAGTTATTTTAACCCTACCGAGGTCATCACAAACAAAACCTTGAGATGGGGTCATTCCCTAGCACAAGCTTGACTTAAAAGAGCACTACTCGGGGCGGAGGCAATCTTGTCAGATCCACAAGATATACATCGGCGAACTTTATCACCACCACCGAACCGAACTAATGTTCCCACTCAAAACTTCATACTTCTAATATCGATGTAATAAATCCCACACTTCCTTAGCTAATCGCTTCCTTACCTTCTTGGTCGAAATCGACGAAAGACTCTCTCTTACTTCACCTTTTGAGCTAACACTCAACCTTACGAGATGCCTAAAGAACACTTCCTTACACTGCTAGCAATCACAACATGGTTCTCTGACAACCACCTCCAAACCAAGAATTGGATAAAACTTACTTAGAGGCAACCTGGGATGGCATCTAACGATTCGCCAAACACAGCCCTCCAACTGGCTTGACCTCAAACCCATCGAATCTTTAAACTTGCTGCTGACTCCCAAACCTAGATGATTTGGTAGTCTCAACTTTCTCTCTTGCCAAACAACATGAGTGAGCTCCTTGGAAAAACTTGCAAGTCCAATTAGTTACATAAACTGACACTGCATCATTCCCCTGCTGAAAGAAGGAGAACTGAACTGACACCCTCTGCTTATCAACCTTTGGCAAGCCAAACAGCTCTCTAAGGTCAATGAACTCTGAAACGGTCAAACCCTCTAGGAAAAATCAGCATAGACCATTTCCAGACCTTTGTCTCAAACTCCCAAGTGAAACATCACGTTGAATCTCCTACCCCCACTGGGCAAACTTGGTGGTTGAAGATCACCTCGAACAGCGACAACCACGCCTCAGCTACTAAATGGGTATTAGACAATCCAACAAGGTGGTACGGATCCCACTTCTTAAACTCTCATAAGATCTTTGAAAATTCTTGTTTTTTTTTTTTTTTTTTTTTTTTTTTTTTTTTTTTTTTTTTTTTACTGCTCAAATCCTGAGCATTAGCAACCGGTGTAGACACCTGATCAACCTCCAACACACCCTGAAGAGATCCTTGAAATTGTTTTCTGCAACAACCAGCATCTCATCTTTCACTCAATTCTTGCGCTTGCCGCATCAGCCACAACACTGGGTATCTTTTCCTGATCCAACTCTAGGGTTACACCTCATGCTGACCTCTAGAAAACCGCACCTCAAGACCGGTGCTCCTCTTGAGCTCAAAAACTCAAGCTGCTCAACAGACCTTGAACCTTTAACAAAATTTATAGTAACTCTACTAGGAATCTCCACAGTTTACAACATACTTAGGGACATCTCAGTCCCCTCCAAAAGCTTTGGGCTAGCATGCAAGTATGATAATAAGAAATAACATACAATAAACAAACCGTGTTAATCATAACAAAGCATGCTTTAAAATCCTTAATCCACTACCAAGTTACCTGATGGAGATCGACAGCTGAAGACCATGGGGACCAAAACAACAGCCTACGATGTAAGCTAGTCTACAGAATCTATGACTCTGAGCTCTGATACCAACTGTAAGGACCCGACCCAAACTAGGGTCTAAACCTAAGTCCTTAACTCGAAATGCATGAAAATAGTATTCGCAATCTCGGGCATGTAAATTTAAAACAAAACTTCCTCAAAATAACTCGGGAGAACAAGGTTATAAGAGTATAAACTCATTAAAACAGTCTTAGGGTACCCTAAAGTCAAAACATAAAAACTCGATAAAACAAGTTCCACTTATCATGCCATTAAATAGTTCATGCAGAAAGAAGGAATTTAGAAGACTCTAAGCAGAGAATAATGCGGCCAAGTCCCATGGTCGTCTCCGGCTCGTTCGATCACCCATCTCGATACAATCTCGTAGTACCTGTGGTATTCCACAGTGGAAAGGGTGAGTTTTGCAACTCAGTAAGGATTCCCCACCTCGGGGTAAAGACATGCATCAGGTCAAAAGCATCACGAACATGCAAGATAGCAACATAATCAAGGGGTCCACAAAACCCGAGCTCTCGGGCGAAAAAGGGTAGGAACCATGTCCAAGATCCACGCCACGCAGAGCGTCCGAGGCCACAAACCAAAGACCTAAAGGCCAATAGAGACCACAAATCTCTAAGGCAATGCGGGATACTGCTCCCGGCCGAGGGATCCTGCGAGTAGAGAAGCACTGGTAGCTAAGGGACCACAAATCCCACACAGTCTCATACTCACGGTGAGGGTGGATCCAGCACGCTCACCAAAGGGCCACAAACCCAACCACATACCTGGAGAGCACCCTAGGCTACTAGTAAAATGCCGATAGGGCCGTGAGCCTGGTGGGCCAACCATCCACGGAAACCTGACGGCGAGGGACCACAAATCCCCATCGAACGTGCCGCCACAAACCATGCACATCCGCTTACTAGTATCCTCTATCCGGTCTCCGTGTCTCGCTTTTGCGCCCAAACGAAGCACCAAGCCGTGCATCAAACATCATGCAAGCCCCCAATGGGACATAAGGACTGTCATGCGAGACCGACTCTATCAATCAACATACAGTAGTTCATGCATGTCCATATAATCAACATAATCTACATGCTTGCCTTAACATGATATCAATCATATGTTGCATGCTCTCAATATAATCAATGCAAGCACAAACAACACAGATTATGCCACATCAAACACGTAAGTGAATACAGTCAATCCAACACATGTAATAGCCACGGGCCTCGAGAAGGGGGTAACGGGTCCCTTACCTTGGCCAATCCACAAACTACCCTCCATGAATCCATTGGAAGCTCCAACGAGCCAAATAAAACTCTGAGCCCTGAAACGAACAAACCGGCCAAGACTAGCACCTTAGACCATCAAAATCAGATCCAGAATATCGAATTTATCAAATAGGGAAGAACCTCGAAAAACGTGTCCCGGCGGCACTTGGTGACTCACACGCTACACAACCTCGACTTGATGAACGAAGAATAGCTCGGGTCAAATCTAGTCAACAAAAGTCAATGGGTCAAAACTCATCATTTTACCCGAGCCAAACATCCATTAAACTCAAAGCCAAACACACCTTAATTCACAACTTAGATAAATTTACACCTTTAGCCAAACAAGCTTGACAATTAATTAAATATCCATAACTCCATAAACAAACATCTTTAATCCATGACTTAAATGATTTTAAACCAATGGCCAAACAAGACAAAACCATCACTTGAATATTTTAAAACTAGCAACCAAACAGCCCCTAATCTTCATTTAAATAACCACTCACTTGGAAACAAACACTCTTTATCCATATTTTAAATAGCTTTAAACTTGCAAACAACTAACCTTTATTCCTTATTTAAATAATTATAAACCAGCAAACAAACACCACCTATCCATAACTTGAATAGCTTAGAACCTGCAACCAAACAAGCTTAATCTCAACATAAATAACATAAACCAGCAGCCAAACCACCTTTATTCCTCTTTTAAATAGAATAACTCTTGCAAACAAACAGCCCTTATTCCTTCATTTAAATTACTTTAAACTTGAACCCAAACAGCCCATATTCACAACTTAAATAGATTAAGTCCACTAAACAAACACACTTCTTCTTCTTCAAATGAAACCAAACCCATTTAACTTAAAACACCAACAATGGAAGCTCACCTTGTGTGAAACCGGTGAATGGCGGACCTGCGGCGGCGTTGCATCTTCGCGTGTGCGCACGAGCAGCTCGCGGTGGCTGACCCAGTTGGAGACGAACCCGACGAAGCTTCACACAAGCGCGCTCGAACCCGCAACTTTGAGCTGCTGCTCGACCTATACACCGACGAAGCGGAGCCCACCCGCGAACCCAGCTGCTGCTCGCTTGCACCCACGCGACGCAACCCCTGACGAACACGAACCCAAGCGAAAAACGAACCCACCACAGCTGCAAAGCTCGCGAACTCCGGCGACGAGCTCAAACGGAGACGGCAGCGAACTCACGAGCAGCCACCAACGAGCTCTACCTGCGATTTCGAGCTCCACCCACGACGCACAACCTGAAGTTCCGATGAAGCCACACCTCACCTCACGCTGCAGCATTCGATCCACACACGCACGCACACGCCGGTGAAGCTTCGCGTCTGGGCTCGGACGCAACGAGGAGACCCACGCACCAGCGATTGACCCACGCGACACACTCGTCGGGGGAGACGAGAAGCTGCTCTTCGACTGCCCTGCGATGCACAACCACGAGACCACGACGACGCCTCCGATCGAACAATGTGAAGAGCAAGGGAAGGAGACGGATGAACAGTAGAACACAGCCTTAGGGATTTGCAAACTCATCATTTTCTTAAATATCAAAGGCTGAAAAGACAATAATGCCCTCCACCTTTAAGTTAACTACAAATGTGCCACAACCCTTATTTAAACTCCAAAATTTTAACCTCATTTATTGCTTTAAATTCCAACAAGCCACAAATCTTATTAAACTTACGAAAGATGGGGTTATTACATTTGATAACATTTGGTTTTTTGTTTTTGGTTTAGGAAATTTAAACTTATTTCTACTCAAATTTCTTTTCATATGCTCCATCTTTCCTACCATGTATCCGTACTTCCTTAAGAAAGTAGGTGAATACTAACTAAATTTTTTTTTTTAAACAAACAAGCTTTTTGGAAGCTACTTTTTTTTGTTTCCAAATTTTGGTTATTGTTTATTAAAATATAGTTAAGATGCGGATATCCAAATAAAGAAAATGTATAATAAGATAGTTGTTGTAGGCTTAAATTTCATAAACAAAAAACGAAAAACAAAATGTTTATCAAACGAGCTCTAAATTAACCAAACTATTGTTCTAAATTTAAGACTTTCACCTTGGATGGAAGTTACAATTTTATATCATTTATCATCTCCTTGAGATTACAAGTTGGTGAATCTGAGGTGAGGATTTGATGGGAACCACCTACTCAACGATTAATTTCTCAACTCGCTAGAACAAGGCGAAGAATCTAACCTCTTCATGGTGGTGTGCTGTTATTCTTGTGTCAATTATTGCTTCAAAATAGAAAACGAGTTTAATCTTTACTTTTTTTTAATAAAATTGTTTTTTTTTTCACTCAACACTAGGGGAGGAACTTTTTTAGGAGGATTTTAATTTACAAATTAATTTTCTTTTAATGAGAGATTTTGAATCTATAAATAATTTTGCTCTTTATAGCCAATTAATAAATTATTAGGTTCTATATATAAATATATAAATAAAGGTTACACCGTCAAAATAAAAATTATTAGGTTATAATTTTTTTAATATCGAAATTATTAAGTTATATAAAATGTAATTATGTTATCGAGGGTTGGTGCAGTTGGTTATCTTGTCTGGTATTAATCCATTTATTTGAGAGTAGTTGTGCCCCTCTATGTAAGGTTTGTTGATTCCCCTTCCCCCACTGTGTACTAAAAAAAATGTAATTATGTTGTTGTACACTTTTAAATAAAATCATTAGATTTGGGTACTAAAAAAAACAGAATCGTTAGATTTGGTAGGGTATTACAAAATTAAGAGTTCTTTACGGAAGTGAGCTAAACAAAGAAATTATTTGCAAAATTATTCCTATTTAGAAAATTTAGTAAAACTAAATTACGCTACTTTATAAAAATTTTATTTTATATGTAAAAAGATATAAATATCCTTCTTATTCTGTAAAAAAAAAAAAAAAAAAAAAAATGCTTCACTTCAGCCTAAAATTTCTTTTTTCAATTTTCTCGTCTAAAATTGTACCGTAAAATCTCCTAAAATCATGAATTTAGTTTTTTTCATTTCATTTTTTAAGTTTAATTCAGTTTTTATTTATTTATTTTAGGTGTTTTGATTTTTTTACGGTCCATCAAATGAAGTAAATTGTGTAATTATTATTAATTCTAAAATATATTCATACTCTATTTGTTTTACTGACTATGTAGTACTCTATTAATACTTTATTTTATGATGAAGATGTCTCGTATATTTATGTGTATTTATCTCGAAAAAATTATAAGTACATTATTTATCTTTTTTAAATATAAATACAATATTTATCTTTTTTTAAATATAAATAAAATATTTATATTTTTTAAAATATAAATACAAAAATATAAAAACAATATTGATCTTTTTTTTAAATATAAATATAGTATTTATCTTTTTTTTAATATAAATACAATATTTTTTCTTTTTAAATACTAGAATTTTTTGACGTGCCTTGCACGTGATATTTTTTTCACTAAGTGTGGTATGTGAAATTATATTTTTATTTATTAAAATACTTATAAATAATAATATATATCATAATATTTATGCTAAAATTTTACTTTGTATCCAATTCTTTTTTTTTTCAATCGTTTATCATTTTAATTTAATCTAATAATCATCTCGGTCTTTTCATTTACATAGACGTAAATCATATTTTCAAATTTCTAACTCTTTTAAAATACTATAACATCGATTAATTAATTGAAATATATCATGTATCTTTCCTATTAATTGTAATATTTGAAAAAATCGATTTTAATAGCTCAAATTTATTATTTTATATATATTTATTGGTTATCAAACATTTCATTTGACGTGAAACTATGGAAAATAAAATACAATTTCCTTTAAAAAAAACACACAATCTAAAATTTCAAAAATCCTATCTGTGTTATTATTTCACCTTATATTATATAAGTAATAAAAAATAAAGAAAACATTGAAAAAAGAAAAGATAAAATATATTATCTATCTCTTCTCATTCTTTCTATCATCGCTTATAGAACGAATTTTGATGAAATATCAATTTTTAAATATTAATTTAACACAAATTGAGTAAATAAAATAATAATATTATATTTTTATTTTAAAATCTATTATTCTCTATGAAAAAGATATGGTGTCTAGATCTATATTTAAAATTTAAAATATATATATAATTAATTAATTAATTCGTAAAATTGATCAATTTTAAATAGGTACATATGTCAAAATATGGGTAGTACTTTAATGACATCACATATTAAAGAATAACCAACGAATTACATGTTTAAGCCATATTTAATATAATAACAAAAAATAATAATTATAAAAAAATTATTTTTCACTAATTTGAAGAACGTTATAAACACTTATTCAAAATTTTAAATACTGCATAAATTTTTTAAAAAATTATAAATTAGTATTGAACCATAAAATAAATAACAGAAAGAAAATATAATAAAAATAAAAATAAAAATAAAGGAAGAAGAAGAGAACGAATTAAATACTGATTTAAAAAACTGTTTGAAACTGTTTATTACCTTCGATGACAACGGCTCCCGCGTGCACCAATGCTAAGACTCGATCTCAACCCGAACAAAATCTCTACAACATCAATGATAAAAGAATTATTAGTAATTTAAATTAAAACAAATCATACATTGAAAAAAGAGTAAGGAAGAATTATAAGTTTGTGGTATTTATAGAAAAAGCTAGAACCAAGATCTTCTTTAAATTTGAAAAAAAAAACTCAATATTTTCATTTGATTTTATACTTATTTAATTTGAAGATACTATACGATGACTAATAATAAGTTTGTGGCATTTATAGAATAAGCTGGAACCAAGATTTTCTATAAATTTGAAAAAAAAAAAGAAAAAAAAACCCTCAAGATCTTCATTTGAATTTATACTTATTTAGCTTGAAAATACTATAATATTTTAATGATTTTAATAATTTTAATAATTTGAAAAAAATAATGGCATATTTGTAGATATATAATATGGCTTAAGGGCAAAATTGTAACGACCCTGACTCCCTAACGACTCTAGTGGGGCGCTACGCATGCATGGGTTCAGAAAACATTTAGATAAAATCGACACGGTATGCATTCTCATTTAGTGGAAATAAAACAGATAGTTTTGAAAACAAGGAAAACATCCATAGTCATTGTTTGGGATCCCAAAGTAGTCCTAAAACAAATACAGTCAAAACATGTTTAAGATAACTGAATACGAAAAGTAATGCGGAAGAGAAGACAGACGTCGTGCCCATGATCAAGCAGCTCCGCAGTCACCCACCACGGTGTGCTCTCATACCTGAAAGATATAAGGGGTGAGTACATGTATAAATATATACACTCAGTAAGAAGTTCACTATGGGGGAAATCATGCAAGTACTAACAGGACTCGAATAGTCGAGCTAAGAACATAATACCACTCGGAGCAGGGTCAATCCACTACTAGATTCCTGGGTCAACGGTACTCGCACCGTGACAAAGCAGGGGCTCGCACGGGAGCCAGACGAAACTGGATCTCAACCAAGGAGGGACCGCGAGTTAGGGGAACACATAGCATCCCTGAGCCTCGGGTTGGAACATGTCCGAATCGTGTTCGAAGAGACATACACGAATGTCTCGGGGTAGCCTGACCACTGTCAGGGACCCCGCCACGAGAGAGGGGAACACACATCATCCCTGAGTCTCGGGCAATAGGCACACCCACAGGCATTCCTCCACACCGTCATCTGTCCTAGTGGCCTCTTCCAGTAGGTGTTAGGGTCAGGCAGGTCATGACTGCCCTCCTTCCCATGTACCGGGCCGTTGTCATAAGTGTTAGGGTCATGCCCCGCCCTCCTTCCCACATACGCAACGGTAGATAATAAAGTAAACAGGGCATGCATGATCCGCACTAGTGGAAACGAACAGGAATGAATTAAAGGAGTACGTGCGAGACCCTAATGGACATTCGAGATACAGTGCACTGCATTAGTTGAGAGTAAAGCAAGTTCAACAGGCATACGTTTCACAACAAAAATTCGAGATTAAGAATGAGATTAAGAGCCTTTCCTAACATGCTTCACACATCCAAGCAATCAAAACATAAGATTCAAACACGGAACACATGCGTTATTTATCGTGCCGAAGCCCGAAGAACCCTAGTCATGCCACTACTTGCTATGAGATTGCCACACCAAGCTCATAGTGAAACCCCTTACCTCTCTGGTTGCTCGACCGAACTCCGAAACAACTCTGCTAGGAACAACAGGCCCCGGGTCACCTAATCATGAAACCCACGCCGAGATTTCGTTAGGAGCGCATTAGAAAAACTATAAAGAGAACTAGGATCACGGGAACGAAGGGAAGAAACTGTCCCGAGACCCTCGCCGGAGCACGGCGGCGCCTGCGACGGCGCGTGGCGGTGAGACGGGGAGGCAGTACCTTGTTTCGAAGGCCTCGGGCTCTAGATCACGGATCCGGTCTCCGATTTTCAAACGAAGCTCCCTAGCCTCGAAAATCTACAAAAGAAGTAGCGAAAATGAGTTAAGCTTCTCGCCGGAAAACATGGAGAAACCGACCGAAATCCTTGGGAAAAGAGTGGAGACGGTCGGTGTGGGTCTTACAAGTAAGAAGAAAGTGAGATGTCGAGGGAATCGAGCTCGGCTAGCTCGGGACGAGGGCTCACGAGCTGTCGCGGAGGGAAGGCAAGAAGGGGAGTTAGCTGTTTGAATTCGCCAATCGGGGCCTCACAGAGATGCGACTCGGGCTGGCCTGACCTTGGCGGTGGCGTCCGACCGATGCTAGAGTTGACGGCGGAGGTGGGGTGCTCATGGCAGCGAGGCGTGTCGACCCGTGAGCTCGCGCGAGATGGAGGCCGAGTGGCAGAGTTGGACGCGCGATGAAACGGTCGTAGTTGTGCGACACGCGGCGTTGGGGGGGGGGGGGCTGTGCGGACGGCCGCGATTTGGCCACATGTCGGCGGTGGGGTGGGGCAGGTGTCGACGGCTGGGGGATGGGGAGTTGTTTGGTGTGGATCTCAAGGGAAGGTGGGTAATTTTGACGGCTGGGATGGGGTTTTGGTGGGGGAGAACATTATATTTTATTTTTATACCCAAAACAAAGCCCTCCACTTAAGGAAACCCCAAAAACAACTCCCAAAACCCTAGGATTTATATCCCAAAATGGAAGCATGGCATAAGCAACCACAATTCTAATATATCTTTAAAAAAACAAAAGAATGAATTGATACCAATAATGAGAGAAAAAAAAAACAAGTTCTTACAAAAATCGTCCAAAAATGATTTTACTCTTAAGCCACACTTTAAAGTAGTATGATAAATACTAAATATAAATATAGAATTTATTTTTTAAAATATAAATACCGTATTTATCTTTTTTTTAATATAAATAAAATGTTTATCCTTTTTAAATATATAAATACAATATTTATCTTTTTAAATATAAATATCGTATTTATCTTTTTAAAATACAAATATAATATTTATCTTTTTTTTTTAATATAAATACCGTATTTATCTTTTTAAAAAAAATATATAAATATAGTATTTATCTTTTTTAAAAAAATATATAAATATAGTATTTATCTTTTTTTAATACAAATAATGTTTATCATTTTTAAATACAAATACATTGTTTATCTTCTTTAAATATAAATGGCGTATCTATCTTTTTTAAATATAAATACAGTATTTATTTATTTTAATATAAAAACCTTATTTATATATTTTTTTTAAATATAAATACAATATTTATATTTATACCATAAAAATAATAAAAATAAGTTAAAAAATTTAAAATTTTACTCTAAGCCAGTCAATCAAAACTATAAGGTGTTGGGCCCCACCAAAGGGATGAAAGGAAAGGAAAAAAACGTGGAATGAAGGGTATAATAGGTATTATAAAAAAATATTATTAATTAAATTTAAAATAAAAAATAAATTTACAAATATTTTTAGATATGACTAGATTTGGTAATTATTTTCTTAAAAGTGGCTACCTACCACAATTTTCCCAAAATTAAAGCATTATAAAATAAAGTTTACTTTTTTTCATTAAAAAAAAAATCAAATATCGAAATAGATCATTTTTTATAAATTGAATATTTAAATAAAATGAAGGCCCTAAAGATCTTTTTAACGAAACCCAATTAAATTATTAGATTATATTTATATAGTTGGAGATGAAAATTATCACATGAGATCACATTATCAAAACCCAATTAAAATTATATTATATGTTGGATTAGAAGTCATTTTCTCCCTAATTAAAATTAAATTATATTTATAGGATATTTTTTAAAACCCACAAATGATGATGAAATGATTAAGATTTAACATAATTCAACACAAAATATATTTTTATTAACCATTAAGGATCCTTCAAATCTATGACCATTTAATAGAACACGTTTAAAAGAAAAAAAAAGGTTATAAGATACCATGAGTTTTCATCAATTAGTGTCGGTTTTAAGTGAAAATTGATATTAAACCAACCTATTAATTTTCTTTACAATGACACTGAAACTAACCCGTTGATTAACATGGTCAGTTCAACTAGTTAAAACAGTTTAATTCATATTTTATTATTCTTGTATTAAAAAATATATTCATCACACAACTTTTTAATGAAATTTAAAAAATTAATTTTAAAAAATTAATAATGTACCGAATAAATTTTTAAAAACATTTAAATTTAAGTTTTTTTTTTAGTATGGGGAAAGGGAACAACAAACTCTTCATAGAGGGCGCAACAACTCTCAAATAATATTTCAAATAATATAAGAGTTAGATATCAATTTCCAAATAATATAAGAGTTAGATATCAATTTCCAAATAATATAAGAGTTAGATATCAATTTCTAGACTCGAACTCATAACCGTGGAGTTGAAACGGATTAGCACTAGACAAGATAACCAACTGCACTACTGACTCTCGGTACATTTAAATTTAAGTTAGTTTTATAATAATTTAATTAAACAATATAATTAATTATATGAAAAATATTAATAGCATAGGAATCAAATTTTCGATTAACGATTAAACCGACAAATATTTGTTTAATTATTTGTCTAACTTACACAGATGGATATATACTGGAAAACTCACCGACTTACCTCGATCAGATTTGGTCAATCGAATTGATTTTTGAAGAATGCATAAATACTTTTAGTACTGTTCATAAAACTTATAAGAAATGCATATCATACGTTTCTTATTATTTTTCTTTAAAAAATATCATCTATGTTAGCTTTCCATCTATAAGTCTTAGCACATCGTGTAGTTTCTTGTATTAAAATTAATTTTATTATCCTTTGAAGCAATAATTTGGATTAAAATTAAGTTCAAATTCAGGGTACTACTTATTTTAAAATCCAAACTAAAACTGAACATATGAAGTAAATTGATCAAAATATACACTAATTTTGATATAGGTAAAAAAAAAAAAAAAAAAGTAAATTGACCCGTACATCCCCATATTAAAAAATATTTATAACATTATCACCAATTTTAACCTTCATTGACAATACAAAGATTAAAATTGAAGGTATAGAATAAATTACAAGTATCATAATCATTTAAATCGTTAAAAAGTAGCTGAGCGTTAATATAGAACAAACCCCAACAACAATGGGAAGAACAATGTGAAAACTCTTCTTTACAAATTGTTGTTTTTCAACCAAAAAAGGATGTTTGAGCAACATATCTGCAGACCATCTCTTCTTATGCTGTCTCTCCAAACACTTTTCTAGAAAGTCCTTTCCTTCATTGGACATCTTCCTCGAAATATTCGGAATCTTCGAACCATACATTACTTCCCTAACCACTTGTGCGATATCCGAACAATCGTTCCACATTTCATCCCCAGTGATCATGTTCACAAAAACACAACCCAGAGACCAAATATCAAGCGCCGGGTTAACCTCCCCCAACAGAGATTCGGGCGACATGTACCGCGCCGAGCCTATGAAATTCAACCTCCGTTTTTTACCTTCCTCCTCTCCTTTCTCCCCGGACCACTTTGAAAGCCCGAAATCGGCAATTTTGAGCTTGATCTTCCCATTCTCACACGGTAAAACGAGAATGTTCTCTGGTTTTAGATCGCAATGCACTAACCCTATTTCGTGAATGCGGGAAAGCCCTTTTAAAATCATCTGGAGATACTGTTTGATCTCTCTTTCCTCCAGCGTCCCTTGTTTCATGATCAAGTACTCGAGCAATGTGCCGCCCGGGGTGTACTCGAGTATCATATTGTACAACCAATCTTGTCCTTCGAAGGTGAAATCTTTTCCGATGTACTGAACCATTTCTGGGGCTCCATTCAATTCTTCTAAGATGACTGTTTCTTTGAGAAGAGAGGCCGCGCTTCGAGAAGGAGCTACTTTGATTGCGACGTCGTCGAGATGGGGTTTCGTTGAGACTCCAAAGTAAACTACTCCGAATGAACCTCTCCCTAGAATACTGCATATATTCCAGTTTGAGATTGACAATTCTTCTTTTGCTAACTCCATTGCCATGGCTTTCTTTCTTTACCGCTCACTTTGATTGTTATTTGTTTATGTTGTGCCCTTTCTTTTTTCTGAGATTTGTTTATGTGCTGTTTTGCTTTGCTTTAGTTTATTTATATTTGTGATTCGAATTTTACTACTTTTTGCTTTCCGATTCCTTATCTGTTCTATCCTCTCTTTTTTTCGTTTTATCTTATTCTCTTTTGTTTGATATCTTCTAATTTCAGCATTTCTGGGAGAAGTATTTTGTATTTAAATATTTTCAATAATTCTTTCATACTCTTGGATGTCCCTATGCTGAATTAAGTTTCTTGTTTTTTTTTAATTGGCCGTAAGAATATTTTTATGATTTTAAGGAATTTTACGCAAAAAAAAAAAATTATGTATAGAAAATTGGCTTGATCCCTATAAATTGACTAAATTGTCATGCTTCAATCAATTTGATAAGCATCAATCAAAGGAAAAATTGAAAAATATAAGAATTCCCACCAAAATTTCCTATTAAAATAATTTCTCTATGATTAATGTAATAATTTTAGAATTAATTAATAATTGATCTAGTAGATGATTAAATCATCTATATATTTTTCTAATAAAAATAAAAGAAATCGAGAAAATAAATAGAATATCTTATTTGCAAGTTTTTTTTAAAAAAATTTAGTCAAACAGTTATAAATTTGAATTTGATTTTTATTATCTATAGAATTATGTATTATCGATAAAATAATTCTTTTTAAATTATCAATCAGAGTATCATATGATACTACCTTAGGGGGTGCTTGTTTTAAGAGAATGTGAGATGAGGTGAGGTGTTGAAGCCCAACACCTTGTTTGATGTTATTCACCTCATCTCATCTCATCTTATCTTTTTTTTTTTTTTTTAATTTAAAATTTTTTCATCTTTTTATTTATATATATTTACTTATTTTTTGTTTGATATATTTTTTTATAATAATATTATTATGTTAATATATCAATATATAATTATAATAATTATATTATTATTATATCAAATGTTTATTTAAATATATTAGAATTTTAAAAAATAAAATAAATAGATATATATTATCTCTTAATATATGACGTTAAATTTTCATATTTTTATTCATTTTTTAATCGTCTTTAATAACAAATTTTTTTTTATAGAATTTCAATTGTTTAGAGATAGACTATAAATATCATATTTAAAAATTAATAATTAAAAGTTATGTGTTTATTTTTAATATTAATAATAAATATATCAATTAATTATTAAAATTAAAATTAAATTAAAATAATTTATACACATTGAATTTTTATTCGTAGTTTACAATAAATTTAAAAGTATGAACTTATTTTCAAGGGAAATCGTAGAGAATAGACCAACTTAAGAAATTAATTACAAATGTAGTCATAATTCAAAATAATTGCAACAGAATTTTTTTAATTAATATTAATGAAATATTACTTTCATTTAGTACCATTATACCCTTGAGTGAGACTGTTTTTCGGGGCAGAAACTACGCGATGCACATGATTATTTCTATGTCCTCTTCCTCACATGGCCAATTTACTGTTTATGAGCCCCATTTTTCTTAACTGCCCATACATTTATTTCTTCTTTTCTATTTTTAAATGTGAAAAAGCAAAATTAATATATATATATATATATATAAATAGAAAAATTGGAATATTAAAATCTAAAAGTATTAGTATAAAAAAGGTTATAATATCCTTTAAATTAAATTAAATTAAATTTACTCTTTTTTTATATCAAAATTATTTTAGATCATCAAAAAAAAAAATTTTACACGATTATGTATTATTTTTTTATGTCACAATATTATATATTATTAATACAGTATCATTAATACACTATTTTTATTATTAATACTTATGATTATGGTTCTGAATTAGATTAATCTTAAAGTTTTCTTTTAAATTTTTCTTAATAATGAGGCGGTAAATAACCTTTTTAAATATAAAAACAATTTTATATGAGATACGCTATTCCTTTGTTGTTTTTTATTTTGACAAAAATATCTAAAATTTTCTATTCATAAATAAATATGAATTTTTCGATAGTTATTATTTTTCTATTATTCACCAAATGAAGCAAGTTGTGTGACGTATTACTAATTCTAAATATATTAATACTGTATTTTTTTACTCGAATATGTAAAGTATCTTATTAATACCGTATTTTATAATTAAGATGTATTGAAAATTGCCAATAAAGAGTCGTTGTTCAGCGGTATTAGTGTACACCCAATGATTAAGAGGTATTTGATTCGTAGCAATCATAGTCATAAGTATTAATAGTAAAAGGGTATTAATAATACATAATACTGTATTAATAAGTATTAATAATAGAATATTATGCATCATTAATATTGTATTAATACTCATTAATACAGTATTATATATTACTAATTCAGTATTATATAATTAATACAATATTATATAATTAATACAATATTATATATTATTAATATAATATTATAAGTTATTAATACATATAACTATGATTGCTAATTTATAATTTTTGTAATTATTTTATGAATTTGACCAATTTGGTACATTTCTTTTTTTTATTATTAAGAAACTAAAATATATTAGTGAAAATAGTTTAATTATTTAATATTAAATGACATTAAGAATATTCTCATATCTAAATACAATATCAATAATAATATTATTTAAAATAAATACAGTATTTATCGATTTAAGGTTGAACATATACAAGTATTCAAAAATTATATTAATACTGTATTTGCATTATAGTCATTAATACTATTTTATAAATACTCATTAATATAGTATTTTATATTATTAATATCGTATTATAAAAAATATTATTAATACAATATTGTAAGAAAATATTATTCATACAAAAAATATGTTTATAAAAGATCAAAGTAATCTCACTTAACTATATATTTATGAAAATTGTAAAAGACAATTCTATTTTCTAATTTTAACACATAAAAGATAAAATAATTAATTTTCTTTTTTTTTATCCATGAAAAATATTGGAACGAAACAACTAATTAAAAGTCAAAATATTTGTTTGGATTGTATTTGTTTCTCCCAGATAAAATACTCACGATTTAATATTCAAATACGTTTGGTTTGTATTTGTTTCTCCAAATTTTTCGTAACTTTCTTTCAAAATTGAAACAAAAACTCATAAATTAAAGGAAGAAGACAGACAAATGAAAAAAAAGACAGAAAAGACGTGAGAAGTAAGGGAGGGTCTTTCCGTCTTTTTGTATAAAACAATTTTTAGAATTTTAAATGATTAATTAGTTTTGCTAATATTTTTAATTGTGTATAGATTTGTAATTATTTTTTTGGGATGACTTATTTTTGTAAAAAGCTCTATTTTCAATAAACTTAAAAATATTAAACTTATTTTGTTTGTTAAAAAATGAGATTTAAATTAACAAGGTTTTTCTATTATCTCATCTCAAATGCAGCCAGAAGCGATTTAATACAAAACAAGATAACCAATTGCGTCACTGACCCTCGATTTGATGATTTAAATTTAGCCTAAAAATGTAAGAAATTTATAATTATATATATATATATAATTTGTTATTTAAGTGTTTCAAAAAAAATTATTATTTAAGAAATTATCACGTAGAACGCTGTTACTAAAATTCTACTAGATAAAAGGTCATTTAATTTGAAGCAATTAATAACAGAATATATTAAACTAGAATGTATCAATGACAATATAAACAGTTAACGAATAATTCTAAAAAAAACAATTAACGAATAATATCTTGCAAACCTCCAAGTCTTCCCAAATCAAATATATGTTTCCCTTTTTCTCAAAATAATAATTATAATATATATATATATTACCCAAATCATATTTATATATTGTTTCTTGTAAACGTAAACATACGAAGCAAATTTGTTCAAAAAGAAAGAAAAACATACGAAGCAAATTTATCTTTAATTTGAGCTCTTATGTTTACTATTTTTTTTTAATTCAACGATAATATGGATGGGAGATGAAAGCCATAACTTTTGGTCAATATAGTAGGCACACTTCAAATAAAGCCTAAATTAGGTATTTAGGACATGCATGATTAAATAAAGACCTAATTTAGGCTTTATTTACGACAGACATGATTAAACACTTGATAACTTAGATAATTAATCGAATGAATTGGTGGTGCGATTGATTATGTGTTAAACAATTTAACCGACACAGTTACAAAATTCGATCCTGGAAATTGATATATGGCTCCCATATTATTGCATATGGTAAATATTGTTATAAGCGAACTCCATCAAATGAAGATATACATGAACCCATAATCTTCAAGAGAAAACCTGATCAACCCATAGAAAACCTCTGCTCTCATTCTCATTAAATATTCAAGTGTAGAGAGAAAAACGAAATCCTAAGGACCCGTTTGATAACCATTTTGTTTTTTGTTTATGAAATTTAAGTTTATTTCTACTCAAATTTTCTAATATGTGATTTATCTTTCCTACCATGTATTCATATTTGCTTAAAACAGTAAGTGAATACTAACCAAATCTCAAAAACAAAAACAAGTTTTTGGAAGCTACTTTTTTTTTTTTAAATTTTGGTTTTGTTAATTAAAATATAGGTAAGATGTAGATATCCAAATAAGGAAAAATGTATGGTAAAGTAGTTGTTGTAGGCTTAAATTTCATAAACAAAAAACGAAACACAAAATAATTATAAAACAGAGCCTAAGAAAAGCATTTTCCCTTTTTACACACACCATTATAATACGCACACATACAGAGGAATAAAAACTCTAGAAACAAACTAAGAATAGATATATGAACCTCACGCAAAACACACTGGCCCATTAACTAAACACATCATTTTATTTTCTAAATGGGCGGAGCTCCTTTGCTAATGAGCTACCTTCTTTACATGCAGTGTCTAATTTAAATGCTAGATCATCAGCACACAAGCAAGAAACTCAACTAGTTAAGCCTCAAACACATGCTGTCGTAACATCAATCTAACATACTCAACTGGGCTAACCGTGCAGTAACCTCCACCAACATCACATCAATGTTATGTTGGCTTGCTCCGACTCTTTATGCAGTGGAGCCTATGGGTGTTCATACATTCCCCAAAAGCAGATTTGACCAACCGAAATCAACCGATTAAAGGGAGGCGGGTGATTTTCAAGTATATGTGGGTCAGTTAAGTCGGTTGGTTTGGTTAACCGACTTTAAAAAATATTAATATTTTTCATATAATTAATTAGATTCTTTTTTAATTATTGTAAAATTAGCATAAATTTAAATGTGTTTCCAAAAAATATTCAAGATGTTCAAATTTATTTGATTAATTCTTAAATTTTTATTCAAAAATTACATGATGAATATGTTCTTTAATTAAAAAGATAATAAAATAAAATGATTTAACCGACTTAACTGATCGAATTAACCGACTTAACCAAGTTAACTGGTCGACTTAAATAAGCGGTTAGTTCGGTGTCATTTTTAAGCAAATTGATTGGTCGATTAGGTGTCAATTTTCAACAAAAATCGACACAGACCGACCGATGAACACCCCTTGTGGAGCTTAAGAGACATGTAATGCTGGAGAATGTGTAGTCTTCCTACTTAAAGTATCAGCCACAACATTAGCCTTACCCGGGTGGTAAAGGATCTCCTCCACATCATAATATTTTTTTACGAACTTCAATCATTACACTATCTCATTTTTTACTCTTTATGGGTGAACTGCTTGAGACCACTACTACAATTTCAGCTTTCTATGACAATTTTTAATTGTCATAATTAAATTATTATGACAATTATCTCTAAAATCTGCTATGTCATGGTATCCCCTATCATGGTAAGTCTTTCATGCATATAATAACAATGTCATAAAATATAATTTATGACAATTATAAAATTGTCATAAATATTTTTTTTATGACAACTAAAAATTGTCATGGACAATGAGAAATAGGGTTTAAGATCTCTTTTTATGACATTTAATAATTGTCATAAATTATGTTATTTTTGTAATTTTAACTTTTATTACCATGACAGTTTTAAAATGTCATAAAGTAGAGCTATTTTTCCAAATAAAATTAAATCGTAAACTGTCATGAATTCACATTTTATGACAATTGTAATAGTCATGATTTCTATTTCTTGATAGTTTAAAATTTTCATAGAAAAGATAACATGACATTTTTTAAATTATAAAATTGAATATATTCTATTTATTTTTTTCATAAATTTATTTTATATTAATTATTTTTAAGCCTATCAATTAAAAAATGACAATATTTAAATTTGTAAATAATCATGCATTTTTAAGATAATATCACAATCCACATAGATGTCAAGCTTACTTCATTGATCACCATTCAAATAAAGTCTTATACAAAGTAACCAAGATATAAACTTCGTAAATTATAATTAATAATTCATAAACAAAAAAAAACAATACTTCGACAACTTGTAAATAAAGTCTTATACCAAGTAATCAATATATAAAATTTTTAAATTACAATTAATGTTTCATAAAGCCAAGAAAAGAAAATGAATACTTTGACAACTTGTAGACGTAAACGTTTACTTTCACAGCAAATTACCTACAAGATGTAATAGTAAAACTTTGAATTAGAAATCCCACTTGTTCATCTATTATGTTTTCCAATCATAATGGCAACACGCTCATTATAGTTTCTAATCAAAACAACATGGTCAAGATTTGAATTGTATATAACATATCTAGTCACTACATCTTTGATGCTAACACATTATGATCTATAACATATTCAATCACTACAAAAGGAAAAATGAAAGTCTTAAAAGTCAAACTTAATAGAAAATGGAGAAAAAATCTTTACTCCTTAGGTATTCATAAGCTCAACTCCTTGAACCTGAAAAGTAAACATAAACTAGACCGCTATTTGACTGATTGCATTAAGCTATATATATATATATAGCTTAATGCAATCAATCAAATAACCAATCAATGTGGCTACTCAAAAATGTATTTTGGTTCAAGAAACCCATAACCTGTTAAACTATCATTCTCTACCTCAAATTATTTAGCTTACCATAATAATGAAGTACTGCATAAACTTTGAAAACTCAAGTACAAAATGGAAGAACACATAAACTTAAAAATCCTCTAATTTATAAGAATGTAAAAAATTGTTTTAAATCAGATATCTGAACATTTATATTTGAAAGTTAGTCTACTTGCCTTTCGTTGTGATTGCTTGAGCTCGCCTGCAAAACGTTTTGGCACAAATTATTAAATTAAGCCTACTTCACCTGACGAACACCATAAAATGAAAAATTATTTATTAATTAATAATAATAATTTACTCATCACAAGTTCAACACTTGATCACTTATTCCCACACTTGGTTTCAAGAGACTCTTTGTTGCCAATCCTTTTTTTCTTTTTTAGAACTTCAATAATAAAACAAACATATCACATATATTAGTTGATGCTGTGCAAAAAAAGTTGTTGCCTTAATAGTCTAGTCTATGAATTAAATAAGAAATAACAATACAGAGAAGAATAAGTTATCATCATATAGTTTCACAACAAATTATGATAGCTTACAACAATTCTCTCATGTCTTTTATAATATTTATAAAATAATGTATAAATAAGTTTGAGGTATGTACTTAAGTAGCACCAACGTTATAATGATCCCTTATTTAAGGGTTAAAAAGCACAATTGATCAAATCAATAGCCCATTAAAAAGTAAAATATAATCATCCTAATGTTTTATTCATCATTTCAAAATAAGAATTAACAAAATAAAGTTTTAAGATAAGAATATTGATCTTACTTGAGGACAATAAACTACTAAACTTTTTTTTATAGGAAAAATAATTTATTAAACAAGTCACTTCAAAGTTACAAGTTTTGGAAAGAAGTAAGTGACCTAAATAAAAAAAGATAAACAAAGACCCACAAGAATTCAAAATCCTTTGAGCTAGTTTTCGTGTGTGCACAATTTACTTGTTTCACTTGCAAGGATAAAGGGAATATCCACGGAGTAGGCTACATATCCGAAGTCTCTGAAACTCCATAGCTACAACAAAAGTCAGAGCATCCATTAGTTTTCATCCGGCAACAAGCTGTAAAAAAATATGACTAAGATATTACAAACCAAAAGCTCTAGTAGATTTAGCAGCTGATTCTACTACATGTCCATAAAAGAAAAACAAAACTCTTAACAACTATCAGTTGTACATCAAGTCTATAATTCAAAATAAACATTTACACATAAGTTATTTATCTAATCATAGATCCTATCACAATAAAATAAATAAATAAAAATCGTAGAGCTTGCCTGGACCTTCTATAGGTGCTTCATTGTTGCACGCTAGGTGGTTCCTGAAAGTCAAACATCTTAGTTGTAGGTGGTTCCTGAAAGTCAAACATCTTAATGCAATATTTTCCTTTTGTATCTCCTTTTGGAGTTCTTTTTTATATTCATTATAGGTGCTTGGAGAATTCACTTGTTCGTTAATGCTAAATATTGCTGCCTGCCCTCACAAACATGATAAGTCCATATCCCACAGAACCACAAAGTATGGAACTATTACATACTTTGTTGTATTATTAGGAAAGAACCACAATCTTAGCTGTAGTATTTGCCTGCAACAAGGAAGAATTGAAATGAAATAAATTAGGAAAGAGACTTGAAACTTGGTACATAAGGGAAGAAAAACTTTAATTCAACAAAACATTTTCTCAATAATCTCTTTGAATTATTACCTGTCTTCGAACATGTTGCAAAAGTTAGTTTTCAATTATAATGATTCGCAAAAAATTATTTATAATTTTTTCTTAAGAAAACTACTCAAAAGGTTCCACTCACTTGTGTGAAGAAACATAGAGCTCTTCATTTTATGCACCTTCGAGATTATTTGCTCCCTGCTTCACTAGAAAGGATCGCCAATACAATTGCTCGACTATTGGAACTCCATGAAGTTAATAAGCAAATAAAAATCATGAACAACCATTGAATCGCATGGAATTAGATGCCCAAAAATTCCTAACCAATCTTACTCCAAATTAATCCAACTAAGGTTAAATTCATTGTTATCCTACTTATCCACCATCATTTACTCATTAACACTAAATTATTAAGCCAATCTTTTTGTAATCGGAGTACATCTGAAGCCCTTTATCAGATCTCACATTAAATTTTACTAAACTTTACATCAAATTTATCATTCAACCACTATTAACTTCAATCTTCAAACAAGTAGTTGATTACTCCACTATTATTCACCCAATCTCCAAACGAATAGTTAACCACTCCTAACTACTATTAACCACTTCATTATTTTTCACTCCATTCTTTTCTACCAAAACCAAACACGTCCTAAAAGAGTTCCTAACAATTATATATCCTCAATTGAGTACCATTATCCTATATCATGTATTTCCAAATCGATGAAACATATGAAGAATAAATGAACAAGAGTGGATTTCATTTTCATTTCATATTTAAAGGAAATAATTAAAGCTCAACATTATTAAATAAGTAAAAGAAGATAATAGCTAACTAGCTAGCTAGCTAACTAGAGATAGAAGTCACAGAATCGACAATGAAGAGGATAAGAAATGTGGAAGTAGAAAAGGACCTGCAACTAGGTTATGTAATTTTTTGTGAACCTACTAATAGATTTTAATTACTAATAGCAAAAGCTTACAATAATAAATATCTTTAGAGCAAGAAACAAAAAAAAAACTTGAAGAATAAACAATATTTTAATTTCTAGATATGCTTCACTCTATCATTACAAAGTCTATAAGATGATAATATTCATGTATGTATGTGATTCCTAGATAATATCTGATAATATCTTATCTTACCTCATAATGCACTGGAACAGGGGCCCATTGGTTTTCAACACCGAACAGTTCGAGCTGAAAACAGTTCGACGACCAATTTTTTTTCGACCACACGTTTGTTGCCTTTCAACGCAAAGTATTCACATTTCCGACCAGTTCTATGCAATATTCTGTCGGCTTTCTGTCCATTTGTTGTTCTTTAAATCCCTGCGTTTCATCTACCTTTATTGTGCATTCTCCCATTTTTCTCTTCGAATATGTCTCAATGGTACAATATGGTGCATTTTTTTTTTCTGTTTGATCTTTATAATACAAGAAAACCTAATACCATTATTGTAAGAACCCGACTCTAAAAACGTCCTAAAATGGTTCTTACTCAGCATGCATGGATTTAAAACCATTCAAAATAGTGCAAACATGGAAACATCCCAAACATTTATAAGAAAAGATAATACCGTTCCAAAAACATAAGAGTAAACCAATACGTTTTGTGCCTCTAGCCAGAGTTTATTAAAAAAGTTCTATAACAAAAATCAAATCTAGTTATCATGCTGAACAAAAGACTTTAAATATAAATAAGTAGAGTAAATACCGGTGGACTCCCATGATCTATCATCTCCTCCTCTACCCGCCCCGGTGCTGTCCCAAGTTACTTGGTGGAAAAACCACAGAAAGGGTGAGTACAAAAGCACTCAATAAGAATCCCCAGCCGGGGTACAGTACGCAAGTCACTTCACCTAGCATCCTAGCATACAAGCAAGCCAAACAACAAAGAGGCATTCTCACAACAAGTCCAATCAACGGTATCCTCAAACCTCCAGAGTCTCTAACTATCAGCTAAAGGATCCATTACGGATCTCCAAATGGGTTATCAATATAACCCCCAGAATCTCGAGAGTCTTTAACTCTCAACTAAAGTGATCAGCTCACTATGCTGATCCTGGACACTTGGGAGAGTACACAAGTGTCGGGCTCTAGACTGAATGGAAAGGTGTACTGATACACTAGCCTGAAGGAGCTCTCCTCCCAGCATCTAATGTACATACGCACACACCACATACTCCTGCTAGTCGGATAAATGTAGGCCTACACAAACTATGCCGATTCAAGTGCGCATGCCTATGACTCGAAAAGATGTCCACTAATCCATAGCAGGCGGGAGGCCTTCGGCACCATACTATGGCAGCCTCCTCACACCAATGCCCAAAGCTAAAGGTCGTCCCAAGGCAGGCTTGCACCAAGGAAAGGACCCCGCTCTAGCAGGCCACAAACTAGGCTTATGTCAGGGTGGTAGCTACTCCACACCCGCCTGCTAGGGGTACGGAATCTGCTCTTACAAACCCGACCGATCGGGACTCGTACGTTGGTCCACGCTCAGCCTCTAGAAGATGATAACCTAACAGGATCCAGCTAAGAAGAAGGTACCCTAGAGCTAATAAAGTTCAACAACAACATTGCACAATAAACATTTAAAATACGAACAGTCACAATGTATAACATAATAGTGCAATCCAAGGTACGACAATCTACATGCCAAGTTCTATCAGACAAGTCACAACAATCCTATCCACTAGCACATGCTCATACAACAACCAACCTGCAAAAACCTATCCACTAATATGTTTTGTAAACAGGAGCAACAACCAATCAAACCTATCCACTAACATGTTCAGTAAACAGGAGCAAACATCCAAACAAACCTATCCACTAGCATGTTCAATAAACAAGAGTAAACAACCAATCAAACCTATCCACTATCATGTTAAGTAAAAAGGAGCAAACAACCAATCAAGCCTATCCACTACATGTTCAGTAAACAGTAACAAACAACTAAGATGCAATCAATGGCAAGCATAGGGTCAACACAACCCCGATAAGAGATCTTTACCTAAAACAATTACAGAACATATAGAAATGATACTCATTGAGCTACATAACCAACACGAGTAAACAGCCTAAACATAGTAATCAAAATCAAATAATTAATATCTAAGTAGCCAAACAAATCTTGGAAACCAAACGCACAGGCTCGAAAATAGAAGTTACCCAAAGCCGAGAAGAACAGGGCCTCGGCAAAGGCAGCACGAGCGTGCTCGCGGTGGGTTAGGCATGTAGGCAAAAAGGCTCAGTGTGTGCAGCTGGACTCGGTAGGGCGTCTGGACGAGGGCTGCATTGTAGGCTATGCGTGTGTGGCTGGCACGACGATCAAGCAACGAGCGAGGCGTGTGCGTAAGCGAAGTGCAGGCGGGCTCGATGATGGTGTCGATGGGCTGTGATCGCGGCAAAGAGGGCTGGCGAGCGTGTGTAAGGGCTACGATGCGGCTGGATCGCTGATGGCTGAGCGTGTGGTCTCGGTAGAGGTGCTGCTCGACAAGATGGGCCTACGACAACAATGGGCGAGGCGATGCGGATGGTGGTCTCGGCGATGGTGCGTGCGGCAAGGCTTGGTGACTAGGGCTGATCAGCCACGGCAAGGAAGAGAAAAAGAAGAATTTGAAAAAAGAGGAAATGAGGGTTCTAGGATTCGTTTCTCTCTTCTCTTCATCGACACAGCTCAGGACAATAACCCCTTAACAAATTTCTTTTTCTTTTAAAAAAAAAACCCATTTTTCTTAAAACAACCCCAAAGCCTCCATTCTACAAAACTAATCCTGAAGTCTTGTAAAACACAAAAACAACCCTAGTCTCAGTTAAATGCAAAGACGATCCTGAACTCAACAAATTACCAAACTACCCTAGGGGTAAAACGACCAAAATACCCTTAAAGGCTAGACTGCCCTAACGGCTCAACAAAACAATCGAATAAAAAAAGAAAAATATATGGGGAACCGGGATGAAAAATTAGGCCGTTACAATTACTGTGCATTCTATTTATAGCAATTTCATCTTTAATACTACTGTTTTATACAATATTGTTTAAGTATACAACGTAGTCCAATATACAATATAGTAATATATCAGTATAATCAAGTAACATGTCCATTTCGTTATTCCTTTAAAATCAATATATTGTATTTTACACAGTATAAATGTAGTCGAATGTACCATTTAATACTTCTGAAGGTGAAAGTTCCATAGGGGCAGGTGAACGTGGTTTTCTCTTGGTCCTTTTGATCAATTATGATTTGGTTATATCCTAAATATCCATCCAGAAAATAGTAATACTCCTTTTCTGCGATACGATCTAGCATTTGGTCGATATAAGGTAAGGGAAAATGATCCTTCCTTGTTGCTTTTATCAACTTGCGGTAGTCCATGAAGACTCGCCTTCCTGTAACGGTTCATGTTGAAATTAGTTTATTTTTCTCGTTACGAACAACGGTGGTGCCTCCCTTCTTAGGCACGCATTGAATTGGACTAACCCACTGACTGTCTGATATGGGATAGCTGATCCCAGCATCTAGCCATTTTAGAATTCCTTTTTTACTACCTTTTTCATGGCGGGATTCAATCGCCTTTAATGTTCTACTGAAGTCCCAGCATCATCCTCTAAAATGATCTTATGCATATAAAACGTAGGGCTGATGCCTGTTAGATCTGCCAGAGTCCACCCAATTGCCTTCTTGTGCTGCACAAGGAGTGCTAGAAGCGACTTCTCATGCTCTACAGTTAATTGTGATGATATGACAACTGGTAATGTCTTGTTTTCTTCGAGGTAGGCATACTTTGAATGATCAGGAAGAGATTTCAATTCTAGTGTAGGAGGTTCATCCGTCGAAGGCTTCTGTGGTGAGTTACCGTTGGTCCCCATAGCTAGTGTTTCGTAGAAATGCACTCTATTTGTTGTGTCTTTCAATACGTTATCCTGAAAATCCTCTGCTTCCTCTATATTATTCTCAATAGTCAACCACTCCTGTTGTTGTTTGGTCATGATTGCTTCGTCTAGCATCATTTCCAGATGGCTGATGTTGAAATTATCTTATGTGTTAGGCTGCTTCATTGAGTCGAATATGTTGTACTAAATCTGTTGGTCATTCATCCTCAAGGTGATCCTCCCTTCGTAAATGTCTACCAATGTGCACCCCGTTCGCAGAAATGGTCGTCCCATAATGATTGGAACTTCTGGATCTGCTTCGTAGTCTAGAATGATAAAAATTGCTGGAAAGACAAACTTGTCGACCTGAACCAAAATGTCTTCAATTTTCCCATTAGGACGATTTATCGACCTATCAACAAGCTGAATTGTGACGGTGGAAGGTCTTGCTTCATCTATTCTGAACTTTTTGTAAATTGATAAGGGCATCAAATTAATGCCAGCACCTAAATCGCAGAGTGCTCGCCCAATGTGATTACTACAAATTTTTACTGGAATGGTGAACTGTCTCGGATCGACTTCTTTCTTTGGAATTTTATTTTGAATAATCATACTACATTCCTCATTCAATGCTACTACCTTGAATTTCTTAAATTTTCTCTTTCTCTTAAGTGCATCCTTCAAGAATTTCATATAGTTTGGCATTTGTTGAAGCGCATCGACTAAAGGAATGTTAATGTGGATTTGTTTTAGAATGTCCGTGAATTTTTTGAAGTTCGACTCATTTCCTTTTAGTCTGAGCCTTTGAGGGTACGGTGGTGGTGGTGGTTGGTAAATAGGTAATGGTTTCTCCACTCTCTCTCCTCTCTTCTTCTCAGTGATGACTTCATTGTCATCCTTCATTCGCTTCTTCGCTGTCTGTGGTTTAGTTGCGACTTTTGTTCCTTGATAATTTCTAATTTCCTCACAGTTCAGCAAGGGTTTCCCACTTCATAACTCAATTGCATGAACTTGATCCTAGCCATCCCGCCTAGACCCTTCTGTGTTTGACGGTAACTATCCTAGCGGTCTTATTTTCAGATGAGCTGCGGTTTGTCCTAGCTACAGTTCCAGCACCCGAAGTTTTGCTTGCTGAGTCTACAATATGGTTTGATGCTCCATCATAACCATGTCGTTCTTTGCTATGTAATCACTAAGTGTTGCATCTGGCTGTGTAGGTTGTTGGTGGTTGCTTCCAAATCCTGCGTGTTGGGGTCTTCGCTAATGTCCTACTTGGTTAGCATTGCTACTCTGTCCTCCCCATGATAAATTTGGGTGTTGCTTCCATCCGACATTATATGTATTTGAATAGGGATTGTATTGTTGGCGTGAGTTTGGATTTCAAATATAATTGACATACGTTGTATTCTCGTTGCAAAGCTTGTACAAAAGATCACCTCCATATAGTGTGCAGAACTCAGGAGTTGATTGCTCAATTACTAATATGTTCTGAGGTGTGGTCATCTGAATGTTTTTAGGGTATTTTCCAGCGTAGCCAATTGCACTTTTATGGCGGTCATCTCACTTAGCTCAAATTTGCTTCCTGCTTTTTCTTGGGTTCGATATTGGCTCACTTTAGGTGTGTGATTCTTAGCAGTTGTTTCAATTATTTTATAAGCCTGATTGTATGTTTTTTCCATCAGACATCCTCCTGCTATAGCGTTAAGAATCGTCTTGTCGTTTCCCTTAACCCATTATAAAAATTTTCGATTTGAAGCGTACAAGACAGATCATGGTATGGACATTTTGCTATATGCTCCTTGTACCACTCCCACGCTCCTCTTATAGTTTCATCGATTCTTGTGTAAAGCTAGTGATTTCTTGCCTAGAGTTCATGCTTCGTGCATTCGGGTAATAATTCGCTAAAAAGCTATCAACCATTTGTCTCCAAGTGTAATTACTTGGCAGTGTATTTATCCAGTATTTGACTTTATCCGTTAAGGAATATGGGAACAAAAATAGTCGAGTATCTTCCAAAGAGATACCGACTTCCTGATGGGCATCACTAACAGCTAAAAAATTACGCAAGTGTTGATGTGGATCTTCCAATGGAAGCCCTAAAAAAGGTTGATTAATTTTTAGCATGTGTATACATAATATTGGTCAAAATGGGGCGTCTACCTCCACCGTTTAATCTACACATACTTGTATATGCCAAATAAGTTAAGTCTCTTTGTTGCGTTCGCATGACTCTGTCTCTCTGATCTACCTCGTATGCTGGTGGCAGATTAGGATTCGGGTTTTCATTCGCTCCATGTTTCATACCGGCTGCGGTTGCTGCGTGTTAGTCCAGCATTCCAGGTTATTGTTGTGCCATGGGGTCCATCTCGTTGCAAGTTCTTCTCCACTCACGTATCCTTCTTCGAAGAGTTCGTTTAGGTTTTAGATCAACACACAAGAGTAGCGTTCATGCACTAGTAAGTCTGAAATGTTAAAGCAAATGAAACTGTCCACTATAATCTTTTTATATATATTTTTTTTATATTTTCCCAACACTCTCGTCTCAAAAATAATTTTTGCATAGTCCTCGGCAACGACACCAAAAACTTGATGGGTATGCAGATCTGCATTACGAAACACCAAATACCTTCAGTGCGAATTGATCCAACTTCACGCAAGTATACGTGGTCTGCAGCAAGTAATAAGGAAATTATCGATCTCCACAAGGATTGAAAAATTATTCAAGGTGATGTTTAAAATTAAAATGTAAATTGCATAAAATGTTGGGTCGAGTTGAAGTTTTGTTTTGTATTGTAAGCTAAGTAAATAAACAAAGATATAGTTTTGCAAAGTTAAGGCTAAACTAGGATACTCATGAATTCAGTAGCAATGAAACAACAAGAAATATGCGGTAAGAGATTCTATCATACTACGCATACAAACTACCACTTCCGCTTTCGCTCAGCACCTAGCGCAGATTCCGCTGCGACTAGGTGTAATGCTAGCCGCACTAAGTATGTAATACGCGTTTATTCCTAAACTCAGAATTAAAGTATCACAGCTATAACACTACCTATTAAAGATGCATGATAGACTTAGATCTTTTCCTCTTCCGATTTACAATCTATTAGCTTATGTGGATGGTGGTCGACACTTACTATTATAATGAAGTACCTATCTTACATGCTCTAGAATAAACCCTTCCAATTTCGTCCTACAACATGTTACTAAGATTCATTTTTCCCAGCTTCACCTTAAGAGAATTAATTCATAATGCAAACAGAAATCACAACACAAGATATTGAAAACATCATAGAATTGTATTACTGAAGTAAATGAGTCTAACATCGCAAACTGAATAAAATAACATAAATAGTAAAAAACGTCATCTCGATCTAATCTCTGAACTTCTCCGAGAAGAAAGAACAAGAAAAGATCTAGCCTCTTCTCTATTACATCAACATCCTTTTTATAGTGTTAGGTCATCGAGCCTCCGAATATTCCAGAAGAGTGAGAATCAATTTACGCGGTGATTTCTTGTTTTATTGCTTTGCCATATGTGTCTGATTCGTCTAAGACAGGAATCTCGTAATTTCAGCAATCTGTCTCTTAATTGTCTTGTTAGACAACTTCTTGCTGGCGGATATTTCTTTGCTTATTTGATTGAGATGCTTCTGGCTTTGATCTTCCGAGCGTAATTAGCTCGCATTCGCGCCCTTGATTCTCCTTTTTCCTTCCTTATTTGCTTGAGGTGCTTCTGGTCCTAATCTTCTGAACATAAGTAGCTCGCATTTGCGCCCTTATTTCTCCTTATGGCAATGCTCCGCTAGCGTTGTTCTTGCGAAAACAGAAGTCATTATAAGTTTCTGCTAATCCTATCCTAAACGTGCTACTTTAGTCATTCTTAGCACTATAATCAATATTTGCGTATGCATTAGCGAATTACACATTTTTATTCCTAATTTGACCTCACTTGTGATAATATTCAATTAATATACGTGAATAATGATTGGAAGTTAGGCTGAAATCTGACTCTATTTTAGAGTCATCAGTTGTTTTCTGTTTTGACCTGCCTTCGAATTTTCCAGATTGGACAGCCGTGTTTGAGATTTTGGGTAAGTTTATGGGCTGATCTTGTGGATTAATAGTGTTCGATGTTATTATTGAGTTTGAGGTTAAATGGCTAATTTTGGATGTAAATTGTTCGGCCGAAACCCTTCTTATTGGTTGATCTATTGTTTGCAGCTCAAGGAGCATTTCTTTGGTGGTTCTGTATTTTTTTTAAGCAGGTAAGGATTCTCTACCTAGGTTGTGTGGAACTTGCATAGGGCGAAGTTTTTTTATGTTGATACATGTTTGTATGTGTTATATTGCTTGTTAATTTTTATGTTTGCTTGGATGTTGTGCTTCAGGATTATGGGGTCCCGAAGTGCTATTTTTCAATGTTAATTTTTAAAAATCATGTTTCCTGTAAGCAAGTCGGGATTATGAGGTCCTAGTGTGTCAATTCTTCTAATGCATGCTCTGTTGTTCCTTGTTCGGTATGTTTGTTGTGATGACATGTTTGTTCATGGCTAGTCGCGATCATGTATGTTCGTTGTGATGACATGTTTGGTGATCTATTAGGACTATACTATTAAATCCTTCTGTTATGAAACTGTTTAGTTGTCATCATCTAGAGTTTGTAGACGACACAACGTACGTTGTTCTCATTGGGTCGATGTTGTCGAGGTTTTAATCCCGCGCCCGATAGCTGGGGATGTGATGTAACATGCCGCTCCCGACGATGCCTAGTTTGTAGTCCTTTTAGGCAAGCCCTAATCATAGTGTACGTTTGCTATGGGACGGTCTTAGCTTAGGGCGATAGGTGTGAACATGCTGACTCGGTGCACTAGTGAAGGCCTTTAGGATCGTGACTCAGTGAACACCTTTCTTCGAGTTTTTAGGCATGTCGACCTAGACCTAGACCAAGTCAGTCAGTATAGGCCTACACCTGACTGGTTTACAGCACCATGCGGTGTATGCGTACACGTACCGAGTGTCAGGTAGATGGCTCACCTGGACCGGTGGCATCAGTACACATATAGAGAGAAGTTATGTTTAAGCTATATAATTATGTAAAGAACTTCATGATCAGCCTTATTATCTAGAACAGGTGAGTGTCTCAAGGGCCTCACAAGCAAGTCATGTAACGAATCTCATGATCATGTAAAAGTTAAAAAGTGAAATTGAGAATAAATATGTATTGCTAGCATGTTAGACTCTACCTTGTGCATTGTACCCCCTATTGTGGAGTTTTTATTGAGTATTCTTTTATACTCACTTTTTTTATGTTTTTTTTCATCAGGTAATCAGGGAAATCATCGAGACAGTTAGCTAGGAGATGTTGAAGTGAACATAGGTGAATCTTGCTGCGTCGGTGTTTAGTTGATAAGACAGTAGTCAGTTCTTTAACTCTTAACATGAATGTGTCTTTCTTGTTGTTTCATTTAATTCATTATTTTCAGTTGTTTAAATAAACACTTTGTCCAAGTACTTTTCCATTCATTTATTTATTCGAAATAAATTCAACAGGAGCAATTATTTGAAATTGAAAATTTAAAATTATGCCGAGTTTGTAACCGTTTTCGAGTCAGCATGACGTGGGAGATATAGTTTAGAATTACGGGTCCTTACACCAAAATTCAAAATTTCTCTTGCATGAATTAACAAAAAAAAAAAAAAAAAGTGTCATGATTGAACCTTCATCGATATGGATTTTCACTGATTATTAAATAAAAACTGAGTTTCTTTAGATCGATAAAAATAGAGATTTATAGACCAACGTTATTGTGGTTCTCCAAGAAAGAGTTTATAAATTTGAAAATTGTTAACAAACTGGTCATTGTAGGACAGTAAATTTGGAAATTTAATTTTCAAAATAAAGCTCAAAGTGAGATTAAAACATTAAATCTCTCCTGGTAATCTTAATGTTAAAGTCACTAAACAATAAATTATTTTTTGATACTTAACATGGAATTATTTTAGATATATGTACTTTATAATTATGAATATACTACAAATTTGATCCAAAGCTAGATTTTGTGATTTTAAAAATCTAAAAATTAGTTCATTTTATTATTGTATTTTGATTTTTTTTTTTTTACTTCAAACATTTTTTAATGTTCGAATTTAATTTTTATGCGTTCAATGATTAGAAATTGATTGAACTTAGTAATTGAATCTATTATTGAATTTATTGAATGTTATTTTAAATTGATTGAATGTTATTATCGAACTAATTGAAGACTACTAACGAATTGATTGAAGAACAATAACAAACTGATTGAAGAACGATAACGAATTGAATGAAAATAATCAACGAACTATTTAAAGTCTATTAACAAAAAATTTATTGAAATTTAGACATTTTGATCACTTTATAAAAATTGTCCCATTTTTATGCTATATATATAGAATATACTTTTTTTTTAAAAGTGCTATTGATGGTTTTTTTGCTATATATATATATATATACCTATATGGTAATAACATGCATGTCTAACACTATTTACATGTTATAATAACATGCACCTCAAATATCATTAATCACACTTAAAATATCTAGATTTTATATTAACTCATTGTTTATAATAATTCAAGTGAAGTCCTATAGTCACCTAAAATGACTATTACATCTTCTTTAGCTATGTTTAAAATAAAATTCACATAAAACTAAATTAAAAATATGATTAATTTGTTATAATTTAAAGTTAGCTTAATCATCATTCTAACTAACACTTCATTATATCATTAATAACACTTCATTATATCATTAATAGTTATCTCAAAAATTAAAATTAAATATTATTAAAATATATAGATAAAAATAATTGATTTTAAAATATAAAGATTAAAGAGAAAGTTTACCTATTTACCTAAATTTTCATGACCAAAGAAAATATGCATTTGTTTCTTTTTAACATTTCATTTTTCTAACTAAAAAACTAATACTATATTTTTTTTTTCTTTTAAAAAGAAACTAGGTTTTAGTATTTATTTCATTTTTAAAATGTCAACAAGAGACCATTATGGTCATTAAGATTTGAGAAGTGACCAACAAAACACCACGTTGCAATAAAGCCATTTCTTTCTATCTTAAGAGAGGTAATTTCTCTCTTCTTCCTTTTGTTTCTTTTCTTTCAACTTACCTCCAACCAATCTTGTCAATTAAGATAATTTGCAATTTTTTTACTACATTTTATAATTATAATACATTTTTAAAAATAATTCTTTTATAGCAAATTCTGCCATTTTTTTAAAAAAAAATTATTTATCTTTTTTTATAGAAGACTTTAATAGAATCTATCATTCCCTAGTAATGAAAGTCTATCAATTTTATCAATAATTGATTCTATCGGTCCTTGTCGATAAAATGTAAGAAAGTCTATCAATTTACTTTATTTATCAGTAATTGATTCTATCAACCTCTATCGATAGAATCTATCAATATAGAAGTCTATCAATTTACATTTTTTGCTATATGTGTAAATATTTTCATTATTGTGCTATTCATGGAATATTTTAACCATTTTGTAATATACATGCAAAACCCCTATAATATTATATATTAATTATACCGTATAATTTGTGTACGGGATAACTATTACTGTAAATATTTTTTTTTCCTAATATTGTAAATATTTTCTAATTTGGCCTATTCTTAAAAATACCCCTTTAAAAAAATGTAAAAACAAAGTCACCAAAAAAATGTAAAACTAATAAATATATAACTTTGATCAATAGCTTACTAATTTAAATTGTCTAACTTTTATTTTTCATCTAAATTGTCACTTTAAATATAGATGCCTAACAAGAAAACAAAACTAAAAATGTTTTGTTTTTCTAATTGAGAATGCCTGCATTACATGATGTTTTGATTTTTTTTTTTTATTTGTGATTGTTCGGGTCAGCTTATACAGTCCAAGATCTTCTTTGACCAATCTCTAAGTAGGTGGTCATCCTAGATTGAATTCATCACCTTATACATTACAAGACTTTCTTTTACCAATAAAATCCTTTGAAGTTATTGAATGTATAAATAATTTAGTTATTAGTAGTAAACTAAAAGTCAATATTCTTTATTGGCTCTAAAAAAAGTCAATATTCTTTATAATATGAGGGCAATTTGAGTGCAGCCATGGCTGCACCTCACCCATAATATCAACATATGTGGCACCTTTGATGTCCTACATCTCAGCTCACTTTTTTTTTTATAAAAAATATTAAAATGTGCGTGTGACATCAGCTGCACCCAAATTGCCCTCTTATATTAAGGAAAAACATAAAAATTTTAGATAAAGAGATACATATTTTCTTTTTCTTTCTTTTCCTTTTTCAATAATACCTATCTATTAATAAAAATTTATGTGATATGTGTATTCAAGAGAGAAGTTTTAGGGTTGTGTTTTTTACTCAACTTTACGTCAAATTTATAATTCAACCACTATTAACTTCAATCTTCAAACAATTAGTTGATTACTCCTTTGTTATTAACTTCAATCAGCAAACGAGTAATTAACTACTTCCAACTACTATTAATCACTTCATTATCTTTGGTTTCATTCAAAAAAAACAAATAGAATTTAGAAAGGCCATAAAAATTGAAGTTGAAAGTTACGTGAGAGATGAAATTAGATTGAAGAACACTGTTCATCCTCTTCTTCCGCCCCATCTCGCAAATCGAAGGAGAAGAGGGCGAAGGAGAAGATTTCGAGGACGTGGAACAGAGCTCCCAGAGAGGGAGTGGAAGAACCACGGGGGATGGCGGCGGCGACGGAGGAAGGACGGGGAGCGGATGATGGAGAGCCAATGGTGGAGGACTGGAAGAGAGAGAGGATGAGCCATTGAGTAAACTAAATGGGTCTCTGTCTCTGTCTCTGTCTCTGTTTCTGTTTGTTCCGTAAATGGAGGATGAAACGCTTTTTGCATTTTCAAAAATGGCTGCTCCATGTTTTTTTGTTTTTCTTATTTTATAAATAACATTTTTAGTGGGATCCATCCAGTTTTTTTTTCTTCTTTTTCTTAGACAAATTCACGATACAATTTTTCTTTTTCTTTTTTAGTGTTTAGGTAAAAGAAGTGAGGTGTTGGGGCTCAACATCGAGTAAAATCTCAATTGTATTTTATTGAATAAAGCTTCTCGTCTATATAGGAGAAGTCTCATGTACATGAGCTCTAAAACATTAACAACTTACTAATTGTGTAGAGATCAGAAATAACAAACATAATATAAAAATAGCTAACTAATTATGGAGAAGAAATTGATTGGGCAGAGAATACAAATAATAAAAATAAAATAAAAAAAAACTAATATGCAAATATATTGTGATACTCCCCCATGGAGATTGAGAATTCCAATCTTGACCATGAAGTTTTTAATGTGGGTGATGGTCAATGGTTTGGTAAACATGTTGGCTAGCTGACCATTTGAGCGAACTGGAAGTAGTTTCAATGTTCCTTATCAATCTTGTCTTTTACAAAGTGGCAATCAACTTCAATATGCTTCGTTCGTTCATGAAAGTCGGGATTGGTTGTGATGGCTATGGCTGCAAGGTTGTCGCAGTAAACGAGGAAAGGAAGAGGGACAATAATCTGTAGGTCTTTGAGAAGAAAGTGAAGCCAAGCCAGTTCACTAATGACAGCTACCAATGCTCGATATTCTGCCTTAGAAATGATCTAGATGCAATAGCTTGCTTCTTAGTCTTCCAAGATATGGGAGAGCTACCTAAGAAAATGCAAAAATCGGTGACAGACCGTCTGGTGTCCAGGGATGACCCCCCTATCTGAATCGACAAAGGCCTTCAATTAAAAGGATTTGTTAGTTCGCAAAACAACACCTTGTCCTGCATTACTTTTAAGGTATCTAAGAAGATACATTGCAACATCAAAATGAGAGGTACACGGTTTAGATACGAATTGTCTAAATTTGTGCACTACAAAGCATATGTCAGGTCTATTTATCTGTAGATAAAGCAACCTTCCAACGAGTCTTCTATAGTCAGTAGACTTCCCATTATCAAGCGGTTCACTAGAAACAGCAGACAATTTCTGGTTAGGCATCATTGGATGAGCTGCAACCTTAGCTCCCAATAAACCTTATTCTTCTATTTGTTGAAGACAATATTTTCATTGGGTTAGGTATAAGCCAGTAGTGGACCAAGAGATCTCTAATCCAAAAAAGTACAGAGCATTCCCTAAGCCTTTTAGCATGAAGCTTGACTTAAGCAGTCTTTTAACTTATTCAACACAAGATGGAGTAGACTTTGTCACCAAAATATCATCAATGTATACTAGCAATGCAACAAAAGTCTCTCCTTCTCCTTTTATGAAAAGGGAATAATCTACTTTCGATTGGGAAAATTTGTTATTCATCGTGACACTGGAGAATTTAGAGAACTACTGTCTTGAAACTTGTTTGAGACCATATATGGAATTGTGAAGCTTGCAAACAAGGGGTTCGTGGGCTATAACATGCTGATTCTTGTAGTATCCTTGAGGCAATGACATATAAACTTCTTCAAATAATTCTTCATTAAAAAACGCATCATTAACATTCATTTGTGATAATGGCTAGTTATAAGAGGCTGCAAGGGATAAAAGCACCTTAACTGAGACTATTTTAGTTACTGGAGAAAATGTAGCGAGGAAGTCAACATAACTGTAACCCTTGGCAACGAGCCTAGCCTTATATCTATCCATCAGCTTTATGTTTGACTTTGTAGACCCATTTACAACCCACAACATGGCATCCTTTCGGCAATGGAACAAGACTCCAAGCTTAGGTTCTTTCCATTGCATCAATTTTTTATCCATAACATCCTTCCAATTTTGATCCTTCACAACTTGATGAAAGAAAAAAGGTGCATAGGCAACTGCTATATTCATTAGAATGAGAAAGGAACACTTATTGTTCTTGAAGACTATAGAGTCCATAAGTAGCCCACAGTGATAGTGCTTCAAAAAAGAATGGGGCACCCGTGATCTGGTGGGTTTACGTGTGCAAACATTAGCTGAAGCTACTCTTGAAGAGCCAACCTCATTAGGCTTTATACTATCAGCAGGCAGAACTTCAGTTTCAATAGGCAGCGAGACGTCATTAGGCAAAATGTAATTAGAATAAATCGACAAGGGAGAGATATTAGGTAAAGCCTCATCAATGGAAATTTCCACATTTTTAGGTTTAGCCATAACATCTGTATTGATATTGGCTAAATTATCATGTAGCACTTGATTGTGATCTTGACTTTCCTCAGCTGAATTCTCAAGAATGTGACTAACTGGAGCATTTTGAGCTAAACTCTCATGGATGTGATCAATTGGAGCATTTTGAGTTGAACAGAGGTCATGTGAACACAATTCTGGCATGTCAAAACTACTGTGCAAAGGATGAGGTAAAACAGTCTCTATGAAAGGATCAACAACCATTTTCTTGGACAAAAACTTATCCTTAAAAGGAAATTGGTTCTCAATGAAGACAACGTCTCTGGAAATAATAATCTCTTGCTTTTCTAAATCAAACACTTTTGAAGTGTGGATGCATAACATTTGCATGAAAAAACTCGTTGGGAAGATAGTCCACTTTTTCACTATGCAAGATCGAGAATGGTGTAGCATTTGAAAGCAGACGCATTGAAAAGCGATTTATTATATATGTCGTAGTTAACACAAACTCATTCCATAAGGTCATCGGGATATTTGACTGGAAATATAAAGTCCGGGCAACATTAAGTAAATGTTGATGCTTGCGCTCAACTATCGAATTTTGCTAAGGTGTTTCTACACATGAAAATTGATGCATAGTACCATTTGAAGCAAAGAAATTCTCAAAGCGTAATTAATGAGCATTATCAGAACGAAAGACTTTGATCATTTTCTTATATTGGGTCTCAACTAATTTAAAAAATTTAGGGACGATGGAAAGCACATCACTCTTTGAACGAATCATATAGACCCATGTGTACTCGAGCAATCATCAACAAGAGTTAAGCAAGTCATCCTTCATACAACCTAACCTTTTCATTGAGAGGTGGCCTAACCTAGCATGCCACAAGTTAGAACTGACTGCACAAGTTAAAAAACTGCTTGATTACTCAAGGAAACTATCTTGCCATTCTTCGAGGAGTCATGAAAAACACTCTGAATCTGAGCAAACTCCTTTGTAGGCGAGAAGAAGTAAAGTCCATTCAACACACTAGCCTTGCCAATCATCTTCATTGATGCCTTTTCCTGGATCAAACATTCAGATCCAATAAATTTGACACACACATCATTAGTCTCAAGTAAGCAACTAACCCAAATGAGGTTAAAAGAAAATTCTAGTATGTATAACACATTTCTCAGTATAAGATCATTAGAGAAGGGCACATCACCAATAAGATAAATTTCTACTCGATAGGAGGTTGGCAAAACAACTGATAAATTGTGGACCTTTTTCATATTACTAAAGGACTTATAACAACAACATATGTGTCTTGACGCCCCCGAGTCTATGATCAAGCATTAGAATTATCATTTAATGAAGAGACAACAGAATATATACCTGCAATATATGCTACTCCATTAACGACTTCAATTTTTGCTCTTTGTGTGCAATTGTTGAGAAGGTCTAGCAACAGAGAGTGTTGCGAGCTATTAAGACTCGAGAAAAAAAATCAGGATTTCTGGCTAACCGCATTGATGCTACTCGAGTTTGGACTTTTGTTGTCTGTTGCAGGAGGGAGATTTCGAGGACGATACCTGAGTCGATACCCATGTTACTTGTAGCACTTTTCTTTGGTATGCCCTTTGTAACCACAATGGATACATTTCAAAACAGTCCTTCTTGACTGGTTTCCAAGTCAACATCTCCTCTCTTAGTATCGACCGCCATTAGGGCGATAAAGTTTAAAATAGATGTAATATAAGATTTAAAAACCACTTATGACATTAATTAGTAGACATTCTTCATTGTTTTCTCCAATAGATCCTAGTGCTATAACCTAGAAACGAACCAATGATACTCAAGGTTTAAAGTAGCAAAGCTACATAGGTGTTTAAATGAAATTTTGTTTGAAGAGTTAGTTTGAGGAGTTATTTTAAGTAGTTAAAAATTGAGAGTTGTAGTCAAACAATCATTTGAATGTGGTTTTTATCTAGACAAGTTAGAAACAATAACTTATTTAAATATAAATTAAAAATTTGTAGTTATTTTGAGTAATTATTAAAAAGAAAATTATTAAAAATGAGTGGTTAAAAATGAATAATTTAAAGACGGAAAAATAAATAATTGAAAAAGAGTAATTTAAAAATAAAGAGTTAATTTGAAGAATTTTAAATAAATGATTAAAAGTGAAGCGTAATTATAAATAATAAAAATAAAGAATTATTTTGAATAATTATAAAAAAACTCGTTTAGACGTAGTTTTTTAAAATAAGTCAATAAATTCATAATCTAAATCCTTCTTACAACACCCCCACAAGTTCCAAAGTTGAAAGAAAAATGAAAGAAAATGGTTGAGTTTTCAAAAAGATTGAATTGTGCATATTATTAATAGGCATGATGAACAAATCAATTTTGAACCAATATCCTACAAATATTAATCAGCCACGTCATGACAAACAAATTGCTTCTTGAAATTGCCCTTCCTATAAACAATGACAGCATATATATTTATAAGATTGAGTAACCACATAAATAAAAAATAAGGCTTATCAACTTGACAGATTATATAATAAAACCACCATCGCACCAAATTGAACAAATGAAATCACCATACAATTATATACAATTAGAAAGAGACTTTCAATCATATAATAAACTTGAATTCAAATTATAATGAAGCAAGGATTATGATTCAATCTAACAACTTTGAAAAGATGACACTTCCTGTTGTGATGACCCTAAGTGCTGACCTGTGAGGCTAAATTATCTTGCAGCGCCAAGTTCCCCACGACCCCTACAAGAGGATTCAACGCTGCCTGTGGGGGTAAAGAATTAACCTTTTCAGGTATTCAGATACCGACATGACACGAAACAGACTCCATTTCGAACAAATTTCCCTCAACTCAAGGGCATAGATGTTTACCACAGAAGATGAATCCTCTCATTGTTGATCTGCATCAGGTCCCGGCCTTGTCACACGTCTCCTTCTTGCAGGCGGCGATGCATCAGCGCCCATTTCGAGGAATATGCGGTAATCCTCATCTGCATCTTCTTGCAATCCCAAGAGGTTTTCGCCCCAAAGGAATCGCCGTTCTGGAACAGTTGCTCCTCCAGAGCGTCGATGCCTCACCCAAGACCTTGAACGTGGCCTTGGCTCTCGAGCACCATCAGCCGAGCCAAACATATGAAACAGAAAGAAACTAGTCAGCAATGGCCCATTGACGTCACCTGTGGCATTGTCTCTTTCACCTGCCACGATACCATCTCCATTTTCAATGACATAGTCTCCAACCACTAGGGCACCAGGAATCGCTGAGCGAATAGCACTGACAACATCACCAACTTCTCTCTGGCGCTCCAAGCGTCGCCAAGCCCGTTCCCTAGATGGGTCCATGATAGAAGGTTGCGATGCCGGGTGAACTCTTCTAGCGTGTCTGCGCAATTCTTGGTAGTTACCAGTGAATGAACAAGTCTCACGGGAGCAACTTCGTTTCTTTAGATTAAGATATTCTCTTGCTTCTTCTACAACTTCCCATCCTACGACAGCTCCTCGGCACATGGGGCACTTCAAATTCGAGTACTCAAACGAGCTCCCAGCATCCGAAGCTTCCTGCTCAACCCTTTCAGTTAGGAACTCGGAACCAGCAGTGTCCATATCTCCAGCCTCATTTGTGTCAAAGGGTCTATTAGAATTTTCAGTTCCATTATCCCCTAAAACGAAAACAGGTAATCCAGGCGATGCAACAGTGTTTCTTTCATTTATATTTTGATTTTCATCAACTTCGTTTAAATCGATGCTCAAACCCAGGTTGTTTGTAGGAGGGCTACTAAAACTATATGGATTTACAGGTAAAGGACTTGGTAAGTGTGGACTCCTCCTAGTTTCTTCTCCTAGCTTTTTGAATTGATCAAAACAATTTGAATGCCTATGGCTTGTGTCACATATATAAGGTTTGCAACCCTTGTGGTGAGAGCTGCAAAGTAGAAGAACAACATTATGTGGGTGGTCCATGCAGATAGGGCAGGAGACTTCATCCAATTCTTTATGCATAGCAACGATATCTGAACCATTATGAATTCTTCGTTTCACACCAGCCATCTTAACGCGAGGTAAGTCACTAAGCACATTTAATTGATCAGAACATTTCTATTGACAACAATAGTACAATGCTCATGGTAAAAACTAAACAATACAAAATCGCTAGAGAAATTGTTTAAGTGAATGTTTTAAGGGTTTCTCAAAGGATTCTCAAAAATAAATACCAAGAAAGAAACCAATTATAGAAGCAAGACAACACATCATAGCCCCAACACATAAAACATAAGTGCAAAAAAGGTGTCCTAAACTTAAATGAGAACCTATAGAAATAAGAAAATAGTTATGAGAGAAAAACAATTGATGCAAATATTTAATAGTTCATAAGCAAACTTTCTCATTTCTTATTATCAGATTACATAATGTGAACATTAAATTGTGCATCAACACATAAAAATGTGGTCCAAATTTAAAAGAAATCTAGCATATGAGCATAATAGATTATCTGCAAATGCTGGACGGTGGCCTTACATGCAATATACAATTTACATATGAGCATATTACCCGGAAATATATATCAAGCAATTACATTATTACTCACCAAGAGAAGCAGCTCTTATATATTTCCTACAGGAGGCTTCTCAATCTCTATTTGTGCTAATTCAAATCTACAAAATGCTTACTCTGGCTTTAATAAAGCAAAATCACAGGTCTACAAATTGAAAGCAAAGAACTGAAACGCCAAGGTCTGTACAAGTCCTTGACCTGCAATTACGCAGCGTAAAAGAAAATTTGATGGTTATGAAGACAAAATCTCAATTTTGAAAGGAAAAATAACTAAAAGCAAAACCATTTCAACAACTATTGGTATTTCCAAATTTCCATTATAAGGACCACCCATTTAAACAAATGCCAGAGGCCACAATTGTAAAATTTAAATCAAACATACAAATATATTACCACAAAGTCTTAGACAAATTTAATGCTAATACCACCCCTGCCAAAAAATTGTCAACAATAACAAACCAAAAATCAGAAGATTGGAAGAAGAACACTTGCAAAATCAACAAACAACTTGCCCTAAGGTTTTGGTTAGGCATAAGTGCAAGCCAACAAAACAAATCTCCTAAGAAGAAAAATACTACCCACATCCTCACACCCCATTCATAACATCCTCAGATTAAAAGAAAGGGAAAAAAGGGCGATCACAAAAACATTATCCATATGATGATCCTGCCGAGTAACCCTTATACCGCCTATCGATATACATTTAAACCGATGCAAGAGGTGAAAGAACATATTATTGAACTAGATTTGGCTCTAAATTCAAAATCAGCAGCCCAATTGTGCAGATTGAAAATGTTTTTATGAAAAGGGAAACAAGCCCTTGCTACCAAAATTCCAATCGAAACCAAAGCAATTCTTATATAGATCCTGATATCATTCCCACCCAGATGAACAACTACGCATGATCGGGAAATGAAAACAAAACCCCAAGCTCACATCCAAATAATGAGATCCACAAATAAACAACAAGCCCTAACCTAAATCTAACCTAGATCAAACCAATTCATCCCCACAACAAGAGTAAGGGAATCGAACAATTGAACGAAAAAAACAAAGAATCAAAGACAAAGGCAGCAACCAATTCAATCAGGATCACAAATAATTGAAATAATAAAAAAAAAAACAGGAAAATGAAATGGAAACATCAAGGGCGAAAACAAAAGTTGATGATAAAAATGGAAGATTAGGGTTTACTAAAAGAGAAGTTGGGTGGAATGGATCGGCAGTTGGGTCGACGGTGAAGATTGCGTGAAGAAGTCGCAGAGATATAGCGCAAAGAAGGGAGAAATGATCAACAACGACGAATTTGGAGTTTGCAGAATTGAGGATTTATAGCCAGACAGACATAACCCCCCTACAGAGGGCCACTAAAAACGCAGCGTTTCACAACCTTAGGCGGTCATTCTAGTACGCCTTTTAATCTTCTCTTCAAATCATTAATATACTTTAGGGGGTGTTTGTTTCTCATATTTATGATGATTTAAAATATCTGTATTGGTCGACGGTGGAGTTAGTTATTTTATTTTGTGTTAATCCATTTTATTTTTATGGCTACGAGTTCAAACTTGGAAATCGATACCATGCTCTTCTATGTAGGGTTTGTTGATTCTCGTCTCTCAATTTATACTACAAAAATGAGTATTTACTTATTATTCCATACAAAATTATATCCAAATGATTTTTTTTAATTACTCAAAATAACTCAATATTTTTAACTAATCATTGCTAATTATTGAAAATTAATACTAACTACTCACTTTTAATCATTCTTTTTTAACTACTCGAAATAACTACGCATTTTAAATTCACACCCAAACAAGCAATTGTCTCAAAACTCCTCTACGAAAAAATCACATTCAAACAAGTTTTAGGCTACAACTCCTCATTTTTAATTATTCAAAATAAATTCTCAAAATAACTCCTCATCCAAACATCTCTAATACTTATATGGAAATATATTTTTAAAAAAGAAAAATGAATTCCATTAAACCAACCCGTAACTACATACAAAGAGTATATCCATAACATAAGAACTCAACTAGATGGACAAGCTAACATCCCAACATTAAACTCGTGTCTCATACTATAGGAAAAAAATCATATATGCAAGTAGGGAGTAAGGAATTACAATCTTTGATACGTGATTCTCAAGCAAGAACGCTGCTGCTAGGAGATGTTAGGGCTCCAACTGCAACCCCTCCAATTAGTCCACCAGCAATGGAACGATCCCATGTATGCTAGTATGAAAGTGAGTGAATTGTTTCACTCTCTTACTTTGATCGGGATGTGGAGGCACCAAAAGAAATTGGGGTTAGGGTTTTTTCTATCTGATGGAAAAATTCTATCTCATTTCTCCTGACCCATATATATTTGGGAAGTAGTAGTAAATGACTACTTCTTAAAAAATAATTAAAAAAATATCTAAATATTTTAAGACTTTAAATGAGTATCTAAATTAGAAATCAGTGAAAATAGATAATTAAAATATCTCCGTAATGCCCTTGATTTTATTTTCTTTTTAAACATATTTATTAATTACAAAACTTAATTAAACCTTCTTTTTATCAACACTAGCATCCTCAAATGTAGGCGAGAATATCTCCATACAACTAACTCTTATATTTTTTTTTAATATCTTTCAATTTTTTATTTAATTTATTTAATATCTTTGTCAAGTCTTTTTTATTTAAACAGAGGATATCCTTGGTTTCACAATAATGAATTACCAAATCGTCTTTGATCTTCTTTCCCACGGCAACGCAAATTATTCTTTTATTCATTTTACAACTGATTGTATCCAACATTTGTCACATTCTTCGATTGTTCTCACTCCCATTCTCACTTTCCCACCCATACTTTTTGTTCATGATTTCTTTCACACTCACACTTTTTGTTCATGATTTTGATTTTTGGAGATTTGGGATACTATTGCGCACCCAATATACTTCATGAGTCTTGTTGGATCTCACTTTCTTTGAGTGGAGGTATTCACAATTTTTTGTTTGGTTTTCATGGATTTCTCCATCAATAAAAGCGACGCCGATTACAATTGCTTTTAACAGAGTCTGGCTGAAATCATGACAGTATATTTTGGTACACATGGTATATAACCAGAAACAAAAGATGCAAAAGCAGTTGAAATCATGACAGTATGTGTTTTGGTACACATGATATATAACCAGGAACAAAAGACAAATTGATACGTTCTAGCTGAAATCATGACAGTATGTTTTGATACATATGGTATACAACCAGGAACAAAAGATGCAAAAACGGTTGAAATCATGATAGTATGTTTTGGTACACATGGTATATAATCAGGAACAAAAGATGCAAAAGGAGTTGAAATCATGACAGCATATTTCGGTACACATGGTATATAACCAGGAACAAATGATGCAAAAGAAGGGATGAATATATGTAGATAAATCTATGTAGTAGCATACACCTACAACACCAAAGAATTATGCTAAGCTTTCGAAAACATACTGTCACTTTATATGTTCCTGGTTGAATGAACAAAAAGTACCAAAACATCTCTTGATTTGACATGATCATCCGTATGCAAGAGATGGTTTGCAAGTGCTTTCACTTTATATGTTTATATTTGTTACTTGTTTCAATATTAAAGAATTCATTCACGTGGACCATGTATACTGTTATGGAGATTAAATGTTCATCTCAAATCTTTCGAAAAATAATTTCAAATAATTAACAATATACTTTCTTTTTTATCTTTTGAAAATAAATTTAAAATTTACATCTTTTGGTTAAAGATTTGTTTAAGAATACTATTAAGATTTTTCTCAAGCTTGTTACAGAGAAAAAGAGATTTCAAATGATATTTTTATCAAAAAACAAAAATTAAGTAAAATGGTATAATTATCTATTTCTTATTTACAAATTAATAATTAATTTTTCAGATTAAAAAAAAAAAGACATTTATTTAAACTCCTAGATATTTTCGACATTCTCTTATTATTTATCCAAAATCTAGACATTTGCCTAGTTGTCCCTATATATTTAGGGTTAGGCCAGCAGAGAAAACCAAAACCAACTAACTCTTAAAATTGTCATCCAATATAAAATCTTTTGGGCTTTATATTTAGTTCAGCCCATTGCTATTATGTGTGACCTCTTAGGAATTAGATATTTTAGTTGTTAGCCTAATCTAATTAGTCTAACTATAATAATTTTTCTCTAGCAAGTAATTATTAATTACTAAAATACACTAATTATTATCTCCATAATAATTCCTATTTATATTTAGTAATTGCTAGGATTTGTCTTAGGACACAATTTCTTCAATCTCCCACTTGTTCGTAGACAAGCTAGCAAACTAAATTCCTTAAATCTCTTAATACCAAAATTTGACAACATGATTAACATTTGATGTAATCCATGATGTTTCTCAAATTCTATTCCTTGATATCCAAGTTCAAATTGTTAAAAAATAGATTAACATCTTAATCCATAGAGCATGGCCATGCATTTTTCCAATTCTTGCTCATCAAGGGGTCAGATATGAGTCCTATCTTATAGGAAAGATTTATCCACTCTTGTATGACCAAAATTCCCACTCAAATCTTGACCAACCTGATCACTGCTTTTACAACCTCATTTTACAGCACGACATTTAATAGTGACAAAGTTAAATCAATCTTATCATGGTTGTAATGTTATACTCATGTCTAAGGAATCCACTAAATACAAAAGAATAATTCTACTATTAGAACTTTGTTAGTTCATGTTTCAATATATTACATATATCCATATAAATGACTAGACATCTCCATGTCCCCACAGCCCATGGAACTGCTCTATCAATAAATTATACGCTAGTCTTTCAACCTAATCACTTATGTCCAACTTAGTGATTTAGACCAGGAACATTTAATGTGTTGTGTTTTTAGTTCACCTTATAGGGTTCCAATTATTAAAACAGTTTTGATAATCCTATAAAAACACAAATCATTTGGACATTTTATTTAATACTAAACCAATATTAAATAAAAATAACTTTTATTGATAAACATTTAAATAATATGTTCAATAGTTTTACAATTGCTAACATCTAGTTTACAATCTAAAGCCATTCTCCCACATGTCTAATGTCTTTCATAGAAAAAATAATTTTTAAGCCATTCCTTGACTGATTCAAGCATGGTTATATCGTTTCCTATGTGTAGTATGTCATCCACATACAGAACAATGAAGGTAATATTGCTCCCACTTAACTTCTTGTATACATATACACAAAATTCCTCTTCATTATTAAGGAAACCAAAATGTTTGACTGCCTCATCAAATCTGAGGTTTCAACTCCTAGTTGCTTTCTTCAAACCATAAATAGATTTTCGAAGCTTGCATACTCTCCCAAGATTAACTGGATCTTGAAAACCTTCAGGTTGTGTCATATACACATCCTCTTTCAAGAACCCATTCAAGAAAGCGGATTTAACATCCATCTGTAATATTTCATAATCATGATAGGCAGCAATTGCAAAGAGTATCCTTATGGATTTCAGCATTGCAACTAGTGAAAAAGGTTTAATCATAGTCTATACCATGAATCTGTCTAAAACCTTTTGCCACTGGGCTTGCTTTGAAAACTACAACGTTTCCATTTTTGTCTGTTTTAATTTAAAAATCTATTTGCAACCAATAGGCCTCACTCCATTAGGAAAATCAATCAAGTCTCATACTTTGTAACAGCCCAAGATTTTCCTTTCGGTTCTCCAGATTTGTTGGTTGTTTCTCTAGTGAGTTAGTTGGGCTGTTAGGGCTATTTGTGCATCCAGGGGTATTTTGGTTATTTTGTCCTCTAGGGGTATTTTGGTCATTTTGCCTTCCCAGACAGTTTTGCAGTAAGTCAGGGTTTCAGGGTTGTTTCTGTCATTGTGGACTCCGGTTATTCTTCGGTTTCAAGTTCCAGGTCAAGAGTGCTATTTATGTTAAGTTTGGAGCCCTCCTGGTTAAAAGAAGAAAAATGAAAATAAAAGTGTTGGAGCTAGGATTCGAACCATGGTGGCTTTGGAGTTGAGTTTGAGCCTTGTGTAGAGAAAAATAAAAGAGTTTTTAAAAGTGCACTTGGTGGGATTTGAAGGTGGGATTTTTATAAGCATTTTATTAATTAAAAAAGGGGGAAAATACCTAGGGTTTCATCATTTTCTCCTCACTCTCCCCCTTGGCCGACCCTAGCCTCTCTCATTTCCTCCCCTTGGCCGAGACTTCAAGCTTCCATTTCTCTTCATCTCTATTGCTTCCATTCTCAAGATCCTCAAGTGTTGCTCCTTGGCTTTCCTTTCCATTGTTGTCCCAAGGTAAGTTTTGCAAGCTTTTCTCCTTTCTCCTTCCTCTTACCATGGCAGAGACAAGCTCCATCTAAGAGGAGTTGTGTTTTTCCTTCTTCTCTTCTTGTAGATCCGAGAAGAATCTTGTTGGGTGGAGAAGATCTTGTTTGTTCTTCTTGTTTGATTGAGATCTGAGAGCACCCTCCTTCTCCAACCTCCATTGTCGAGAGCTTCAAGGTAGGGTTGATGGTGTTTTTGTTGTGTTTTGAGTTATGGTTTGTGTAGATCTAACTTACTCTTCTTCCTTGTGCAAATCCAAGCCCTAGCCGAGATCCCATTTGGTTGTGCATCCTCCTTGGCCGAGACACCTAGTTCTATTGAAGGTCATTGTCGATTCTTCATAGGTGAGTTGGTAAGTTGTGGTTTGGTTGCTTGTTGGTGTGTTGGTTTGGCCGAGAGCTTCATGAAGGGTTGTGCGTGTGTTTGCTTGCTTCATGGATAAGAGAGCTAACTTGTGGTTGTTGTATGTTGATGCCTTAGCCGAGACATTTTGTTGCAAGGAGTAGTCGAGCCTAAGGTTGCTTCAAGTGCTCGGCTGAGAGAACTAGTTGCTTGTTAGGGTAGCTTTTTGTTTCCCTTGCCTTGGTTTAGTGTTTGGTTAGATGATTAGCTAGCTAGGTTTATTGATATGTTCTATGCTTTTAGGTTGTGAGACACTGCAGCTCAAGGAGCACTTTACTGTTTGTATTTCTCCTTGTTCCAGGTAAGGATCTCTTACCAGGGTTGTGTGGACCCTACGATATGTTTTGATTGCATCTTATATATATATGTTGTTTGTTATGAGCATTTAGTGGTTAGGACTGCTTCACTGTTTATCTCTGCAAACATGTTTTCCCTATTTCTACATGTTAGTGCCATGCTAGGTTTGTCTTTCCAGCATGTTCTGAGTTCCCTGTTTACATTCGTAGTATTATGCTAGGTTGTACTTGTATTCTTGATGAGCATGTTCAATTACTAGGAATGTCTATTATGTGTTGTTAGATAGTTAGATAGACTTGTCTTCTAGAGGCTGAGAGCGGACATAACGTAGCTTGTCCCCACAGGTCGGGATCAGTGAGTAGCATAACGTACTTTTCTTTTGCCCCCGACAGCCGGTGCGGATTAGCTCCCACATCGGTATAAGCCTAGTTTGTAACTTGCTAGAGCGGAACCCGTCACGGGTGCAAGCCTGCCCGAAGACAGGTCTTAGCTTCAGGTTGGTGGTACAGACTGCTACAGCTGAGTGCCGAGGGCTCTGCACTACTGTAGATCAGTGACACTGCTCCCGTTTTTATTTAGAGCTTGACTTTGGGTACTCTCCCGTTGTCTTAGGGTTTAGCTTGGATGGGGGTAAGAGGCCCTCGAGGACACCAATTCGGGATTAGCTTTTGAGTTGATCATTTGGCCGAGGGAGAAAGACCCTCGAGGGTGTCTGACATCTATTTGGGATCAGCCTTTGAGTTGGTCAACTGGCCGAGGAAGAAAGACCCTCGAGGATGTCTTTGGGGTTGGTTAGGAGAACCAATCATTAGGCCGGAAGTAGAAAACTTCCTAGGTTCCCGGACTTGTCTTGATTAGCTTGATGAGCAAATGTGTTGGTAACTGATTGCATGTATACTAGGATGCCAGGTGATTGATGTATCGTATTGTGCCCCGGTTGGGGATTCTTACTGAGTATGTTTATACTCACCCTTAATTATCTTTCAGGTAACTTGGGATAGCACCGGGATGGCTAGTGGAGGGAGCTGTATGATCATGGGAGCTTCCGGCATACTCTGTTGTCTTTATTATTTGGAGTCTCTTAATCTGTAGTAGCATGTTGGGAACAATATTTATTGTTAAGACTTGTTTAAACTGTTTTGTTTGAAATACTGCCCATGGTTTTATTTAAGGGAGTTTATGAAATGAATGTTTTTCCTAAGTTGTTTGAATAAGTTTTTATTTTGTGTGGTTCCTTTATATTTAAATGTTTTAAATTTGTAAGCATGCTAGAAAGAACCGGGTTTAAGACCACTTTTGAGTCGGGTTCTTACACACTTGATTCCCAGACAGAATCTATTTCGGATTTCATGGCTTGTAGCCATTTTTTGGAGTCCTTAATCTCCAAAGCTTCTTTGTAAGTACTAGGTTTGATGTTCCAAAATCATTATTTCGGAACTGTCCGTCAACAAGAAATCAACTATTACTTTGGTGGAATTATCGACCTACTAGACCTATGTTGTGGAACAACAGGAGAAATTTCTATGTTAAATCTAGAAACTTGGCATGAATCATCTCCATGTGGGATGGTAAGAGGTGCCTGAATGGAATGCACTACCTCATCCGTTTGTTGCTGTTCTCGAACTTCCTCGAGAAATATACTTTTACTCCCACTTGTCTTCTTCGAAATAAATTCTCTTTCCATGAAGACACGATCGCGAGCAACACACACTTTACTTTCGCTTTGGTTATAAAAGTAATACCCTTTTGTCTCTTTTGGATAACCAACAAAGAGACACTTGTCGGATTTGGGTGATAGCTTATCAGATTGCAAACGTTTTACATAAGCTTCACAACCCTATATCCTTAGAAAAGACATTTTTGAAACTTTTCCTGTCCATATCTCGTATGGACTCTTTTTCACAGCTTTAGATGGAGCTCTATTAAGTGTGAATGCAACAGTCTCTAGTGCGAAACCTCAAAAGAAAATGGGGAGATCAGCAAGACTCATCATTGGTCGAACCATATCTAATAGGGTTCGATTTCTCCCCTCATAAACACCATGCAACTGAGGTGTTTCTAGTGGAGTCCATTGTGAAAGTATTCCACAATCCTTCAAACGATCTTTGAATTCTTGGGTCAAATATTCTCCACCACGATCTGATCGTAATGCTTTAATCTTCTTCCCAAGTTGATTTTCTACTTCATTTTGGAATTGTTTGAACTTTTCAAACGATTCTAATTTTTGCTTCATAAGGTAAACAAATCCATATCTGCTTACATCATACATAAAAGTAATGAAGTAAGTATACCCTCCCCTAGCCAAAATACTCATAGGTCCACATACATCTATATGTATGAGAGTTAAAAGATCATTGGCCCTTTCACTGGAACTTGTGAAAGGAGACTTTGTCATTTTCCCCATCAAATAATATTCGCATAATCAAATGATTCAAAATCAAAAGAGTTGAGAATGTCATATTTATGGAGCTTCTCAATGTGTTTTGAGCTTATGTGGCCTAATTGACAATGTCATAGGTAAGTAGGGTTTGAGTCATTTGATTTATGTTTTGAGCTTTCGATGTTATATATGTGTGTATCGAAATCTAGAACATACAAACCATTTAATAACTTAGTAGTGGCATAAAACAAATCATTCGAATAAACAGAACAAACTTCTTCTTTTATTATGAATGAAAATCCTTCTCAATCCAAAACAGGGATAGTGGTAATGTTTCTAGTAATAACAGAAACATAATAACAATCATTAAGTTCCAAAACTAGGCCAGACGACAAAGATAAGCTAAAAAATCCTACTTTAATGTAACAACTTTACTCCATTGCCAACACGTAGTACGGTTTCTCCCTTTGCCAATTTTCTACTTCTTGTTAGTCCCTTCACATTACTAACAATGTGGGTATCACATGCAGTATCAAATACCCATGAAGAAGTAGAAATTGCTAATTTTACTTCTATAACATAAATACCTGGAGTAGAAGTACCATTCTTCTTTTTCTCCAAGTATTTGGGGCAATTTCTTTTCCAATTACCAATTTCGTTGCAATGGAAACCCTTATGCTCCGCAACTACTTTTGGTTTGGGTTTTGGCTTTTTAGAAGAAATGGTATAAGAAACTTTCTTGCCATCACACTTTTCTTTTTTAGCAGCCTCGATTTTCTTGAACCCTTTTCCTTTGGAACATCCTTATGTTTTTCAGGTTCGTCAGGGATGTTCCTTTCAGCTTGAATTAGCATCCCAAGCAACTTTTGCAAGTTTGCTTATCCCCCTTGCATGTAAAAGTTCAAACTCTTCTGGAATGAATTAAGGATAATGTCGGTAGACAACTCTTCTGGATAAGAGAATCTCAATTTTTCCATGTGTTGAAAATGACCAATCATGTTAAACACATATGTTCCAACTAGTTTTCCCTTCTCTAACCAACATTCGAGGATCTTTTAGTTAACCTCGAATTTCTCCAACCTAGCATAACGCTGAAACATAGTTTTCAGCTACTGGATTATGTTGTATGCATCCACCCATCAAAACGTTTTTGAAAGTCAAGTTCCATACATGCTAGCATTAGACATGTGGCAGGCATTGAATTGTCTAGGAGAGTTTATCTGGCAGTTCTCTCAGCCTGCCTAGCTACTTGTGGCAGGGGTTCAGGAATTGGGTTATCAAGAACTGACTCATTTCCTTCACATTTGAGAACAATTCTCAAATTTCTCTCCCAATCGAGAAAATTGCTTGCATTTAGCTTATCCTTCTCAAAGATTGAACGCAGATTAAAAATTGAGTTGTTGGTGTTGTTACTAGACATAATATCTTCAACAAACGAAAAAATTGCAAGAAATCAATATATGTTTATCATAACAGTGCTTAAAAATTGAAATACTACTAATACTTTATTCAAATTTAATGTCCCATTTTGAATAAAGAAATAACCAAGACCCCTTCCATTTATTAATAAAACGGACTTTGGCTTTGCCTTTTATTAATAATATTAGAGGTAAGTAAACTTTTTTACTAATTACAACTCTTTGTAATTCTTGGTAGATAGGTTAACAACTCTTTGTTAATTCTATCTTTTTGCTTCAAAACCCAAAACTTTATCTTCTGATACTTTTGTTGAGTTAAACCAAACATGAACCTGTAAGTTCATTAAACCTACACTGCTATCCTTAGATTAAAAGCAGCACACTGCTTTGGCAGAACCTATTACTAATGATCAAAGGCTTCATAGTTGTTTGTTTGGAAAAACAATTAAACTCAAAATTATAATTGGGACTCAAGTTCATTATGTTGGTTTATTTAGGTGAACACATCTAACAAATAAAACAACATAAATAAACTTAAATAAAGCATAAAATTAAATGCAATAATTAGCCATGATCATAGTATGGCCCATAAACCTAGGAAATAATTAATCTTCATGAATATTCTTTGAGCTTCTATGGGATCTTCATCCTTGAATTCCTTCAATTTTTCATTTGGTTACATAATTTTGGAATTTAAAAATTACAGAAATCTAAATAACTCAAATTTAAATTACAAAAATATTTAACGATACTCAGATCGTATTTAATAAAAATCCTAATTGGGTCATACTAATCACCACACACATAATAATATCAAATAGTATAAAAGTATGCAAAACAAATTAATAAACAATTTCATAAACCCTTCTTAATCATTAAAAATACATAAGCGAATTTGCAATTAGGAACACTTCAATATATTTATTAAATTAAACAATTTAATATGGAAATAATCTCTAGTATTTATTAATTTGCTAAATTATAGGTTTTTTTTAATTAATTAAAAGCTTGCTGAACTGATCTAGCAACAAATTGCTAAACAAACCAAGATCCAACGAAACAATAAATAGTAAACAGTTACATATCTTAGGAAACAAATTTTCAAAATTTATGGAAACAAAAATTATTCCAGCTTTTAATATTATTCACGGTTCCAAAATCAGAAAATAATTTTTTTTTTTCAGATTTTAAGGTAAAATAATACAAAATAATAACAAAATCTTATTTTGCTAATTTAAGCATAATTTCTGAAAATTCATTAACGTTTAATTAATTTTCAAAAAAATAAATAAATAAATTATTATTTGAATGAATAACTAATTACCGAAAATCACAAATTCCCAATTTGATATTAATTAATTTTACATTTTATTAACACTTAACAAAATTTCAAAAAATTAATAAACATTTCGATGATTAATAGTCAATAACCATCAAATTCTTAGTTGATTATTTAATTTAATTTAGCAACTAAACCCATAAAATGTTTCTTGTTCTAATAATCAAATTCTTAATTTATGATTTAATTGTGAATGGGAATCATCAAATTCTTAATTTATAGCATAAAAAACAATAATCATATAACATTATGCAACATGCTCTAATACCACGGTAGGAAATCATAGATGCAAATAGCAGAATTTCAGGAAATAATTTCCTGACATCTATATAGAATCGCATGCATGATACTTTGATCGGGATGTGGAGGCACCAAAAGAAATTGAGGTTAGGCTTTTTTATGGAAAAATTCTATCGTATCAATTTCTCCTGACCCTATATATATATATATATATATATTTACGATTAGGCCAGTAAAGAAAACCAAAACCCACGAATTCTTAAAATTGCCATCAAATATAAAATCTTTTTCGGCTTTATATTTAGTTAAGCTCATTGTTATTATGTGTGACCTCTTAGGAATCAAATATTTTAGTTGTTAGCCTAATTTAATTAGTCGAACTATTATAATTATTCTCTAGCAAGTAATTATTAATTACTAATATACACTAATTATTATCTCCATAATAATTCCTATTTATATTTAGTAATTGCTGGGATTTGTTTGAGGGCACGATTCCTTCACATACAACCTTATAAGGTTTAGAAGGGAAGTGGCAAGAAGAGAAGAGGCACCCATTAGAGAAATAGAGAAATGATTGAGAAGAGAATGTTTATTGAAGAAGAAAATGGTGGAGACTTTAAGACATCACACTCAATTACAACGTAACCATTACTTACCGAATGGGTCGGTGGCGCGATTGGTTATCTGGTTTGGTGATAATCTATTTCCACTCTATGGTCACGAGTTCGATCCCTAAAATCGATATTTGTAATCTCTTTCCACACCACGACCAGCCCACTCATCTCCTCCATTAACTCCAACCGAGCTCTAGCCTTACCCCCATTCAACTACACAACTATTTTAAAAAAAAAACATATTTGAAGTTGTCCTACTACCTACACAATTATTCAAACTTCTATTCACATGGCAGTAATAGCAAAGGTGTAAAATGATTTTTTTTTTTGGGGAAAGAGTTTAGCCTTTATTTATTTTTCATGGTAAAACACTCATAATCTTTGTTGAATCATCACCCCCATCAAACCATACATCAAATTCCTATCCAACTTTCATCATTTTCTTTTCTTTAACTTTTTCTTCTCTAATTTAGTTTTTTAATTCTATACATTTAATAGGTAAGTTTAAACCTAATTTAGTATCTTATTAATTTAGTTTACCTACTTAACCTAATTTTTAATAGGTAAGTTTCAAACTAAATTTAGTTTAACTTTCATCAAGTTTCAAACTAAATTTCAACCTCGTAAGTTTCCCTACTATAAGTGAAGAAGTTTAATAGGTAAAGATGAATAATTAAAATTTATGATTTTTTTTAGTTGATTAATATTTATGATTGGAAAATTATATTAAAATTTTGAAATTTGAATACAAAAAAAATAATAATAAAATAAAAGAAATAGGAAAAATGTATTATTTTAATTTTGTTATGATCAATTCAAAATAAATAAATAAATACTTCGAATGAGTATTATTTGAATTTTGTTACGTAGGGTTTGTTGGTCCTCGTACCCCAACTTGTACTAAAAACTGAGTATTTACTTACTATTCCATAAAAAATTACATCCAAATGAGTTTTTGTAATTATTCAAAATAACTCAATATTTTTAACTAGTCATTGCTAATTATTCAAAATCAATACTAATTACTCATTTTTAATCATTCTTTTTTAACAACTCGATATAGCTACCCATTTTAAATTCACGTCCAAACAAGCAATTGTCTCGAACTCCTTTACGAAAAAATCGCATTCAAACGAGTTTTAGGCTACAACTCCTAATTTTTAATTATTCAAAATAAATTCTCAAAATAACTCCTTAAGTTAACTTCTCATCCAAACACCTACGGTACTTATTTGGAAATATATATTTATAAAGAAAAATTAATTCCACTAAACCAACCCATAACTACATACAAAGAATATATCCATAACATAAGAACTCAACCAGAGGTACAGGCTACCATCCCAACGTTAAACTCGTCCAACATACAACCTTATAAGATTGAGAAGGGAAGCGGCAAGAAGAGAGAGGCACCCATTAGAAAAATAGAGAAAGGATTGAGAAGAGAGTGTTTATTAAAGAAGAAAATGGTGGAGACTATACGACATCACACTCAATTACAACTTAACTATCACTTACTGGATAGGTTGGTGGCGCGATTGGTTATTTGGTTCGATGTTAATCCATTTCCACTTCACGGTCACGAGTTCGATCCCTAGAATCGGTATTTGTAATCTCCTTCCACACCACCAAAAGTAGAATTTCAAGAATAAATGGCGGGCGCGGCCACCCATTATTTAAAAACAATGGATGACAACGGCCCACCACCAATGTAAATGACATTGTATCGAATTGCCAATGCAATTTAAGGCGCTCGATATAGTAAAATGGTCAACTCATTTGTGCCCGCTATTAAAATACATTATCACTTTATAAAATAAAAAAGGATTTTTGCATGTATATTACAAAAGGGCTAAAATATTCCATGAATAGCACAATAATGAAAGTATTTGCACACATAGCAAAAAATGTAAATGGATAGATTTCTATATTGATATACCCTGTAAATAGAGGCATTCTATAAATAAAGGTTGATAGAATCAATTACTAATAAATAAAGTAAATTGATAGACTTCACTAGATTCTATCGATAAAAGCTGATAGAATCAATTACTGATAAAATTGATAAACTTTCATCACTAGAGAATGATAGATTCTATCAAAGTCGTCGATCAAAAAAGGTAAATAGAGATTTTTAAAAAAATATGCAGAATTTGCTATAAACGAATTATTTTTAAAAAGTTGCTATAATTGTAAAATTGGGTCGAAAAGTTGTTATATAGTGCAAATTCCCAAAAAAGAATATATTGTGTCTGCCATTAAAAGACCTTATCACTTTATAAAAAGAATTGATTGTCTTCAAATGATACCAAACTCACCACTAAATCATTAAACAACATGCCTCTACACTTTTCTAATCCCCAAATTTCTAACTTTTAACAAAAAATCTAATCATCACTAACTCATGCATGAAATCTTAACTTCTAACTTCTATAAACATATATGCATGGATATGCATAAGAAATTTGGGCAGCATAATAGCGCAAAAATAAGATTCCCAAAAATTTCACCTATTATATATAACAAACATTTCACCTGCATATAACAGAATGCAAAATACAATATACAATGAAACTTTGTCCCTCTAGAGAAACTACAAACATATGCACAAAACAAAGAACAAACACTAAGGGCCCATTTGATAACGTTCATGTTTCTTGTTTCTTGTTTTTATTTCACTTTTTTTAGAAACGGACATGTTTGATAACTGTTCCCATTTCTTGTTTCCAAAATTTAAAGAAACGTTTCCAAAATTGGCAAAAAAAGAAACACCAAAATAATGTTTCTGTCGTTCCGTTCTTTTTTTTTCTTCTCAAATTCGCTATCTCTTCTCCTAGTTTCTAGAGTTTTATTGAGATGTTCTTTTGAATGCGAACATCTCCAAAGGCCGATTTCTCCAACGATTATACAGATTTTTTAGCTTAATCTTGTTTGAGGACTTCTAAATCATCTCTCATCTTCAAGGTAAATCGTCGTTCTTATTTTTTTTTTCTTTTTGCTACGAGTCTAAACTTCTGTCTCCATTTGGGGTTTTGTTTTTTCTTTTACTCTTTTTTCGTTTGATTTCGACCCATATGGTGTTCTATTTGTATTCATCTCTGTTTTTTTTTAACTCTTCTCAAGAGTTTTTAGGTTTGTTTCTTTTCTTTTGTTTGAAATTTGGGCTTAATCTCATTTTCCTGCTATCATTCTCTTCTCTGGATTCAATGAAGGTTTGTTTCATTTAGCTCCGCCCCGACCCATCTCTCTTTTTCTCTATTCCTGCGATTTCTTTTCCTTCTTGATTGTGCCTTGAACTTTTTAGATTGTGGGTACATTTGCTTTTTCTAAATTGTTGTGCTTTATTATTATAGTTGTTGCTTGTAATATTGCCTTCAGAGTTCAACTTATTGCCTTACCTTGACTCGTCTTCTCTATTCCGTTTTATTGAATTCCATATTCCGTTTCATGTGTTTCATTGCAAAATAGTTAGGTTGTCCTTTTAATTAATTTTCCACCATGGACGATGTTAAAAAATAAGCTATAACAAATTTGTGCCAATTCTACTGATTTTGATTTTTTTTTTCTTTTGCTAAATCTTGCAATTATATATTGGTGTTAATGTGGTTGAAAGATTTGATATCATCTTGATTTTGAAAGGTCAAGATGTTCATTCATGGTAAGGAATGATGGAGATTTGGTTGATTTTTTAGTAAGAAGTGCATTAAGAACTGTCATGTTCATTAGAAAATATTTGTTGAAGTCTATTTATTGCTTTGTATAGACTTAACAAATTATTCCTATAATTTTTTTATGCATTAAAATTAGTTTGCAACTTGAATATGACAGTTCTAGTAAGTTCTTAAAAATTAAAATTAGATGCAGATTACTTATAGTTTCTTTGTACACCACTTCCCAAAAATTCTAACAACATCATGGTTTATATAATTGGTAAATTAAACTTAACAATAGTGAGGTATATATAATTGGTAAAATAAAGTTAATATTATGATTTGAAACAGGATTTTGGTGGTTTCAAGTTGGAATGATGGGTTTGTTGTTTCTTCGATTCGGGTGTTGAACTATATTTTTTGTTTTTGTTTCTAGATGTCTAAGAAAATATTAGAAAACTGTTGCATTGCGCATACCCGATGCAAGGAATAGAGATTTGATTTATAGTCTTTAGATCTTACTATGAGCTTTTGTAGCCATCTCATTCATAGGAAGAAAATTGTTTGAGAAAGATATCTTTTTGTATTTTTTATATAACTTACTTTCTGGGGTACTAAACTTATAGTTTCATTATATAATTTCATGATGTCCATGTTTTATTCAGGGATATTTTTATGGATTTAATTGAAAAGAATGACTTGGATTATGATTATGATTCTGACAGCGACGATGATGTCGTATACATCTTTTTTGGTTTAATAAATGGTTTTCACAAGATGCACTCTTTTAAACAACTATGTAGAACGTCTTTACTCAAAGGTCATGATTATGTGATTGAGTTATTAAATGGGAACGACACAAGATGTTTTGATTGCTTTAGGATGAAAAAGATACATTCGTTTTGTGAAGATTTAAAAGCGAAGATGAATTTGAAAGCATCTAGATATCTTTCTGTTTAAGAGAAATTTCCATTTTTTTATTAGTCATATCACATAATAGAGAAATCGTATAGCAGTTGAAAGGTTTCAACATTCAGGTCAAACTATTTCTCTAGTTTTTAACATTGTTTTGAAAAGAGTTTGCAAGCTTGGTGATGGAATTATTTGTCCACCCAATGGAGATGATATACCACAAGAGATTAGATCGAAGTTTAAATACTTCCCATTCTTTAAGGTAAGATCTTAATTTTTTTTCCCCACAAACATGTTATTAAAAAATTATACTTATATCATGCTTGTTTTTCAGGATTATATTGGTGCAATTTACAAAACTCATATTGATGTACGTGTTCCCCAAAATGAACAAATACCTTTTCGGGTAGAAAATCTAATACAACATGGAATATAATGTGTGTATGTTCATTTGATATGTTACTCACATATGTCATGTCGATTGGCCAATGATTCTCGCATACTTCTTGAATGTATCAGGCATCCCGAGAACAAATTTCCTATTTTACTTCAACATTTTCCTTCATAAAAAAATTTAAGACCAATATTATCTAGTTGATTCAGAATATTCAAATATGTCAGGGTTTTTAGCACCATATCATGGTCAAAGATACCATTTGCGAGATTTTAGAGAAATGAGACATCAACCTCGAGGTAAAGAAGAGGTGTTTAACTATCTACACTCTTCACTTCGAAATGTTATTGAACGTTGTTTTGGCGTGTTGAAAGCTCCATTTCCTATCCCTAAACCCTAAACTTGGGAACTAATTTCTTACAGCTTTTATTGACATCCAAATTTTGTAGGGTTAGGTGGTATGTCTCGTGACATTAGTTGAGATGCGTTAAACTGATCTGGATAGCCACGAATATCGAATATAAAATGCATAAGAAATATTAAAAAAAAAATCATACTGTTGATGCCAATTTTAATGTAGGCAGTACCTACAGTGATTTTATATTTCATTAGACTCCGAGTGACCTACAATATTTGACCATTGTCTAAATTTATGTCTGATTTAATGAAATTAAAAGCTTAAGATAACAGTTGACAAGTTTACATAAAATTAAAAGTTAAGATAGCAGTTGACAAGTTTACATTTAATTAATTAAGAGAAACCCTACATTTATCCTATGTGACACCCATTGTGACACAAATAATTTCATTTTTTAATATCTTTAATTATAACATAAATTTATGTGGCACTAAAGGGTGCAACTTAAGACAAATGTTGGGCTCCTCTACACATCCATGTGTAGATGAGTTTTTCACATCAATTAATTGATTATAATTCTTCATCAGTAGAACAATTTGATATTATTTTACCATTATAATTATGAATAACATTAGGCATTCTAACAACAATCCCAACAAAACTGCTCTATGGCAAGTTAGGAAAAGGGAGGCTATAACTAAAGACATCCTTTTGAAAAGAAAAAAAAACAATGTACATCCCTACATTTTGCAATTAAATGCATGTTTGTTCAAATATTAGTCGACAAAATTTTATCTTATATCAAAAAATTCTTCCATGGGGAATACTAAAATATATGAACAAAAACTTAGAAATATTACCATTCTCATTAAAACTAAGGGCTAGAAAAATCTTCACCTTTTTAGTTGGTCTTAGTTTTAACAGCAATTTCCTTTCTTGTTGCCCTCCTTTTGTGTTGTATGTTTCGAATGCATTCGACTAGCAATACATGGAAATCGGGGCAAAGCTTACTAGTGGAGGAGACGTTAAGACTCGCTTTTCTTAAATCTCTAGCTAAACATTTTTCGCCTTTTTGTAGATGACCAAGGCAATAGAAAGGAACAGTAGATCTTAAAACAGTCTTCGAACATATAAGAGGGCCTGACTGCATACTGTAAATGAAAGAGAATTTCTTGATAAAAAACCAAAAGAGCACCATATTGTTGATTCAATCCAAATTAATGTGATAGGATTGACATTTATGAAAATTTATGAGGATTATAGGGGTATATGGGCAATTAGATGGAAGCTAGTTAGAAATTAGAATGGTGAAGTCGCTTTGGGCTAAAGTCATTCTCAACAAAGGGAGGTAGCTACCTACCTATAAAATAATCTTTTACGGGTTTCCCTGACATTCAAATGTCGTAGGGTCAGATAGTTTGTCCCTTAAAAATAGTCGACGTGCATGCAAGTTGGTCATGGTAAAAATGTGACAATAAATACTCAAACAAAACACCTAAACTAGTAACTTTCCTCTGTATGGTTGCTAAAAGTTTCTTAGGGAGGAGGAAATCCTAGAGGAGGTTTCTATTTTATTAATTAGATTCACCTCACTAACCTTGCTCTCATAATTTGAGATTGGGACACAGAACATGAAGACACATAATTTTATGTTTTATATGTATGTATATATATACATATGAAACACATAAAAATGAGCATAAAAAAGAAGTACAAAACTAACCAAGAAAAGGACTCCAATCCAACAGAACAAGTCCTAACTGATAATGTCTCATAAATATTGTAATGATAAGTTAGCTTGGCTTTCATTGGGTAAATTCAAGCAGTAGATAGATGATAGCCATTATTATTTAACTAAAATGGTGGAAACATAAAGAAAATTAATTTATGAGTAAAGTGCATAGCAGAACAAGATCCTAAATCATCATATATACTGATATCAACAATAGAATATCACTATCTATTTATTGTGTAGAAAGTCAAGCTAGTTAGAGTCTACCCTTTTATTTCTCTTTCTATTTCTCTAACTTAATTAAGTTAGTCTACATTCTATAATTAGAGATGTTAGTTTAAATTCTATTTTTAGGGAGGTTAGTTTACAACTTTCTTGTATAAATGTGTATCTTACTTCACTTGAATGAATAAGAAAAGTATACAAATTCCTCTCATACATAGCTTCATGGTATCTGAGTGTAAGGGACCGACCCGAATGGGGCACTAAATGGGCACTTATCCCAATGCATGCATTCAAAGTAAAGGACATTTAAACAGACATGATTTCGGATTCCAATTAAAACAAAAACATTCAAAATAACCCCTTTAAAAACTAGACAATTTCCCTGGAACCTGTCCCTGTTTCCAAGCACCTGTTCCAAGATAAATACATTTCCAAAGTTTACTCTCATCAGAGATTTACTAAAAATCATTCAAAACCTGTTCAGATACAAAATGCTGGAATCCACAAATATTTACAAAACATCCTAGGGCTCGTGTGCCGCACATGCATTCGGGGAAAACAAAACACAAAGAGTCATAATACAAAAATCGAGTTGGAAGATCGGGCCCCATGATCACGGCTCCTCCCGGAGCATCCTGTCGCGCACCACGATTACGTGGAAAACCACGAGAATAAGGGTGAGTAACGAATTACTCAAGAAGAATCCCCAACCGGGGTACAATACGATATACATGGTCATCTCGATGAGCGTATGCAAGCTATGGATATAAACACAGAATAGAGCACATAGCTTAGCCCACACTTGGGCCTCGGATGCCAATTTAAGGTCTTAGTCCGGAATAATATCACCACACAGTCCAATACATAAGTCGCCCTATACGAGAAACAAGTCCCGGCCTCACTGTTTCTCTCATCGTCGACGAAAGGTACACGGCTCAAGATCCCGAGGAGCTCTCCGGTCGGCGATGTAATGAGCGTAAGCATGCCGCTGCGTGCTACTGCGCACCATGGGGTGCCGGGTCCAGAGGCAAGCCGCCCATGTCCGATCACCACGCCTAACTAAATCTTTGGATCGGTGTCACCGACATAGGGTGTGAGACACGGACACGTAAACTATGTCACCTGAACCACCGCACCTGAGGCTAAGGAAACGGGTCGTGGTAGGCTTACACCAGGAAGCCGCCCTTACCTTAACAGGTGGCAATCAGAGGCTACGGCCGAACACGCTGAGGACGTGCCGACTGCCGGGGACGAGGCAATGCCAAGTCATCATCCCGACGGTTTGGGCATTTAACAGTCTGCCACCCTCACCCAAGATTGCAGGGCCTACCGCTTGGGTTAGCTAATCCCTCACGGGGTCCAGGGACGGAATGACTTGCTCGACGTCCCTGCCATGGATGCAAGGTACTTTATGCATCAGGCCCGGATGATGCTATCTACCTGCAATTCTAACCTGCCCTAGCAAACAGCAAACAATTTCATAAAATCTAATACGTGTTCAATAAGAATACAACGAGCCTAGCATGATACTACGAAGCAAGGAACAGATACGAGCATGCTAGAAAGGAACAACCTAGCATGGATTAACATGAGAATTAAATCAGGAAAATCATGCTAATCGGGAATTCAGAATAGAATACCTAGCTACACATGTCAATAAACACAAACAAGCAGTCAATCAGCAATCACATATAATATAGCAGGGTCCACACAACTCCGGTAAGAAATCCTTACCTTGGTGGGACGATTACACGAAAACCTAAGTCATGCGAGCGAACCCGAACTAGCTATCGAGAACCTATCCATCACAACACAATTACACACAAAATTCTACATTAAATTAAATATAATAAAATAAAATAAATAGGCTCGGCTCGGCTCTCACTCGGCTTGGCGCGACTCTGCTCGGCTCGGCTCAGCTCGGCTTGGCGGCTCGGCTCGGCAGCAGGACACGCGACACGGCGCTGGGGCGCGGCTTGGCGACACGGCTCGGCGACAGGCGCACGGACACGACTCTGGGAATGCTTCTGCGCGCGAGCGATGCAGAGGCGCGAGGGCACGCGCGCGGTGTGTGCGGCGCGAGGCTCGGCCAGATCGCGGCAGGCGACAGAGCACGCAAAACAGGGGCGATGGAGAAAACCCAAAATTGAGCGATCCACGGGAATCGACGAGGCGATTCTTTGATGGTGAACTCCCTACACTAGCGCGCACACAAACCATCTAGAAATTCACTTCACCACTACGGAAACGAAGCCCGGAAGCAGGGGGCTCGGATCGAAGAAGAGAAGAAGAAAGGAAGAAAAACTTACCTTCAGCCCGGAAAAGGATCGACCTTTGAGCTGGGGAAGACAACCACGATCGAATCGGAGCTGGAGAAGGAAGAAATCGCCAGAAATCGCCGGTCGGTCGAAGGAGAAACGAAGAAGAATCGCGAGGAAGAAGAAGCTTCGGGCGAGTTCTGCTTTTATACCAACCGCCTTCGAAAACAAGGATATAGCAATGCTGGCGCGTTTAGAAGCACAAAGACGCCCAGTGGCTCGGCTGGCAGCGCCCCCTGCCTAGCACGCGACACGTCCCTGGCTCGAATCTCACTCGACGCGCTATCGGCCCTCTAGGCCCGACCCAAAATTACCAAAATGCCCCTGGGCCTCCCGGGAAGACCGGGATGAAATTTCCGGGCCGTTACAATATTCCCCCTTTATAAGACTTTCGTCCTCGAAAGTCACTTAAGATTGAAACAGCTCGGGATACTGCAATCTCATCTCATCCTCCCTCTCCCAAGTGGCTTCCTCTGAACTCTGACTCCTCCACTGAACATTTACACCGGATTTCACGACACGCAGTTGTCTTTGTCTCAAAAGCAAGAATCCCCACTGGTTTTCCTCAAGCTCAAATCCTCATTCACCGCAAAGGCTCAAAATCAACAATGTGCGACGGGTCCGACACGCACTTCCTCAACATCGAAACATGAAAAACAACGTGCATCGCGAAAATGACGGAGGCAAGGCTAATCGATAAGCGACCCGCCTATCCTCTCCAGAATCTCAATGGACCAACAAAACGGGGACTCGGCTTCCCACGCTTGCCAAACCTCAAAACACCTCGCATCGGTGCGACCTTTAGGAATACATGTTTGACCAACCTCAAACTCCAAATCCCGACGCCGAACATCGGCGTAACTCTTCTCATCGCTCGAAATTTTGTCAACATACGAGCTCTAATCTTCTCGACGGCATCATTGGTCAATCGCAAAGAACTCGGGACCCAAAACACGCCTATCACCAACCTCTTCCTGAGAACACGGGAGATCGATAACGCTTACCATAGAAAGCCTCGAATGGAGCCATCTCGAATCGTCGATCGATAATCGTTGTTATATGCAAACTTCATCATATACGAATCATGGTCCCAATCGCCGGAAATCCAACACACAAGCCCTCAACATATCTTCGAGAATGGTTCACCCTCTCGATGCATCTCCATCGGATGCGAGGTGAAAAGTCATCTTTGAAGCCGCACTCGGTGCCAAAACCCTTCCGAGCGCTCTCCGTAAACGAGAAGTGAACCTCGAATCACGGCCGATACGATCCTCACAGCACACCGTGATAACGAATGATCTCGCTCCAAAAACAATCGCGCCCACTATTCCACGGTATAAGTGTCTCTACGGGAATGAAGTGTGCGCTCTTAGTCAATCGATCGACTATCACCCAAATCGAGAGAACTTCCTGAGTCCTCGGCAAAAACGAGAGATAAAGTCCATGGAGATCTCTTCCCATTTCCACCGAGGTACACTCACGGTGTTTGCAACAAACCAGTAGGTCTCTGCTCGGTGCCTTCACTTGCGACAAGTGAGACATCGACCGACAAACTCGCCACATCTCTTTTCATACCCATCCACCGGAATGTCTCGCTTAAGATCTCGATACATCTTGGTACCCGGGGTGCCAAGCAAACGGAGAATTGTGGGCCTCTCGAGCAACTCTCGCCGCAAACTGCGACATCCGGAACACACAACCGCCTCTGTGACACAATTTCATTATCTCGTGAATACACAAAGTCAAAATCTTCATCAAGCACTAACTCTGTCACCCAATTTCTTGAGTGCGTGGTCACTCGATTGACTATCAATAATCCATTTGTCTAATCGATGGTCGGATCCAATCGAGCCACTCTCATGATAACCTCACCTAACAACATCGCAATCTCGGCCCGCTCGAACTCTCTTCGTAATCTGGGTGGGAGCTCAACAACACCGCGCGAGTGCGACGTCTTCCTACTCAGAGCATCGGCTACAACATTGGCTTTACCCGGATGGTACAGAATCTCGCGATCATAATACTTCACCAACTCTAACCATCTCCTCTGCCTCATATTCGGCTCCTCCTTCGAGTAAAGCGGATACTTGAGGCTCGGTGATCGGTAAACATCCGGATCCGCTCACCATACGGTAATGCCTCCAAATCTTGATTGCAAACACCATCGCCGCCAACTCCATATCATGAGTCGGATAGTTCTGCTCATATGGCTTCAGCTGACGGGAAGCATAAACAATGACCTTCCCGTGCTGCATCAACACACAGCCCAACCCGAACTTGGAAGCATCGCTGTAAACCACGAAACCACCTGTCCCCTCCGAGACTGCCAACACTGGTGCTGAAGTCAAACTGCGCTTGAGCCGGGCAAAGCTCTCATCACACCTACCATCCCAAACAAACTCGACACCCTTCCTCGTCAGACGAGTGAGGGGCGAGGCTATGGCGGAAAAGTCCTTAACAAACCGACGGTAGTAACCTGCCAGGCCCAGGAAGCTGCGTATCTCGGTAACTGAAGTCGGCCTGGCCCACGAACTCACGGCCTCAATCTTTGCAGGATCCACAGCTATACCATCTCTCGAGACTACGTGACCTAGGAAGGCCACTTGTTCCAACCAGAACTCACATTTGGAAAATTTCCCATAAAGCTGGTTTTCCCTCAAGGCTGTCAACACTTGTCTCAAATGTTCTGCATGATCCTCCCTGGTCCGTGAATAGATCAGAATATCGTCAATGAACACGATGACGAAGCTGTCCAAAAATGCTTTGAACACCCTATCCATCATGTCCATGAACGCTGCTGGTGCATTAGTCAACCCAAACGACATGACCCCAAACTCGTAGTGCCCATATCTAGACCTGAACGCTGTCTTAGGAATGTCGGCGTCCCTAATCCGCAACTGATGATACCCGGATCTCAAATCTATCTTGGAGAACACGGAAGCTCCCTGAAGCTGATCAAACAAATCATCGATACGGGGCAACGGATACTTACTCTTCACTGTCACCTTATTAAGCTCACGATAGTCAATGCATAGGCGCATCGAACCATCCTTTTTCTTCACAAACAACACTAGCGCTCCCCACGGGGACACACTCGGACGGATGAACCCCCGATCTAACATCTCCTGCAACTGAACCTTCAGTTCCTTTAACTCGGCTGGCGCCATACGATACGGAGCCTTCGAGATAGGGAGGGTCCCTGGCTCGAGCTCAATTGTGAAGTCAACCTCTCTCTTCGGGGGCAACCCCGGTAATTCCTCAGGAAACACATCCGCAAACTCTCGCACAACCGGCACTTGATCAATAGTCAGTGAGGGACGGCTCTCTCCGGACAATTTGGCTAGGTAGTCTTAAGCTCCATGAGCTAGCAAACGACGAGCTTTCACAGCTGACACCATCGGCGGGCAAACTCCACCCTGAACTCCACGAAACTTGAAGCTGGGCCGACCCGGCGGCCTGAACACTACTTCCTTCCGGTGGCAGTCAATCAATGCGTGGTTAGCGGCTAACCACTCCATACCGAGAATCACATCGAAACCACTCATGGGTAGAACTATGAGCGTAGCTACCAGCAACTCTCCGGATATCTCGATCCGGCCATCCTTAACCTTATCTTTTGCTAACATATTAACTCCCGAAGGAGTTGCAACAGATAATTCAAAACCTAGAGGCTCTAATCTCAACCTAGCATGCTCAGCAAACAATACAGATACAAACGAGTGCGTAGAACCAGAGTCAAACAAGACAAATGCACAATGATCCAAAACAAGAAGCGTACCTTCCACTGCGGCATCCGCACGCTCGGCCTCCTAGCGGTTCGTAGAGCGAACACGACCCGCTTCCGCTGCTGCGCCGCACAGCCGAATCGTCATAGCCGGTTGATCGCAGAAACGGGCCACATGCCCCCCTCTTCCACATCGAAAACATAGCCTGGGCCCGGTCTGACAAGCTCCAAGGTGGGCTCTCCCGCAAGTAGCACAAACGGGAATCTGCCTGGGACCGCCCTACTGGCGAGGCTGGAAATGAGCCGGAACCCTACGCTGATCCCGGTTCGGAATTTGTCCCTGACGGCGCTCGCCGCCTCCTCGGAAGTCAAACCTCCTCTTCTGTCCCACCACAGCTGGGACAGGGCGCTGAGCCGGAGCGGCAACAATTCGCTCAACAGGATACTTTCCATTGTAAATAGTGGCTAGCTGAACAGCTCTAACATAAGTGCTAGGAGCCTGTGCCCGGACATCCTGAGACACACCCTGCCTCAGACTAGAAATGAACTTCCGAATTTTCAACTCAGGGGTTGCAATCAGCTGCGGAGCAAAATAGCCATACTCCGAAAACTTCCTCTCGTACTCCTCTATAGAATCGAAACCTGCCAGAGATTCGGAAAAGCGCTACCATCTTCTCTTGAGCCTCATCACTAATGTACTTGGCTTTAAATTCTGTCTTGAAGAACTCCCAGGTAGCAGGTGGAGACCCAACTGGTCTCTCACTCAGGTGGACTCCCACCACCATCTAGCTACGCCCCTAACACATGGGCCGTGCACACCTCGGCCTCGAACATCGGGGCACACCATAATCGGGAAGGTGTACTCCAAATGGGCAATCCAAAATTTCTTTGCTAAAGCATCACCTGTGGCGTCAAACTTATCAGGGTTCCATTTTACGAAATCCTTCAACCATTTACCAAGCTCATCGCCACCTTCCGCCACTTCTGCCTCAAAGGTCACTGGCTCGCGAGTCAAGTCTTCTTTGCGCCTGCTGAAACAAACGAAGTCACCGCTCGATCTGAGCTCGGGACTCTTCCCGCTGCGCTGCCAACAAAGCCTGGGTCTCTACCCTCTGGCCACTCAACAGGTCGACCACCATAGACCTCATAGAATTAGCAAATTCTGCTTCAGGAGCAGTCTCACGGCGCACAGTTGCCTCAATGCCTACTTTGGGCTCAACGGGGGGAGCTACAGGCGGAATGCTATCAGTCTCAGCTTGGGACGATGTCCCTAGGGTGTCAGATCCGATCCTGACACCTCGGCCTCCTCTCGGGCGTCCTCTTCCGGCGCGGGTAACTAGCATGCTGGCGATCTACACCCAAACCAATAACGACTCAGAACCTGCTCGTCTCCGCTCCACAATACTACACAAGGCATACACTAGATGACAGGTATTGTAAATTCTTAACCCTTTTTTTACAACAAATAGTAAACTTAGGCGTACTGATGATCCGTGTTGAGTGCTAGTGATCATGGGAAAACGACCTACAACAACGAGTCATACTATAGAATTTATGACTCGAGCTCGATACCAAATCAGAATCTGACCGACCGAATGGGGCACTAAATGGGCCCTTATCCCAATGCTTGCATTCAAAGTAAAGGACATTTAAACAGACATGATTTCGGATTCCAATTAAAACAAAAACATTCAAAATAACCCCTTTAAAAACTAGACAATTTCCTGGAACTCCGTCCACTGTTTCCAAGCACCTGTTCCAAGATAAATACATTTCCAAAGTTTACTCTGATCAGAGATTTACTAAAAATCATTCAAAACCTGTTCAGATACAAAATGCAGGAATCCACAAATATTTACAAAACATCCTAGGGCTCCGTGCCCGGCTACATGCATTTAGGGGAAAACAAAACACAAAGAGTCATAATACAAAAATCAGAGTTGGAAGACTGGGCCCCATGATCACAGCTCCTCCTTCAGGCATCCTGTCGCGCACCACGATTACCTGTGAAAAACCACAGAATAAGGGTGAGTAACGAATTACTCAGTAAGAATCCCCAACCGGGGTACAATACGATATACATGGTCATCTCGATGAGCGTATGCAAGCTATGGATATAAACACAGAATAGAGCACATAGCTTAGCCCACACTTGGGCCTCGGATGCCAATTTAAGGTCTTAGTCCGGAATAATATCACCACACAGTCCAATACATAAGTCGCCCTATACGAGAAACAAGTTCCGGCCTCACTGTCTCATCGTCGACGAAAGGTACATCGCTCAAGATCCCGAGGAGCTCTCCGGTCGGCTCTGTAATGAGCGTAAGCATGCACCGCGTGCTGCTCTGCGCGCACCATGGGGGTGTCGGGTCCAGAGGCAAGTCGCCCATGTCCGATCACCACGCCTAACTAAATCTTTGGATCGGTGTCACCGACATAGGGGTGTGAGACCTGAGACACGTAAACTATGTCACCTGAACCACGCACACCGAGGCTAAGGAAGCGGGTCGTGGTAGGCTTACACCAGAAGCCGCCTTACCTTAACAGTGGCAATCGGGGGCTACGGCCGAACACGCCGAGGGGCGTGCCGACTCAAGGGACGAGGCAATGCCAAGTCATCATCCCGACGTTTGGGGCATTTAACGATCCGCCACCCTCACCCAAGATTGCGGGGCCTACCGCTTGGGTTAGCTAATCCTCACGGGGTCCAGTGGGCGGAATGACTTGCTCGGCGACGCCCCCGCCATGGATGCAAGGTACTTTATGCATCGGGCCGGATGATGCTATCTACACCGCAATTCTAACCCGCCCTAGCAAACAAACAAACAATTTCATAAAATCCAATACGTGCTCAATAAGAATACAACGAGCCTAGCATGATACTACGAAGCAAAGGCAGATCACGAGCATGCTAGAAAGAAACAACCTAGCATGGATTAACATGAGAATTAAATCGGAAAATCATGCTAATCGGGAATTCGAGAATAGAATACCTAGCTACACATGTCAATAAACACAAACAAGCCAATCAATCGGCAATCACATATAATATTGCAGTGGTCCACACAACTCGGTAAGAAATCCTTACCTTGGTGGGGGACGATTACACGAAAACCTAGGGTCATGAGCTTAACGCGAACTAGCTATCGAGAACCTATCCATCACAACACAATTACACACAAAATTCTACATTAAATTAAATATAATAAAATAAATAGGCTCAGCTCGGCTCTCACTCGGCTCGGCGCGGCTCGGCTCGGCAGAAGGACACGCGACACGGCGCTGGGGCGCGGCTTGGCGACACGGGTCGGCGGCACGGGTCGGCTGGCGGCGAGCAGCGGACACACGGACACGGCTACGGGCTGTTTTCAGAGCGCGAGCGATGCAGAGGCGCGCAAGCGCGCGCGGTGTGCGGCGCGGGCTCGCGCATCGCAGCAGCGGCGACAGAGCACGAAAATAGGGGAGATGGAGAAAACCCAAAATCGAGCGATCCACGGGGATTCGACGAGCGATTCTTTGATTGTGAACTCCCCTACACTAGCTGCACACAAACCATCCAGAAATTCACTTCACCACGGCCGGGAAACGAAACCCGGAAGTAGGGGGCTCGGATCGAAGAAGAGAAGAAGAAAGGAAGAAAAACTTACCTTCAATTTAAAAGGATCGACCTTTTGAGTGGGAAGAAAACCACGATCGAATCGGAGCTGGAGAAGGAAGAAATCGCCAGAAATCGCCGGTCGGTCGAAGGAGAAACGAAGAAGAATAGCGAGGAAGAAGAAGCTTCGGGCGAGCTCTACTTTTATACCAACCGCCTTCGAAAACAAGGATATAGCGATGCTGGCGCGTTTAGAAGCACAAAGATGCCCAGTGGCTCGGCTGGCAGCGCCCCCTGCTTAGCACGCGACACGTCCTTGGCTCGAATCTCACTCGACGCGCTATTTAATTCTTTATTTATTTCCACATTCTTCCAAGCCCAAATGCTTTCACCAAAATTCCCAATTCCATTCAATTCGACTCATAATTTTTCCGGGCAATTTAAAATTTCAAAACCGGCCCTGTCGGCCCGACCCAAAATTACCAAAATGCCCCTGGGCCTCCCGGGAAGACCGGGATGAAATTTCCGGGCCGTTACACTGAGGCTTAAAACTCTTTCAACCCTAGCTGTTGTTGTATTCGTAGTTATTGGACTATCAAGACATAGCTAATCATCAAGCTAGTGTCGCATATATGTCCTAGACTCCCAATAGCCTTTCACGGGTCTCATTGGCAATTATCAGTAGACTTGACACTCATACCGCTCAAATCGGTTGATAGTCACAACTAGTTTTTCTTTTAACTAGGTTATTCAAGACCAGTTCGGTACGATTAAATTTCAATTAGACCGGTTTAATCAAACCTATTCAAACCAGTCAATGAGAACAGTCAATGGTCAACTATCAACAGTCAGCAGTCAACTGTAAATAGTCAGCGGTCAACTTTCAACAGTCAACTATCAACTATCAGCGATCAACGGTCAACAGTCAACGGTCAACAATTTAAGCTCATCTTCAAATCAGTTTCAAATTTTTTTATTCCTCATATTTAAATATGCTAGTCTCTCAAGTTAGCAATATTGATAACTTTGCTTTATACATAAAAATTTCATGCATATTCATGCACTTTTCAGGACTTGGGATTGGGGAGGACGATTGGCAATGCTGAATTATGTGTAGGGTAAATCTTCTGAAGGTAAAACCTTTTTTGTACAATAAACCTGAAATTCAGTCGAGTAACGAGTCAGCATGTGTTTCAAATTCTCTAGATCCATTCCATAAGGATAGTCTTGTCATGATCTGGCATTATCGTTTAGGTCACCTACACTTTTCCTACCTTGAACACTTATTTCCATCTCTATTTGCCCATAAAAATAGTAAATACTTTCAATGTGAGATTTGCCAAGTATACAAACATACTCGCACCCAATATGTACCGCATCCTTATATCCCATCTCAACCATTCTCACTTGTCCATGGGGACATTTGGGGACCATCAAAAGTAAAAAATATTATTGGGGCACGTTGGTTCATGTTGTTAGTAAATGATCACACTGGTTTAAGTTGGACATTTCTTATGAAAGATAAGTCTGAAACTGGTCATATATTCATTGTGTTTCATAAAATGATTCAAAACCAATTTCAAACCAATATCAAAGTTCTTAAGACAGATAATGTTTGTGACTTCTTTAATTCAAACTTCAACACCTTTCTTCAATCTAACGGCATTGTTCATCAGGGTTCTTGTGGCTACACATCTCAACAAAATGGTGTGGTTGAACGTAAGAATCGCCATCTCCTTGATGTCGCTAGATCCCTCATGCTCACTTCAAAAGTCCTAAAGAAGTTCTGGGGTGAAGTTGTTCTAGCAGCTACATAACTAATTAATCTCATGCCCTCCCGCATTCTCAAGTTTCAAACGACTTTATAAAGTTTACTTACTCTGTATCCTACATCCCACCTTGTGTCCCACATCCCACTTAAAATATTTGGATGTACATCCTTTGTTCATGTTTATCCTCAACTTGGTACTAAAATTGACGCATGGTCTATCAAATGTATCTTTCTCGGATACTCGTCTAATAAGAAAGGCTAAATATGTTATTATCCTCCAACACATGAGTTCTTTCATACCATAGATGTTATCTTTTTTGAAAACCTATATTATTTTCCCAATTCTGTAGTTCCGGGGGAGAATAATGATAGTGAACCACAAAATTGGGACTGCATACCTCTTTTTGCCCTAACCTCATCTGAAATATCCTCTCCTAAAATCATTCTCGAGTCACTTTCTCATGAAATCATTCTCGAGTTACCTTCTCCTGAAATCATGCTCGAGTCACCTTCTCTTGCAATCCTTCATGAGTCACCTTCTCTCGAAATCATTCCCAAGTCTACCTATCAGGCTGAATTTCAAGTTTATTCTCGGAGATCAAAATAACCTGAAGCGCAACCCTCACAAGTTCAACAAATTCAAGATCTGAATCACCATCCTGATGTCCCTCGGACCGTTGAAGATGACAGACCAATCACCTTGTGGAAAGGTATTCGTTCATGTACTCAACATCCTATACATTACCATTTATCATACACAAATTTGACACCAATTTTAGAGCATTTGTAACGACTCTAAATCAGATACAAATTTCCAACACCGTACATGAAGCTTTACAGAAGCCTGAATGGAAAGCAACCACTTTAGAGGAGTTGGGAGCACTAAAAAAGAATGGTACTCGGATTCTTGTCGATTTACCTCCAAGGAAACACACAGTGGGATGAAAATGGGTTTTCACTACCAAACTGATACGATCCGGACCTTGGAGTTTTAGGAATTAAGTATTAGTATTTATTATGTATTAGTTAATTGCTATTTTAATTGTATTGGGCTTGGGCCTATTATTAGTCTTTTAGTTAATTAGGGTTTAGGGTTATAAATAGGAGATGATAGGTCTTTGTTAATCATCCATTGAATTATCGTCTTTGTACTCAGGGCTCTTTGAGAGATACTCTCGAGAGATTTATCGTAGTTTAATAATATTTTGTGGTAGATTCTATCATTTTGGTATCAGAGCCATTTACCGATCCAAGAATGGTGAGTACTAAGATGGAAACAAGGATGCAAGAATGCGAAGAAGGGTCGGCGGAATTGGAAAGGAGGCTAAAGGATGTAGAAGCAAGGATGGAATCGCTTGAAGAACGTTTGGGGAAAAAGATGGATTTGAAATTCGAACAGCAGGATGCGAAGTTCGAGATGATCAACCGGAGCCTGCAGATGTTAATGGAATCGAAGCAAGAAGACAAAAGGAAGGGGCTGGCGATTGAGGCTGCGAGCGAGGGAGAGGATGCGGTGCCCACGGGTGCGGCGGCTGCGGTTGGGGCGGCGGGCGAGCAAGGGGAGAATGGGTCGGGCGCGGGAGGAGGGACGTCCGGAGAGGAGGTGAGCGCGATGGGGGGTTACAGCGGGGTTGGGCGAGCGGGCGTTGGTGTCGGGGCTGCGGGCTGTGGCGTCGGGCTGGCGTCAGGCGTGGGCGACGCGAGCAGGGCGGGCGGCGGGGTCTGTCCGAGAGGAGCAGCCGGCGGGGTCGGCGGCCCAAGCAGAGAGGCTTGTGCGGGGGGTGGCGCGTCGGGTGGTCGCGCTGGCTGGGGCTCGAGCGGGGTCGGCGGGGGAGAACCCGACACACAGAGGGGCTGGTACGCAGGGGGGCGCGTAGGCTGGGGCTCGACCGTAGGCGGCGCTGAGGCCTTAGGCTGGGGTGCTGGCGTGGGGGTGTGCAGAGCCGGGGGCGAGCGGGGTTGAGGCTGTGGGCTGAGGCCAGGCGCGGGATCGGGAGGCGTGTGGCACGACGGAGCCTAGGAGGGACCAAACTCGGGTTGGGGCTCGGGCGTAGGCGGCGCTGCGGCCTCGGGTTGAGGCGCGGGCATGGGGGTGTGCGGAGTCAGGGTCGAGCAAGGCTGAGGCGGTGGGCTCGAGTCAAGCGCGGGGCAGGGCGGCGGCCCAGGGCCACCGGGTCGGGGCAGGCTGGTCGGGGCGGGTTGGTTTGGGCCAGCCAGGTTGGACCGGAGAGGGAGCCGTTTCGATTGTGGGGGACCGAGATTCGACCGAAAGGGGGAACCGAAGGTCGATGGTCGAGGCAACGAGTTTACGGAGGAGAGGAGGGTGCGGATCGGTTATGATAAGCCGATAGCGCGTGACGGTTGGAACGACCGGGGATGGGATAATCAATTTCGAGGAGACCGAGAGGACTAGAAGGAGTGGGAGGATCGTTATGAATGAGAAGGACAGAGAACAGGAGGTAGAGAAGGGTCGGTGTTAGACAGAAGGATATGGAAACTCGAGATGCCAGTATTCAAAGGGCTTACCGATGAGGATTTGGACGGATGGTTGTGTCGAGTAGAACGATACTTTTGGGTAAACTGGTTGGAAGGACAGGAACGGGTCGATGCTGCAGCTCTGTGTATGGAGGGTGAGGCTTTGGAATGGTTGCAGTATGAGGAAGATCGATCCCCGATTAGTTCTTGGGAAGAATTTCGAGAACTATTATTGCACCGGTTCTAACCAACGATTAATGACAACAAGTACGCCAATTTGATGAGCTTACAACAGGTTGGAACAGTTAAAGAGTATCGACGACTGTTTGAGAAGTATGCAAAGGGAATGTGTGATATTAGTGCAAGTGCATTAGAAGGGAAATGGGAAAGCAGGTTGAAGGCAGAAATTAGAAGTGAAATGAGGAAACTGCGACCTGTTGGGATTCAGGATAAAAAGTTTATGGCACAGGTGATTGAGGATGATTTTGTTTTTCAGGCTGCCCAAAATGAGGAAAGTACTTCTGCAACGGTCAAGGCTAAAGCAGGAACGATTACATCAGGAACTGGAAGCACAGAGACTCTTTCTCACAGGACTACAACCATTCACCCTGCGACCTGTAAAAAACTCACTGAAGCCGAAATTCTAGCAAGGAAGGACAAAGTGTTATGCTTCCGTTGTGATGAACGATTTGTCCCAGGACATCGTTGTCAGAAGAAAGAACTCCAGAATTTGGATGTGTGGGTCGTTTGAGATGCGCACGAGTACCAGGATGTGGATGTGACAGACTTTTCGCCAGATGACGGAGCTGCAGAAGATGGCATCGGAGATGGAACACCTTGAGGACAAGGTGGCTCTTGGGGGGGAAAGTATTGATACGATCCGGACCTTGGAGTTTTAGGAATATTAGTATTAGTATTTATTATGTATTAGTTAATTGCTATTTTAATTGTATTGGGCTTGGGCCTATTATTAGTCTTTTAGTTAATTAGGGTTTAGGGTTATAAATAGGAGATGATGGTCTTTGTTAATCATCCATTGAATTATCGTCTTTGTACTCTGGGCTCTTTGAGAGATACTCTCGAGAGATTTATCGTAGTTTAATAATATTTTGTGGTAGATTCTATCACAAACATAGACCAGACGAAAGTATAGAGCGATTTAGAACTCGTTTGGTAGCTAGAGGCTTCACCCAAGCATATAGGATGTACTATCAAGAGACTTTCGCACCAATTGCCAAATAACATACCATCCGGGTACTTCTCTCTATTGCATCCAATTTAGACTGGCCATTAGTTCAACTTGATGTAAAAAATGCATTTCTAAATGGTGACTTAGTTGAGGATGTGTATGTGGATGTTCCTCCGAGTTTTGAAGGCTGGTATACTAGTGGAAAAGTATGTAAGCTCAAGAAATCACTTTACAGGTTGAAGCAGTCACCTCGGGCATGGTTTGAGAAGTTTACCACTATGCTAAAACTCGATGATTATATTTAGTGCCAGTCTGATCACATGTTTATTAAACATTTCTCATTTGATTAAATGGTCATACTAATAGTATATGTTGATGATATCATTCTCATAGGAAATGTGTGTGAAGAAATCATTCGTCTAAATAAACTGCTTTCAATCGAATTTGAAGTTAAAGACTTGGGACACTTGAGATACTTCTTAGGGATGGAGGTAGCTAGGTCTAGTGAAGGGATTTCTATAACTCAACAGAAGTATACACTAGATCTCTTGAAATAAACTGGTTTAAGTAGTTGCAAACTAGTAGACACGCCTATGGATGCGAATACCAATCTTGGAATAAACCCTGAAGATGAGATAGTTGATCGTGGAAGATACCAACGACTAGTTGGGAAGTTAATATATTTAACTCACACTCGACCGGATATTAGCTTTGTAGTAGTGTGATAAGTCAGTTTCTGAACAAACCGTCTAAAGAATATATGGAAGCTGTGTATAGAATCTTGAGGTATCTCAAGAATGATCCTGGAAAGGGTATTATGTTCAGAAAAACCACGAGTCGGTTGTTGAAAATCTATACAGATGTAGACTTGGCTGGCTCTCCCATTGATCGGAAGTCAACTTCAGGATACTATTCCTATGTGTGGGGAAATTTAGTCACCTAGAAAAGAAAGAAACAACCAATTGTAGCTCGAAGTAGTGTCGAAGCTGAGTTTTGCTCACTAGCCCTTGGAATATGTGAAAGGATTTGGTTGAAATGTCTTCTCATAGAATTAAAGATGGAGATTGAAAGCTCCGCAGAAGTTTTATGTGATAATTAATCTGCTATAGCTATTGCAACATCATGATCAAATGAAACATGTTGAGATCGATCGTCACTTCATTAGTGAGAAAATCGAGGCTAATATCATTACATTGAAATATGTACCATCACAAGAATAGGTTGCAGATATATTGACCAAGGCACTTCATCGACCTAGTCTTGGTGGATTAATATCCAAGCTCAACATGCGAAGCATATATCGTCCAGCTTGAGGGGGAGTGTAGAAAGTCTAGCTAGTTAGAGTCTACCCCTTTTATTTCTCCTTCTATTTCTCTAACTTAATTCAGTTAGTCTACATTCGATAATTAGAGAGGTTAGTTTACATTTTATTATTAGGGAGGTTAGTTTACCACTTTACTGTATAAATATGTATATTACTTCACTTGAATGAATAAGAAAAGTATATAAATTCCTCTCATACATATGCTTATATTGCATTGCTCATTAACTAGAAAATTAATAGTACTATTAAGTAGAAAAAAGAATTGATCAGTCATTTAGAATGCAAACCTCTTTATTTGATTACAAAGGTGCAACCCTTGTAGAGCCTTTGCTTTTATTTGAGAGGATATGAGCATAACAGTATTCTGTCAATGCCTTTGCCTTTACCTTGCAACCAGTGACCTCACACCGTAGAATCTTATCGACCATTGCCGAACATGATCTTATCTTCCCATTCTCCCTAATACCCTAAGGATAATCGCCACCAATGCCGCCCTCAACCTCCTTTTCATCCTCCTTAAACGGACTCTCTATTATGTAATTAAATTGGTATATGCCAGGAATTTTGTAAGGAGGCACAACCTTGTGGTGTATAAACAGTGTGGTGTATAATCGCCACCAATGCGCCTTCTATCTAAACCGATGCTCCAAACACACCCTTAGATAGAAGGCGCACATAAACAGTGTGGTGTGTATTTTCAACAAGGTCATTGCAACGAGCGCAACCGAACGAACCCCTTATAATCCTTCTAGAGAGATTTGCATTTTTATCAGAATGAAGTCATTGTACAACTTCCAACAAAATACTTGATTTTGTTGGGAACAGCCATGTTCCACACCCTTTTTCACCAACGACCTTGCAACTCACTATTCGACATGAAAGGTCGAGGAATAAGACAAGTGGCAAGGCGTAACAAGAATTAACAGTGAAAATACCATTTTGTTCGAAGTTCCACAAGATGGAGTCTTTTTTGTTGGTTTTAGGCGTAGTAAGGCTTAAAACAATCCTTGCATCCTTTGAAGCCAACCTACCATTAATTAAGCGCTCATCTCATAGCCCAACCAAATTAATAAGATAGAAAACATTTTCCCCTTTCACCTTGCTCTTTTTAGTGACCCAAAGAGAAGAAAGGTGCAGATCCAATTATGTGAGAAAATATTAACCGAGGCCCCGTCCCAATTCTCTATCTCAACCCTTTATTCAGCAACTCCCGACCCCAAAGGATACTATGTTAAGTAAGCTAGCTTCTACCATCTATTTTAGCTTCCAAAAAGCTCTTTGTCGAAAAGTATTTCCATTTCAAAACATTGTATAAGAAAGAATCTTGGTTCGTCAAAGCTCCAAGCCTATTTAGCTAAAATGGCTTGATTAAAGAGCTAAATATCCCTAAAACCAAGCCCCCCAACAAAATTAGACCGACAAGCCAGACTTCAGTTAGTAGAGTCAGTCACCCCACTAGAACTTGGCTGAAATCCTATGACACTCCTTAATGAGACTCTTAGGGAGGCTAAAAGCACTCCATAGAATAAGTTGGGATAGCTTGGAGGATCGCTTTAATGAGGACTTCTTTCTCTCTTGACGAGAAAAATTTGTGCTTCCATTTAAAAAGGTAGGCTCAAAATTATCTTTAATAAATTTGAAAGACTACTTTTTTTAACCTAAGAAAGAAACTGTAATGCTTAGATATTTGCCATGAGCATCAACTTTCTTAATTTTAAGGATGCTCATAATTGAATCATGTATTACAAAAGTGGTGTTAGGACTAAAGCAGATGGTTGAATTATCTAAGTTAACCTTTTGGCCTATGATGACCTTACAGGCTGGCAAGATATTAGCCATACTCGTAACTTCTAACTCATTTGCTTTGATGAACAAAAGGCATTCATCAACAAATATAAGATGAAACCATTTAGTGTTTCTGTCTCCACTCTTTTTTTAGAAGGATAAAGGATGTAACAGGATACTAGGGGTCATTTAGCTACTATTATAAAATTATAATAATTGGTTAATCCCTTAAACCTTATAAATAACAATCCTTTTGTATTTTGATAATAAAAACTCTCATAATTGTATTCTTGAAGATTTGTTTTTATTGGGTTTGAAACCATGAGGAAATGTAATGTCATCAATTAAAAAAATGAAAGGAAGAAAATAAGAGATAGAAAAGTGTTGGTTGATTTAATTAAATTTACTCCAATCCATAAGCTTAGGTTTTTTTATTGATTGGTGGTTTAACATAATTCGACATGGTTGTAGGGCACTACTCAAATTTCAAAGCCCACAAGTGAAGGGGAGTGCACAAATGTGAGATCAAAACCTTAACAACATGTAACACATCGGATCAAACAAATGAAATAGTCTATAGTTGTACATGGTTTGAGTTAGAGTGAACTAGGGATATTTTATGACCCAACCCAATATATCGGGTTGGTTAGTTTTGTAACCAAGTAACTCGAATAAAGAGGATAATTAAATAAAAACCCAACCCAGTTCATATTTATCTGGTAGGTTGGTTTGAGTTGAATCATAGATTATTTGTTTTTAATTTATACAGCTATCTACTATCTTAACTTTTTAAAATCCCTTTATTCTTCTATTTGTCTTTTTTGTTATTATTTGCTTTATTTTGCCCCTCTGTCAACTCTTTTTGAACTCACACTGATGTCACTCATGCACTGCACAAGTAGTGGTTATCACCTTTCAATGACGACACTCTTGTTGAACCATGTCCCTTCTTGATGAGGTGACTTGGCATACGCAGTGACGGTCACCCAAACACTTACACTAATGTCACTCATGTTCTCTGCATGCACGGTAATCATCTTCTCTTACAGTAATAACACTCTTATTCGACCAAGTGTCGTCTTTATGGAGTGACTTGACATATGCAGCGATGGTCACCAAACCCTAATAGTGATGTCACTTCTGCTCTCTTCCTACATTTGTGGCCACTAGACCTTTAAAATGATGACACTCTTACTCTCTGCTTGTACTGGTGATCACCTTCCCTTATGGTGATGACACTCCTACTTGACCAAGTGCCTTCTTTATAGGGTGACTTGGCATACACAATTGTGGACATCTTCATTTACGATGATGCACTCCGGCTAGACTGCAAGTGTCTTCTTTATAGGGTGACTCGACATACCCAATAGTGGTCACCAAATCCTTACAGGTGACGTCACCAGACCCTTGTTTTCTTTTCCTTTTTTCTTGCTTCTACTAGCCTTTTGTTTTTTCTCTTACTTTTTTTTTTCTTTGCGAGCAGCCTTTTTAAATTTAACCTCTTTTTTCTTTTCTTTTTGTATAATTTTCTTTCTTTTGGTGAGAATATGGTGTACTTTACTAATCACCCAGATCCCAAGAAAAACTGCTTGATCATCATGAGAGATGAAGAACAATCCATTAGTCAGGGAGTCATCCTCCCTATAGGAAAACTTATGTATGGAAACTTTAGAGAATTGTAGCCGCTTATAGAAAATTCTAATACTTTATCTAGATGGTCAAGAAAAAGATTCTTGGGTCCCGACACATCGTTGAAGGCATGGTTCTTAGACTCCCAAATTCATAACCGCATGTAGAATAACAACCTGCTGCCAACACTAGGTCGACAAATTATTGCAAATGAAAATTTTCGTTTGGACACTTTATTGAAGATTCGTGGAGAGTTCTCGTATACCACTTTTTATTAAGAATGACTGGAGGTCATCATTTTTAGGAAAGACAAAATACTAAAAAAGACTCCTTTGTTTGATATTTTGATGGCTTCTATGTATACGTATGATCGCAACAATGATATAATCCAAGCTTTCTATGACGCATGTTGTTGAACAACGAATACTCTTCATACATCTTCAAAAGGATTATAGATCACTTTGTGAGATATGCGAATACTAGGGGTCTTCCTATCAAAGGAAGATTTTATGATGAAGTTATCATGTATTATAAAGAGTTTCTAGCTTCATCTGAACGAGAAGACAAACAAAGCCCAAAAGGTTGCGAACATTTGTTTGCTGCTTATTATAATATCACATCTAAACCAGTCAATCGCTCTCTAATTTCTATCAGTTCGTGGGTCTCTTTTTTATTCAAGGGTGATTTTAAGTATGTCAGGCCTCTTCTTAAAAAGTCGAAGAAAAATTGTCATTCTTGTTCAACTCATAATCTAGACGGAGTATCTGTCAACCGCCACCATTGGTCTGAAAAAGAGAAAGCTTTGTTTGAAGAGTTAAACATAGAAGTTGACATGCAGGATAAGACGTATTAAGCATTGTTTCTTTCCTATTGGTTGTGCGACTCTATGTTTCCTACTAATATGGTTCCCATGTTAAGAAGCCAAGTCACCATATAAAAGTCAAACATTCTCAATATTGGCCAAAATTGAGACCACAAGTCTAAATGTATATCCTTTTGCCATAAGAGATGCAACTTTAAAAACCTCTTAACGTAGAGAAACCTGTTTATTAAGTAACACAAAGATGCACAACCTGCAAGAACGAAAAGTGGCCAAATATGTTTTATCTTGCATGTCAACTTTTATGTCTAACTCTTCAAACAAAATCTACTCTTTTTCAGACCAATGGTGGCGGTTGATAGATAATCCATCTAGATTATAAGTTAAACAAGGATGACAATTCTTCTTCGACTTTCTAGCAAGATGTCTCACATACTTCAAATCACACTTGAACCAAAAAGAGACCCACAAACTAATAGAAACTAGAGAGCGATTAACTTGTTTAAAGGCGATGTTATAATAAGCAACAAACAAATGTTCACAACCTTTTGGGCATTGTTCTTCTCGTTCAAACAAGGCTAGAAACTCTTTAGCACACGAGATAACTTCATCATAAAATCTTTCTTTGATAGGAAGACCCCTAGTCTCCGCAAAGTGATCGATAATTCTTTTGAAGGTGTATGAAGAGTATTAGTTGTTCAACACCATGCTTCACATAAAGTTCGGATTATATCATTGTTGCAATCATACATATACATAGAAGCCATTAAAACATCAAACAAACAATTCTTTTTTTGCACTTTGTCGTTCATAAAAATGACAACCTCTAATCATTCCTAATAAAAAGTGGTATACAAGAACTCTCCATGAATCTTCAGTAAAGTGCTCAAACAAACTGTCATCTACAATAATTTTTTGACCTAGTATTGACAACGCGTTGTTATTCTACATGCAGTTATGAATTTAGGAGTCTAAAAACCATGCTTTCAACTATGTGTAGGGACCTAAGAATCTTTCTCTTGACCACCTGGATAAAGTGTTAGATTTTTCTATAGACAGCTGCAATTCTCTAAAGTCTCCATATATAGGTTTGCCTATTAGAAGAATGACCCATGGCTAATTGGTTGTTGTTCATCTTCCAAGATGATCAAGCAGTTTTCCTTAGGATCCGAGAGATCGATAAAGTACATCATACTTCCACCAAAAGAAAAAACCTCTAAAAAAATAGCTTAAATTTAAAAAGGGTGGTTAAAAAAAGAGTAAAGGCAAGCATAATTTTTTTAAAAAATGAAAAAAGGGGGAAAAAAAGCTTATGGTGACCAACTACAAGTAGATAGCAGAAGTGGCATCACTATAAGGATTTGGTGACCACTGTTGGATATGTCAAGTAGCCTTATAGAGAAGGCACTTGCGGTCCAGCAAAAATTTCGTCATTGTAAGGGAAGGTGGCCAGTGGCCACTACCGTGTATGTCAAGCCACCCAATAAAGAAGTCACTTGTCAAACGGGAATGTCATAACTGTAATGGTAGGTGACCACCACCACTACAAGCAGAGAGCAAGAGTGAAATTACCATAAGGGTCTGATGACCACCACGAGAGGTAGAGAGCAAAAGTGAGTGACATCAAGGGTCTAGTAACCACCACTACCAATGCCAAGTGTGACATAATAAGTGTCTGGTGACTACTAGAGGCCTGACAGGAGTGACATAAAAAAGGCAAAGAGGGTTGCATGGGGGCAAAAAAAAAGAAAAGAAAAAGTCAAGACAAGCAATAGCCTGTAAATTAAAAATAAATAATCTATGTGCATAAAAACGAATGTGAATAAAGCAATGTATCAAAGTAAATAAAAGCGATAAAAATATATTCTAACAACAACGATAATAAATATAGTTTATGTTAAAACAAAAACAAAAATATGTGTAAATAAAAGTCAACGAAAAGTAAATAGAAAAGTATTTTTTTAAAAAAAAATTGAGTCACAAATATTGTGCATGCTTTTTTTTTTTTTTTTGAAAAGGTGCATACCTCTTGTTAACTTGTATAGAAAATGTGTTGGTCCAATATATTTAAAAAAACAACAAATGTGATCTCGATGCCACAACCTAGGTATAGGCCAGGTTGATTATCAAATAGATTTAAAAAAAAACAAAATTGATTATCAAACAAATCTCTTTTTAAAAAAATAAAAATAAAAATAAAAATGAAAATGAAAAACAAAATAAATCAAACAAGTGTTTTTAAGAGATTGGTATATGAGTGAGTTTTCAGTGCCATTATTGATGGATTGGCTTGGTTCTACAATTTAGAAGCAATTGTTTGATTTTCGTTTGTTGAAAAAAAAATCCTAACAAACAATTCCAAATTGAGTTAGAATTAAAAAAAAAAAAAAAAAATCATTTTATTCAATAGAATTGCACGAGAGGCAGCCTAGCTAGTCCCCAAACATGTATAGTAATAAAATAATTAAGTATATACCTCTTCTTGGCTGGGACAAGACAAATTGTGTTGAGATTGTGAGATCCCAGTAAATTTATTATTATCTGTAATAAATTTTAAGAAAAAACATAAAAAAAAATGGGCAAGTAATATAAAACAAAAAAAATAAATTTTATAGAGCCATCTCCGGATCTCTCTTATTCCCCATAACTTTCCCCTTACTTTCAAAAGACAAACAACAAAAACTAAAAAAATAAATCAAATAAAGCCTTTGTGATTAGGGATGATTTTGGTTCGGTTTTGATTGGTTTCGTACTAAACCAACAACCGAACCGATTCTTTCCGTCTTTCAAAAAGTAAATCCAATCCGATGTCCAATAGAGTATAAACCATTGGTTCGATTAGGTTTTGGATTGATTTTCGATTTTGATTTCATTAAAAATTAAATTCATTTTTCTTTCTTTTTTTTCTTAGTTTTTTAAGGCAGTTAACAATCAAAACCCAAGAGGCAAGCAAAACATGTTAAATATCAAAATGGTGTTTTTGGTTTTGAAGTCTGGGAGAAAGAAAATGAGGTGTTTGGATGAGGTTACAAAGTTTGAAATGTTATTTTGAGCATCGAGAGAGTAATAACAAAAAATATTTTAATCTAATGTTTTTTAGAGGAATTAAAGAGTCTCAAGCTATGAAAAGTAAAGGAAAAGTAAAATTTTATTATTTTTTTGTAAAACTGTTTTTACAAAATTTTGGACGAATTTTTCATAAACTATTGTAAAAACTTAGTGAGTACAATTCATTAACAATCACAAGAACATAAATTACAATTATCAAATAATATATAAATAATTTCAAGTTGAAATTCCATATAAAGAACAAACAAATGAACAGCCAGCCATGAACAAAAAACAAATGAATAAAGAACAGTAATGAAAAAGAAAAATCAAGAAAAACCAGAATAAAGAATGAAAAAATTGAGCGAAGAACAAAATCATTCATCTAATCCATGTAATAGATCAAACAAAAAAACACTCTTAATCTGTATTGGTCCAGATCTAGTACAACCTAACAATTCAATACCTAACCATCCAAAACTAAACCTAACAATTCAAAACTACATCTATTAACAAACCTTTTGATTTGTCAAAAAAGGAACTGAAGATGATAATAGCTCGAGAAAAAGAGGGAAAACGGAAAACTACACAATGAGTAAGGCTTTTTTTTCCAAAATTATTTATAGTCTTCGAATTTTTTTCAGTTTTTGCATACGAAAAACTGAACCAAAAGAATAGAATTTTCTACCATTTCAAACCGACTGATCCAATTCTCTTCTTAAAAACAAAACCGATCTATAGTCGATTTTCAAATTTTCTTTTCACCCCTATTTACGATTGTCGTGGATAGCATGTTTTTACTAAATAAATATATATGTAATTGAATTTTAAATTTTTTTTTTTTTGAAAAGATGAATTTTAAAATATTTATATCAATCGTTTATTGACTTTAATATAATAGTATAAATAATTATGGATATAATATTACGTAGTACAAATAGTCATTAATACAATATTTTTATTAATATTCAATAACTATATTTATTGATTTTTTTTTTAAAAAAAGTTATAATTACAATTATTTTCTAGATCCGACTAATCTCACAAGTTATAAAAAATAAATAAAATAAAGCCTCATGTTAGTCACTTCTCCTATCTCCTCAATTTAAAAAATTTAAATAAAAAAAAATTTAAAAAAAAAGAAAAAAAACCTGCCAAGCGACAATCGTGGTAGATTGGATGAGGGGATTTGTATGCAAATTGGTTCGCAGCTACAAAAGAATACCATTCTTCTGGTTCTCTGGTATTGCAATCCAAACTTGCTTTCAAAATTCACAAATCTCCTTCATTTATAAGATAAGATGAGAGCAAAGATTTTCAAATTTGGAATGGGATATGAATTCTTTATATTTTCAGGATAAAATAATCCAACATTTATTTCCTAATTTGCTCATACACGAATCTTGTCATATAAATTTTCGCAAACATACCATACTCTTTTTGGGATTTTTAATCTTTCCATAATCACCCAAAAAAAATCATATCTTTCATATTTTGTGTTTAAAATACCATCTTAGATTTGATTTGAATTTCATATTTCATATTTGATCTTTTATTTTTTAAGCATTTATTTATTTGATGACCAATTGAGTTTTTTACTTTTTAAAATAAAATTTTGAAAGCATCTAAACCCTAAAAACTAAAAAACTAGTCTCAAAATCAGTTTAAAAGGCCACAAATGAAGCTTGACCCCTCGAACTCGGGTTTGAAGTTTCTCAAAAAATTTCTTATTTTAAATTTTTCATTTTAATTTAAATATCATCTTTTAATTAAATAATATTGTTGACTGAGAAATTTCAGCTAATTACAAACTGTCACGTCATTATCATGGCGAAATTAAATTAAATTTTGGGACAATATCTCTCAAAATTAATTTAAATAAAAAAAATTGGTTTATCTTGAATTTGGTCCAAAATAAAATCAAACCAAGTGAACCGAACCATGAAATTCTAGCCCAAAAGACCAAGCTCATGGGCTAGGCCCAAAAGCCCATACGGGCCCAAGCCCATGATGCATGAGAACTCTATAAATAGAGGAGTTCTCTTTCAAAGGTGGCAAATTTTTTTAACTTTAGAGAGAATTCACATTTTTTGAGGTCTCTCCACGGTTCTAAAAATCAAATGTCGTTTCGAAGACAAAAATTACTTTAATTCCATAAACAAGCAGGCATACGAAGAAAACACATTTTGTTCTTGTCATTTTGTTCTTCATATCAATGACATTCATTCAGAGGATTAAGTCATAGAGATTGAACTACTTTCGCAAAATCATCAAGTTCAACTCCAAATCATCAAGTTCAACTCCAACTAAATTTCTCCAGAAATCTCGTGTGAACAAATATTTGGAATGGGAGGATGGAAAGAGGGATTGTTCTCCATTCCTCTTCTTCTCTCAAAATCCTACCCCTTTCCTATTTATGAATTTTTAATTAAATTTTAATTTAACTTACATTTCTATGGCTTTTCTCTAAATTTTTTTTAAGAAAATTCATTTCTACGCAACAATGGCATTAGAACTAAAATTAATGTTGAGATAGTGACAGCTATAAATTGAATCGAGCACCTTTTTGACTTCTTAAGATTTATTTTTTAATCATTAGGCTGCTATCTATAATGGTACAACACATTGGTTAATTATTGTTTTTGTAATTTCATAATTTCCCTTGAATTTATGAGTTTTTTTAGAACCTTGAATTTATGAGTTATTATTATATATTAAAAATATTTTTCATGATTTTATGAATATTTAGTATGTTTTTATTTGAGTATGATTATTTAACTATTTTCCCCCTTCATTTCATCTAATCTTAAAAAGGGAAATGGTACTAAATAAACCACTTTCAAAACATATTTGTGGGAATAGACATTCAACTTTTGTTTGCATTTTCATTTTTACTTTAGAAAATCTTAATTTCATTTTTTTAATAAATACAATTTTGCATTCATATGCATTTATTGTATTCATTTTAAATTATTAATGTCATAGTCAAATTTCCATAAGTAAGAAATTCATGCCATCTAAAATTACAAATCAATATAAGTCAATACCTCATTGATTTTTGCAATTATCTCACCTCAATATTAAAATTCATTTTCTTCTTCAACGTATCATTTATGTTCCTACTCCAAGCTCCATCCACGATACACTTCATTCTCTTCATTCTCCTTACTCCGGCGACATCCAAACAGTTCGACAACCCCTATTTATTCCAACCAGACGATAGTTGTCATCCATCGCAAATCATTCATTCCTCCAACTTGTATTGAAAAAATTTCATCGCAAGTCATTAATTCTCCTGACCTTTCTGTTTTTTGTTCCACAAATCCATGCTTTTCATCAATATTTTAGTGTGCATTTTCTCGTCATCCTGATTTGATATGTCTTAGATGATATTGTATGGCATGTCTTTATTCTCTTTCACCTTTTCAATACTCTAAACCCTAATATCATTACTGTGCATTCTATTCATATCAAATCCATCTTCCATACTCATATTTTATACAGTACTGTTTGCAGTCATAGTTTTCATAATATCATTAACACTATAATCAGTCATGTAGTGTTATACTGTTGGCTACAATCATTAGTAATACTATATAATATACACAATATTATATACGCTCACATATTACATTATATATAATATATAATTTTTGTAGTACATTTAATGTTTACCTATAGTTATATTCTTATCCAATTCATTTTCCAACTCATATTGCATTCATTAATTTTTAAATAAGTAATATCGTATTGTTTACACGTGTATTATACCAAATATATATCAGTAAAGTATTGTTTGTACATGTTAGTAATATTGCATATACATTCACACATTACATGATATATACTGTATAATTTATATTGTACCTTTAAGGTTTACCGTCGATTCTATTCATATCAAATCCATCTTTCAACCCCTTTTGTATTCATTACTATTTTAGATATGCAATACCGTATTGTTTATACATATATATTATTTCTAACATACATCAATACAGAATTGTTTGTACATGTGATTAATACTGTATATTTTTAATTTACAGGTTATACAATCATCTCTATCCAACACTACATCATATTGACCGTCTATAATACCAAGTTTTGTATGACATCCAACAATATCATGTTAACCTTCAAGAAATAAGTTGTAGCTGTAGAGAGTAGGACTTAATATAAAGAAACTTATCGTATGATAGTCTTAAGTTCGTCTCTGCCCGTGTTTCCGATTTCAATCGTCACTAATCGGAGAAAATTGAAATGTCTTTGAGCAACCAGACAATTTTTTTTTCGAAGAAATGAAGAAGAAAGCGATAAGAGAAAAAAGAAATGAAATGAGGAGACGAAATTTTAGTAAAAAGGAAATTAAATGACGATTTCTTTTTTGGCAGATTTTTCGTAATAGGTGCACGCCATTAATTTTTGGGGTTAGTGTGTATGGAATGAAAATCATTTTTCCAAAATAGGAAATGTTTCGGAAATTAAAATGGAATAATGAAGGGATGGTTGTAAATGAAAATTTAGTGAATTAATAGTATAATTAACGAAATCTGCTAATATTTTTTTTGTAACCTAAATTTACAAATACTTTTAGAATTTGTTCTAATTATGAAAAAAAAGCTCTTTTAAAAATTAAGGATAGTTCACTTTTATTAAAAAATTGACAGTATAATTGTGTTATATTAGATTAATAATATTATAAAAATATTTTTATTTTATTTTAATAGATATTAAAAAAATATAATTTTTTTATTTTTTAAAAAAATAAAAATACAGTTATCACACATGTTTTAGTTAGTTTTTAGTTTAAAAAACAAAATGATGATTTTTTTAAAAGAAATACAGTGATACTGTCAAACATTTTTTTTTTTTTTAGTTTTTTTAAAATAAAAAAAATAATTATCAAACCTGTGTAGTTTATATTTTTTTAGAACAAAAAACTAAAAACTAAAAACTAGAAATTAAAAAAAAAACAAAAAAAAAGATTATTAAACCGAGCCAAATAATCCAATCTCAAATTCAAACATTTTGCTTCAAAATTGAAGTTTAGGCTTTTATGTGGATATTTGAAATTTTGTAAGCGGTTATGGCAAATTCATCAGATTAAGATTCCTTCGAAATTCAATAAAATTCCATATGATTTTTTTAGAGAAAATTTCAAGAATGGAGATTTGAGACAAAGTAATCATGGCAAGGTTAACATTGAATTTGAAGTTTGATAAAAAAAAATAAAATAAAATAAAACTCCCAATTATTTAGATACAAAAAAAACTTATGTCAGGTAAGAATAATTAAATTTTTGGCCAAATTTATAAGATTCGTTAAATTAACCCAACAAGAAGTTGGTATCCAAAATAAAGATTTTATGTCAATTTCAAACTATATTTTTTTAGATTCATCTACACGTGTTCGTTCATGCATAAACCACAAAAATGGGCATTTGTTGATTGAGAATTTTCGACCAATAAAAAATTATCACATCATTTATAAATACATTCTATTGAATATTGGGTCAATTACAAGTCTATAATTGACCTTAAAGTAATTGGATTAAAAGTCAAATTGTTTGGAATTTAGATCCAAATTAAGTTAAATCTAAACCGGTGTAATGAGTCCAAAAATTCACGAAACTCAAGCCCAACGGAAGATCCAAAACTCACGCTTTAGCCCAATAGTCAGACCCAAAGACTTATAAGACCCAAGTCTAAGAGTTAGGCATGTACATGTCTACAAACCCATGAAAACTCTGTAAATAGACAACTCACCTCATTTGTAGAGCACATGAACCATGAAGTGAGAACTAACAACTCTAAAACCTTCAACCAAAGAATTTCAGAGCATTCAACAACTCAAATTTTATTTTGATTTTTTGTTTTTATTTGTAAGTTTTTGAAATAAATTTGTTCGATTACATGATTTTGGTTTTTGTTTCTAAAATTTTAAAAATAATTCAAAATATTAAAGTAACAAAACTCAAAAGTCTCTTTGAAAAAACAATATTAACGAAAATTTCATGGTTGTAAAAAATTTCTCACATTTTTCCATTTTCCAAAAAAAGATTTCCAATTAGTTCTTTTTTCAAACTTTTTTTTTTCCTTTCCCTAAAATCTCTCTCCAATTCTTGTCCAATATCTCATGGTTTTTGGATAATCAAACCACATAATCACATTATAGCTACTAAATTGTAAGGGACCGACCCGAATGGGGCACTAAATGGGCCCTTATCCCAATGCATGCATTCAAAGTAAATGACATTTAAACAGACATGATTTCGGATTCCAATTAAAACAAAAACATTCAAAATAACCCCTTTAAAAACTAGACAATTTTCCTGGAACCTGTCCCTGTTTCCAAGCACCTGTTCCAAGATAAATACATTTCCAAAGTTTTGTGATCAGAGATTTACTAAAAACCATTCAAAACCTGTTCAGATACAAAATGTTGGAATCCACAAATATTTACAAAACATCCTAGGGCTCCGTGCCTGGCTACATGCATTCAGGGGAAAACAAAACACAAAGAGTCATAATACAAAAATCAGAGTTGGAAGACTGGGTCCCATGATCACAGCTCCTCCTTGGGCATCTGTCGCGCAAGACCACGATTACTGTGGAAAACCACAGAATAAGGGTGAGTAACGAATTACTCAGTAAGAATCCCCAACCGGGGTACAATACGATATACATGGTCATCTCGATGAGCGTATGCAAGCTATGAATATAAACACAGAATAGAGCACATAGCTTAGCCCACACTTGGGCCTCGGATGCCAAGTTAAGGTCTTAGTCCGGAATAATATCACCACACAGTCCACTACACAAATCGCCCTATACGAGAAACAAGTCCCGGCCTCACTGTCTCATCGCGGCGACGAAAAGGTACACCGCCCAAGATCCCGATGAGCTCCGGTCGTGCCTGTAATGAGCGTAAGCATGTACCGCGTGCTACTGCAGGACTATGGGGTGCGGGTCCAGAGGCAAGCTGCCCATGTCCGATCCACCACGCCTAACTAAATCTTTGGATCGGTGTCAGCGACATAGGGGTGTGAGACACGACACGTAAACTATGTCGGCTGAACCACCGCACCGGGGCCAAGGAAGCGGGTCGTGGTAGGCTTACACCAGAAGCCGTCCTTGCCTTAACAGTGGTGGCAATCGGGGCTCTCGCCAAACATGCCGAGGACATGACATGCATTTGCCAGGGACGAGGCAATGCCAAGTCATCATCCCGACCGTTGGGGCATTTAACAGTCTGCCACCCTCACCCAAGATTGCAGGGCCTACCGGTAGGGTTAGCTAATCCCTCACGGGGTCTAGGGACGGAGCACTGTCTCGACGTCTGCCATGGATGCAAGGTACTTTATGCATCAGGCCCGGATGATGCTATCTACCTGCAACTCTAACCTGCCCTAGCAAACAGCAAACAATTCCATAAAATCCAATTCGTGCTCAATAAGAATACAACGAGCCTAGCATGATACTACGAAGCAAGGAACAGATACGAGCATGCTAGAAAGGAACAACCTAGCATGGATTAACATGAGAATTAATCAGGAACAACATGCTAATCGGGAATTCATAATTGAGTACCTAGCTATACATGTCAATAAACACAAACAAGCAATCAATCAGCAATCACATATAATATCGCAGGGTCCACACAACTCCGGTAAGAAATTTTTACCTTGGTCGGGGACGATTACACGAAAAACCTAGGCTGCGAGCGATCTCGAACTAGCTACCGGGAACCTAACAAGCACAACACAATTACACACAATATCTAAATTAAATTAAATAAAATAAAATAATTAGGCTCGACTTGGCTCTCACTCGGCTCGGCTCGGCGCGGCTCAGCTCGACTTGGCGGCTCGGCTCGGCAGCAGGACACGCGACACGGCGTTGGGGCGCGGCTTGGCGACACGGCTCGGTGGCAGGCGCACGGACAAGGCGCTGGGGCTGCTTCTGCGCGCGAGCGAAGGGAGAGCTGGGCGATTTCGGCGCGATGGAGGAAGAGCTCAAATTGGCGATGGAGAAGACGATTGGCCGGCGATTTAGCGTTGGCTGTCTTCCCTTGGCTAGCTGCACGGAAAACTCACAACAATTTACCTCTCTCGGCCTGATGCTGAATAAAAATTATTAAAAAAAAAAAATCAAAATCCCTAACTGGGATGGAGGTGTGGGTGAAATAAAATCAAAATTAGGGCTGGAGCCTAGTTTTCATTAACTATTTTACATAAAAATTAGGGCAGAGAGGGGTCTTTTTGGAAGCAATATGGAGAGGTTTTGTTAGTGCATAAGTTTAAAAATGGAAATTTTCGTAAAGTAATTCTTTCTTTGGGAATTTTCACTATATATAGCAACTTTTTTACCACAATTTACAATTATAGCACATTTTTAAAAATAATTCTTTTTATAGCAAAGTTTGTCATTCTTTTAAAAAAAAAATTATTTACCTTTTTTATAGAAGATTTTGATAGAATCTATCGTTGTCTAGTGATGGAAGTCTATCAATTTTATCAGTAATTGATTCTATTAGTCCTTGTTGATAGAATCCGATGGAAATCTATCAATTTACCTTATTTATTAGTAATTGATTCTATCAGCCTCAATGATAGAATCTATCAATATGAAAGTTTATCAATTTACATTTTTTTGGTATATGTGCAAATATTTTCATTCTTGTGCTACTCAGGGAATATTTTAACCATTTTATAATATACAATGTGTAAAAACCCCTAATTCTTTTTGTATTTTAATTTTTTTTTTAATGATAGTTATTTATTTTAGATATTTATGACAGTTTTTAGAAGCAATATAAATACCAATCTTTTGTCATTGTGAAAGGCATCATCCATTTTGTTGGAGAGATCATCGTCAAGTTACTTCAGGCCAAAATCATTGTCATTTTTATAGTTTGCTTCTCTTTTCAATCTTAATTTTGTTTCTCTTTACTTTCATTTTAGTATTTTCGCTTTCGCCTTGCTTTGTAAGCATACGTTGTTATTTCCTTATTTAATTGAAGATGAACTTTTATTTTTTACTTTGCGTTCACTAGTACAATTTTCACTATAGATGGCGGGCATTGCCCGCCATTATTAAACAACAATGGCGGCACAAGCCAGCCATCAATGCCCCTGTCATCGTAACGTTTCGGTGGTGGGCAGGGAAAAGATGGCTGGAAACGGGCAGGGAAAAGATGGCGGGCACGCCCGCCACCAATAGGGACCAATACAAAGGCGGGCCTTGCTCGCCATTAAAACGTTTCAAAGGCGGGCATTCTTGCCCGCCATTAATAATTTTTTATGGCGGGCTTTTATGCCCACCACCGTTAATTTTTTTTTTTAAAACTCCCCAACAAAAGGGGTTCGGGCTGTTTTTAAAGAATGATCAATTATCGAGAATTTGATGGTCAATCATCGGGTGCCCGCCATTAAAAGACATTATATTTATAAAAAAAACAAAAAGATCAGAAAAATGTCGTGCCCGCCATTAAAAGACACTATAGATATAATTTATTAAAAATGATATATATTATGCCCGCCATTGAAAGTTATTATACTTTATAAAAAAAAAGGAATATAGAGGCAGTCAATTCTAAACTATCTAATAACTATCCAATCCCCTATTAAACTCTAGTTTTTAATGAAATCAATCACCCCACACACTAACTTATATGGAATTCTAACTTCTAAACATATATGCATGTGTTCTTAACACAATAATAGATATGCACACGAAATTTAGTGACATGGCGGGGCAATAATGCGATTCCAAAAATTTCACCTGTTATATAACAAAACTCTCCACCTGTATATGAACATAATGAAAAATCCAGTACACACCAAATGAGACTTTTATCCTTCCAGAATCTATTAACATGCATCTAGCTATTCAATTAACATTTAAACTACAACTAATTCATTCCTCCATACATAAACACTAATTTTCTATCATATGTCTACCTATGTACTCTGCCCATTCAACTCGTGACCTCATCAATATCCGCTTGAGTGAATGTATTTGGGCTGATCTTGAACTACAAAGTATTAAGACATAAATAAAAACACCAAATTAGTATATGTTCTATATGATGCTATTTAACATATAAATAAAACTTACAAGTCTCAATACGATGCGTGGATGTGTTGTATATCATCTTCCGTATGAATATTTGGACGTAAAATCCACATACTATTGATCCAATTTGTTGAGGGCAATCGAGGGAAAAAATAGTTACATATACTTAGTAAACGATAATTGATCAAACATCACAAAAAAAAAAAGACTATAAACAAACGAATTTGATTTAACTTTACCTTCACCCATTTCCAAAATAATTGTTTCGGACTCAAATTGTGTCTTAAATGCCAAACTCGGTAAGCACTATATTAATAATGCTAAACATTAGGATGATTAAATATAAATTCAAAGTCCAAAAGTTTTCTATTTAGAAACTTACGAAGTTATGATTTGGTATAAACTCTGATGGACCGGATTTTCGCCCAACGAGTTGAAAATGTATGTCGTATGTTCCGCAAGAATGATGACGACCAAAATCCAATGGTGTCTATAGAAATTAATTAACCAATATTGAGTTTGATATAAACATAATCATAAGTATTAAAAATCCAAAATGTAGAACACATACCCAGTATTGAAGGGAAAAAATATTCGCTGATTCATATCAACCAACGTGTTGAACTTATCAACTACACGTTCAACCCGTTCTTCTAGATTTTGTTTCGTCGAAACCATTGCAAAATCGCCACCGTCTACTAGTATGTAGTTAGCCAGTATCTCTTTATCGCAAATTTCCCATATGTAACTGAAATAAAATATGGAAACGTTATTAAAGTGGTATGCGAATATAATATTTGAGGAAGAAAACAGTTTACTTACCCAATGTAACAAAGTATGGAAGTATATCCAATTTCTTCCATATTACAATATTCCAAAATCTCGTCTTGTGCAATATAACAATCGGGAAGAAAACCGGTTATGGTAAGTGGGATGCGTACTAGTCCACCAACATCGAGTTGATCTCTAGCGTAGTTACGCACTAGCTTGATCATAATTGGAATGGTCATGTTTGATTGATGGGATTGCGAATCTGAAACTGTCTTCTTACTAGTAGTTGATATAGACTTCTTAGTAGTCATTTTTTTGGGTTTAGATGGCTGACAATAAACATTTTCGATTATTAGTAAAATAAATGTGTTACATATTAAATTATTATAATGTATGATTATATATACCTCCGTTGTTGTAGTATGTGTCTTAATTAATGATTTTGGCCATGGCACGAAAGTGTTCCAAGCTTGTCTGAGGTATTGCATCTCCTCGTTTAAAGGGATGGGCAAGTATAGGTCCTCGTTGCCTTCAAGTATCAAATCGATCGTGACACGCGCATTGAATTTCCCCAAAGGCATACCATGTATCCTATCAGATTGGTCGCTCGATTCATACAATGTACCAATGGCAACAATGTCACCTCCGTGTTCAACGGCTAGTTTACATGTCGTACCCTTTAAAAAAAGAAAAAAAATCATAATTAACATACAATGATTCAACTATATTATTAAAGTTCAATAATATAATACTTACTCCTCTGAAATCAACTGGGACATCATTAGGATGATCAATTTGTTCTTCAACGATGTCGACCCCTTGAAGAATTTGATTTTCTTCCCTTATGCCATCTCTATTGCTTCCCTCACACGGAGAGTTAAATCGTTGAGAGAAATCTACTTGAGGGTCTGGTTGAGTTGGTCGTTCACCCATCTTCGACTTTGGATGAGATATCTTAAAGAAAACTGATGGAGTTACAAAGCGACCAGCTCCCCTTACACGCCCACGATGTTCCGGCGTTCCCAATGCTTCAGCCAAAATATCTTGACCTTCTTTTGTATGTTCCAAGTTATCCTGTTGAAAAAATATTTTAGATTCACATTCAAAGAGTTGAACCCAAACAATATACAAAAGAAATGAAACAACAACTTACAATTTTTTTCGACCGTTTCAATTGTGTCTTCGTCAACGTACTCTTTATTCTTCCCTTTCGATTTGCTTTCCATAATTCAAAGACGGCTGAGGATTACTTTTGATATCTATATGCTACAATTAAAATTAACAGCACATGAGATTTAGTAAAGTAGAAAATACATGATAAGAAACATAAATTCTTAGGGTAGATAGTTTCTTACTAGTTCATGACCGAGTTGAGCATATCCTTTTCGAGCCGTACGATGATGATACTTTTGTTTAGCTTGCAATGCTTTTTTCCCGTCACTTTATTTTTGTATAACATATAATTATATGAATATATTGAAGGTTATAGACATTACACTCATAAAAAAATAGTTACCTTGAAGTTTTCTGACAATCTGATGTCTACAAACTGATCCCATTACTTTTGTGTGATCGACGTGTATTTAACAAGTGGTGTTCTTAATCTCTCGGGTTGGTTTAGAAATGGTTGGACGTACTTCTTGTTTAGATTGTATCTAAACGTTCGGAACGTCGTCGACATACACATCATGACATTATGTTTGGACATAGGATCAACTTGAAACGTCATCTGCTAACAATAGAATAAGTTAGATTAATAATTTAGTATTGAAATACATAATGAAATTTAGATGATATGTAGTTACCTCTATAGAATCCCAGATCAACTCTTTTAGTGCATCAGGAACAGCATACCAATCTTCGTATGTGATAGGTATTTGGGCCCTAACACACATACCAATATAACTACGTAACTTGGTTGAAGACTCACCGATATCTTGGCCCATAGAGTTGTATTGTACAGTGCGACGCTCTCCTACCATCCGGTCTTGAGCAAGCTCGCGTAATACTGTAACTCCTCTGGTATTTTGGTTTCGAGAAGTCCGTCTGGCATTGGGAACATCATCGGCATGATCACTATCCGACTGAGACATAACGTAAACCTGCATAAGAAAATATTTATGTTAATTACAAATAGAAAAGATTGTATATAGAATATGAGTTAAATAATCACAAAAATAATATCACAAACCTATTTATTAATCCATATACCATCACAATCAGTTCTAACATAGGTGTCTGAGTCATCATCACAAACCTATTTCTTTTTCTTGAAACTGATTCTCCATGCCAAATCCATGTGTTATAACTTTGATCGATACCATTACAAAATAAATGGTCTCTTATTACATTCACATTTTGGTACTTGGCATTCACACATTTCAAACATGGACAACAAACGACATTCAATCCTTTCGAATGTCGTATGGCATTGTTTATAAATATCTCAACACCCAATCCGTATTCCGGTGACATTCGATCCTTAAACATGCATGACTTATCCATAGTCATTTTAGTAATTCTAGTCAATTATAGAAACTTAACCTACAAATTTTTTCCAAAAAGGTAAAGTTGAGTCACACATCTCACTCGTATTGCATTGTTTATATGCTATCTCAACACCCAACACATGCATGGAAAAAAATTTCATCATGCATTAATAATACAAAACTAACCTAATACAAAAGACATAATGAAAATTTAAGTTTCTTAAACTAACTTTGGAAACAAAAGTTTCATAAGTATATCAAAAATTTAAGTTTCTTAAACTAACTTTGGAAACAAAAGTTTCTTAAATTATATAAAAAAATGTCCATATATGAAACAAACAAATTTGAAGCACATCTTGAGATAGATGAGATTTGAAGCACATTATCACAAATTTGAGACATATATGAGATTTGAAGCACAAATGAACAAATTTGAAACATATATGGAAAGATTACAAAAATGCATCCATGAAAAATTTCCTTGAAAAAAAAAAACTCTTTCTTTAGAAAATGAAAATGGACTAGAAATTACCTAGTTTTTGGGAAGAAAATACACAAATTTGAGAAAGGGAAACCAAGCGACGGCGGCGGCGGCGTTGATGGTCGAAAAATGGCCGGGAAATGACCGGAGAAGTGGCGGCGGCGGCGTGAGGGTAGGGTTTGGTTGAAGAGAAGAGAGAAAAGAGGAAAAATGGCTCGGGTAGAGAGAGAAAAGGAAAGAAAGGAAAAGAAAAAGGAGGAAAAGAAAAAGGTGGCGGGCGGCCCATGCCCGCCACCAATTCCTTTCTAAAGCGGGCTTGGGCCCGCCACCAAAAGCTAAAGGAGGCGGGCCCAAAAGGCCCAGGCCCGCCTCCAAACAGAAAAGGTGGCGGGCGTCCTTGCCCGCCACCAAAAGCCTTTAACGGCGGGCTTGGGCCCGCCACAAAAAAAAAAACAAGGCGGGCCCAATTTCGCCCGCCATCAATCCTCATGCCCGCCATCTTTCATCCGTGTTTTTTAAACCTCTTCTTTTTAGCCCGCCACCTATAGGGGAATTTCTACTAGTGGTTGCATTTATTTATCATTATGTTTAGCTAAGTTTTTAGTCGGAAGGAAATAGGCTAAGTATGAGTATTTCGCTTAAGCGAAGTGGGAGCAAGATGTCAATTATTTATGCATGTTGTGTTGAAATACATTTTGTCTAGCTAACTATTTGTATGAATTTTATTTTGCTTTCGAGAGAAAGGGAATAGAGCAACCTTGCATGTCATAATATTAGGGTTTGCTAAGTTTACTTGCATTTGAAAAGAACACTTAGAGATAAGGTTCCGCCTAGTGCTGATCGCTTAGTTATTTGTTGTTTGAGTTCGAGAGAACCAAACTAGGAGCTCGAGAGAGCCAACTTAGAGAGCTTGAAAGAGCCAAAGAGAAAGCCATGAGATGTTTGCTTCTTAGCCAAATGCCATTTCGCTTTAGCGCAAGTCTCTGAAAAGTCTTAACCTCCTTCCGATGTCTTTAATTTGATTAAAGTTAGTTTATCATTCATTGCATTTTAAGTATCTTGTCAATTGAGATTCGCATTTTGTTCGCTTAGCGAATTGATTTAGCGAACTCATTCTAGCAACTTAGTTTTTTTTTCATCACAACAATATTTCATGTGTTACCATAACTCTCTAATTTTCGCTTAAGCATGTGTTAATCACTAATCCCTATGGAGATGGCTTTTACTTACTTTAAAACTTGCTACAATAAGACTGTGTATACTTGCCCATCTTTGGGAAATCACACACATTTCGCTTAATCTGAGTAGAGATTTCGCTTTAGCGAAATTCAAACTACCACGTCATCATTCTCATTTTCTTATATTATTTTTATTATTGTGTTCACGATTTCGCAAACACATAGCAATTCAAAGAGAGCTTGATATTCTCTCGTGTTAGGCCTATTACGACAAAGGAGTTTCTTGTTTCTTTGTTTAAAATGATTTTACTTTAAATTTTTCATCGTGTTAGGCCTATTTCCAATTTTATGTCGTATCATATATTGTCTGACAAACATAAAGTATTCACCTCTAAGATTGATAAACTTTTTATTCCAAGGAACATACAAGAAGCCCAAAATGATTTAAACTGGAATTTAGCAGTCATGGGGGAGATGAATGCACTAAGACAGAACTGCACGTGGGAAATGGTAGAAAAACCAAATGACAAGAAAACTGTTGGGTGTAAATGGGTATTCACGGTAAAATGTAATGCAGATGGAAGTATTGAAAGGTATAAAGCAAGACTTGTTGCTAAAGGATTTACTCAGACCTACGGTATTGACTACCAAGAAACATTTTCCCCTATTGCAAAAATCAATTCAATTCGAGTACTTTTGTTTGTTGTTGTTAACTCTGAAAGGCCACTATATCAAATGGATGTGAAAAATGCATTTCTCAATGGTGATCTTGAAGGGGAAGTGTTTATGGATCTCCCACCTAGATTCGAAGTAAAACTTGGAATAAACAAAGTTTGAAAACTGAAGAAGGCTTTATATGGTCTTAAACAATCTCCAAGGGTATGGTTTGAACAATTCGGGAAAGTAGTCAAAAGTTATGGGTTCTCTCAAAGTCAAGCAGATCATACTATCTTTTACACTTATATAAGTAACAATAAGATTGTTGTTCTAATTGTATATGTGGATGATATAATCCTTACAGGCAATGATGAATTGAAGAAGAAACTAGCTTGTGAGTTTCAAATCAAAGATCTAGGAACATGGAAATATTTCCTAGGGATGGAATTTGCTAGATCTAAACAAAGTATTCTTGTTAATCAGAGAAAATATATACTTGATTTACTCAAAGAGACAGGATTAATGGGATGTAGAACATCAGAAACGCCTATTGAATCAAATCTAAAATTACAAACAACAACTGAGGAAGAGGTGAAAGATAAGGAACGTTATCAAAGACTTGTGGGTAGACTTATTTATTTATCTCACACGAGACCAGACATTGCATTTGCAGTAAGTATGGTAAGTCAATTTATGCATGCTCCAGGCCCTACTCATTTTGAAGATGTGAATAGAATCTTGAGATACCTGAAAGGAACTCTAGGAAAAGGCATATTATTTCAGAAGCATGAGAATTTCGATATTGAAATTTACACTGACATTGACTGGGCAGGAAACACTATCGATAGAAGATCTACATCAGGTTATCGTTCGTTTGTTGGAGGAAATCTTGTTACCTGGAGAAGTAAAAAACAAAGTGTAGTAGCTAGAAGCAGTGCTGAAGCGGAATTTAGAGCTTTAGCACATGGCATTTGTGAAGGTATATGGATGAAAAAGCTTTTAGAGGAGCTAAATATCACACAAACAACTCCTATTCGAGTTTATTGTGAAAATAAGGTTGTTATCTCCATTGCTCATAATCCCATTCTTCACAACAGAACCCAACATATTGAAATTGACAAGCATTTTATTAAGGAGAAAATTGACACTGGAGTAATCTGCATTCCATACTTACCTACAACAGAGCAAATAACTGATATTTTGACTAAAGGGCTTCCCAAGTCGCAATTTGACAGACTTATTGACAAGTTGGCTATAATAGATATCTTTGCACCAACTTGAGGGGAGTGTTGAATTATTTAATTTGATTTGATTTTATATTCTACCTTTAATTGGATTATTCCATGTATAATATTTCCTTATAGAGAATTTGCCTTATTTGGTGAATAGGGTTTCTCCTATTTAAAGAGGTTTATTGTAAAATTGTAAATGATCGATTTCAATAATATAGAACTTATTTCTATTACAAAATCGACACAATATTTATAATATTATCTCTTTTTTCAATTCAACAACATTTGAGACTCAAACTTGTAACCGACATCTTATTATTTGATATATAATGTTATTTGATACTTCTTTTACCAATATATTATAACCCTCGAATAAGGTTCACTTTTGCAAAAAAAGGATTTTATTTTTAGATATTTGAACATTTTTTTTTCTTTTTGAGATTTAGATATTTGAAGTTGTCGTTCTTTTTGTTTTTTGAAAAACATATTTGAAGTTGTTCTACCCGCACAACTATTCAACTTTATATTTACATGGGAGTAATAGAAAAGGTGTAATTTTTTTTTTTTTTTGAAATTGGAGTTTTAAAATGATTTTTTCCTTTTCAAATAAAAATAAATTGAGGTTTGCGAATTGAGGTTTGGATGGGAAAGAGTTTAGCCTTTATTTATTTTTCATTGTAAAACACTCATAATCGTTGTTGAATCATCAGCCATCAAAACCATACATCAAATTCCTATCCAACTTTCATCAAATGTCAACCTCATTTTTTTCTTTAACTTTTTCTTCTCTAATTTAGTTTTTTTTTTTTAAATGTTTTTTTTACACTCTCTAATTTAATTGAATATATTTACTTAGTTGAGTTATTATTATTATAATTAATTATTTGGTCCAGAAATTATAGATATAAGAATTAAAAGAAATTAAAAAAAGAAATTATAGAAATTAAAATATATATATAGTGTTGTATTATCTCTTGTGTCATATTCACTCCAAATTAATATGGAGGGAAATTGTAATTACCTATTCTAACAAAATAATTGTAAAGGTAATCAAATTTGAAAATATTTGTTTCCATAATCATAAAAAAAATTCAATACTATGCGTTATTAATATAGTATTGTGTACTATTACATGTATTATTAATACCGTATTATAATTGATATTGTTGACTGAGAAATTTTGGCCAATAAGAAATTGCCACGTCATTTACAAATAAATGACAAAATTTAATTAATTTTTGGGCCAATTACAAATTCATAATTATCTCAAAGCTAATTGGACTAGAAGTGAATTTATTTGGAACTCGGGTCAAATTAAACGAAGCCTAAATGCCATTTAAGCCCAAGCTTAATGGTTAGGCCCAATATAGCAAGCCCAAAGGCCCAAGAAACTCATGAGGCCCAAGTCCACGAGGTCAAGAAATCTCTATAAATAGATAGCTCCCTCCATTTGACATGGGACTAGAAAAATAAAAGAGAGACCAAGGCATTTAACCTGAAGACTCAGAGATTCAGAGAGAATTCAGAACATCGTGCCTTCCAAGTCCATAAACCTTCAAGATCCGTCAGCGAGTCAAAGAATTCAGAGAACAAGCTTTAGAATTCAAGAATATTCAACAAAGGTTCCAACGAATCAATCAACTCTTCAATTGCAAGTTGAAGATTCAATCACCCCCGTCTAAGAACAAGCTCACGCCCTCAGATAAACATCTTCAAAGCTCATTCTTAGAAAAAGAATCAGAGGATAAACATTAGAGATTGTAACACGCAAAAATCAATAAAACTTCAAGTTCATTTTACACGTGTCTTGCTCTCATATTTTGCAGCGAAATCTTGTGTGAACAAATTGACATGCCCAGTGGGACAATCTCTACCTCTCATCTCATTCTCTCACAAAAGTAAAGAAATGAAATTTGAAAAGGCCGCATCAACGTCTGCTTCTTCAGACACTTCAATGACATCTGGAACAGCTGCATCAAAGGTTCTTGTTCCGCAAGCTTACGATGGACCTATTACGTGCAGTCGTTAGAAGTTCCTTCAGATAAATGAGCCACATATTACATCTAACGTAAATGTAAAACATATCGTAAAACATTTTGAAGAAATATTTGGTGAAGTATCTGTCGAAGATAATGTGTTATTTGATCAAATCACTTCAACTGTCAATCAATTGAAAGAGACCTCAAATCCTGATATAATGTCTGTAATGATGCTGGTGTAGAAATAGATGACAGAATGATAGAGTTTGAAAGAAAACTTGAATGTTTATAAAAAACGAGGAAAAAGATTTGGAAATCACCTACCTAAAAAATCCAACACAGAATAGAGAGGCAGCTAAATCAAGCCAAACTCCTATTGATTGCCAAACTCCTATTGATTGAAGAGATGATGTAACGGCCCGGAAATTTCATCCCGGTCTTCCCGGGAGGCCCAGGGGCATTTTGGGTCGGGCCGGCAGGGCCGGTTTTGTATTTGTTAATTCCCGGAAACATTATGAGTCGATTTAAATGGGATCGGGAATTTTGGTGAAGGCATTTGGGCTTGGAAGAATGTGGAAATAAATAAGGAATTAAATAGCGCGTCGAGTGAGATTCGAGCCAAGGACGTGTCGCGTGCTAGGCAGGGGGCCCTGCCAGCCGAGCCACCGCGCGCGTTTGTTAATCTAAACGCGTGATCTATTACTTAACCCTTGTTTCGTGCCTCCGGGTATAAAGCCAGGCCGCCCGAGGCTTCTTCCCCGATTTCTTCTTCTTCCTTCTCTTTTCTTCTTCGACCGACCTGAGCTCCCTCTCACGTTTCTCCCTCGCCAACCACGAATTCAGTCGAGCTTCTCTCCCAAATTCGAAGTCGATCTCACCCCGAGCAGCAGGTACATCTTCTTCTTCTTCTTCTCCTTCAAAATTCGAGCTCTTCTCCCCTGTTTCGGGCTTCACCATTTCCGGCCGAGTCGAGGTAATTTGAGGTATGGGTTTTGTGCAGCTAGTGTAGGGGAGTTCGCCATCAAAAAAATCGCCCGTCGAAACCTCTCGGATCGCTCGAATTCGAGCTTCTCCTTCGCCCCTATTCGCGCGCTGAAACAGGGCCCCTATCGCCGAGCTCGCGTGCGCAGCAGCAGCCCAGCCGCCGAGCCTCGCCGCACACCGTCCCGTGCCCGCGCACGCGTCCTCGCCCAGCTCTGCAACGCGTCGCTCGAGCCCCTGCTCGACTAGTCGTGCCGGCGCGAGCGCCCCAGCCGAGCCTCGCGCCGCTCGCCAGCACGCCCTGTTCGTCCGCGCGCAGCTCGCGCCCCAGCGCCCGTCCGCGCGCCAGCGTGCGCACCCAGCGTGCCCATCTCGCCCATTTCTGGGCCCCAGCGTGCCCAGCCAGCCCCGTTGCTGCCCCATTCGTGCAATCGGCTGCGTTCGCATGCGTTAAATCGTGCCTCGTGAGTTGCTCCCGAGTGAGCCTCGTTTATTTTATTATATTTAGGCCTATTGTGTGATTTTTGTTGTGATTGATAGGTTCGGTAGCTAGTTCGGGTTCGTTCGCGCTTAGGATTTCGTGTCAAATTGTCCCCGGCCAAGGTAAGGATTTCTTACGGAGTTGTGTGGACCTGCGATATTATATGTGATTCTTGATTGAATGCTTGTTTGTGTTTATTGACATGTATAGCTAGGTACTCAATTTGAATTCCCGATTAGCATGTTATTCTGATTAATTCTCATGTTAATCCATGCTAGGTTGATCCTTTCTAGCATGCTCGTGATATCATTTGCTTGCCGTAGTATCATGCTAGGCCCGTTGTATTCTTATTGAGCACGTATTGGATTTTATGGAATTTCTTCTTTGTTTGCTAGGCGGTTAGAATTGCAGGTAGATAGCATCATCCGGGCCTGATGCATAAAGTACCTTGCATCCATGGCAGGGACGTCGAGCAAGTCATTCCGTCCCTAGACCCCGTGAGGATTAGCTAACCCGAGCGGTAGGCCCCGCAATCTTGGGTGAGGGTGGCGGTGTTAAATGCCCCAACCGTCGGAATGATGACTTGGCATTGCCTCGCCCCCGACGATCGGCACGCGTCGTCGGCGTGTTCGGCCGTAGCCCCGATTGCCACTGTTAAGGGTAAGGGCGGCTTCACGGTGTAAGCCTACCACGACCCGTTTCCTTAGCCTCAAAAAGTGCGGTGGTTCAAGCCGACATAGTTTACGTGTCCAGTCTCACACCCCTATGTCGGTGACACCGATCCAAAGAATTAGTTAGGCGTGGTATTGGACATGGGCGCTTGCCTCTAGACCCGGCACCCCAATGGTTCGCAGAGCACGCGGTGCATGTTTACGCTCATTACAGCGCCGATCGGAGAGCTCCTCGGGATCTTGAGCCAGTGTACCTTTTCGTCGACGATGAGCGGAGGCCGAGGGACTTGTTTCTCGTATAGGCGACTTATATATTGACCGTGTGTGGTGATATTATTCGGACTAAGACCCTAAGGTGGCATCCGAGGCCCAAGTGTGGGCTAAGCTATGTGCTCTATTACGTGTTTATATTCATAGCTTGCATACGCTCATCGAGATGACCATGTATATCGTATTGTACCGGTTGGGAATTCTTCTTGAGTAATTCGTTACTCACCCTTATCGTGGTTTTTCCACGGTAACCAAGTTGCGAGACAGGATGGTGAAGGAGGAGCTGTGATCATGGGGCTCAATCATCAAACTCTAATTTTGTGTTATGACTCTTTATGTTTTATTTTCCCTGAATGCATGTAGCAGGCACGGAGCCCTAGGATGTTTTACGAATATATTGTGTGGATTCCAAAGCATTATTATATTTAGACATGTTTTGAATGATTTTAAAAATCTCGATCGGAGTATACTTTGGAAATGTATTTATCTTGGAAGCAGTGCTTGGAAAGCAGGACAGAGTTCAGGAAATTGTTTAGTTTTTAAAGGGGTTATTTTGAATGTTTTGTTTTAATTGGAATCGAAATCATGTCTGTTTAAATGTCCTTTATTTTGATTGCATGCATTGGGGTAAGGGCCCATTTAGTGCCCCATTCGGGTCGGTCCCTTACAGTTGGTATCAGAGCTCAGAGTCATAAATTCTGTAGATTGACCTTTTGTTGTAGGTCGTTTTCCCATGATCACTAGCACTCCAGATAGTCATCAGTGCACGCCTAAGTTTACTATTTGTTGTAGAAAAAGGGTTAAGAATTTACAATACTGTCATCTAGTGTATGCCTTGTGTAGTGTTGTGGAGCGGAGACGAGCGGAGTTACGACTCGTTATTGGTTTGGGTTTAGAGCGCCATCATGCCAACTTCCCGCGGTGTGTGATGTATGTTGTGGCTTGTTGTGGTATCCAGTAGATTCGGATGCCCCGGGACATCGTTCCGGAGGAGGTAGAGATTGGACTCCCATAGGCCAACTGTGGCCCAATTGATGGTTTTCCCCTAGTGAGAGGGTGGAGGTGCTTTGCCTTGGAATGCCACTCCAAGAGAGAAGGTAGTTGTGGTTGTGCTGATGTGGATGTTGGTGGAGCAGGTCCCCGTGTGGACTAGCTTGGGTAGCTCAAGTGCTGATCTTGAGCCTTGTTAGATTATTTGGTTGCCCAGAGTGGTTGCAAAGTGGTAGCCTTCGAGGAGGTTGATGAGGCATCTTTGTGCTTACGTGAAATGTGGTTGTTTGCGGCCCGATGGCGGAACCCGGTGGGTAAGGGTGCAAAGCAAGCGTTGTTCTCACTGATTGTATCGGTTGGTGGTTTCCTCATTTGTTTGGTAAAAAAAAAAAAAAAAAAAAAAAAAAAAAAAAAAAAATGAACACTCTTCTTTTGGTAAGCCCTAGATAGGGCTAGCTGCACGCATGTTGAGAGAGCGGCCAGAGTTTTTGAGCATCATGTGGAGATGCAAGAGTAGGTGTGAGCCTTGACTTGATGAGATGCCTTAGGCATGGTTGTTGGAGTTGAGCCCTTGTATGCCGAGCCAGAGTTCGTGTCACTTGAGGTTGTGACCTTGTTGGCCCCGTTGTAGTAAGATGTGGATTTGGTAGTAGTGGCACTTGAGGTGCATTGGTTGGTGTGCCACTTTGGCACTAAATCTGGTTCGAGCTGAGTTTGGCATGGGCATAGCAGATGGTTCTATGCCGTTCGGAGTTTAGCATACTCCTTTAGCCTTGGATCTATTTAAGGTAGTTGCACCTGTGTAGGTCGTGCAAAAGGGCTAGTTCAGTGTTGATCAAAAGATTTCAAGCGAAGGGATGTTCGAAAGGAGCCTTTTCTCGGTGTTTTTGGAGGTTGAGTAAGTCAAAGTGGTTGTTGGTTGGTAAGTGTTAGTGCGCGTGCATCTCACGCTAGTGTTAAGGCCAAGAGATCTTTGTGGTTGGTAGTGCGGTCAACTACCTTGGGTGCCTAAACCTCAAGAGAGTTGAGCATCGTAGAAGCAAGTTGGGTCCGGTGAGGACCATGAGTTGGATGTCTATAAGGTGAGTAGGATGCCTTGTGAGAGGAATGCGATGCCTTGTGGGTAAGCACCCTTGGTAGAGGCATGGCATAAAGTAAGTTTGGTTTGGCCTGGTTATGCTTTGGTATAGCAAGGTTGCCTGACTTCCGAGCATCGTGTGGAGATGGAACTTTGGGTGTTCCGTTGATTGGTTGTATCTCTGCCAGGAGCTAGTGTGGCTTTTGGGAAAAGCATTTGTTAGACTTGGATCGCTAAAAGAAGGTTGGGAGTTGTGCACACAAGTGTGTTTTGTGTGGTTCGTTCTGTGGCGAGAGAGTCAGATCCATGTAGGGTTTGCTTTGGGGATCTGGTGCTCAGTTTTTGGAAAAGTTAGACTCCAGGTGGATGTTGTAAGGCTTAGTGAGGTGGTAAGGATACCATGCTCGTGGTATCAGGTTGTTGCTTAGGTAAGATTTGTTAAGTTGGACCTAAGCTTGGTTGGCGGATCTTCTTGTTGACCGTCATGACTGAGAGAATTGTTCGGATCCTTCCTTGGGTAGAAGTTATGTTGTGATTGACGTCTGAGTAGGAGGATGACGCATTCGGTAGCGTTTCGGGTCCTCTTGGTTCCCAAGGAGTTGGAGTTGGCCAGCATGGTTATGATGCTGGAAAATGGAGTTGTTGTTGTTCAGGCAGTTGGTTGTTAGTCCGTTAGTTGGCGGTGGGGTGTCGAGGGTTGTCGGAGAACCCCGGGTTGTGAAGAGCCTCTCTAGAGCTCGGTCAAGGCCAAGTAGTGAGTTGCATTTGGCAAAGCTGGAGCCGTGTAGTTTGTAGCCTCGGGGAAATTTTGGCAATCTTGGTAGCCTAGCAAGTTAGTATTTGTTTGGAGTAGAGTCCGGATTGGTTCCGGTATGGTGACAAGTTGATGCTTGGTGTTGACCAAGGTGTGGATTGGAATTGCTAGAAGTCAGTTTTTCTCGTGGGGCGAATGGTTCGTGCCCTGTTGGTTATCTTCCTGTTTCCAGGAAAGTTGAGAGTTGCCCCGTTGGTATTTGGGGGTTCAATCCGTGGTAGACCCCTGTTGCTACCCCGTGAGATTTTGATCTTGACTCTTTAATGGAGCAAGACAGTGAGTGTATGTGGAGTTCTATGTCCTTCGGTTGTCTGCTCGTAAGAGCCTTTTCTTTTTGGGTGTGGCAGTTTGCTGCCGTCGGTTTGTTAAGGATTTTTCCACCATAGCCTCGCCCCTCACTCGTCTGACGAGGAAGGGTGTCGAGTTTGTTTGGGACGGTAGGTGTGATGAGAGCTTTGCTGAGCTCAAGCGCAGATTTGACTCGGCAAGATGTTGGCGATCCGGAGGGGACAGTGGTTTTCGTGGTTTACAATTATGCTTCCAAGTTTGGGTTGGGTTGTGTGTTGATGCACATGGGAAGGTCATTGCTTATGCTTCCGTCATTTGAAGCCATATAAGCAGAACTGTCCGACTCATAATATGGAGTTGGCAGCAGTGGTGTTCGCACTGAAGATTTGGAGGCATTACCTGTATGGTGAGCGGATTCAGATGTTTACAGATCACCAGAGCCTCAAGTATCTGTTTGCTCAGAAGGAGCTGAATATGAGGCAGAGGAGATGGTTAGAGTTGGTGAAAGATTATGACTGCGAGAGTTTGTACCATCCTGGTAAAGCAAATGTTGTAGCTGATGCTTGAGTAGGAAGACGTCGCACTCCGCGACGTTGTTGAGTTCCCAGCCCAGATTACGGAGAGAGTTCGAGCTGGCTGAGATTGCAGTGTTGTTGGGTGAGGTTACTGCCAGAGTAGCTGAGTTGACAGTTCAGCCATCGATTAGATAGTAGATTATCGATAATCAGCTGAGTGACCCCGCACTTAAGAGATTGGGTGACAGAGTTAGTGCTGATGAAGATTTTGACTTTGTATATTCACCAGACAGTGGGCTGACGTACATAGGTCGGTTGTGTGTTCCGGATGTTGCAGGATTGCGAACAGAGTTGCTCTCAGAGGCCCGCAGTTCTCCGTTTGCTTGGCACCCCGGGGGTACCAAGATGTATCAGGATCTTAAGCAGACATTTCTGATGGATGGGTATGAAAAGAGATGTTGCGAAGTTTGTCAGTCGATGTCTCACTTGTCAGCAAGTGAAGGCACCCGAGCGAGAGACGGGCCGTTTTGTTGCAGCCGCTGAGTGTACCTCAGTGGAAATGGGAAGAGATCTCCATGGACTTTATTTCTGGATTGCCGAGGACTCCGAGGAAGTTCTCTCAGATTTGGGTGATAGCCGACCGATTGGCTAAGAGCGCACACTTCATTCCCGGTAGAGACACTTATACCGTGGAACAGTGGGCGCAGTTGTATTTGGAACAGATCGTTCGTTATCACGGTGTGCCTGTGAGGATTGTGTCTGACCGTGATTCGAGGGTTTGTGTGTTGGATTTCCCGAGCAGTTGGGACCAGTACCTGTATCGGATGGAGTTTGCATATAACAACAGTTATCAGTCGACGATTCAGATGGCTCCATTCGAGGCTTTGTATGGTAAGCGTTGCCGATCTCCTGTGTTCTGGGAAGAGGTTGGTGATAGGCAGGGTTTGGGTCCCGAGTTGCTGCAGTTGACCAATGGTGCCGTGCAGAAGATTAGAGCCCGTATGTTGACCGCTCAGAGCAGACAGAAGAGTTATGCCGATGTTCGACGTCGGGATTTGGAGTTTGAGGTTGGTCAACATGCTTTCTTGAAGGTCGCACCGATGCGAGGTGTTTTGACTTTTGGCAAGCGTGGAAAGCTGAGTCCCCATTTTGTTGGCCCGTTTGAGATTCTGAGAAGATCGGCAAGGTTGCTTATCGATTAGGCCTCCCTTTGTCGTTGTCAGCAGTGCAACATTGTTCTAATCTTAAGTGACTTTCGAGGATGAAAGTCTTATAAGGGGGGAATATTGTAACGGCCCGGAAATTTCATCCCGGTCTTCTCGGGAGGCCCAGGGGCATTTTGGTAATTTTGTGTCGGGCCGGCAGGGCCGGTTTAGTATTTGTTAATTGCCGGAAAAATTATGAGTCGATTTGAATGGGATCGAAAATTTTAGTGAAGGCATTTGGGCTTGGAAGAATGTGGAAATAAATAAGGAATTAAATAGCGCGTCGAGTGAGATTCGAGCCAAGGACGTGTCGCGTGCTAGGTAAGGCGCCCGGTGAGCCAGCCGCTGCGCGCTTTGTTAATCTAAACGCGCGATCTATTACTTAACCCTTGTTTCGTGCCTCCGGGTATAAAGCCAGGCCGCCCGAGGCTTATTCCCCGATTTCTTCTTCTTCCTTCTCTTTTCTTCTTCGACCGACCTGAGCTCCCTCTCGGGGTTCTCCCTCGCCAACCTCGAATTCAGCCGAGCTTCTCTCCCAAATTCGAAGTCGATCTCACCCCGAGCAGCAGGTACATCTTCTTCTTCTTCTTCTCCTTCAAAATTCGAGCTCTTCTCCCCTGTTTAGGGCTTCGCCATTTCCGGCCGAGTCGAGGTAATTTGAGGTATGGGTTTTGTGCAGCTAGTGTAGGGGAGTTCGCCATAAAAAAAATCGCCCGTCGAAACCTCTCGGATCGCTCGAATTCGAGCTTCTCCTTCGCCCCTGTTCGCGCGCTGAAACAGGGCCCATGTCGCCGAGCTCGCGTGCGCAGCAGCAGCCCAGCCGCCGAGCCTCGCCGCACACCATCCCGTGCCCTCGCGCGCGTCCTCGCCCAGCTCCGCAACGCGTCGCTCGAGCCCCTACTCGCCGAAGTCGTGCGCATGAGCGCGCCGCCAGCCGAGCCTCGCGCGCGCGCCGCGCGCACGCCTGTTCGTCGCGCGCAGGCTCGCGCCAGCGCCCGTCGCTCTCGCCAGCGTGCGCGCACCAAAGACGCCAGCTCGCCCATTTCTGCGCCCCAGCGCGCCCAGCCAGCCCCGTTGCTGCCCCATTCGTGCAATCGGCTCTTTCTTGCGTTCGTCGTGCCTCGTGAGTTGCTCCCGAGCTGAGCCTCATTTATTTTATTATATTTAGGCCTATTGTGTGATTTTTGTTGTGATTGATAGGTTCTCGGTAGCTAGTTCGGGTTCGTTCGCCGCTTAGGATTTCGTGTCAAATTGTCCCCGGCCAAGGTAAGGATTTCTTACCGGAGTTGTGTGGACCCTGCGATATTATATGTGATTGCTGATTGAATGCTTGTTTGTGTTTATTGACATGTATAGCTAGGTACTCAATTCTGAATTCCCGATTAGCATGTTGTTCCTGATTAATTCTCATGTTAATCCATGCTAGGTTGATCCTTTCTAGCATGCTCGTATCTGTTCCTTGCTTCGTAGTATCATGCTAGGCCCGTTGTATTCTTATTGAGCACGTATTGGATTTTATGGAATTGCTTGCTGTTTGCTAGGGCAGGTTAGAATTGCAGGTAGATAGCATCATCCGGGCCTGATGCATAAAGTACCTTGAATCCATGGCAGGGACGTCGAGCAAGTCATTCCGTCCCTGGACCCCGTGAGGGATTAGCTAACCCGAGCGGTAGGCCCTGCAATCTTGGGTGAGGGTGGCAGACTGTTAAATGCCCCAACCGTCGGGATGATGACTTGGCATTGCCTCGTCCCCGGCGATCGGCACGCCCTCGGCGTGTTCGGCCGTAGCCCTTGATTGCCACTGTTAAGGTAAGGCGGCTTCACGGTGTAAGCCTACCACGACCCGCTTCCTTAGCCTCAAGTGCGGTGGTTCAGGTGACATAGTTTACGTGTCAGTCTCACACCCTATGTCGGTGACACCGATCCAAAGAATTAGTTAGGCGTGGTGGATGGACATGGGCGCTTTGCCTCTAGACCCGGCACCCCATGGTTCAGTGAGCACGCACGCGGTGCATGTTTACGCTCATTACTGGCGCCACACCGGAGAGCTCCTCGGGATGTTGAGCCGGTGTACCTTTCGTCGACGATGAGAGCAGCCGAGGCCGGGACTTGTTTCTCGTATAGGGCGACTTATATATTGGGTGTGTGGTGATATTATTCGGACTAAGACCCTAAGTGGCATCCGAGGCCCAAGTGTGGGCTAAGCTATGTGCTCTATTCTGTGTTTATATTCATAGCTTGCATACGCTCATCGAGATGACCATGTATATCGTATTGTACCCCGGTTGGGGATTCTTACTGAGTAATTCGTTACTCACCCTTTATTGTGGTTTTTCCACAGGTAACCAAGTTGCGAGACAGGATGGCTGAAGGAGGAGCTGTGATCATGGGGCTCAATCATCAAACTCTGATTTTGTGTTATGACTCTTTATGTTTTATTTTCCCTGAATGCATGTGGACGGGACACAGAGCCCTAGGATGTTTTACGAATATGTTGTGGATTCCAGCATTATTATATTTAGACATGTGTTTGAATGATTTTAAGAAATCTCTGATCGGAGTATACTTTGGAAATGTATTTATCTTGGAACAGGTGCTTGGAAACAGGGACAGGTTCCAGGGAAATTGTTTAGTTTTTAAAGGGGTTATTTGTAATGTTTTGTTTTAATTGGAATCCGAAATCATGTCTGTTTAAATGTCCTTTATTTTGATTGCATGCATTGGGGTAAGGGCCCATTTAGTGCCCCATTCGGGTCGGTCCCTTACAGATGATAAAGGGAAGAATACCATCTAGAGGAACAACCACAACACTCAACTTCAGTCGCTTCTTTAACTGTCCAACAACTACAAGACATGATCACGAACTCCATCAAAGTTCAATATGGTAGGCCAACTCAAAACTCCTTTTTTTATTCTAAACCATACACAAAAAGGATAGACAACCTGAGAATACTTGCAGGTTACCAGCCTCCTAAATTCCAACAGTTCGATGGAAAAGGCAACCCTAAGCAACATATCGCTCACTTTGTAGAGACATGTGAGACTGCTGGTACACGAGGAGACCTTCTCATCAGATAATTTGTTCGAACCTTAAAAGGTCATGCATTCGACTGGTATACTGACTTAGAGTCTGAAACAATAGATAGTTGGGAGGAATTAGAGAGAGAATTCCTTAACCGATTCTATAGTACTAGACGGACCGTAAGCATGATGGAATTGACAAGTACAAAACAACGAAAGGGCGAACCTATTGTCGACTACATCAATCGTTGGAGAGCTTTAAGCGTTGATTGCAAAGACCAACTTAGTGAAATATCGGGCATAGACACATGCATCCAAGGGAAGCATTGGGGTCTTCTCTACATCCTCCAAGGAATAAAGCCACAAAGTTTTGAAGACTTAGCAACTCGTGCTCATGACATGGAATTAAGCATCGCCAACAGAGGAAGTAAAGAGGCACTGCCTTCAGACAACAAAAAAGAGAAAAAGGAAGTCAAATTCGAGAAAGTATCCAAGAGCACTTCTAAAGAATCAATGATTGCAAATGCAACTCCGTTCAAGTTTTCCCCCAAAACAAAAGAATAAGAAGAATGAGACACGATCAGAAGGTGGTGAGCGACGTCGTTTAACTCTGAAAGAAAGACAAGAAAAGGTATATCCTTTTCCAGATTCAGATGTCGCTGATATGTTAGAACAGTTACTTGAGAAACAACTTATCCAATTACCCGAATGCAAACTACCAGAGGAGTTAAGGAAAATAAATGATCCTAACTTTTGCAAGTATCATCGTGTTTTTAGTCATCCAATTGAAAAATGTTTTGTTCTGAAAGAGTTAATTTTGAAATTGGCTCAAGAAAAGAAAATAGAGCTAGATCTCGATGAAGTAGCTCAAGCGAATCACACAGATGAAATTCTCCAACCCAAATTACAATCATTCATATCGTCTACACATAATCAATCTCAATGTCTAATTCAATTCGGTTCATTCCAGCCTATTGTAATTTAATTTAAGAAAGAAACATCAGACCACAATTGTCAAGAGTTGAGTCTTCAAAAGGCGCAGGATCAAGAAGAATGTGTTTCTGATTCAACTAAGGATGAAGAAAGAGGTTGGACTATTGTGACTCGTCTCAAGAAGGGGAAACAAAGTTATAATCAGAAAGAATCACGTATATTTCAAGAATCAAGAAGAAAAAGACTCCCAAAGAGAAAAGGCAAAACATTTGTGAAGAAGTTGAAGCCTATAGTAGAAGAAAATAATGATTTTCATATGACACATCAAGCGGTAACATTGGCAGAATTTTTCCCACAAGAAATTTTAAAATACCACGAAGAAACATATAATGTTGTCACATGCCAAGTCATAACTACTATTGAAGATGTACCGAACTCATCAAAAGAAATTTCTAAGCTTGAAGATGTGTCTTCATGTAATGTAAAAGATTTATCATTACTTTTCAAGGCAACAAAAGATGTTATTGATGAGGCAGTATTAGACACTACTAGTACAATCGTTCAAGCACCTAAAACGTGCGCAAAGAGTTTACAATGCATGCCGATAAGTTTTTCTGATGAGGATTTATTTCTAGGGTCAAAGTCTCACAATCGTTCTTTGTACGTTTCTGGTTATATACTAGATCAAAGAGTTGGACAAATTCTCATTGACGATGGATCGACAGTAAACATAATGCCTAAGTCAACTATGAAGCAACTAGGCATTACCATGGAAGAGCTCTCTGATACCAAGTTAGTAATTCAAGGTTTCAACCAAGGCAGGTAGCGAGCGATTGGCATAATACGATTGGAAGTCATCATTGGCGAGTTGAATGCGCACACTTTATTCCATGTCATAGATTGTAAAACCACCTATAGGTTCCTGTTGGGACGTCCTTGGATTCATGAAAATCGAGTTGTCACATCTACATTGCATCAGTGTTTTAAATTTTATCAAGACGGCGTCAAGAAAGTGGACGCCGATACAAATCCATTCTTAGAAGCTGAGTCTCATTTCGCCGATGAAAAGTTATATAAGACGAACAATAGCGTGGAACAAGCAACCCATTTAGAAATTCCTTTGATAAAAGAAGTTGATAAAATCAAGGTAGAACAAAAGGCAGACAATAAAAAGAAAAGTGTGACAGTGAAAACAAGGTTTGTACTACAAAGAATGAAGCCTCAAAGAACTCATTAGTGCCCAAGATTTCAAAAGATAAGAAAGTTGTAAGTACTCCTATCCTGCGTTATGTTCCTTTATCTCGACGTAGAAAAGGTGAAACACCTTTTTTCGAGTGTTTGACAAGTTTGAAAGTTAGTGATATTGATATTTGAAAAGAAAATTTCACTATGCCTCTTACAAAAATGATAAAGAAAGTTGATGGAATAGTTAAAGATAATCAGTTAAAGGTGATTCTTCCTAAAAAAACAAACTAAAGACGGATACAACCCTAATACATATAAACTCTTGGCAAATGCAGGGTTCGACTTCAAGACTCACACAGAGTTTAACGGTTTAAGTATCTTTGAAGACCAAACTGAGCTTTCCTCAATGCATAAAAATCTCTTGAAGAAAGGTTGTAATTTACCCGCATCAAGAAAAGGACTTGGATACAAATCATCTGAGCCAATACGCATAGGAAGAAAGACAAAAGTTGAAGGCGCAAACCATATAACCATTGAAGAGGTTAAATAAGCAAAGGAAAATAAGGAGTATAATCATCACATTCAGCCATTAGTGGCTCACATTTCAGTTCTTCAAAGGTTCACTACATCTAAAGAAAAAAAAGACTCATCTTTAACTATCGTTACAACGAAACCATAAGTTTTTGGAGGATTAAGCAAACCTGTAAAGAGAGAAAGGACTTGTCAAATTTCAGATAAAATGCAAAAACCCCTCATTTGGAGATTAAAAAGGCAAGTAAAAGGAAATGAATTAATTGGTCCAACTACAGGTATAACCCGACCGTCAGTTTTTCAAAGCTTGAGTGTGACTACAACAAAAAAAGAGGGATATCCCAAGTCAGTTTTCGACCGAATTTCTCATGAAAGCTCAAGAGAATCTTGCAAAGATAGATCCTTGAGTGTAATAAAAAGTGGTGAAGAGATTCATAGTGCTTATCCATCTCGAATGAAAAGAAAAATGTTTGTTGAAGTTCAAGCCGAAGGATCACTAAGAATAAAACAACATGACATTATCATCACTAATCCTTCAAAAGAAGATTTAGAACAAATAGAAGATGAGTTCTCATGTCACATATCACTATCATAAATGAGGGAGAAAGTGAGGTATATGAAGAAGATATCGATGAAGCACCACTTTCTTTAGAGGATGGAAATCAGTCAATAATGGACGAGCTTAAAGAGGTAAATCTTGGCACAGTAGAAGAGCCACGCCCAAGTTTTATAAGTGCATTACTTACGCCTCAAGAGGAAGAGGAATATATGAGTCTCCTTGCTACATATAAAGACATCTTTGCTTGGTCATACAAAGAAATGCATGGACTAGACCCTAAAGTTGTTGTTCATAAACTCGCTATCAAACCGGGATTTCGATCAATTAAACAAACCCAACGACGTTTCAGACCAGAGCTTATCCCAAAAATTAAAGCTGAAGTTAATGAGTTGATTGAAGCTGGTTTCATTCGCGAAGTAAAATTCCCAACATGGATTGCTAACATTGTCCCAGTAAGGAAGAAGAATGGACAACTCCGCGTTTGTGTTGACTTCCGTGACTTGAATAATGCATGCCCAAAAGATGATTTCCATTGCCCATTACTTAAATTATGGTTGATGCGACCACGGGACATGAAGCTTTGTCTTTCATGGATGAATCGTCAGGCTATAATCAAATAAGGATGGCTCTCGAAGACGAAGAAAGAACAGCTTTTCGAACTCCAAAAAGAATATACTGCGACAAAGTCCTTCCATTTGGATTGAAGAATGCTGGTGCTACTTATCAACGAGAAATGCAAAAGATTTTTGATGATATGTTACATAAACACGTTGAATTTTATGTCGACGATCTTGTGGTCAAGTCTGTAAAGCGACAAGATCATTTAAAAGAATTAAAGGTTGTCTTCGACCGATTACGCAAGTACCAGTTGAAGATGAATCCCCTTAAATGTGCATTTGGCGTGACTTCAGAAAAATTTCTGGGTTTCATTGTAAGACATAGAGGAATAGAGATAGATCAATCTAAGATCAACGCGATACAAATGATGCTGAGACCAAGAAATTTGCACAAACTTCAAAGTCTTCAAAGTCGTTTGGCTTATATTCGAAGATTTATTTCTAACTTAGCTGGTAGATGTCATCCATTTCAAAGATTAATGAAAAAAGGGGGAAACGTTCGAATGGGATGAAGCATGTCAAAATGCCTTTGAGAGCATAAAAAAAATTTACTCAACCCTCCAGTCTTAAATGCCCTTATACTGGGAAAACCATTAACTTTATACATCACAGCGCAAGAAAGATCACTAGGGGCATTGTTCGCACAAAAAGGAGAAAGAGGAAAAGAACGAGCACTTTACTACTTAAGCCGAACTCTTATTGGAGAAGAATTAAATTATTCCCCTATAGAAAAAATGTGTTTGGCTCTTTTCTTCTCCATTGATAAGTTGAGGCATGACATGCAAGCATTTACCGTGCGTTTAGTAGCAAAAGCTAATCCTATCAACTATATATTATTTCAAACATCATCTCAGGGTGTTTGGCTAAATGGGCCCTTCTTCTCCAGCAATATGATATTGTTTATGTCCCACAAAAGGCTATGAAAGGACAGACATTGACAGATTTTCTAGCAGATCATCCTGTCCCCTCAGAATAGAAATTATGTGAAGATTTTCCTGATGAAGAGGTCCTTCTTATCGAAGTTTTGAACCCATGGACTATGTATTTTTACGGCGCAGCACGAAGAAGTGGAGCAGGTGCAGGTATTGTCTTTATCTCACCTGAGAAGCATATGTTACCCTATAGCTTCACACTAAATGAACTATACTCAAATAATGTCGGTCTCCAAATAGCCATTCAAATCGGTATAAAGTATATAGAAGTATTTGCAGATTCAAAGTTAGTGATAAGCCAAGTTCTACTTGAATACGATACAAAACATGAAGATTTGAAGCCATACTTAATATTTGCTAGACGGTTATTGGAGAAATTTGATAGCGTCATTTTAGAGCATGTCCCAAGGTCATAAAATAAATGTAACGGCCCGGAAATTTCATCCCGGTCTTCCCCGGAGGCCCAGGAGCATTTTGGTAATTTTGGTCTGGCCGGCAAGGCCAGTTTTGTATTTGTTAATTGGCGGAAAAATTATGAGTCGATTTGAATAGGATCGGGAATTTTGGTGAAGACATTTGGGCTTGGAAAAAGGTAAAAATAAATAGGGAATTAAATAGCGCGTCGAGTGAGATTCGAGCCAAGGACGTGTCGCATGCTAGGCAGGGGTCACTATCAATCGAGCCACTGAGCGCTCTTGTGCTTCTAAATGCGCAATCTTGTATATAAGCCAGGTTTGTGCTGAGTGTTGGTATAAAGGCAGAGCTCGCCCGAAGCTTCCCCATTTCTTCTTCTTTTTCGCGAATTCTTTCCGACCGACCGAGCTCTCCTTCGCGATTCCTCCTGCCTCGCCGACCAGCGTTCTCTCCCTCGTCGTTCGTCCCTCCGGTGAGCTCTCTTCTTCTTCTCTTCTTCTTCTCCTTTTCTTTTCCGTCGAATTGCTTCCCTATTTCGGGCTTCGCCATTTCCGGCCAAGTCGAGGTAATTTGAGGTATAGGTTTTGTGCAGCTAGTGTAGGGGAGTTCTCCATCAAAGAATCGCTCGTCGAATCCCCTTGGATCGCTCGAATTCGAGTTTCCCCTTCGCCCCTGTTCGCGCGCAGAAACAGAGCTCCTGTCGCCAAGCTCGTGCGCGCAGAAGCTTGCCTCAGCGCCCAGCCGCATAGCGTCGCCCGAGCCCCTGCTCGCCGAGTCGTGCCGCGTCGCCCAGTGTCGCTCCCGTCCGCGCACGCGCGTCCTCGCCAGCGCCTAGCCGAGCCGCATCGCCAACGCTCTGTTCGTCCGCGCGAAGCTCGCGCCCAGCGCGCCGATCGTAGCGCGCGGCCAGCGCGCGCCGCGCGCGCCCACTCCGCACCCGCCAGCGCCCGACCATCCCCGTTCTTTGCCCGTTCGTGCAATCGGCCCGTTCGTGAGTTCGTCGCGCCTCGTGAGTTGCTCCCGAGCTGAGCCTTGTTTGTTTTATTATATTTAGGCCTATTGTGTGATTTTTGTTGTGATTGATAGGTTCTCGATAGCTAGTTCAGGTTCGTTCGCCACCTAGGTTTTCGTGTCAAATCGTCCCCGACCAAGGTAAGGATTTCTTACCGGAGTTGTGTGGACCCTGCGATATTATATGTGATTGCTGATTGATTGCTTGTTTGTGTTTATTGACATATTTAGTAATAGGTGCTCGTTCTGAATTCCCGGTTAGCATGATTCTCCTGATTTATTCCCATGTTAATCCATGCTAGGTTGTTCCTTTCTGGCATGCTCGTATCTGTTCCTTGCTTCGTAGTATCATGCTAGGCTCGTTGTATTCTTATTGAGCACGTATTGGATTTTATGGATTTGTTTGCTGATTGCTAGGGAAGGTTAGAGTTGCAGGTAGATAGCATCATCCGGGCCTGATGCATAAAGTACCTTGCATCCATGGCAGGGACGTCGAGCAAGTCATTCCGTCCCTGGACCCCGTGAGGGATTAGCTAACCCAAGCGGTAGGCCCTGCAATCTTGGGTGAGGGTGGCGATCGTTAAATGCCCCAACCGTCGGGATGATGACTTGGCGTTGCCTCGCCCCGGCGATCGGCACGTCCTCGGCGTGTTCGGCCGTAGCCCTTGATTGCCACTGTTAAGGCAAGGGCGGCTTCCTAGTGTAAGCCTACCACGACCGTTCCTTGGCCCCAGTGCGGTGGTTCAGTGACATAGTTTACGTGTCAGTCTCACACCCCTATGTCAGTGACACCGATCCAAAGATTTAGTTAGGCGTGGTGACTGGACATGGGCAGCTTGCCTCTAGACCCGGCACTCCCCATGGTGCTCGCAGAGCACGCGGTGCATGCTTACGTTCATTACAGCGTGATTGGAGAGCTCCTCGGGATTGTGAGCAGTGTACCTTCCGTCGTCGACGATATCTGGTGAGACGGGACTTGTTTCTCGTATAGGGCGACTTATGTATTGGGTGTGTGGTGATATTATTCCGGACTAAGACCTTAAATTGGCATCAGAGGCCTAAGTGTGGGCTAAGCTATGTGCTCTATTCTGTGTTTATATTCATAGCTTGCATACGCTCATCGAGATGACCATGTATATCGTATTGTACCCCGGTTGGGGATTCTTCTTGAGTAATTCGTTACTCACCCCTTCGTGGTTTTTCCACAGTAACCAAGTTGCGAGACAGGATGGTGAAGGAGGAGCTGTGATCATGGGGCCCAGTCTTCCAACTCTGATTTTGTGTTATGACTCTTTATGTTTTATTTTCCCCTGAATGCATGTAGCCGGGCATGGAGCCCTAGGATGTTTTATGAATATTTTGTGGATTCCAGCATTATTGTATTTAGACATGTTTTGAATGATTTTAAGAAATCTCTGATCGGAGTATACTTTGGAAATGTATTTATCTTGGAAGCAGTGCTTGGAAACAGGGGCGAGTTCTAGGAAATTGTCTAGTTTTTAAAGGGGTTATTTTGAATGTTTTGTTTTAATTGGAATCCGAAATCATGTCTGTTTAATGTCCTTTATTTTGAATGCATGCATTGGGGTAAGGGCCCATTTAGTGCCCCATTCGGGTCGGTCCCTTACAATAAAAAGGAAGATGTCTTGGCAAATTTGGCTACTGTTTTTACAATTTCTGATGGCGAAAGTTTGAGCATAACACTATGTCAAAAATGGATCATACCACTAGCTAATGACGAATGTCAAGAATACCTTCAATATGGGAAGCTTCCTATAGAGCCTCGGTGCAAAGCAGATGTACGAAGAAGATCTGCTCGTTTCATTCTTTATAAAGAAACTTTATATCGTCGTTCTTATGAAGGTCTTCTTTTACGATGCTTGGGAAGTGACGAATCGAGTAAGGCATTAGAGGAAGCGCAATCTGGCATTTGTGGAGCTCATCAGTCTGGTCCAAAATTTTACTTCCAACTAAAAAGAATGGGGTACTACTAGCCTACCATGGTTCGAGATTCAATGGAGTATGCAAAGAAGTGTGAGACTTGTCAGTTTCATGCAAACTTTATACATCAACCACCAGAGCCTCTTCATCCAACTGTTTCCTCATGGCCATTTAAAGCTTGGGGACGAGATCTCGTCGGCCCTATAACGCCAAGGTCATCAGCAGTTCATTCTTATACTTTGGCTGCAACTGACTACTTTTCAAGGTGGGCGGAAGCAATTCCGCTTAGAGAAGTAAAGAAAGAAAATATTGCGAACTTTATCCAGACACATATCATTTACCGCTATGGCATTCCCCATCGTATTGTGACTAATAACGGAAGGCAGTTCTCTAACAACATGATAGATAAGTTGTCTGAAAAGTTCCACTTCAAGCAATTCAAGTCATCCATGTATAACGCATCAGCAAATGGATTAGCAGAAGCATTTAATAAGACGTTGTGCAATTTATTGAAGAAAATAGTCTCTAAGACGAAGAAAGATTGGCAAGAAAGAATTAGTGAAGCATTGTGGGCTTATCGAACTACACATCGCATGCCTACAGGAGTTACACCATATTCGTTAGTCTATGGAGTAGAAGCAGTGCTTCCATTAGAAAGAGAAATCACATCTTCTAGAATGGCTATACAAGAAGGTTTAACAGTTCAAGAAAATGTTGCACTGCGCCTTCAAGATTTAGAAGCATTGGATGAAAGAAGACTTGAAGCTCAACAAACATTGGAATGTTACCAAGCACGAATGTCTAAAGCTTTTGACAAGAATATCAAGCCTCGTTCGTTTCAAGTTGGTGAATTAGTGCTGGCTGTTAGAAGACCAATCATCACAACACGACATATAGGAAATAAGTTCACACCTAAATGGGATGGACCCTATATCGTCAAAGAAGTTTACACTCATGGAGCATACAAGATTGTGGATAAAGATGGTTTAAAAATCGGTCCTATCAACGGAAAGTTCTTAAAGAAATTTTATGCCTAAATGATGTAATACTCTTTGACATACGAGTATAAACTGCAAGTTACTCCTAGCCAGCATGAGTAAAAAAGGTGAACGGCTTTCAAATAATAAAAAATAAAATAAAATAAAAATAATAAAATTGAACTACATTATGATTTGATCCCTTCTTTATAAAAGGGTTCGTAGGTAGCTTAAAATAAATTTTAAGTTCAGTCTCTTTTTCTCAATAAAAAAATGTTCATCGCATCAAACTGGAGATTCATTGAGCATAAAAATTTAGCATACATGTTTCATCCAAAACTAAAGGATATATAAATAGATTAAAGGAAATGATGAGTTTAGTTGCATTCATTACAAAAAAAAATAACAAATAACAAATTTGAGTCAATTACAAATAAACATTTAAACTATGTAAAGTAAACTTGGTAAAAAAAAAAAAAGGTTACACAATTAGGGATCCCATCAGAAATTCTTCAACTCTTGTTGTGCATCATTTAAAATCCCGTGTAACACTTCTAGATTGTTGGCGTCTCCGTCAGAAAGGGTGGTAGCATGTTCAATGTCGCTGACAATTTTTTGTTGTTCTGATTCTTCAAGTTTTAATTGAATTAAATAATTCTCTTTCTTGGTGATTGACTTTGAGACTTCTTCTTGGTTAGATCTTAAATTCTTGATTTGGGCTTCCAATTTTTTTCTTCTTGAGTTAACAGCTGACGTCGATGAATAAGTTTATTCATCACTTCAATTGTGCTATTTTGATTGCTTATTATGTTGCCTAAAGTAATCTTTGCCTCTTCTAGTTTAAAGTTCTTATTTGCAAGCGTAAGCTAAGAAGAATGTAATTGTTCCAACTTGTTGAACTCTTCAACCTTACAAAAATATTCTGTAACATAATTCTGAAGAAAATGGAGGTTAGTCCCACAAGTCGTCTGTAACAACCCAAGTTTTCCTTCCTGTTCTCGAGGTACGTTTGGTTGGTTTTCAGTGAGTTTTTTGGGTTGTTAGGGTTTCTTGAGGCTCTAGGGGCATTTTGGTCATTCGGCCTCTCGGGGGTATTTTGGTAATTTCCAGCCTTGTCTTGAGTTGATAAAATTGTTTGGTGCTTGTCCAGGTTTGGGGAGTTGTGTGGAGGAGTTTGGAGCTTGCCCGGGTTTAAACAAATATAGTTTTAAAAAAGTGTTGGAGTTGGGACTCGAAGAGGGAACCTCATTTGACACTTGTCAAATGGAGGGAATTTTGAGCATTTTATTAATTAAAAAATTAAAACAAAAGCCTTTTCCCCTTCCCTTTTGCCCTAGTCGTCCAAGCCTTCCTTCCCATTCTCCCTTTGGCCGAATTCCCTTGTCTTCTCCTTCTCCTCTCAAGTTCTCTTGGTCGAACCACCATAGCTCCCCAAGGAATCAAGGTACTTCAAGCTTGTTCTTTCTTTTCTTGTAGATCTGAGACACCAAGGTGAGTTTTGCACTTCTTTCTCCTTCCATTCTTGTTGGCCGAGGCATAGACTAACTCAAGGGAGGATTTTGTTCCTCTCCTCCTTGTAGATCCGAACTATCTTGGTTGGGAAGAGAAGATTTTGAATTTGTTCTTTGTCTTGTGGTTGAAGATCCGAAGTTCCTCACTCTTGCCATTGCCTCTTCTCGTTCTCTTGACCGAGGCTACTAGGTGAGTGTGAATTGTTCTTACTCTTGTGTTTTGTTCGAATGTTTGTGGTTGTTGTACTCAAGTTCCTTTCTTGGTTGTGCAAGTAGCCCTAGTCGAATCCTCTTGGGTGCTTGTGGAGTGTGTTTGCCGAGGCCTCTAGTGTCTTCTCTTTAGCCGAGACTACAAGGTAAGTGGTGTTTGTTTGATGTGTGCTTCCTTTTCCTAAAACCCCTTGGTAGCCGAGATCACCATGTGGAAATTTAACCTTGTTGTGGTGTGTTTTAGCTAAAGCTAACCTTGCTTGGTGTTTGTGTGGTTGCCCTAGCCGAGAGTGAAGTGAAAGAAGGTTGAATATCCCTAGTTTGTGGTTGTGCTAGCTTAGGCCGAGACCACCCTTAGAGGTTGAGGACTTGTTTGGGTTTCGGTAAAGCCCTAACTCTTGTGCCTTGGTTGCTTAGAGAATTGTAATTTGGATTGTAACTGATTGTTCTGTTGTTAGGGTAACTGTGGGGTGTTCTGCAGCTCAAGAGTTATTCTGGGACTTGGATTCTTCAGTTGACAAGTAAGGTTCCTTACCGGGGTTGTGTGGGCCCTGCGCACTGCAATGATTTCTCCTGGTTGTATGTTTATGATTTGAACTGTTAGTGGATAGGTTTCTGCAGGTTGTCTGATATATGAATTGCTAGTGTTAGGGTTCTTGCAAGTGCCCTAGAGGTTGTTGTACTTAAGCATGTTTGTTCTGTTTATTCCCTGTTCTTGTGATCTAAAATTGTATGTTGTGTATGCCCTGCTGAATCTATATATGTTAAATATGTTATAGTTAGGTTTCCTGATTTGACTGCTAGGGTGCTATCATGTAGATCCTTGTTTTCCTCCATGTTCTCCTCTGTTGTTAACTGTCTATCTTGTATGCACTTATCTTAGTATCCTGGATCTGTTGTTGATATACTCTGTAGTTCTAAGTTGCTTAATGTGTTAGAGTTCTTAGAGAGTCCCGAGTGACAGTCGAGTTGTATGCTGGCTCGGTTTGCTCAAGACTACCCAGTGTGTTGCAGTTCGGGACAATCCAGTATGTTGTTGTCCTTTGTTAGCCAGTGTGTTGCTAACCAGGTTGAGCAGGACTGCCCAGTGTGTTGCAGTCCATGACTAGCCCAGTGTGTGCTATCCCTTGTTAGCCCAGTGTGTTGTTGTCCCCTGTTAGCCCAGTGTGTTGCTAATCAGGTTGAGCAGAACTGCCTAGTGTCTTGCAGTTTAGGGCTACCCAGTGTGTTGCAGCCAGGACTAGCCCAGTGTGTTACTGTCCTTAGTTAGCCCAAGGTGTGCTAACCTTGTTTACTGATTCTAAAAAAGTATCACAAAGGCTTTAGATGATACTTTTTTGCAATCATTGTATCGCACATCATCTTTTCCCTTTATATGACACTTTTTAAGAAGTATCATTGAAACTCTTTAGATGATACTTTTCTACAATCATTGTATCGCACATCATCTATACTCTTTAGATGACACTACTTAAAAAGTGTCATTGAAATTCTTAAGATGATATTTTTCAACAATCATTAATTCATCTTTGATGACACTAATGTATTATCACATATGTACAATAGATGACATGTAAAATAAATCATCAATACTTTATCCATGATACCTGAATATTATCATTATTGACACTTTTTTGTAATCACTAAATATACAAACATGACTGTTTATATTATTTGAAAATCATTTCTTCATAACAAAATAAATATATTAGATACATCATACTGATTATTCACGTTCATACCTGTAATTGCACATTTGACCACTACAATTAATTGGTCACAAAATCTTATTTAATATAACTACACCATTGATTCTATATTAGTGTGAAGACACAAATTTATACATATGATTGTAAATGTTGTTAAATAAATAAAATATTGTTCATGAAGTGAATATAAACAATTCCTACAAAGAAATATACACAGAGAAAATATGCATGGTTGTACTAAGACTAGCTTGACGACTTCTTCACTAGTTGCATTCTTTTCACATATTCAAGATGATGCAATATGTCTACCATCAAAATATCCTCAACCATATTGTAATTGTAGTTCCTAAGAAGAATCCCACCAAATTGAGCTAGAGTTGCGGCCTAAACAAAAAATCAATAAAAAGAACTTTAGAATAAAATAAAGGATAAAGCAATTGGTAAAGGCAACAAGAAAAGAAATCAACACAAAGCAATTGGTAAAGGCAACAAGAAAAGAAATCAACACATCATTTTTCTCCCGAAAACCATTACAAGAGAAGAGAAATACGTGTTGTATGTAATCATTCATACATTCTTTTTTTCTGATTGCAACTTAAAAACAACATAAAAAATGAAGAATCAATATAAAAAATGTGTCTAGAAGAAAACAAACCTTCACAAATCAAGAAGAATCAATAGGGTGTAATACTTCCAATCCTTCAAGTAAAGTAGACAACGTAAACATATGATTGGTTAATGTTTAACCAAATTGAACTAAACACAAAGATATGTGAAGTAAGAAATTAGTGAGGCATAAAATAAATAACTAAACAAACCTTCTCCATCAAGTTCATCAACAAACACAACATTACATACTCTATATGTTAATCAATTCACAAGTCCAATTTTACAATCCAATTTGCTAAAATTATAGGTAATATTCATGTTCACTAATCTAGCATAAATATACTTCATCGATTAAGATAATAGAACAATGCTCAAATTGAAACAACACAATCATATAACAAGCAATACTCAAATCTAAAAGAATAAACACATCATAGTTACAATAAGCACAACACAATCATAGATGCACTTATTGATCTATATATATTTGCACTAATAAACAATATAAACGTGACTACCATAACTGCAGGATAGTCATAACTTAATATGTGTAAGTAAATACAATATATAAATACACGAATGGACATCCAATGCTTTTGTATTCATTTCATAGTCTTCACAACTCTTTCTTTCATAAGAATATTCATCCATGATATCACCTAGCATAGGAAAAAATAGACGATCATCAATATTGTCTAAAATATATACTCTAATATGTAATCTATTTGATTTTTTTCTTACAGATTCGACTTACCACTTGGTGCAATGAGCATCTATTCGAATACTAACACTTGCTATGTTCTTATGCACCAACCAAAATATATTATGGTTATATCTTGAGGAATGTGGAGGCAACAAAATACAATACTCCAAAACTACCCCTTCATGGCATCACAAAAAGTCTACTACACTTCCTACGCGATGTATGCGTAGGTAAACACGAACTCTCCCCATTCGGTTCGTACTTTATCAATGTCATCTTGTGTGTAGCTAGATGGTGCATTATTCATCTGAAAATAAGATAAGAAAATATAAATATTAGTATATTACTATTAAATTAATATCTAACTCTACTTATATATACTTACTACATCAATTATTGAGATCGTGTTTTGGCACACAATCTCTCGCATGTACATCATGATGTAGTAGCCGCATTCCACTACTCCAGGTTGTTTTGGACACTAATTTAAAGAAACATCATAAAACATTGATAAGATAGTAAAAATATTTCATAGTGATGACACATACTTATTGAATAAGTTACCTTGATAGATTTCCAAAGCAGGCTTCTTCTTTTTAATTGCTTGAACGATGCGCAATTTTAGAAATGATACTAGATTAATAAACATGAACTTATTCATGATAATATTAAGAATATAAAAAAATTAACGTACATTCCAATCACGCTAATGATATCTTGGTCAAGTCGATTTTTGGTGGATCCATCCAAAATACGGTGCCACTTGAATTGTCAATAAGTATCAAAGTCCAATGATTCCTAATACAAGATTGAAATATTACATGCAAGTTATATTATGTAATGAGACATATAAAGAATTCATATAAGACATACCAGAATTATGCGGAAATATTAAAACTTGAGTAGAGTCCAATTGTTCAAGTCTTGTAGCCGACATCTTTGCTCGTGACTCATAGTCACCAAAAATAGAGATGGATCAGCGTCGAAAAAAAATTATACTCTCGCGAAAGTGGTGTTAGCTATTTTAGCATGGAGACGTCTTTAACATGTAATAGATTATAATTAGTCATCAAATAATATATTTTACAAACCAAACAAATTTCAAAATATTAAACTAGTACTTACATCATATAAGCATCGATGCAAGAAGTGCCTATTGGTCGCATTTGACAAAAATCTTGTAACATCTCAATCCAAATACTACACTTTACGTGCTTACCAAACACTTCTATGGGTGCATTGATTTGAATGGAAGACTTGATATATTTTAATTCTCGCAACAAGCAACGAAGAATAATAGGACTCTCAACGGATGGCTCTGAGGTTACCAATGACTCTATTCGATGATTTGCCTCCTAATTCAATCACAAAATAAAGATACATTATCAATAAACATATTTGACACATACCTTATAGTATATTGGTCACATTACCTTTTCATTATCTATTAACACTAGATGTCTTGGCCACAACAAATGAGAACCAATCTCTTGAGATAGTAGGTTATTGCCTTCCTTTGATGGTAATGGAACCATACAATCACCATCTACCACCACATCGATCGAAACATTAATATTTTCATCGTTTTCATTGTACTTGAATATTGTCCCAGCAGCAACAACATTTCTTTTCGAACCAAAAGCTAACCGACAAGAAGTTCCATCCTATTTGAAATTTTCATTCATTTAATAATAAGTTAATCGTTCTTATTATTGGGGAATTTTCAAAATATGGTACTAAAATGTTCACCTTATATTTATCTGACATCTTGGTGTTGAGGAACTTATCATGCACTGGTGTTCTAATCTGAATAAAAGTTATACAAAAATTAATTAATATATCATTAGAGAGTAAGAACTATAAAAATAGTACAATCATGCATCACCTCTTTTTGTTGGTTACTGGCTTTAACATTTGCATTTTTCATGTCTTTCTTTTCATCTACTTCGGATGTACACCTTTTTTGCTTATGTGTTGAAGCATTAACTGTATTAAGGTCAGCTTGTCTTCTTTTATATAGTTCATCCTCCAATTCTAGTATGTATGCAGCCATGCGTGCTTTTTCTTTATCAACACATCTTTGGTTGTCTTTCTTGTCATTTGAAGTCTGACCTGGAGTGTGAAAATATGTACTAGGTGTTACAAACTTACCCACACCACGTACTTTGCACGGGGATCTTTGGAACCTAATGCTTGTGATAGAATGTCATTCGGCATGTACGTGTTTCCATCATCGACAATTTGAGTAGTCATTAACTCATCCTAAATTAAAATGTACAAATATTAGTCATTAGGTTTTAAATCAAAGAATAAATTATACATAGACATACGTACTATATGATTCGCCACTTCTTGAGTTTGTTTATGCGGTATTTTTCCATCACGGTCCATACGAGCCCTTACCCATAAATTGCATCGACGTTCATGTTTTGTAGTTGTCTTCTGTAACAATGTTACAAAAGAAAATAATGAATATATATGTATATACATTACACAGCATAACTTATACAATAAAGAAGTTAAAAAAATCTTACCATTTCTTGACAAGGTTGGCATACCCCTTGCGTGACGATCGATGGTTATACACGTGTTTTTCTCTATTTTTCTTCGTTTTCGCGACAACCTTTTCATAAGTATAAATATGAAATATAATTTTTATCACTAATGTTCCCCAATAATTGTGTTGAATGTAAGAGTAGATACACTTACTTTGAACTCTTCTTGAGACGTGATTTCACAAATTCTGTCCAATGGTCTTGCTCAATGTGAGAATACATCTTTGGTGGATTTTTAACTTTTCTCTATCTTCCTTCATCAATTTGTATAAATTTTTGTTCAACCTATACTTAAATTGTCTAAATGCCACACCAAAGCAGACTTTAAGACATTTTTCTTCGATCGAGGGTCCACAACATAAGCATTCTACAAAGATTAATAATAGAGTTACATTAATGTCATTATATGATATTATACCACAAATTAATATTATTACCTGTACCAACTCAAATATTTTATTTTTCGTCTCAATTGGAACATCGTGCCAATCGTTGATTGTGATTGGAACATGAACGTGCACACGTTCCAATAAAACTTTGCATTGTTGTTGCATTAATTCCAATAGGTTGGCCTAGGTCATTATAATGCACCACCTTTCTTTGACCCTCGCTACTAATACGAGTAATTTCGTGCATACCGCTAGCCCCTCGTGTACTAGATGTTGGTATGCATTCTTCCTCGCTAGGTGGTAAAGTCTCATCCATCGAATTATCGAATCTTCATTCATAGTGTCATCAACTGGATCGTCTAAAATATCATCCATCTATTGTAGATAGAATTTGCAATAATAAACAATTAGTTCTAAAATCATAGAAGATAAATCATCAATGTATCATGTGCAATTATAAATAACGAGTATGAAATTGAAGATAACCAATGCTTAAGTAAATTGTTCAAGTATTAAAGCAGAAGTTTCAACTACATTGGTTCTAAATCCAATGATACATCAAATACATTGTCTTGAAAACATGACTCATGATAAAGAAAAGAAGAGAAATAAACAACTCTTTCAGAATAGCCTCCCCATAAGATTACGAGTACCTACAAAAAATACAAAAAACCTATATTACAAAAGATATAAAAATCACAACAAATGAAATAATTTAGAATCAGAATCGTACTTCATTACTGATTATCAGTAACCCATGTCCCATCACAATCATTCCTAGCATAAGAAGTTTCACCGTCGTCTATATCGAATGCCTGATTCCATCTAGTAGCTGATGAATAGTGTAATGAAATATCCCCGAGTTCATCATCATAGCATGCTTCAGCAAAGTCCCTTTGTGATGGTGTGACAACTATTGACCACCGTGGATCACATGGATCTTCAATATAAAAAACTTGTTTCGCTTGTGTTGCTAGTATAAAAGAATCTGAAACATGTCCAATACGGTGGAGGTCAACTAAAGTAAAACCAAGATCATCTATGCGCACACCATTGTGATTTTCAACCCAATCACATTTGAACAGAGGAACCTTAAATATGTTGTAATTAACTTCCCATATCTCTTGAATAACTCCATAAAAAGACATGTCTGAAATTACTGGATTCTTGTCCTTAGCACTAGAAACTTGCATTGTTGATGCAACAAGCGTCACCCCACTATTTTGGACAACTCTATTTTCGTCTCGAGATTTTGTGTTGTAACTATATCCATTACTCTTAAAAGCATCATATTTCACAACCATTGGGTTCGGGCCATGTGCTATCCATCTTATCGTACTCAAAATATTGTTTCCCTCATGTATTTCTCTCATCACCTATCATACAACTTTCGTAAATAAGATACGAAGACTATATATTTTGAATGTATAACTAATATATCACAAAAAAGAATACCTCATCACGTATCCAAGTAGGAAAATGTCTATTATGTTCCTCCAATAACCATTTGTCATTCTTTGATCGTCTAGGATTTGCATTCTTCAAATAATCCATATATTTTCTATAGTACATACACAATTATTAGAGGCAAATGTAACAAATGTGAAAATAGTCAATTAAAATGTCACTTACTCTCGATATGGTTGGACCACATACGTGTTATTCAAAATATAAAGATGAGCCTCTTTCAATCATTGTACATTCAAGCAGCGATGAACCGGTGATAATGGCTTATCGATTAGATTTTCTTCATGTGAATGAAACATACCTAGTCCAATAGGGTCTAAATCAATTAAAAACTCACTACAAAATTCAACCGCCTCTTCACATATGTAAAACACGCAATGCTCCCTTAGGACGATTTCTATTATGGACATAACTTTTCAACACCTTCATATACCTCTCAAATGGATACATCCATCGTAGATAAATGGGACCACATAGTTTGACTTCTCTCACTAGGTGAGCGGTAAGATGCACCATAATTGTGAAAAAGAGGGTGGAAAGTACTTCTCAAGTAGACATAATGTCACAACTACATCGATCTGTAACTTATCCAAACTCGATATTCGCATACTCTTGGAACATATAGCATTGAAAAAGAAGCATAATCTACTAATAGCATGTCTCACATTCTTAGGTAGAATTGAGCGTAGCGCAATAGGGAGCAATTGTTGCATAAGAACATGGCAATCGTGAGATTTCAAATTAGTTAACTTTAAGTTGGGTAATGATACCAAATTTCTAATGTTTGAAGAGTATCCTTCGGGTACCTTTATGTCGACTAACGATTTGCAAAAACGATATTTCTCTGCCTTTGATAATGTATAACATCTTTGGGGCATATATGTTCTACCACCCTTTGATGTAGGTGCTAATTCGGGCCTTATTTTCAATTTAACCAAGTCGCGTGCGGTCTTAACCCCATCCTTACTCTTTCTGGAATATCAAGCAATGTTCCAATGATATTCATGCATATATTCTTTTCTATGTGCATTACGTCTAGACAATGTCTTATATGCAAATGTTTCCAATACGGAAGTTCATAAAATATAGATCTTCTTTCCAGTAGTTCTTTTAGTTTGGTCATCTAATTTTTTTCACTCATTTTTCCTCTTGGAAAATTCATTCCATTTAGTTTGAGGAAAATAGCCTCCCTGGACATTGGAATTGGAACACTTCCATGCTCCTTCTTACCATTGAAAGCTTTCTTACGTCTTCTATATGGATGATGCCTTGGTAGATATTTTCTATGCCCCATATATACGTTTTTTTCCCATGTTTTAATCGCAAAGAAGATGTTTCCTCTCCACATATAGGACAAGCCTTGTATCCTTTAACACTACAACCACATAGATTGACATATGCGGGAAAATCATTTATAGTCCACATTAGTCTGACCAGAAGAGTAAAATTTTCTTCTCTATATGCATCATAGCATTCAACTCCCTCTTCCCACATGAGTTTCAAGTCGTCAATCGAGAGGACAAGTATACATTTATATCATAGCCTGGTTGTTTTGGTGGGATACCAACATCGATAACATGAGAAACTTTTTCCTCATGCACAACCATGGTGGAAGGTTGTATATTGTAAGAATCAGCGCCAACAAGCGTATTTAGTACTTAAATTTCCAAATGGGTTAACACCATCGGTTGATAAACCAAAACGGAGATTCCTATGCTCTGCACCAAAAGATGGCCATAGGTGGTCAATTAACCTCCAACATGGAGAATCGAAGGATGACGCATGACCCCATCAACTTTTCTTTCGAGTTGCATGCCACACTAGATTCTTTGCATGTTCTGTGTTCTTAAACATCCTTATTAATCTTGGGATGATAGGAAAGTACCAAAGTTGTTTAGCAGGAACTCCTTTGCACTCTTCTATTGAGTTTCGACGCATCTTCCATCTTGATAGATTACATATAGGACAATTTTCTAACTTTTCATATTCTTTTCTGTAGAGACAACAATCATTGGGGCAAGCGTCTATCTTTTGATAACTCAACCCTAGGGCACCTAAAGTTTTTTTGCTTCATACATAGATGTAGGCATTTCATTATTTTCAGGAAGAAGATCGGTTAGTAAAGACATTATTTCTGTGAAGCTTGTATTACTCCACCCGAACCTAACCTTCAGATTATACAATCTCACGAGAGCAGACAACTTTGTAAATTTTTTACAACCAGGGTATAAAGGCTTCTTTGCATCTTCAAGCATAATGTCAAATACTTTTCCCACATTAGAATATTGGTCTTGTGCAGATTCAACCATATTAATCACATTGAATAAATCATTTTCAACATCTTTGGTCGGATTCATCGATAAAGTGTTCACTAGTATTGTTAGGGTCAAAATCTTCTCCATGCCAAAACCAAATCTTATAACTCTGATCAATCCCGTTGACATACAAGTGATTCCTAACTATTTCAACTTCTTTGGATATACGGTTCCCACATTTTAAACAAGGACAACGTATTAAATTGGAACCATTATTATGGCGTAAACCAAATGCAATGAATGTTTGATTCCCAACTCATACTCTCTAGATGACCTATTCTTCCCCATCCATGTTTTGTCCATTGCAAAATTCTATAAAATATATATATATAAAAATAAGGATATGAAAGAAAGGGGAAATACACATGTAAAATATTTAGTCATAAGAACAACAACATGCACTATTACAAAAATAAGTTACAAGGAGAGAATAATTATTCGATTTTAGTCCGATGAAAATAATTATTCCTCACAAAGACTAAAAATAAACTAGTATGCAATGTAACCATAAAATAAGAGAACTTAGTAAGAGTGACAGCTGAGTATTTTCTAAGTTAGAAGATTTGAGAGACAAAGTCAAAAAGAAAAAAAGATTGATTCCTAAACCAAGCACAAAGAAAAAGTAAGTTATGTTTGGACGAGAATACACATGTGAGCTTGGTAGAACTAGTTATGAAACTATGTTGTAGTCGTGGATAATAAGAGTTGTTTATAAAGAAATGTCATGCATTCTTCTCAACGAACATATTCAAAACTACATAAAAATGATATATTATTCATTTTCAAAAAGCCAAGTGTACAAAAAGAACATTTCCATACATATAAATGAAGTTTTAACCAAGAATCACATATAAAACATACAGTACATTTAACTATTAACCTTCATTAATAAATAGAAATGAAGTTTAACAAAGAATATATGTAAAACATACATAAGATTCAACTATTATCCAACCTCAAACACCAAATTAGAACATAAAATAACAGGGATCGAGAATGGAGTTTACCCAAAATCTAGCGGTGGGACAGGTCGAGTGGGGCTGTGTGTGTGTGGCGAAATCGGGGGACGGGAGGGAGGCGAAGGAAGGGAGGCAGGGGGCGGGCGGGCGGGGGGAGGGAGATCGGGGAGGCAGAGAAAATGGGGGTCGGGGGAGAGAGAAAATGGAATGGGTGGGGAAAAAGAAAGGTGGGGAAAATGGGGCGGGGGGGGGGGGTAAGAAAAAAAAAATTTATTAAAAAAATTCATTAAAAAAAAACAAATATTTTATTAAAAAAATTCATTAAAAAAAACAAATATTTTTTAAAAAATTCATTAAAAAAAAACAAATTTCTTTTCATTAAAAAAAAACAATTTTTTAGCATTTTGTCTAAATGTTCTTGTTTTTTTTTCTTTTTATTTTAACTCACCCAAATGAGTCTAGCTTAAACCAAACTTCAACACTTTAATTTTTCTTTCAAATGACATTTTTAAGAGTTTCATTTTTTAAATGAACCCAAATGATATTTCAATAAATGACAATTTAGTAAAAAAAGGTGATTTAGTAAGAAAAAAAAAAATTACAAGTTTGAGATCCTTAAATCTTTCGATATATATATATAACATTTAAAAATATAAAAGACTACTTATTTTCTAAATTGAAAATTAGTTTTATAAAATTAATGATTCTAAAAAGTGTCATAAAACGCGTCTTTTTAATTTATGATACTTTTCTGTAAGATGATTCTAATAAAGTGTCATAAAACGCGTGTTTTATTTTATGACACTTTAATTGCCCCTTCTTCTTGTATTTGGTTTTTCCTAAGTGTCATCTAATCCCTTATTTTTAGTAGTGTGAACTCATAAAGAGTTAAGTTTGGAGATTTCTAATAAAGATGTTTAAGTTTACAATCCATTGCATGTTTTAATGAGAAAACATCTTAAAGTAAAGACTATTTAGGACCATTTAGTGTCGGGTCTTTACATCGTCGAAATGGCTAGAAACATTTTGTCCACATACTCAGTAACACACGATAGTTTCCTAAATGGTGTTTTCACTATCCTCTCACGTAAGTTTTCCCATATGGCTAATACAGTCCTCTTTTGTATAACTAGCAATTCACTATCTGGACAAACATGGGAAATCACACTATCGTCCAGTGGGGGCTTTTTTCAATTGTAAAAGCTCATTTGATGGTGGTTGCGGTACCGCTATTAATTTCAGCGTTGCTCTAAGTTCTTCCAACACTTCATTAGTTCTCGGCATAGAAGATGAACCCCCAACTGGATTCACTAAGGTCTTTGGATTTTCCATGCATGCAACTACAGTGTGAAATTGATCAGGGCTAGTTTATGAGTCTGAACTATTTCGTTCTTTTTCTTCAATAGTGATATCATCCAAGGGTGAATGCAAAAAAAATTAAAAAATAAAAAAATAAATTTATCGAAAAGAAGGAACCAAGAAAGAGGACAAAAAGTTGAAGATCTAACCAAGGTTGTAGGAAAGTCGGGGAAACTTTAAAGTACAAAAATCTATCGCACTTGGAACCTCTTCTAATATATCTTCGAAGTCTAAAGGTTGTTTTGATTTCTTTTGCATTTTCCAGTGCCGATCAGTATGGCTACTATGACTTGAATCTTCATCTTTACTAGAAAATTTTGAAGGGTCAAACATGCGAATTTGCTTTCCTTCAACTTCTCATGTAGTTGCTTTTGGAAATCTAGGCTTCGCAGGAAGAGAGCCATTGCTCTCAACTAACTTTTGTATATTGTCTAGAAGATGGCTTCCATGCTAGCCACCACTCATTATAATGCTTAGTGACTTGGTTGTTCGGATTCATTGCAAGACCAGGAAGATATATTTGAGACATTGTTTTTATTTCGGTACATTTTATCCAAGAACGCAACACATTGTTTAATGTAACTACAAGGATTTCTGCAGCTAAATCCTTTGGTATGTCTTGAAAGAATCCAAACTGTCTGCTAAATGGACAAGAATTATAAGCCTCAATGACTAAATTAGGTCCACAACGTGATGATAAAAAGCTTGAATGAATACTTATAAAGAAATATGAGTGCCAGAATGATAGATCTTTATTATCGATTAATCGTTCACCCTTGTTTCTAGGTAAAAGGCTAGCATACCAAGAAACATTAGTACCCTTATGGATATGCACACGGGCTTCGAAATCGGTGAAATATATAGCTCCACCTTCACCAGAGGAGTTTACCATCATTGAACCTTTAACTGGTGTGTGAATAGGGAAATGTGTTCCGAAATAATATGCAAGCCAACCATATATATAATGTAAAGGAAGACATACATTTAAAGAGCTTAGAGAATGTGATGCTTCATAAATCTGGCTAAGTCCTTGGTAAATGTTGGCTAAAACTGGGATAGCAAGGCTAAATCTATACCCTTCGGCTATAAGACATGCAACTTTAAATACTCCTAGGCGCAAATGACCTTGTTTGGTAGGAAACACAAAATTACACACGACAAGCAGAGAGAGAAAAGGTGCTAAATATGTTTTATCTTGCATATCAACTATTACTCCTAACTCATCAAACAATGTTTTCTTTGTCTCAGTCCAATTATGAAATTTAATTGGCACTCCATTTGTGATATAAGTTGAATGAGGGCGAGAATTCTTTTTCGATCTTCTAGACGGAGTAATTGGGTACTTCTCATTTCCCTTAAACCAAAAAGAAATCCATCAACTGATAGTGATGTGAGAACGATCGATTTGTTGAGACTCGATATTATAATAAGCAGAAAACATATGCTCATAACTCTTTGGGCATTCTTCTTCTTCTCGTCTAGGTGACGTTAATAACTCTCTACAACTCGGAATTACTTCATCATAAAACCGTCCTTTGATAGGAAGACCACCTAGCCTCCACATATCCCACAAAGTAATGGATAATTCTCCCAACATGGTATGAATCGTATTCGTTGTTGGGCACCACGGCTCACAAGAGGCGCAAATGATGTTAGTGTTGCGATCATACGTATACGAAGAAGCCATTACAACATCAAACATTCAGACTTTTCTAAGTAGTTTGTCGTTTCTAGACATCACAACTTCAAGCCATTCCCAATAATATTTGGTATATTTGAATTCCCCAGAAATCTTTAGAGCAAGACCTCCCCAACGCACTGTATTGTCTTCTATAATAAGGCGACCAAGCATCGATAAAGGATCTTTGTTCGGTAATCGGTTGTGAAAAGGCAAGTCCAAAAACCATGCAGTTTACGATTGATTAACATCCAACGGTCTCTCTCTAGACCACTTAGATAAGATATCAACCTTCTATAGGAGGCTGAAAATCTCTAAAATTGAGCGGTACTCCTCTAATCACAGAGAGAATAACTCCGTGTTCGATAGATTGTTCTCGATCTCGTAAAATTACTAAGCATGTTTTCGTCGGATCCGGATGCTCGCAAAAATACACCGTGTTTTGAAAGATACGCAAGGATACACCTACAAGGAAAAAGGATGATTAATCAAGTAGACAAAATAGATCGTAGCCAATCAAGTTCATTAAAAGAAAAAAAAATAAAAGTCAAAACGATAGAAATGCCATCGTTGTAAGAGTTTGGTAATTATTGTTGCTTCTTCACAAGCTACCTTCCACCTATGGTGAAGGACTTGATCCAGCCAGGGTGCATCGTTGTTGCAAAGAAAAAGCGATCGATCTTTGCTTCTTCATAAGCCACTCTCCACCACTGGTGAAGGACTTGATCCAGCAGGAGTATTGTTGATGCAAAGAAAAGCGACTGACACTGCTTGTTTACAAGCTACCCTCCACCAGTTGTGAAGGACTTGTCTAGCGGGAATGTCATTGTTGTAAAGAAAAACTATCGTATTTGCTTCTTCACAAGCTACCCTCCACCAGTGGTGAAGGACTTGATCTAGCGGGAGTGTTGTTGTTGCAAAGAAAGGTGGATCGACACTCGCTTGTTCACAAGCTACCTCCACCAAGTGATGAAGGATTTGATCCAACAGAGTGTTGTTGTTGCAAAGAAAGGCGTCGACATCGCTTGTTCACAAGCTACCCTCCACCAGCGGTGAAAGACTTGTCTAGTAGGAATGTCGTTGTTGCAAAGAAAAATGATCGTATTTGCTTGTTCTCAAGCTACCCTCCACACTGTGGTGAAGGACTTGATCCAAAGCAGAGTGTTGTTGTTGCAAAGAAAGGTGGTCGACCTTTGCTTGTTCACAAGCTACCCTCCACCAATGGTGAAGGACTTGTCTAGCGAGGAATGTCGTTGTTCACATAAATAAGACATTCATTGCATTTTCATTACTATTTCACATAAGAAAAATAAGACATTTTAGCTATTGTTTTCAAAAAAAAATTATTATAGCATTTTCACCACTTTTTTTTCTCTCGCTACTATTTTTAACATTAAATAAAAAATAAAACAAAATATAATGGTACTTTTGTTACTGCTTTCACATGTAAAAAAAAAAAAAAAAAAAGACAATTTCACATTAAGAAAATCATGTATTTTCATTACTGTTTTCATATTAAAAACAATCATGGTATTTTAGTTATGCTTTCACATAAATAAGACAATAATGATATTTCCATTACTATTTTCACATAAGAAAAATAAGATATTTTAGCTAATGTTTTCAAAAAACATTTATGGCATTTTCGCCACTTTTTTTTTCTCGCTGCTATTTTTTTTTAACATTAAAAAAATAACAAAATATATATATATAATGGTACTTTCGTTACTGCTTTCATATAAAAAATGACATTTTCATATTAAGAAAATCATGTATTTTCATTACTGTTTTCATATTAAAATTAAAAAGTAAAACAAAAAAATAATGGTACTTTCGTTATTGCTTTCACATATAAAAAATGACATTTTCATATTAAGAAAATCATGTATTTTCATTACTGTTTAAAAAAATAATCATTGTATTTCGGTTACTGTTTTCACATAAATAAGACAATCATGACATTTTCATTACTATTTTCACATAAGAAAAATAAGACATTTTAGCTACTGTTTTCACAAAAAAAATATGGCATTTTCGCCACTTTTTTTTTATGCGACTGTTTTTAACATTAAAACAAAAAAAAAATATAATGGTACTTTCGTTACTGCTTTCACATATAAAAAAATGGCATTTTCACATTAAAAAAATTATGTATTTTAATTACTGTTTTCATATTTTTTTAAAAAATCATGGTATTTCGGTTATTGTTTTCACATAAAAAAGATTGGCATTTTTATTAATGAGCCAAAAAAAAAAACAATCCTTTTATCAATGAATTAAACTCACATAATTGTAATTGAACATGAGCAAATCACAAGGTGAATAGTTATGCATCAGTTATTGGAATAAATGACCAAAAAACAAATCAAAATCCTAGCAATCGCAACATCATCATCAACAATAACAATTAAAAAAAAAAACCTTAAATGAAATAATGAGTTTCTGACCTATTTTGGTCCGTTCTTTTATCTTTTGTCCTAATGCTTGTTCTATCCCTGACCTACTTCTTGGTTATGACGATCTTTTTAGAGATTCTTCTTCTGTAAAAGAAATAAATTGGCAGCCATAGTCATTGAAATTAGAAGTGCAGTAATAATATAGAGTCAAAGCCATTTGAAGAAACAATGTCAAGTGAGATAACCCGAACTCAAGACTAATTTATGATATTCCTAGTGTTGAATCCATGTTGTAAAAAAAAATGATGGATTCACAATAGTCCTACCAATTTTCGAGTATTGATAGCAACAACGGCGTTTATTCCGATAATGAGAAAAGCAAAGCGGTGTAAATGTAGCGAGGAGTTTACGATAAATAAACTCCGACGTTGTGCATATGATATATGTTTGGTGGTATAAATTTGAATGCTGCAATAGAAATTTGACAATTGAACCAAATGTGAAAAAAAAAATTATTAAAAAAATTCATTAAAAAAAAACAAATATTTTATTAAAAAAATTCATTAAAAAAAACAAATATTTTTTTAAAAAAATTCATTAAAAAAAAACAAATTTCTTTTCATTAAAAAAAACAATTTTTTAGCATTTTGTCTAAATGTTCTTGTTTTTTTTTTCTTTTTATTTTAACTCACCCAAATGAGTCTAGCTTAAACCAAACTTCAACACTTTAATTTTTCTTTCAAATGACATTTTTAAGAGTTTCATTTTTTAAATGAACCCAAATGATATTTCAATAAATGACAATTTAGTAACAAAAAAAGGTGATTTAGTAAGAAAAAAAAAATTACAAGTTTGAGATCCTTCGTCTTTTGATATATATATATAACATTTAAAAATATAAAAAGACTACTTATTTTCTAAATTGAAAATTAGTTTTATAAAAATTAATGATTCTAAAAAAGTGTCATAAAACGCGTCTTTTTAATTTATGATACTTTTCTGTAAGATGATTATAATAAAGTGTCATAAAACGCGTGTTTTATTTTATGACACTTTAATTGCCCCTTCTTCTTGTATTTGGTTTTTCCTAAGTGTCATCTAATCCCTTATTTTTAGTAGTGTGAACTCATAAAGAGTTAAGTTTGGAGATTTCTAATAAAGATGTTTAAGTTTACAATCCATTGCATGTTTTAATGAGAAAACATCTTAAAGTAAAGACTATTTAGGACCATTTAGTGTCGGGTCTTTACATCGTCGAAATGGCTAGAAACATTTTGTCCACATACTCAGTAACACACGATAGTTTCCTAAATGGTGTTTTCACTATCCTCTCACGTAAGTTTTCCCATATGGCTAATACAGTCCTCTTTTGTATAACTAGCAATTCACTATCTGGACAAACATGGGAAATCACACTATCGTCCAGTGGGGGCTTTTTTCAATTGTAAAAGCTCATTTGATGGTGGTTGCGGTACCGCTATTAATTTCAGCGTTGCTCTAAGTTCTTCCAACACTTCATTAGTTCTCGGCATAGAAGATGAACCCCCAACTGGATTCACTAAGGTCTTTGGATTTTCCATGCATGCAACTACAGTGTGAAATTGATCAGGGCTAGTTTATGAGTCTGAACTATTTCGTTCTTTTTCTTCAATAGTGATATCATCCAAGGGTGAATGCAAAAAAAATAAAAAAATAAAAAAATAAATTTATCGAAAAGAAGGAACCAAGAAAGAGGACAAAAAAGTTGAAGATCTAACCAAGGTTGTAGGAAAGTCAGGAAACTTTAAAGTACAAAAATCTGTCGCACTTGGAACCTCTTCTAATATATCTTCGAAGTCTAAAGGTTGTTTTGATTTCTTTTGCATTTTCCAGTGCCGATCAGTATGGCTACTATGACTTGAATCTTCATCTTTACTAGAAAATTTTGAAGGGTCAAACATGCGAATTTGCTTTCCTTCAACTTCTCATGTAGTTGCTTTTGGAAATCTAGGCTTCGCAGGAAGAGAGCCATTGCTCTCAACTAACTTTTGTATATTGTCTAGAAGATGGCTTCCATGCTAGCCACCACTCATTATAATGCTTAGTGACTTGGTTGTTCGGATTCATTGCAAGACCAGGAAGATATATTTGAGACATTGTTTTTATTTCGGTACATTTTATCCAAGAACGCAACACATTGTTTAATGTAACTACAAGGATTTCTGCAGCTAAATCCTTTGGTATGTCTTGAAAGAATCCAAACTGTCTGCTAAATGGACAAGAATTATAAGCCTCAATGACTAAATTAGGTCCACAACGTGATGATAAAAAGCTTGAATGAATACTTATAAAGAAATATGAGTGCCAGAATGATAGATCTTTATTATCGATTAATCGTTCACCCTTGTTTCTAGGTAAAAGGCTAGCATACCAAGAAACATTAGTACCCTTATGGATATGCACACGGGCTTCGAAATCGGTGAAATATATAGCTCCACCTTCACCAGAGGAGTTTACCATCATTGAACCTTTAACTGGTGTGTGAATAGGGAAATGTGTTCCGAAATAATATGCAAGCCAACCATATATATAATGTAAAGGAAGACATACATTTAAAGAGCTTAGAGAATGTGATGCTTCATAAATCTGGCTAAGTCCTTGGTAAATGTTGGCTAAAACTGGGATAGCAAGGCTAAATCTATACCCTTCAGCTATAAGACATGCAACTTTAAATACTCCTAGGCGCAAATGACCTTGTTTGGTAGGAAACACAAAATTACACAGCAAGCAAGAGAGAAAGGCTGCTAAATATGTTTTATCTTGCATATCAACTATTACTCCTAACTCATCAAACAATGTTTTCTTTGTCTCAGTCCAATTATGAAATTTAATTGGCACTCCATTTGTGATATAAGTTGAATGAGGGCGAGAATTCTTTTTCGATCTTCTAGACGGAGTAATTGGGTACTTCTCATTTCCCTTAAACCAAAAAGAAATCCATCAACTGATAGTGATGTGAGAACGATCGATTTGTTGAGACTCGATATTATAATAAGCAGAAAAAATATGCTCATAACTCTTTGGGCATTCTTCTTCTTCTCGTCTAGGTGACGTTAATAACTCTCTACAACTCGAAATTACTTCATCATAAAACCGTCCTTTGATAGGAAGACCACCTAGCCTCCACATATCCCACAAAGTAATGGATAATTCTCCCAACATGGTATGAATCGTATTCGTTGTTGGGCACCACGGCTCACAAGAGGCGCAAATGATGTTAGTGTTGCGATCATACGTATACGAAGAAGCCATTACAACATCAAACATTCAGACTTTTCTAAGTAGTTTGTCGTTTCTAGACATCACAACTTCAAGCCATTCCCAATAATATTTGGTATATTTGAATTCCCCAGAAATCTTTAGAGCAAGACCTCCCCAACGCACTGTATTGTCTTCTATAATAAGGCGACCAAGCATCGATAAAGGATCTTTGTTCGGTAATCGGTTGTGAAAAGGCAAGTCCAAAAACCATGCAGTTTACGATTGATTAACATCCAACGGTCTCTCTCTAGACCACTTAGATAAGATATCAACCTTCTATAGGAGGCTGAAAATCTCTAAAATTGAGCGGTACTCCTCTAATCACAGAGAGAATAACTCCGTGTTCGATAGATTGTTCTCGATCTCGTAAAATTACTAAGCATGTTTTCGTCGGATCCGGATGCTCGCAAAAATACACCGTGTTTTGAAAGATACGCAAGGATACACCTACAAGGAAAAAGGATGATTAATCAAGTAGACAAAATAGATCGTAGCCAATCAAGTTCATTAAAAGAAAAAAAAATAAAAGTCAAAACGATAGAAATGCCATCGTTGTAAGAGTTTGGTAATTATTGTTGCTTCTTCACAAGCTACCTTCCACCTATGGTGAAGGACTTGATCCAGCAGGACTGTCGTTGTTGCAAAGAAAAAACGATCGATGCTGCTTCTTCATAAGCCACTCTCCACCACTGGTGAAGGACTTGATCCAGCAGGAGTATTGTTGATGCAAAGAAAGGCGACTGACACTGCTTGTTTACAAGCTACCCTCCACCAGTTGTGAAGGACTTGTCTAGCAGGAATGTCATTGTTGTAAAGAAAAACTATCGACGCTGCTTCTTCACAAGCTACCCTCCACCAGCGGTGAAGGACTTGATCTAGCAGGAGTGTTGTTGTTGCAAAGAAAGGTGACTGACACTGCTTGTTCACAAGCTACCCTCCACCAGCAGTGAAGGATTTGATCCAACAGGAGTGTTGTTGTTGCAAAGAAAGGCGACTGACACTGCTTGTTCACAAGCTACCCTCCACCAGCGGTGAAAGACTTGTCTAGTAGGAATGTCGTTGTTGCAAAGAAAAATGATCGGCGCTGCTTGTTCTCAAGCTACCCTCCACCTGTGGTGAAGGACTTGATCCAGCAGGAGTGTTGTTGTTGCAAAGAAAGGTGACTGACACTGCTTGTTCACAAGCTACCCTCCACCAGCGGTGAAGGACTTGTCTAGCAGGAATGTCGTTGTTCACATAAATAAGACATTCATTGCATTTTCATTACTATTTCACATAAGAAAAATAAGACATTTTAGCTATTGTTTTCAAAAAAAAATTATTATAGCATTTTCACCACTTTTTTTTCTCTCGCTACTATTTTTAACATTAAATAAAAAATAAAACAAAATATAATGGTACTTTTGTTCTTTGCTTTCACATAAAAAAAAAAAAAAAAAAAAAAAAAAAGACAATTTCACATTAAGAAAATCATGTATTTTCATTACTGTTTTCATATTAAAAACAATCATGGTATTTTAGTTATGCTTTCACATAAATAAGACAATAATGATATTTCCATTACTATTTTCACATAAGAAAAATAAGATATTTTAGCTAATGTTTTCAAAAAACATTTATGGCATTTTCGCCACTTTTTTTTTCTCGCTGCTATTTTTTTTTAACATTAAAAAAATAACAAAATATATATATATAATGGTACTTTCGTTACTGCTTTCATATAAAAAATGACATTTTCATATTAAGAAAATCATGTATTTTCATTACTGTTTTCATATTAAAATTAAAAAGTAAAACAAAAAAATAATGGTACTTTCGTTATTGCTTTCACATATAAAAAATGACATTTTCATATTAAGAAAATCATGTATTTTCATTACTGTTTAAAAAAATAATCATTGTATTTCGGTTACTGTTTTCACATAAATAAGACAATCATGACATTTTCATTACTATTTTCACATAAGAAAAATAAGACATTTTAGCTACTGTTTTCACAAAAAAAATATGGCATTATGGCATTTTCACCACTTTTTTTTTATGCGACTGTTTTTAACATTAAAACAAAAAAAAAATATAATGGTACTTTCGTTACTGCTTTCACATATAAAAAAATGGCATTTTCACATTAATAAAATTATGTATTTTAATTCTTTGTTTTCATATTTTTTTAAAAAATCATGGTATTTCGGTTATTGTTTTCACATAAAAAAGATTGGCATTTTTATTAATGAGCCAAAAAAAAAAAAACAATCCTTTTATCAATGAATTAAACTCACATAATTGTAATTGAACATGAGCAAATCACAAGGTGAATAGTTATGCATCAGTTATTGGAATAAATGACCAAAAAACAAATCAAAATCCTAGCAATCGCAACATCATCATCAACAATAACAATTAAAAAAAAAACCTTAAATGAAATAATGAGTTTCTGACCTATTTTGGTCCGTTCTTTTATCTTTTGTCCTAATGCTTGTTCTATCACGACCTACTTCTTGGTTATGACGATCTTTTTAGAGATTCTTCTTCTGTAAAAGAAATAAATTGGCAGCCATAGTCATTGAAATTAGAAGTGCAGTAATAATATAGAGTCAAAGCCATTTGAAGAAACAATGTCAAGTGAGATAACCCGAACTCAAGACTAATTTATGATATTCCTAGTGTTGAATCCATGTTGTAAAAAAAAATGATGGATTCACAATAGTCCTACCAATTTTCGAGTATTGATAGCAACAACGAGCGTTTATTCCGATAATGAGAAAAGCAAAGCGGTGTCGTAGCAGGGAGTTTACGATAAATAAACTCCGACGTTGTGCATATGATATATGTTTGGTGGTATAAATTTGAATGCTGCAATAGAAATTTGACAATTGAACCAAATGTGAAAAAAAAAATTTATTAAAAAAATTCATTAAAAAAAAACAAATATTTTATTAAAAAAATTCATTAAAAAAAACAAATATTTTTTTAAAAAAATTCATTAAAAAAAAACAAATTTCTTTTCATTAAAAAAAAACAATTTTTTAGCATTTTGTCTAAATGTTCTTGTTTTTTTTTTCTTTTTATTTTAACTCACCCAAATGAGTCTAGCTTAAACCAAACTTCAACACTTTAATTTTTCTTTCAAATGACATTTTTAAGAGTTTCATTTTTTAAATGAACCCAAATGATATTTCAATAAATGACAATTTAGTAACAAAAAAAGGTGATTTAGTAAGAAAAAAAAAATTACAAGTTTGAGATCCTTAAATCTTTCGATATATATATATAACATTTAAAAATATAAAAAGACTACTTATTTTCTAAATTGAAAATTAGTTTTATAAAAATTAATGATTCTAAAAAAGTGTCATAAAACGCGTCTTTTTAATTTATGATACTTTTCTGTAAGATGATTCTAATAAAGTGTCATAAAACGCGTGTTTTATTTTATGACACTTTAATTGCCCCTTCTTCTTGTATTTGGTTTTTCCTAAGTGTCATCTAATCCCTTATTTTTAGTAGTGTGAACTCATAAAGAGTTAAGTTTGGAGATTTCTAATAAAGATGTTTAAGTTTACAATCCATTGCATGTTTTAATGAGAAAACATCTTAAAGTAAAGACTATTTAGGACCATTTAGTGTCGGGTCTTTACATCGTCGAAATGGCTAGAAACATTTTGTCCACATACTCAGTAACACACGATAGTTTCCTAAATGGTGTTTTCACTATCCTCTCACGTAAGTTTTCCCATATGGCTAATCTGAGTCCTCTTTTGTATAACTAGCAATTCACTATACGGACAAACATGGGAAATCACACTATCATCCGTCGGTGGGGCTTTTTCAATTGTAAAAGCTCATTTGATGGTGGTTCTTGTACGCTATTAATTTCAGCGTTGCTCTAAGTTCTTCCAACACTTCATTAGTTCTCGGCATAGAAGATGAACCCCAAGCTGGATTCACTAAGGTCTTTGGATTTTCCATGCATGCAACTCTGAAGTGTGAAATTGATCAGGGCTAGTTTATGAGTCTGAACTATTTCGTTCTTTTTCTTCAATAGTGATATCATCCAAGGGTGAATGCAAAAAAAATAAAAAAATAAAAAAATAAATTTATCGAAAAGAAGGAACCAAGAAAGAGGACAAAAAAGTTGAAGATCTAACCAAGGTTGTAGGAAAGTCAGGAAACTTTAAAGTACAAAAATCTGTCGCACTTGGAACCTCTTCTAATATATCTTCGAAGTCTAAAGGTTGTTTTGATTTCTTTTGCATTTTCCAGTGCCGATCAGTATGGCTACTATGACTTGAATCTTCATCTTTACTAGAAAATTTTGAAGGGTCAAACATGCGAATTTGCTTTCCTTCAACTTCTCATGTAGTTGCTTTTGGAAATCTAGGCTTCGCAGGAAGAGAGCCATTGCTCTCAACTAACTTTTGTATATTGTCTAGAAGATGGCTTCCATGCTAGCCACCACTCATTATAATGCTTAGTGACTTGGTTGTTCGGATTCATTGCAAGACCAGGAAGATATATTTGAGACATTGTTTTTATTTCGGTACATTTTATCCAAGAACGCAACACATTGTTTAATGTAACTACAAGGATTTCTGCAGCTAAATCCTTTGGTATGTCTTGAAAGAATCCAAACTGTCTGCTAAATGGACAAGAATTATAAGCCTCAATGACTAAATTAGGTCCACAACGTGATGATAAAAAGCTTGAATGAATACTTATAAAGAAATATGAGTGCCAGAATGATAGATCTTTATTATCGATTAATCGTTCACCCTTGTTTCTAGGTAAAAGGCTAGCATACCAAGAAACATTAGTACCCTTATGGATATGCACACGGGCTTCGAAATCGGTGAAATATATAGCTCCACCTTCACCAGAGGAGTTTACCATCATTGAACCTTTAACTGGTGTGTGAATAGGGAAATGTGTTCCGAAATAATATGCAAGCCAACCATATATATAATGTAAAGGAAGACATACATTTAAAGAGCTTAGAGAATGTGATGCTTCATAAATCTGGCTAAGTCCTTGGTAAATGTTGGCTAAAACTGGGATAGCAAGGCTAAATCTATACCCTTCAGCTATAAGACATGCAACTTTAAATACTCCTAGGCGCAAATGACCTTGTTTGGTAGGAAACACAAAATTACACAGCAAGCAAGAGAGAAAGGCTGCTAAATATGTTTTATCTTGCATATCAACTATTACTCCTAACTCATCAAACAATGTTTTCTTTGTCTCAGTCCAATTATGAAATTTAATTGGCACTCCATTTGTGATATAAGTTGAATGAGGCGAGAATTCTTTTCGATCTTCTAGACGGAGTAATTGGGTACTTCTCATTTCCCTTAAACCAAAAAGAAATCCATCAACTGATAGTGATGTGAGAACGATCGATTTGTTGAGACTCGATATTATAATAAGCAGAAAAAATATGCTCATAACTCTTTGGGCATTCTTCTTCTTCTCGTCTAGGTGACGTTAATAACTCTCTACAACTCGGAATTACTTCATCATAAAACCGTCCTTTGATAGGAAGACCACCTAGCCTCCACATATCCCACAAAGTAATGGATAATTCTCCCAACATGGTATGAATCGTATTCGTTGTTGGGCACCACGGCTCACAAGAGGCGCAAATGATGTCAGTGTTGCGATCATACGTATACGAAGAAGCCATTACAACATCAAACATTCAGACTTTTCTAAGTAGTTTGTCGTTTCTAGACATCACAACTTCAAGCCATTCCCAATAATATTTGGTATATTTGAATTCCCCAGAAATCTTTAGAGCAAGACCTCCCCAACGCACTGTATTGTCTTCTATAATAAGGCGACCAAGCATCGATAAAGGATCTTTGTTCGGTAATCGGTTGTGAAAAGGCAAGTCCAAAAACCATGCAGTTTACGATTGATTAACATCCAACGGTCTCTCTCTAGACCACTTAGATAAGATATCAACCTTCTATAGGAGGCTGAAAATCTCTAAAATTGAGCGGTACTCCTCTAATCACAGAGAGAATAACTCCGTGTTCGATAGATTGTTCTCGATCTCGTAAAATTACTAAGCATGTTTTCGTCGGATCCGGATGCTCGCAAAAATACACCGTGTTTTGAAAGATACGCAAGGATACACCTACAAGGAAAAAGGATGATTAATCAAGTAGACAAAATAGATCGTAGCCAATCAAGTTCATTAAAAGAAAAAAAAATAAAAGTCAAAACGATAGAAATGCCATCGTTGTAAGAGTTTGGTAATTATTGTTGCTTCTTCACAAGCTACCTTCCACCTATGGTGAAGGACTTGATCCAGCAGGACTGTCGTTGTTGCAAAGAAAAAACGATCGATGCTGCTTCTTCATAAGCCACTCTCCACCACTGGTGAAGGACTTGATCCAAGAGTATTGTTGATGCAAAGAAAGGCGATCGACATCGCTTGTTTACAAGCTACCCTCCACCGATTGTGAAGGACTTGTCTAGCGGGAATGTCATTGTTGTAAAGAAAAACTATCGACGTATTTGCTTCTTCACAAGCTACCCTCCACCAGCGGTGAAGGACTTGATCTAGCAGGAGTGTTGTTGTTGCAAAGAAAGGTGACTGACACTGCTTGTTCACAAGCTACCCTCCACCAGCAGTGAAGGATTTGATCCAACAGGAGTGTTGTTGTTGCAAAGAAAGGCGACTGACACTGCTTGTTCACAAGCTACCCTCCACCAGCGGTGAAAGACTTGTCTAGTAGGAATGTCGTTGTTGCAAAGAAAAATGATCGGCGCTGCTTGTTCTCAAGCTACCCTCCACCTGTGGTGAAGGACTTGATCCAGCAGGAGTGTTGTTGTTGCAAAGAAAGGTGACTGACACTGCTTGTTCACAAGCTACCCTCCACCAGCGGTGAAGGACTTGTCTAGCAGGAATGTCGTTGTTCACATAAATAAGACATTCATTGCATTTTCATTACTATTTCACATAAGAAAAATAAGACATTTTAGCTATTGTTTTCAAAAAAAAATTATTATAGCATTTTCACCACTTTTTTTTCTCTCGCTACTATTTTTAACATTAAATAAAAAATAAAACAAAATATAATGGTACTTTTGTTACTGCTTTCACATGTAAAAAAAAAAAAAAAAAAAGACAATTTCACATTAAGAAAATCATGTATTTTCATTACTGTTTTCATATTAAAAACAATCATGGTATTTTAGTTATGCTTTCACATAAATAAGACAATAATGATATTTCCATTACTATTTTCACATAAGAAAAATAAGATATTTTAGCTAATGTTTTCAAAAAACATTTATGGCATTTTCGCCACTTTTTTTTCGCTGCTATTTTTTTTTAACATTAAAAAAATAACAAAATATATATATATAATGGTACTTTCGTTACTGCTTTCATATAAAAAATGACATTTTCATATTAAGAAAATCATGTATTTTCATTACTGTTTTCATATTAAAATTAAAAAGTAAAACAAAAAAATAATGGTACTTTCGTTATTGCTTTCACATATAAAAAATGACATTTTCATATTAAGAAAATCATGTATTTTCATTACTGTTTAAAAAAATAATCATTGTATTTGATTCATTGTTTTCACATAAATAAGACAATCATGACATTTTCATTACTATTTTCACATAAGAAAAATAAGACATTTTAGCTACTGTTTTCACAAAAAAAATATGGCATTTTCGCCACTTTTTTTTTATGCGACTGTTTTTAACATTAAAACAAAAAAAAAATATAATGGTACTTTCGTTACTGCTTTCACATATAAAAAAATGGCATTTTCACATTAATAAAATTATGTATTTTAATTACTGTTTTCATATTTTTTAAAAAAATCATGGTATTTCGGTTATTGTTTTCACATAAAAAAGATTGGCATTTTTATTAATGAGCCAAAAAAAAAAAAAAATCCTTTTATCAATGAATTAAACTCACATAATTGTAATTGAACATGAGCAAATCACAAGGTGAATAGTTATGCATCAGTTATTGGAATAAATGACCAAAAAACAAATCAAAATCCTAGCAATCGCAACATCATCATCAACAATAACAATTAAAAAAAAAAACCTTAAATGAAATAATGAGTTTCTGACCTATTTTGGTCCGTTCTTTTATCTTTTGTCCTAATGCTTGTTCTATCCCTGACCTACTTCTTGGTTATGACGATCTTTTTAGAGATTCTTCTTCTGTAAAAGAAATAAATTGGCAGCCATAGTCATTGAAATTAGAAGTGCAGTAATAATATAGAGTCAAAGCCATTTGAAGAAACAATGTCAAGTGAGATAACCCGAACTCAAGACTAATTTATGATATTCCTAGTGTTGAATCCATGTTGTAAAAAAAAATGATGGATTCACAATAGTCCTACCAATTTTCGAGTATTGATAGCAACAACGAGCGTTTATTCCGATAATGAGAAAAGCAAAGCGGTGTCGTAGCAGTGAGTTTACGATAAATAAACTCCGACGTTGTGCATATGATATATGTTTGGTGGTATAAATTTGAATGCTGCAATAGAAATTTGACAATTGAACCAAATGTGAAAATCAAATTCTTATGGATGATGAAATAAATAATACCAAAAAAAAAAAATTAGCCACGTGTGAAGTCCACTCACTCCTACTGCAATCCTGGCAACAACTCCCATTCTCAAAATTGTATGGTACACAATGATAACAGGTAAAATAAAATCTGTTTTTCAAACCTTAAAAGTAGGAAAATGAAATCCCTATTTGAAGATTTCATTAAAAAAAAAAGTACATATAAAAAAAATCTATTTACTATTTTAAGAACCAAAAGTGGAGTTGTGGGATTTTGTTTGTTGGTAAAAAAAAAAACTTTTTTTTTTTTGCTGTATTTTATACGTAGGTGAAAAGCTGCACACACATTTTTTTCTTATTTAAAAGAAAAAAAGAAGAGAAAAATGAACTTCTAATTTAGGGTCCTATTAAAAAAAAAGGATGGAAGGTTGAACTTCGATTTATCAAGATCTCAAATATATTCTATCAAGTAAGTATTCATTATAAAAAAAATGTTTGCAGTTTCAAATTGATGGCAAATTCAAAACTCAAACAAATTTAAAACAAATGACCATTGATCCAAAGTCAAGATCAAGTAAATGGGGGTATCATCAAAATTATATTCCATCAAAATTCAAGTGAATTAAAATTTTATTTATGCTCAAATAAAACGTTTGGGTAAAATTTAATTTTACTCAAATTGGACAAAGTAGACCATACATTCTACTTTAATTCAAATCAAAATTTTATGCCAATTATTATTATTATTATCTTTGATTAATTGGCATGATGAAGATGTTAGATAGCAAATCAAATTTATGACACAAATTCATATCTTGATTGAATTAACACAAATAAGTTGGCATCCAAATGTTGTATGTTGACTTCAAACTATATTTTTCGAGATTCATTCATGCAAAGTTCGTGCATAAACCTCGAAAAAGAGGGCATTGGTTGACTGAGAAATTTCGGCCATTAAGAAATTGCCACGTCATTTATAAATAAATGATAAAATTTAATTAATTTTTGGGCCAATTACAAATTCATAATTATCTCAAAGCTAATTGGACTAGAAGTGAATTTATTTGGAACTCGGGTTCAAATTAAACGAAGCCCAAATGTCATTTAAGCCCAAGCCTAATTGTTAGGCCCAATATAGCAAGCCCAAAGGCCCAAGAAGCTAATGAGGCTCAAGCCCACGAGGCCAAGAAATCTCCCTAAATAGAGAGCTCCCCCAAGGCATTCAACCTGAAGACTATTTAGAGAGAATTCAAAACATCCTGCCTTCCAAGTCCATAAACTTTCAAGATCCGTTATCGAGTCAAAGAATTCAGAGATCAAGCTTCAAAATTCAAAAACATTCGACAAAGGTTCCAACGAATCAATTAACTCTTCAATTGCAAGTTGAAGATTCAATCACCTCCGTCTAAGAACAAGCTCGCAAGCCCTTTAAAGTTCATTCTTAGAGAAAGAATTAGAGGATAAACATTAGAGATTGTAACACCCGCACAAATCAATAAAAATTCAAGTTCATTTTACACGTGTCTTGCTCTCATATTTTACAGCGAAATCTCGTGTGAACAGATATTGTAAGGGACCGACCCGAATGGGGCACTAAATGGGCCCTTATCCCAATGCATCCATTCAAAGTAAAGGACATTTAAACAGACATGATTTCGGATTCCAATTAAAACAAAACATTCAAAATAACCCCTTTAAAAACTAGACAATTTCTGGAACTGTCCCTCTTTCCAAGCACTGTTCCAAGATAAATACATTTCCAAAGTATACTCGACAGAGATTTCTTAAAATCATTCAAAACATGTCTAAATACAATAAATTTGGAATCCACAAAATATTCGAGAAAACATCCTAGGGCTCGTGCGTCTACATGCTTTCGGGGAAAATAAAACATAAAGAGTCATAACACAAAATCGAGTTGGAAAGCTGGGCCCCATGATCACAGCTCCTCCTTCACCATCTGTCTCGCAACTTGGTTACCTGTGGAAAAACCATAGTAAGGGTGAGTAACGAATTACTCAGTAAGAATCCCCAACCGGGGTACAATACGATATACATGGTCATCTCGATGAGCGTATGCAAGCTATGAATATAAACACAGAATAGAGCACATAGCTTAGCCCACACTTGGGCCTCGGATGCCAATTTAAGGTCTTAGTCGGGAATAATATCACCACACAGTCCAATACATAAGTCGCCCTATACGAGAAACAAGTCCGGCCTCGGCTGTCTCTTTTGTCGACGAAAGGTACACGGCTCACAATCCCGAGGAGCTCTCGATCGGCGCTATAATGAGCGTAAGCATGCACCGCGCGTGCTACTACAGAACTATGGGGGTGCGGGTTTAGAGGCAAGCCGCCCATGTCCGATCCACCACGCCTAACTAAATCTTTGGATCGGTGTCAGCGACATAGGGGTGTGAGACACGGACACGTAAACTATGTCGGCTGAACCACCGCACGGGGCCAAGGCGGTCGTGGTAGGCTTACACCAGAAGCCGTCCCCGCCTTAACAGTGGCAATCGGGGGCTACGGCCGAACACGCTGAGGACGTGCCGACTGCCGGGGACGAGGCAATGCCAAGTCATCATCCCGACCGTTGGGGCATTAACAACTGCCACCCTCACCCAAGATTGCAGGGCCTACCGCTTGGGTTAGCTAATCCTCACGGGGACCGGGCGGAGAAGCGTCTCGGCGTCCCCCGCCATGGATGCAAGACACTTTATGCATCGGGCCGGATGATGCTATCTACACCGCAACTCTAACCGCCCTAGCAATCAGCAAACAAATCCATAAAATCCAATACGTGCTCAATAAGAATACAACGAGCCTAGCATGATACTACGAAGCAAGGAACAGATACGAGCATGCTAGAAAGGAACAACCTAGCATGGATTAACATGAGAATTAAATCAGGAAAATCATGCTAATCGGGAATTCATAATAGAATACCTAGCTACACATGTCAATAAACACAAACAAGCAATCAATCAGCAATCGCATAATATATCGCAGGGTCCACACAACTCCGGTAAGAAATCCTTACCTTGGTCGGGGACGATTTGACACGAAAACCTAAATGGCGAACGAACCCGAACTAGCTACCGAGAACCTATCAATCACAATAAAAATCACACAATAGGCCTAAATATAATAAAACAAACAAAGCTCAGCTCGGGAGCAACTCATGAGGCGCGACGAACGCACGAACGAGCCGATTGCACGAACGGGGCAGCAATGGGCCTGGCTGGGCACGTGGGCGCGCTGACGCGCGGCGTGACACGGAGCTGGGCGAGGTGCACGCGCGGGCGCGACTCGATGCGCGGCGTGACACGGCGGCTAGGTGCGCGCGGTAGTGAGCTTCCGCGAAGAAGGGTGGCGAGCTCGACGGGCTGGGCTGCGACAGAGCACGCGAACAGGGGGGAACAGGGGCGATGAAGAGGAAACGAATTCGAGCGATTGGAGAAGATTCGACGGCCGATTTGTTGATGGACGAACTCCCCTACTCCAGCTGCACAAAAACCACCCAGCATTTCAGCTCGACTCGTAGGAAAATGGAAAGCGGAAAGCAGGAGAACTTCGACGGAAAAGGGAAGGAGAAGAAGAAGAGAAGAAGAAAAGGGGAAGGAAAACTCACCGGAGGGAGACGATCGGCGAGGGAGAACGGCGAGGGAGAGCTCGGTCGGTCGGGCAGAAATGGAGAAGGAAAATCGCGAGGAAGAAGAAGGAGGAAGAAGCTTCGGGCGAAAATTTCCTTTTAAACCAAAACGCGCATCAAATAGGCATATGTATTAGATCGCGCGTTTAGATTAAAAAACGTGCCCAGTGGCTCGGCTGGCAGCGCCCCCTGCCTAGCACGCGACACGTCCTTGGCTCGAAATTCACTCGACGCGCTATTTAATTCCCTATTTATTTTTACCTTTTCCCAAGCCCAAATGTCTTCACCAAAATTCCCGATCCCATTCAAATCGACTCATAATTTTTTCGGCAATTTACAATTTCATAATCGGCCCTGTCGGCCCGACCAAAATTACCAAAATGCCCTTGGGCCTCCCGGGAAGACCGGGATGAAATTTCTGGGCCGTTACAATATTCTCCCCTTATAAGACTTTCGTCCTCGAAAGTCACTTAAGATTGGAACAGCTCGGGATACTGCAATCTCATCTCATCCTCCAGCTCCCAAGTGGCTTCCTCTTAACTCTGACTCCTCCACTGAACTTTTACCAACCGGATTTCACGATTACGCAGTGTCTTCGTCTCAAAAGCAAGAATCCCCACTGGCTTCTCCTCGAAGCTCAAAATCCTCATTCAGCTGCAACGGTTCAAAATCACCAATGTGCGACGGGTCCGGCACGTACTGCCTCAACATCGAAACATGGAAAACACTGTGAACCGCTGACAATGACGGAGGCAAGGCTAATCGTTAAGCAACCTTGCCGATCCTCTCCAGAATCACAACGGACCAACAAAACGGGGACTCAGCTTTCCACGTTTGCCAAACCTCACAACACCTCGCATCGGTGCAACCTTTAGGAATACATGTTGACCAACCTCAAACTCCAAATCCCGACGCCGAACATCGGCATAACTCTTATGCATTCGAGAAATTTGTCAACATACGAGCTCTAATCTTCTGCACGACACCATTGGTCAACTGCAGCAATTCGGGACCCAAAACCTGTCTATCACCAACCTCTTCCCAGAACACAGGAGATCGGCAACGCTTACCATACAAAGCCTTGAATGGAGCCATCTGAATCGTCGATCGATAACTGTTGTTATTTGCAAACTCCATCTGATACAGGTACTGGTCCCAACTGCTCGGGAAATCCAACACACAAGCCCTCGAATCACGGTCAGACACAATCCTCACAGGCACACCGTGATAACGAACAATCTACTCCAAAACAACTACGCCCACTGTTCCACGGTATAAGTGTCTCTACCGGGAATGAAGTGTGCGCTCTTAGTCAATCGATCGACTATCACCCAAATCTGAGAGAACTTCCTCAGAGTCCTCGACAAACCAGAAATAAAGTCCATGGAGATCTCTTCCCATTTCCACTGAGGTACACTCAGCGGCTGCAACAAACTGGCTGGTCTCTGCCTGGGTGCCTTCATTTGCTGACAAGTGAGACATCGACTAACAAACTCCTCAACACCTCTTTTCATACCCATCCACCAGAATGTCTGCTTAAGATCCTGATACATCTTGGTACCCCTGGGGTGCCAAGCAAACGGAGAAACTGTGGGCCTCTGAGAGCAACTCTGCTCGCAATCCTGCAACATCCGGAACACACAACCGCCTCTCAGACGTCGCCACCTTTATGCGGTGAATATACAAAGTCAAAATCTCCATCAGCACTAACTCTGTCACCCAATTTCTTAAGTGCGGGGTCACTCAGCTGATTATCGATAATCCGTTGTCTAATCGATGGTTGGGGTATCACCGAGCTACTCGGCGCAAGTAACCTCACCCAACAACATCGCAATCTCGGCCCGCTCGAATTCTCTCCGTAATCTGGTGGGAACTCAACAATCTGTGAGTGCGACATCTTCCTACTCAAAGCATCGGCTACAACATTGGCTTTACCGGATGGTACAAAATCTCATGATCATAATCCTTCACCAACTCTAACCATCTCCTCTGCCTCATATTGAATTCCTTACGAGTAAACAGATACTTGAGGCTCGGTGATCGGAAAACATCCGAATCCGCTCACCATACGGTGTAATGCCTACAAATCTTGATCTGCAAACACACCTGCTGCCGCCAACTCCATATCATGAGTCGGATAGTTACGCTCATATGGCTTGGTGGCGGGAAGCATAAGCAATGACCTTCCGTCTTTGCATCAACACACAACCTAACCCGAATTTGGAAGCATCATTTGTAAATCAAGAAACCACTGTCCCCTCCGGATCGCCAACACAGTCTTTGGAGGCAAAGCCGCGCTTGAGCCTGGAAAAGCTCTCATCACACTTACTGTTCCAAATAAACTCGACACCCTTCCTCGTCAGACGAGCGATGGGCGAGGCTATGGCGAAAAAGTCCTTAACAAACCGACGGCAGCAAACTGCCAAACCCAGAAAGAAACGGCTCCTACGAGCAGACAACCGAAGGACAGAGAGCTCCACCTACACTCAGTGCCTTGCTCCACTAAAGCACAAGATCAAAATCTCACGGGGTAGCAACAGGGGTTCACCACGGACTGAACCTCCAAATACCAACGGGGCAACTCTCAACTTCCCTGGAAACAGGAAGACAACCAGCAGGGCTCAAACCATTCGCCCCACGAGCAAAACTGACTTCTAGCAATTCCAATCCACACCTTGGTCAACACCAAGCATCAACTTGTCACCATACCGGAACCAATCCGGACTCTACTCCAAACAAATACTAACTTGCTAGGCTACCAAGATTGCCAGCAATTTCCCCCGAGGCTACAAACTACACGGCTCCAGCTTGCCAACTGAAATTCCCTACTTGGCCTGACTGAGCTCTAGAGAGGCTCTCCACAACCTAGGGTTCTTCGACAACCCTCGACACCCACTGCCAACTAACGGCCTACAGCCAACTGCCTGAACAACAACAACTCCATTTTCCAGCAACACAACCATGCTGGCCAACTCCAACTCCTTGGAAACCAAGAGGACCCGAAACGCTACCGAATGCGTCATCCTCCTACTCAGACGTCAATCACAACATAACTCCTATCCAAGGAAGGATCCGAACAACTCTCTCAGTCATGACGATCAACAAGAAGATCCGCCAACCAAGCTTAGGTCCACTTAAGAAATCTTACCTAAGCAACAACCTGATACCACGAGCATGGTATCATTACCATCTCACTAAAGCCTTACAACATCCACCTGGAGTCCAACTTTTCCAAGAACTGAGCACCAGATCCCCAAAACAAACCCTACATGGATCTGAAACTCTCGCCACAGAACGAACCACACAAAACACACTTGTGTGCACAACTCCCAACCTTCATTTAGCGATCCAAGACTAACAAATGCTTTTCCCAAAAAGCAACACTAGCTCATGGCAGAGATACAACCAATCAACGGAACACCCAAAGTTTCATCTCCACACGATGCTCGAAGCTGTGGCAACCTTGCTCTACCAAGGCATAACCATGCCAAACCAAATTTACTTTATACCAAGCCTCTACCAAGGGTGCTTACCCATAAGGCATCCAACTCTTCTCACAAGGCATCATATTCACCTCATAGGCATCCAACTCATGGTCCCTCAGCTGGAACCCAAACTTGCTTCTACGATGCTCAACTCTCCTGAGATTTAGGCACTCGAAGGTAGTTGACCGCACTACCTACCACAAGGATCTCTTGGCCTTAACACTAGCGTGAGATACACGCGCATTAATACTTACCAACCGTCAACCTGCTTGACTTACTCAACCTCCAGTAACACTGGGAAAAGGCTCCGGCTCCTCTCGAACATCTTTTCGCTTGAAATCTTTCGATTTCCACTGAACTAGCCCTTCTTTTCACGACCTACACAGGTGCAACTACCATAAACGGATCCAAGGCTAAAGGAGTGCGCTAAACTCCTGACGGAATAGAACCATCTGCTATGCCCATGCCAAACTCCGGCCTGACCCAGATTTAGTGCCAAAGCGGCACACCAACCAATGCACCTCAAGTGCCACTACTACCAAATCCACATCTTACTACAAACGGGGACAACAAGGTCACAACCTCAAGTGACACGAACTCTGGCTCAGCATACAAGGGCTCAACTCCAACAACCATGCCTAAGGCATCTCATCAAGCTGAAGGCTCACAGCCTACTCTTGCATCTCCACATGATGCTCAACAAACTCTGGCCGGCTCTCTCAACATGCAGTAGCTAGCCCTACTCTAGGGTTTACCAAAAGAAGAGTGTTCATTTTTACCAAACAACTGAGGAAACCACCAATGGATCCCGTCCGTAGAGAACACTGCTTGCTGCACCCTTACCCACGCTGGGGTTCTGCCAGCTTCTTGGGCTGCAAACAACAACACTTTAAAGAAGCACAAAGATGCCTCATCAACCTCCTCGAGGCTACCAACTTGCAACCACTCTCTGGGCAACCGAATAATCTATCAAGGCTCAAGATCAACACTTGAGCTACCCGAGCTAGTCACACACGGGGACTCGCTCCACAAACATCCACTTCAAAGACAACCACACACTAACTCCTCTCTTTGAGTGGCATTCCAAGGCAAAGCACCTCCACCCTCTCACTAGGGGAAAACCAACAAGCCCGGGCCACGGTTGGCCTATGGGAGTCCAATCTCTACCTCCTCTGGGGCGATGTCCCGGGGCATCCGAACCTACTGGATACCACAACAAGCCACAACATACATCACACATGCTGCGGGAAGTTGGCATGATGGCGCTCTAAACCCAAACCAATAACGAGTCGAACACCGCTGCGTCTCTCCGCTCCACAACACTACACAAGGCATACACTAGATGACAGGTATTGTAAATTCTTAACCCTTTTTTTTTCTACAACAAATAGCAAACTTAGGCGTACCTGATGACTGTCGGAGTGCTAGTGATCATGGGAAAACGACCTACAACAAAAGGTCAAACTACGAGAATTTATGACTCGAGCTCGATACCAAGCGTAAGGGACCAGGCCGAATGGGGCACTAAATGGGCCCTTATCCCAATGCATGCATTCAAAGTAAAGGACATTTAAAGCAGACATGATTTGATTCCAATTAAAACAAAACATTCAAAATAACCCCTTTAAAAACTAGACAATTTCCCTGGTACCTGTCCCTGTTTCCAAGCACCTGTTCCAAGATAAATACATTTCCAAAGTATACTCCGATCAGAGATTTCTTAAAATCATTCAAAACATGTCTAAATACAATAATGCTGGAATCCACAAAATATTCAGAAAACATCCTAGGGATCCGTGCCTGGCTACATGCATTCAGGGGAAAATAAAACATAAAGAGTCATAACACAAAATCAGAGTTGGAAGGCTGGGCCCCATGATCACAGCTCCTCCTTGACCATCTGTCTCTTAACTTGGTTACTCGTGGAAAAACCACGAGTAAGGGTGAGTAACGAATTATTCAGTAAGAATCCCCAACCGGGGTACAATACGATATACATGGTCATCTCGATGAGCGTATGCAAGCTATGAATATAAACACAGAATAGAGCACATAGCTTAGCCCACACTTGGGCCTCGGATGCCAATTTAAGGTCTTAGTCCGGAATAATATCACCACACGATCCAATACATAAGTCGCCCTATACGAGAAACAAGTCCCGGCCTCGGCACATCTCTCATCGTCGACGAAAGGTACACGGCTCACAATCCCGAGGAGCTCTCGATCGGTGTTGTAATGAGCGTAAGCATGCACCGCGTGCTACTACAGACTATGGGGGGTGCCGGGTCTAGAGGCAAGCTGCCCATGTCCAGTCACCACGCCTAACTAAATCTTTAGATCGGTGTCACTAACATAGGGGTGTGAGACACGGACACGTAAACTATGTCGGCTGAACCACGCACTTTGGGGCCAAGGGCGGTCGTGGTAGGCTTACACCGAAGCCGTCCTTGCCTTAACAGTGGCAATCGGGGCTACGGCCGAACACGCCGAGGGCGTCGCCGCATTGCCCGGGGCGAGGCAATGCCAAGTCATCATCCCGACCGTTGGGGCATTAACAAGCGCCACCCTCACCCAAGATTGCGGGGCCTACCGCTTGGGTTAGCTAATCCCTCACGGGGTCGGGCGGAGAAGCGTCTCGGCGTCCCTGCCATGGATGCAAGGTACTTTATGCATCAGGCCCTGATGATGCTATCTACCTGCAACTCTAACCTGCCCTAGCAATCAGCAAACAAATCCATAAAATCCAATACGTGCTCAATAAGAATACAACGAGCCTAGCATGATACTACGAAGCAAGGAACAGATACGAGCATGCTAGAAAGGAACAACCTAGCAAGGATTAAAATGAGAATTAAATCAGGAAAATCATGCTAATCGGGAATTCAGAATAGAATACCTAGCTACACATGTCAATAAACACAAACAAGCAATCAATCGGCAATCGCATAATATATCGCGCAGGTCCACACAACTCGGTAAGAAATCCTTACCTTGGTCGGGGACGATTTGACACGAAAACCTAAATGGCGAACTAACCCGAACTAGCTACCGAGAACCTATCAATCACAACAAAAATCACACAATAGGCCTAAATATAATAAAACAAACAAAGCTCAACTCGGGAGCAACTCACGAGGCGCGATTTAACGCGCTTACGAAGCGAGCCGATTGCCGAGCGAGGCGGCAATAGGCACTGGCCTGGGCGCGTGGGCGCGCTGTGGCCGTGTGAGCAGTCTTTGGGGCGGCGAGGGCGCTTGTGGCTGGGGCAGCGCGTGGCGTGACACGAGAGTGGGCGAGGTGCACGCGCGTGGCGCGACTTCGATCTTGTGGCGTGACACGGCCGGCTGGCTGCGGCAATGGTAGCTTCCGCTCGAAGAAATTTGGCGAGCTCGGCGGTGGGCTGCGACGAGCATGCGAACAGAGGCGATGAAGAGAAACGAATTCGAGCGATTGAAGAAAAGATTCGACGGCCGATTTGTTGATGGGACGAACTCCCTACTCGGTGCACAAAAACCACCCAAAGCATTTCATTTCGACTCGTAGGAAAATGGAAGACAGAAACAGGGGAGAACTTCGACGGAAAAGGGAAGGAGAAGAAGAAGAGAAGAAGAAAAGGGGAAGGAAAACTCACCGGAGGGAGACGATCGGCGAGGGAGAACGGCGAGGGAGAGCTCGGTCGGTCGGGGAGAAATGGAGAAGGAAAATCGCGAGGAAGAAGAAGGAGGAAGAAGCTTCGGGCGAAAATTTCCTTTTAAACCAAAACGCGCATCAAACAGGCATATGTATTAGATCGCGCGTTTAGATTAACAAACGCGCCCAGTGGCTCGGCTGGCAGCGTCCTCTGCCTAACACGCGACAGGTCCTTGGCTCGAATCTCACTCGACGCGCTATTTAATTCCCTATCAATTTACAATTTCATAACCGTATATATATGACTATAATTGCTAAGTTTTTTTTGTAAGTGACCATATTTATAATTATTTTCTGAAGTTGATTAATCTTGTAAGTTTCCCTAATATAAATGAAGAAGTTTGATATGTAAAGATGAATAATTTTAAATTTTTTATTTTTTTTAGTTGATTAATATTTATGATTTGAAAATTAGATTAAAAATTTGAAATTTGAATAGAAAAAAAAAATCAAAATTAAAAGAAATAGGAAAAATGTATTATTTGAATTGTGTTGTGATCAGTTAAAAAAAAAAACTTTCAATGATGACATTTGAATTTGCAAGGTTGAATAATTTAAATCAATGATTTTTATTGAATTCAGTAATACCAAAATTTCGAAATTGGATTAGAAATTTGAAATTTAATTATAAGAATCAAAATTAAAAGATATAGACAAAATATATATACTATTTCAATTTCAATTTTGATAAAATCATTTTTTAAAACAAAATTATAATTTAAAGTTATGAAAAAAAGTATCTTTTTAGTTTAAACGAAGTTTCAAAATCAAATATTTTTAGTATTTACAATTTGATAAGGTTCAATTTTAATTCTTCAGATAACAAAATTATTAGTTACATAAAAGGATATTAATTAAGATAATGACTAGACTAATTTTCAATTTCAATATGAGTGAAATGATTTTTTTATCTGAACATAAATTTAATCTTTAAAATGAAATTAAAAAGTATTCTTAAAAGACACCCAAAGTCTACTGAATAGGTCACTGACGTAATGATTTAAGTATTTGGTTGAAAACCAATTCAACACCAACGTCACATTTTCAAACCCGAAAATCGCAAGATGTTTTTTTTTTATCTGAAATATATTTATTTTATTAGTCATTGACACTTGAGAATCATAAACACCCCTAAATTTTTTAATTTGTTGTTTTTTTTATAGTTAAAAGTAAACTCAATCACATTTTGATAGTAATTATTATATTGAAGTAAGACAATGCCTCTCAAATTTTGGAATTTATTGTTTTTTTAATATAAAATAGATCTCAATTCATACGTTATATATATACAAGCAAAATTTTCAATATTATTTAAATTAATTTATCCTTTAAAAAAAAAGATCACTCCTACTATTATTTTAAAGCGTAGCTTATAAGGATACAAAATTTGAATCTCATTTTTTTAATAAACAAAATAAATTTAATATTTTTAAATTCATATACTTTTAAAACTATGGTAAACTATGAATAAAAGTTATCGAATGAGTTGGTGACGCGATTGATTATCTAGTTTAGTGTTAATCTACTTTTATTTCACGGTCACATGGACGGGTTCAATTCTTGGAATCGGATGTGTATAAATTCTTTAAACTTAATTGTTGTTTTAATAAAAATTGATGTACATATTATTAATATTAAAAAGAAACACATTATTTTATAACAATAATATTTTAACTATAAATTTGTAAATACGATATTTATAATCTATTTCTAAACAATTGAAGTTATTTAATTTTTTATAAATAAAAATATTCAAATTTATTGTCAAGAGATGATAAAGATCTATTTATTTTAATTTTAAAAATTTTAATTTATTTAAATAAATATTTGATATAATTATATATCAGTATTTTAATATATTTAAATAATAATAATAATATTTTTTCTTAAAAAAATTATTATAATAAAAATATATCAAACATAAAACAAGAAAATAAGAAAACAAGTAAAAAAGATATATAAATAAAAAGATGAAAAAAGATATTAAAATCTAAAAAAAAAGAAAATTAATTAAAAAAAGAAGAAGATGAGATGAGGTGAAGAACACTTTGAACCAAACAAGGTATTAAAACCCAACACCTCACCTCATCTCATTTCAAAACAAACCCACCCAAAAGATATTATTGAAACGTATTTCAACAGTTTAGTATTTTTTTAAAAATGTATTTTAGTCTGATCGTTCGACCAATTTACTTATTTACTTAATTTTTTTTTTTTGAAATCACTTATTTACTTAATTTTGAAAAATATTATATATATTTTTTTTAAATATTACAATTAAAATAAAGAGAAAATTATATTCTTAGGCCATAAGTTTGATGTCTAGTTTCTATTTAGTCTAAATTATTTTAAAATGAAACACTTTTATCTGCTTAATTTTAGTTCTTATTTGTCTTTTAAATTTACTTTTGTACTCGTTTCTTCTAAAATTTAAATTTACTTCAAGACTAAATTAACTATCACTTTATCAATGTATTGAAATTTAAAATTATTTTAGTCAACATTCTTCTATTATGTAATTAATGATTGTTTTTTTTTGTCAAAACTAAAATTGAACATATTGCAATATTAGAGATCAAATGAAAATTAAACTCCGAATTTAAGGACTAAAATTATATTTTTTCTTAAAATAAATGTAAACAAAAATGAAGTATGCCCTCTTAACACCAATTCCTAGACTGTTTCAAAAGAAAAAAAAAAACACCAATTCCTAGACGATGTTTATGAAAACTACTGGATGTTGTATCACTAAAAATTATTACAATGAATGCATAATAAATATTTAACCATTAATATATAATGGTCATCTATGTCAGAACTAATTTCTTACAGCTTTTATTGATATCCAAATGTTATAGAGTCAAATGGTATGTCTCGTGACATTAGTCGAGGTGCGCAAAAACTTATCTATATAGTCACAAATATCAAATATAAAATGCATAAGAAATATTAAAAAAAAAAATCATATTGTTGATGCCAATTTTGACGTAGGCAGTACCTACAATAATTTTATATTTCATTAGACTCCGAGTGACCTGCAATATTTGACCATTGTCTAAATTTATGTCTTATTTAATGAAATTAAAAGCTTAAGATAACAGTTGACAAGTTTACACTTAATTAATTAAGAGAAAAATTTCTCTACATATAAATATGTAGAGAAACCCTACATTTGTCCTATGTGACACTCTTTGTGATACAAATAATTTCATTTTTTAATATCTTTAATTATAACATAAATTTATGTCATTAAGGGTGAAACTTAAGACAAATGTAGGGCTCTTCTACATCCATGTGTAGGTGAATTTTTAACAATAATTAATTGATCATAATTCTTCATCAGTAGAGAACAATTTGACATTATTTTACCATTGTAATTATGACTAACATTAGGCATTATAACAACAATCACAACAAAACTACTCTGTGGCAAGTTAGGAAAAGGGAGGGCTACAACTAAAAGACATCCTTTTGAAAAGAAAAAAAAAACAATGTACATCCCTATATTTTGCAATTAAATGCATGTTTGTTCAAATATTAGTCGACAAAATTCTATCTTATATCAACAAATTCTTCCATGGGGAAGGACCGAATACTAAAATATATGAAAAAAAACTTAGAAATATTACCAGACTAAAAAGTACATATTCTCATTAAAACTAAGGGTTAGACAAATCTTCACTTTCTAGTTGGTCTCAGTTTTAATAGCAATTGCCTTTTTGGCTGCCCTCCTTTTTGGGTTGTATGTGTCGAACGCATTTAACTAGTTGTTGAGATATGCCTTGAACACATTGATGCCTTGCGGTCAGCGAGCGGAGGTCTCACTGCCCGGTCAGCCTGTGGAGGTCTCGTTGTCCGGTCAGTGAGTGGGGGTGCAGGAGGAAACGCCCCTATTGCACAAACATTTTTTGCATTGCATACCATTGTTGCGTGCATAACAGCAATGTTTCCGCATGCGTTTAGCGCAACCAGCATTCGCACCCCGTAGCCCTAGCACTTCTGTATTATATTGTGCGTTCCGTGTGTGCTAGCGCATCCGCATTCCGTTTAATGCTTACGCATTCTGTAATAGAGTTTAATGAGAGTGCCTATATAAACTCGAATTAAACCCTAGCCGTATTATGAACATAAAACTTTGTATTACGTCTCCTCTTAATAAAATTGTTCTCCCTCTTTGTCCGTGGACTAACTAACACTACGTTAGTGAACCACGTAAATCTATGTGTTCTTATTTCTTCTTCTTTTCCGTTTATCGTTATCTATTTTCATATCTTCGTATCGATTATTGATTGTCATTTTCATAATACTAGCAATACATGGAAATCAAGGCAAAGCTTACTCGTGGAGGAGACGTTAAGACTCGCTTTTCTTAAATCTCTAGCTAAACATTTTTCGCCATTTTGTAGATTACTAGGGCAATAGCAGGGAACAGTAAATCTTAGAACGGGCTTTGAACATAGAAGAAGGACTATCTACATACTGTAAATGAAAGAGAATTTCTTGATCAAAAACCAAAAGAGCATCATATTGTTGATTCAATCCAAATTAATGTGATAGAATCGACATTGAAGAGAAATTAGGAGGATTATAGGGGTATATGGGCAATTAGATGAAAGTTACTAATGCAAAATGAAAAAGTGCATTGCTTCTTAGTTAATTCCAGAATGAGTTACACATACAGTAGCCGAGTGGTAAGGAGCGTTATACCTTATAAGTAACTAAGATGTGATAAGTTCAATCCATAGTAGTTACCTACCCATAAAATAATTTTTTATGGGCTTCCTTGACATTCAAATGTTGTAATGTCAGATAATTTGTCCCTTAAAAATAATCGAGGTGCATGCAAGTTGGTCATTGTTAAAATGTTACAATAAATACTCAAACAAAACACCTAAACCAGTAACTTTCATCAATAGTTTCTTAGGGAGGGAGGAAATTCTAGAGGAGGTTCCATTTTATTAATTAGATTCACTTCACTAACCTTGCTCTCATAATTTGAGATTGGGACACAGAACATGTAGACATATAATTTTATGTTTATATATATATATACATAAAAAGAAGAAGAAGAAATTCACTTTCATGGAGAGATATGAAACAAACAAAAATGAACCTAAAAAAGAAGTCCAATTCTAACTAAGAAAAAGAGTCTAATCCAACAGAATAAGTTTTCTAACTGATAATGTCTCATAAATATTGTAATGATAAGTTAGCTTGGCTTTCATTGGGTAAATTCAAGCAGTAGAAAGATGATAGCCATTATTATTTAACTAAAACGGTGGAAACATAAAGAAAATTAATTTATGAGTAAAGTGCATAGCAGAACAAGATCCCAAATCATCATATATATTGATATTCAATAATAGAAAGATCATTATCTATTTATAGTACTATTAAGCATATGAGTCATATAAAATGAAAACCTATTAATTACAAAGGTGCAACCCTTGTAGATCCTCTAGCTTTTATCTGAGAGGATATGAGCATGACAGTATTCTACCTTTGCCTTGAAACTAGTGACCTCACACCTTCGAATCTTATAGACCGTTGCCAAACATGATCCTATCTTTCCGTTTTCCCCAATACCCTTTGGATAATCACCACCAACACCGCCCTTATCCTCTTTTTCATCCTTCTTAAACGGACTCTTGCCATAATACTCGCGGTACTTGTGCTTGACTTCCACCCTATAGATTCTACAAAGTTGCTTCTGTAACCTCCTGACCCGAAAGGGGTTCTAACTAGGCCGTTACCTCAATGCATGCATTACAAATCTACAGAAAATTTGCAAGATGGTGTTCGGATTCTAAGTAAAAACTAAAACATAAAACATCCATTTAAAATCAACATCAATTCCTGGAACTTGTCCCTGTTTCCAAGCACCTGTTCCAAGTCAAATACATTTACAAAACTTACTCTGATCAGAGATTCATTTAAAACATACAAACTTTACAACAATGCTAGAATCGGAAATACATTGAGAGAAAACACCCTAGGGCTCCGTGCCCAACTACATGCATTGAGAGAACATTTAAATCATAAACATAAAACTCGAGTTGAACAACGGGTTTCCATGATCACAGCTCCTCCTCCACCATCTGTCTCGCACCATGGTTACCTGTGGAAAAACCACAAAAATAAGGGTGAGTAACGAATTACTCAGTAAGAATCCCCAACCGGGGTACAATACGATATAATCAGTCATCTAGTACCAAAGCATGCAAGCAAACAACTACCAACACAGATCATGGCTCAACGAGCTCATAAAACAAGATCTGGAGTCATCGAAAGTCTCTTTCTTCCGCCTAGCTGGGATTGGATACATCGACCAATCTCCGACATCACCGAGGTATCTGTCACTCGGGGAATACATCGATCCCTAGAATGTCCTCAAGGGCCTCCTTGCCCTTGCACTAATCTGGACTTACGGAGAGTACGAGAAGTCGCTCTAACGGAAGGAATGGTGTGCTCACGACATTGGCCGGGAGCTCTCGGCCAAGCAACTAACGCGCGCGTGTGCGCGCACACCGCATGCTCCTCTCGCAACCGGCGTAAATGCGGGGCCTAAGGGCAAACTCACGCGCGGGCAGTGCACATGCCTATGACTCGAGGCGGTGTCATCGATCACGATGCGCGAGGCCCTCGGCGCTCATCATGCAAAGCATGATCCACCGACACGAAGCTAAGAACCGGCCAGGCGGGCTTACACCGATGGCGGGGTTCCGCTCTAGCGAGCTACAAACTAGGCTATGCCGAAGTGGGTAGCTAAGTCCACAACCGGCGGGTCGGGGGTAGCAAGATACATTATCTTTGCGCACACTTTACTCCCGACTGAGCTCATCGGGGACAAAGTACGTTATGTCCGCTCGGCCTGCGGATGATGACAAACCCTACAACTCTATCTAAAGAGTGAGTAAAAGCAATGATTCCTGGCTAGCAAACAAAGACCGACATCAATCACACTAACCTAGCATGATACTACGAGCTTAAGCAGGAATCATAAGCATGCTGGCAGAACAAACCTAGCATGGCACTAACATGTAAAATCAAGCAAACATGCTAGCGAGAAATCAATCAAAGCCGATCTATTACTATCATGCTCATAACGATCAACAAACAAGCAAGGCATAATCATGAAAATATCGCAGGCCCACACAACTCGGTAAGAAATCCTTACGGCCGGAAGGCAACAACACACAATAAAATAACTGCGATCGAACCCGAGCAACCTATAACGAGCCAAGAAAACACATCAATAATCATAAAATACCCTAAATACACTAAAATAAACAGGGCTCAGCTCGGGAGCAACTCACGAGGCGCAGCTGACACGCGAACGCAGGCAATTTGCGGGTTAGGCACCGCCGGGCTGGTTGGGCGGCGCTGGGCGCTGGCGCGCTGCGCGTGTGAGCAGCGCTGCCCAGGCGACAATGGCGCGGCGCGCGGCGCTTGCTCATTTGGCGGCGGCAGGCATGCGGCGCGAGCGACACGACGCGGGGGCGCGCGATCTGGCGCTGGGAAGCGCGAATCGAGCGCGGACGACACGGGCGACACGACGCGGCACTTGTCTGTGGCTTTCGGCACCTGATCTTTGGTGGGCGACACGGACAGAGCGAGGCGCTACCGGGCCGGGCGACGCTCGGCCGGGCGACACGGGCGGCTTCGGGCCGGGTAAGAGGGCGGGGGCGCGGGGTAACACTGGCCTGGGGCGAGCTGGGGCGGGCTAGCTTCGGGCTTAGGCGAGCAAGGGGTTTGCTCGGGTGGTGGGCTTGGGCGAGCCAAGGGGCTGCTCGGGCTAGGATGGGGGGGCTAGGTCGGGAGAGAGAGAGAGAGAGAGAGAAAAAAAAATGAATTTTGGGAAAAAAAGAAAAGAAAAATGGGAAATAAAAAGGAAAATGTGAAAAAAGGAAATAAATGGGATTTTAATCCTATTTTCCATCCTTATCCACTTTTATCCAAATCAAAACCTTAAAATCCCATTTCCCGGCTTCCTCCTCCGAGACCCGATCGAAGCAATCTTTTCCAATCAAATAAAACTCACTTAAATCCAACTCCCAAAGCAACACTAAGGGCCCGGGCTCGAATCCCAAAGGAAACACACAACCAACCAACACTTTACCAAAGCCCAAACCACAACCGAGCATCCAACCGACTAGCCCAAACACCTCGGGACTCGCAGCCACCAACAAACAAGCCTCGACAAAGGCAGGAGCTACCTCAAAGCCCTGAAAACCACAAATCTTGCCCGGAGAGCCAAAAGACCAAAATACCCCCAAGGGTCAAAACCGCTCTAATGACCCAACCAACAACCGAATCTTGACCCGAAGGCACCTCGAAAACTGGAATAGGAAACTGGGCTGTTACAGCTTCACTCTCTGAGACCGACGTAGGAGTACTTCTTGACAAGTAAAGAATTCACAAGAGGTGAGCGCACCATCATGATCTGCCCCATCAATAACCATAGGAAGTTCGATTCTGCCATTACCTAACACATTCTCACATTCGGAATGATTATTGCTAACATCAAGTTACAAGTGTACAATGTTATTTAGAAACCAAACATAAAAAAAAAATAACTCAAAAATAATTTTTAAAAGCTTCCTTATGTTTTTCAAATCAAACTATGAGAAAACAAACATAATTTTCAAAAATAGAAAACTACAAACATAGCGGTTATCAAATAGGCCACATGTTCATAAATCAAACAAAATAAAGCTCACGACTACTCATTTTTTAGAGTTTTTCTCTTTCATTTCCAACCAAATTGTAGTTCATTTCCCAATCTACAACTACTACTTCATAACCGAGAAAGAAAAAAAAATAATAACCATTAAGGAAGCAGTATTTCATAAAAATGACACAAATATGAACCAAAACAAAGCTAAGCTAACCATAACAAATGTTAACAATTACAAACTAAAAACCCAACTCATAAAGGGTTCTTGGAGATTTTGTTCTCTATTATGTAATCAAATTGGTAAACGTGTGACCCAATTTTGCCTCTGCATGAAATTGGACTTGGAATTCATGATTATTATGGTTCGACAGCCAAAAGTAGAAGAAAAGATAACTGAGAATGAATCTATAAACACCATTGAAGAAGATATAATTTTGATTTACCTGGAAAAGTCTACCAGGAATTTTGTAAGGATGCACAACCAAACAATCATGGGCCCTGCCCTAAACTCGCGACCCAGCCTGGGATTGAAACGCAAGTACCTTAATCTTCTAAAATACTCATTTGTTGTCACCTCCCATGTAGCATGCCTATTCGACGTCCATTGTAATTAACTTGATATTCTATATTATTTAGTAGGTACATTTAATATTTTAAGCTAAATTTACATAATTACTAAAAAAAATTAATGTATCTTCAACATATTTGTATCCTAGTTTTTTAGAAAATAGCGTATCACCATGTCCTGTCGTATTTGTATCCCTGTCCCGTGTCCGTATCCGTACTTCATAGATCGTGGATTCCCCAATGTAGATATCCCGTGTGAGATCCTTGGCCAGAGAAGCCATAATCTCCTCCGTCTCATTCCGAATAACATCTCTCATTCCAAATTTTCGACCTACAAAATTAATACCTCCAAAATTAAAAGAAACATCAGTGTTCATTTTAAAAGTCAACCTGTCAGGAATTCACAATACCACCTCTTTATTGACTTGAGCTTGAAGCCTACTAGTGACATCGTGCACGTTGGCACTAATGAATTCATTATATTAAGTTACACAAAAATTCCAGTAAAGAGTTAGCACTATTAAAAATCATTTTATTTCTATTTAACCACATGGCTGAGCACATAAAAGTAAATAAGTTTAAATTGTCCACATTGAGCACATAGAAAACCATATTAAGATGCCAGGTAAAGAAACTGATCTGGCGGCCAATTCATTCAAAAGAACGGGGTTTGCTCCAAACACTCTTAGATAGACGGCACACATAAACAGCAGATGGATGAATTATCTAAGTTAATCTCTTGGCCCGTGATGACCATACAGGTTGGCAAGATATTAGCCACACTCGCAGCTTTTGACTCATTTGCTTTGATGAACAAAAGGCATTATCAACAAACATAAGATGAAACCATTTAATGTTTATGTCTCCACTTTTTTTTAGAAGGATAAAGGATGTAACAAGATACTAGGGGTCATTTAGCTACTTTTGTAATTTGTAATAATTGGTTAATCCCTTAAAACCTTATAAATAGCAGTCCATTTGTATTTTGATAATAAAAAATCTCGTAATTGTATTCTTGAAGATTTTATTTTTATTGGGTTTGAAACCATGAGAAAATGTAATGTCATCAATTAAAAAATGAAAGGAAGAAAATAGGAGATTGAAAAGGAAGCACAAATGTGAGATGAAAACCTTAACAATATGTAACACATCGGATTAGACAAATGAAACAGTCTATAGGTGTACATGGTTTAAGTTAGAGTGGATTAGGGATATTTTATGACCCAACCCAATGTTGTCCCCAAGAGGTGGCACAGTGGTTGAAGACTTGGGTTTTGTAAGTATGCTCCCCTTAAGATCTCAGGTTCGAGACTCAGCTGTGACATTACTCCTTCGTTGTCTCCCGGTGCCTGGTTTAGGGACAATATATCAGGTACATTTTAATTATAGTCAACAAAAGGTATGTACAATCTTTGCGGCTCAATTTTTTATAATTATATTTCTATTTACTTTCTGTTAGCTGTTATTTACACATTTATTTTTCTACAGAACCTATAGTTGTTATCATTGTTGTTAGAGTATATTTTTATCTCTTTTATTTGCATTGATTCATTATTTTATTTATATTTTTTATGCACATAGATTATTTACTTTTAGTTTATATTGCTATAAATTGTCTTAACTTTTTTTAATCCATTTTTTCTTCTATTTTTCTTTTTTATTATTATTTGCTTTATTTTGTCCCTCTTGCAACCCTCTTTGAACTTACACTGATGTCACTCATACACCACACATGCAGTGGTGATCACCTTTCAATGATGACACTCTTTTTTAACCATGTCCCTTCTTGATGAGGTGACTTGGCATACGCAGCGATGGTCACCAAACCCTAATAGTAATGTCACTTCTGCTCTCTTCCTACAATCGTGGCCACTAGACCCTTAAATGATGACACTCCTACTCTCTTCTTGTAGTGGTGGTCACCCTCCTTTACAATGATGTCACTCTAGCTATATTGCAAGTGTCTTCTTTATAGGGTGACTTGACATACGCAATGGTGGTCATCATATCCTTACAGTGATGTCATCAAACCCTTGTTTTTTTTTCTTGCTTCTGCTTACCTTTTTTTTCTGATACATTTTTTTTTTCCTTTGTGAGCAACCCTTCTAAATTTAACCTCTCTTTTCTTTTTGTAGAGGTTTCTTTCTTTTGGTGGAAATATGGTGTATTTTACTGATCACCAAAATCCTAAGGAAAAATTGTTTGATCGTCCTGAGGGATGAAGAACAATCCATTAGTTAGGGAGTCATCCTTCCTATAGGAAAACTTATATATGAAAACTTTAGAGAATTGTAACCGCTTATAAAAAATTCTAACACTTTATCTAGAGAGTCAAGCGAAAGATTCTTGGGTACCGACACATCGTTGAAAGCATAGTTCTTAGACTCCCAAATTCATAACCGCATGTAGAATAACAACCTGCTGCCAACACTAGGTTAACGACTTAGTGCAGATGAAAATTTTCGTTTGGGCACTTTATTGAAGATTTGTGGAGAGTTCTCGTAGACCACTTTTTATTAGGAAAGACTAAAAGTCATCATTTTTAGGAATGACAAAGTACTAAGAAAGACTCATTTGTTTGATATTTTGATGGCATCTATGTATACGTATGATCGCAACAATGATATAATTCAAGCTTTCTATGAAGCATGGTGTTGAACAACAAATACTCTTCATACATCTTTGGAAGAATTATCGATCACCCTATGGGATATGCGGAGACTAGAGGCCTTCCTATCAAAGGAAGATTTTATGAAGTTATCCCGAGTTCTAAAGATTTTCTAGACTCGTCTGAACTAGAAGAAGAACAATGCCCAAAAGGTTTTGAACATTTGTTTGTTGCATATTATAACATCACATCTAAACAAGTCGATCGCTCTCTAATTTCTATCAGTTCGTGGGTCTCTTTTTTATTCAAGGGTGATTTGAAGTATGTGAAGCCTCCTGCTAGAAAGTCGAAGGATAATTGTCATCCTCGTTCAACTCATAATCCATATGGAGTTAAGAGGTTCGCCACATGCTAACCACTATGCTAATGGTAATTTACAAGAAAATGGCGGTTTAGATACCACAACAAGTCAACCACCACCATTGGTCTGAAAAAGAGAAGCTTTGTTTGAAGAGTTAGACATAGAAGTTGACATGCAGGATAAGACATATATTAAGCAGTGTGTCTTTCCTGTTGGTTGTGCATCTTTGTGTTTCCTACTAAACATGGTTCTCTTCGTCTAGAGCTTTTTAAAGTTGCATCTTTTATGGCAGAAGAATATATATTTAGTCTTTTTGTCTCAGTTCTGACCAATATCTATCATGGGATTGGCCAGATTTATGAAGCATCCTCTTCCATTGGCTTATCAAAGGCATGACTTCCTTTACAATATATACACACACTAGTAGAAATTACCCTATAGATGGCGGGCTAAAAAGAAGAGGTTTAAAAAACACGGATGAAAGATGGCAGGCCTGGCAATTGGTGGCGGGCGAAATTGGGTCTGCCTTGTTTATTTTTTGGTGGCGGGCCTAAGCCCGACGTTAATATCTTTTGGTGGCGGGCAAGGCCCGCCCGCCACCTTTTCTGTTTGGAGGCGGGCCTGGGCCTTTTGGGCCCGCCTCCTTTATCTTTTGGTGGCAGGCCCAAGCCCGCCTCAGAAAGGATTTGGTGGCGGGCATGGGCCGCCCGCCACCTTTTTCTTTTCCTCCTTTTTCTTTTCCTTTCTTTCCTTTTCTCTCTCTACCCGAGCCATTTTTCCTCTTTTCTCTCTTCTCTTCTCTTCAACCAAACCCTACCCACACGTCGCCGGCGCCGCCACTTGGTTTCCCTTTCTCAAATTTGTGTATTTCCTTCCCAAAAACTAGGTAATTTCTAGTCCATTTTCATTTTCTAAAGAAAGAGTTTTTTTTTTCAAGGAAATTTTTCATGGATGCATTTTTGTAATCTTTCCATATATGTTTCAAATTTGTTCATTTGTGCTTCAAATCTCATATATGTCTCAAATTTGTGATAATGTGCTTCAAATCTCATCTATGTCTCAAGATGTGCTTCAAATTTGTTTGTTTCATATATGGACATTTTTTATATAATTTAAGAAACTTTTGTTTCCAAAGTTAGTTTAAGAAACTTAAATTTTTTATATACTTATGAAACTTTTGTTTCCAAAGTTAGTTTAAGAAACTTAAATTTTCATTATGCCTTTTGTATTAGGTTAGTTTTGTATTATTAATGCATGATGAAAAATCTTTCCATGCATGTGTTGGGTGTTGAGATAGCATATAAACAATGCAATACGAGTGAGATGTGTGACTCAACTTTACCTTTTTGGAAAAACTTTGTAGGTTAAGTTTCTATAATTGACTAGAATTACTAAAATGACTATGGATAAGTCATGGATGTTTAAGGATCAAATGTCACCGGAATACGGATTGGGTGTTGAGATATTTATAAACAATGTCATACGACATTCGAAAGGATTGAATGTCGTTTGTTGTCCATGTTTGAAATGTGTGAATGCCAAGTACCAAAATGTGAATGTAATAAGAGACCATTTATTTTGTAATGGTATCGATCAAAGTTATAACACATGGATTTGGCATGGAGAATCAGTTTCAAGAAAAAGAATTAGTGAAAGTGTTCCAATAGATCAAGTTGTAGATGAGAATGTGGATGACCCGGATGACCCAATAGGGATGTTTGAAATTTGCACAAAATTATTTTAATGACAAATCCCCTTTATTTGAGGAAGCATTAGAGGATGCCAAGAAACCATTGTACCCAAATTGTAAAGATTTTACCAAGATATCAACACTGATTAAGCTTTATAATTTGAAAGCAAAGTATGGGTGCAAATGATAAAAGTTTCTCGAATTTGTTAGAATTATTGAGTATGTTGTTGCCTAGTCCTAATGAAATTCTGATATCCGCCTATTATGCTAAAAAGATTTTAAGTACCTTAGGGATGAAGTATGAAAAGATCCACGCATGCATCAATGATTGTTGTTTATATTGAAAAAAACTTGTCGATGCAGAACTGTGTCCTACTTGTGGAATATCGATATGGAAGGTTAAGAAGAATAAGAAAGAAGGAGTGAAAAATATTCCAGCAAAAATCATGTGGTATTTCTCTCATATTCCAAGATTTCAACGAATGTTTCGAAGTAAAGAAACTGCGAGATTGTTGACGTGGCATGCTACGGACCGGCAGCAAGATGGGTGCATACGACATCCAGCCGACACAATTTCATGGAAAGAAATAGATGAAAGGTGGTTTGATTTCAGTGGAGAAACGAGAAACCTTCGCCTAGCCCTATCAATAGATGGAGTTAATGCACATGGTGACCAAAGTACTAGATATAGCTATTGGCCAATTATGTTGGTTACTTACAATCTACCCACATGGTTGTGCATGAAGCGTAAATTCTTAATGTTAAATTCATTAATCTCAGGACCCAAACAACTTGGAAATGACATAGATGTTTATTTAGCTTCGTTAGTCGACGATCTGAAGATGTTATGGAACACGGGCATTCAATGTTTTGATGCCCATCGGCAAGAACACTTCACGCTCAAAGTTATTTTGTTGTGGACCATTAATGATTTTCCAGCATATGGTAACCTGTGTGGGTGTACTACAAAATGTTATAAAGCATGTCCTATTTGAGGAGACAAAACATCATCAATTTATTTACCTAGCGGAAAAAAGAATGTGTATCTCGGACATCGAAAATATTTACCAATCGAGCACTCATTTAGAAGACAGAAAAAAACATTTAATGGAGAATAAGAATATGGAATACACCCTGAACCTCTAAGTGGTGAAGAGATTCTTGCACAATTGAATAGTCTTCAATTTACGTATGACAAAGGACAACAACCTACAGAATCTTATTGGAAGAAGAAATCGATCTTTTTCGAATTGGAGTATTGGAAGTATTTTCACGTGCGACATTGTTTAGATGTCATGCACATTGAGAAAAACGTTTGTTCGAATATTATTGGAACTCTGCTTCATATTCCTGGAAAAACAAAAGATGGAATAAAAACTCGCGAAGAATTGGCTAAATTAAGACCTGAGTTAGCCCCAATTAAGAGTGGAGATAAAAAGACATTCCTGCCTCCAGCATGTTACACACTATCGAGAAAAGAGAAGATGAGTGTGTGTAAAAGCTTATCTGAACTTAAAGTGCCTGACGGTTATTCATCCAACATAAGTAAATTATTTTCGCTTACTGATTTGAAACTTTACGGGCTTAAATCGCATGACCATCACGTTTTGATGCAACAATTGCTACATGTAGCAATTCGGGGTGTTTTGCCTAAACACATTAGATATGCGATCATTCGGCTATGTTTCTTTTTCAAAGCTATATGTAGTAAGTCGATCGATTCATCTAAGTTGAAGGGATTGCAGGATGATGTAGTGATCACTTTATGCCTATTAGAAAAGTACTTTCCACCAGCATTTTTCACAATCATGGTTCACCTTGTGGTGCATCTTGTAAGAGAGATTGAATGAATTTTGTGGACCAGTTTATTTGAGGTGGATGTATCCATTTGAAAGGTATATGAAAGTTTTGAAAGATTATGTTCGAAATAGAAATCGTCCAGAGGGATGCATTGGAGAAAGTTATATATTGGAAGAGTCGATAGAGTTTTGTTCTGAATTCTTACAAGGAGTTGAATCAGTAGGGTTGCGAACATCGAACAAAATGATAGATTCAAATATCGATCGACCATTATCTGCCTCCAATTATAAAACACCAACTAAAGATATGATTGATTAAACACATATGTATATACTTCATAATGTAGATGAAGTGCTTCCATATATAGATCAACACATGGAAATGTTGTCTAAAGTGAATCCTACTAAGTCTAAAAATAAAAAATGGCTTCAAGATGAACATAATCGTACCTTTAGCAGTTGGTTGCGTGAACGTGTTGGGTTGGCTATAGGAGTTCGAATACATTCTATATCATTTACATTAAGGTGGATATCACATGGACCTCATTCAAAAGTTACCACTTATGAAAGTTATATGGTTAATGGTATTCAATATCACACAAAAAAACGTGATGATCTTAGAAGTGTGCAAAACAGTGGAGTTATGATAACAGCTCAAACTATGCAAATTTCTAGTTCGAAAGACAAAAATCCAATCATGTCAGACATGACCTTTTATGGCATAGTACAAGAAATTTGGGAGCTTGATTACAATAGTTTTCAAGTCGTCTTATTCAAATGTGATTGGGTTGAAAACAATGGTGGAATTAAAGTAGACGACATGGGATTTACGACCATAGACCTTAATCGCATTGGACATAAATCCGACTCCTTCATTTTAGCCACTCAAGCCAAACAAGTATTCTACATAAAAGATCCAATTAACCCTCGTTGGTCAGTGGTGCTAATGCCTTCACAAAGAATAGTTGTAGAACACAGTCATGATGAAGTTGATATTGGCCAAGATTGTGGGTATGTAATCATAGAATCCCTACCTAATATTGTTGATGATGACTTAGAAACCTATGTTAGAACTGATTGTGATGGTATATGGATTAATAAATAGGTTTGTGATATTATTTTTGTGATTATTTAACTCATATTCTGTATACAATATTTTCTATTTGTAATTAACATAAATTCTTTCTTATGCAGGTTTACATTATGTCTCAGTCGGATAGCGATCATGCCGATGATGTTCCCAATGCCAGACGGACTTCTCGAAACCGAAATACCAGAGGAGTTACAGTATTACGCGAGCTTGCTCAAGACCGGATGGCAGGAGAGCGTCGCACTATACAATACAACTCCATGGGCCAAGATATCGGTGAGTCTTCAACCAAGTTGCGTAGTTATATTGGTATGTGTGTTAGGGCCCAAATACCTATCACATACGAAGATTGGTATGTTGTTCCTGATGCACTAAAAGAGTTGATTTGGGATTCTATAGAGGTAACTACATATCATCTAAATTTCATTATGTATTTCAATACTAAATTATTAATCTAACTTATTCTATTGTTAGCATATGACGTTTCAAGTTGATCCTATGTCCAAACATAATGTCATGATGTGTATGTCGACGCTGTTCCGAACGTTTAGATACAATCTAAACAAGAAGTACGTCCAACCATTTCTAGACCAACCCGAGAGATTAAGAACACCACCTGTTAAATACACTGCGATCACACAAAAGCAATGGGATCAGTTTGTAGACATCAGATTGTCAGAAAACTTCAAGGTAACTATTTTTTTATGAGTGTAATGTCTATAACCTTCAATATATTCATATAATTATATGTTATACAGAAAGAAAGTGACGAGAAAAAAGCATTGCAAGCTAAACAAAAGTATCATCATCGTACGGCTCGAAAGGGATATGCTCAACTCGGTCATGAACCAGTAAGAAACTATCTATCCTAAGAATTTATGTTTCTTATCATGTATTTTCTACTTTACTAAATCTCATGTGCTGTTAATTTTAATTGTAGCATATAGATATCAAAAGAAATCCCTCAGGCCGTGCTGAATTATGGAAAGCAGCTCGAAAGGGAAAGAATAAAGAGTACGTTGACGAAGACACAATTGAAACGGTCGAAAAAATTGTAAGTTGTTGTTTCATTTCTTTTGTATATTGTTTGGGTTCAACTCTTTGAATGTGAATCTAAAATATTTTTTCAACAGGATAACTTGGAACATACAAATGAAGGTCAAAATATTTTGGCTGAAGCATTGGGAACGCCGGAACATCGTGGGCGTGTAAGGGGAGCTGGTCGCTTTGTAACTCCATCAGTTTTCTTTAAGATATCTCATCCGAAGTCGAAGATGGGTGAACGACCAACTCAACCAGACCCTCAAGTAGATTTCTCTCAACGATTTAACTCTCCGTGTGAGGGAAGCAATAGAGATGGCATAAGGGAAGAAAATCAAATTCTTCAAGGGGTCGACATCGTTGAAGAACAAATTGATCATCCTAATGATGTCCTAGTTGATTTCGGAGGAGTAAGTATTATATTATTGAACTTTAATAATATAGTTGAATCATTGTATGTTAATTATGATTTTTTTTTCTTTTTTTAAAGGGTACGGCATGTAAACTAGCCGTTGAACATGGAGGTGACATTGTTGCCATTGGTACATTGTATGAATCGAGCGACCTATCTGATAGGATACATGGTATGCCTTTGGGGAAATTCAATGCGCGTGTCACGATCGATTTGATACTTGAAGGCAACGAGGACCTATACTTGCCCATCCCTTTAAACGAGGAGATGCAATACCTCAGACAAGCTTGGAACACTTTCGTGTCATGGCCAAAATCATTAATTAAGACACATACTACAAGAACGGAGGTATATATAATCATACATTATAATAATTTAATATGTAACACATTTATTTTACTAATAATCGAAAATGTTTATTGTCAGCCATCTAAACCCAAAACAATGACTACTAAGAAGTCTATATCACTACTAGTAAGAAGACGCTTTTTGATTCGCAATCCCATCAATCAAACACGACCATTCCAATTATGATCAAGCTAGTACGTAACTACGCTAGAGATCAACTGGGTGTTGGTGGACTAGTACGTATCCCACTTACCATAACCGATTTTCTTCCCGATTGTTATATTGCACAAGACGAGATTTTGGAATATTGTAATATGGAAGAAATTGGATATACTTCCATACTTTGTTACATCGGGTAAGTAAACTGTTTTCTTCCTCAAATATTATATTCGCATACCACTTTAATAACGTTTCCATATTTTATTTTGATTACATATGGGAAATTTGCGATAAAGAGATCTTGGCTAACTACATACTAGTAGGCGATGGCGATTTTGCAATGGTTTCGACGAAACAAAATCTAGAAGAACGAGTTGAACGTGTAGTTGATAAGTTCAACACGTTGGTTGATATGAATCGTGAATATTTTTTCCCTTCAATCACGGGTATGTGTTCTACATTTTCGATTTTTAATACTTATGATTATGTTTATATCAAACTCAATATTGGTTAATTAATTTCTATAGACACCATTGGATTTTGGTCGTCATCATTCTTGCGGAACATACGGCGTACATTTTCAACTCGTTGGGCGAAAATCCGGTCCATGAGAGTTTATACCAAATCATAAATTCGTAAGTTTCTAAATAGAAAACTTTTGGACTTTGAATTTATATTTAATCATCCTAATGTTTAGAATTATTAATATAGTGCTTACCGAGTTTGGCATTTAAGACACAATTTGAGGCCGAAACAATTATATTGGAAATGGGTGAAGGTAAAGTTAAATCAAATTCGTTTGTTTATAGTCTTTTTTTGTGATGCTGATCAATTATCATTTACTAAGTATATGTAACTATTTTTTCCCCTAGTGCCCTCAACAAATTGGATCAATAGTATGTGGATTTTACGTCCAAATATTCATACGGAAGATGATATACAACACATCCACGAACGTATTGAGACTTGTAAGTTTTATTTACATGTTAAATAGCATCATATAGAACATATACTAATTTGGTGTTTTTATTTATGTCTTAATACTTTGTAGTCCAAGACTGGCCCAAATACATTCACTCAAGCGGATATTGATGAGGTACGAGTTGAATGGGCAGAGTACATAGGTAGACATATGATAGAAAATTAGTGTTTATGTATGGAGGAATGAATTAGTTGTAGTTTAAATGTTAATTGAATAGCTAGATGCATGTTAATAGATTCTGGAAGGATAAAAGTCTCATTTGGTGTGTACTGGATATTTCATTATGTTCATATACAGGTGGAGAGTTTTGTTATATAACAGGTGAAATTTTTTGGGATCGCATTATTGCCCCGTCATGCTACCGAAATTTCGTGTGCATATCTATTATTGTGTTAAGAACACATGCATATATGTTTATAAGTTAGAATTCCATATAAGTTAGTGTGTGGGTGATTGATTTCGTTAAAAACTAGAGTTTAATAGGGGATTGGATAGTTATTAGATAGTTTAGAATTGACTCCCTCTATATTCCCTTTTTTTTTTTATAAAGTATAATAACTTTTAATGGCGGACGCAATATATATCATTTTTAATAAATTATATCTATAGTGTCTTTTAATGGCGGGCACTGCATTTTTTTTATCTTTTTGTTTTTTTTTTATAAATATAATGTCTTTTAATGGCGGGCACCCGATGATTGACCATCAAATTCTCGATAATTAACCATTTTTTAAAAATAGCCTGAACCCCATTTGTTGGGGTGTTTTTTAAAAAAAAATTAAAGGTGGCGGGCATAAAAGCCCGCCATAAAAAAATATTAATGGCGGGCAAGAATGCTCGCCACTGAAAAGGTTTAATGGCGGGCAAGGCCCGCCTTTGTATTGGTCCATATTGGTGGCGGGCGTGCCCGCCACCGAAACGTTACGATGACAGGGGCATTGATGGCGGGCTTGTGCCCGCTATTGTTGTTTAATAATGGCGGGCAATGCCTGCCATCTATAGTAGAAATTCTACTAGTGACAGTTGGCTTGCACTTTATTTTAATACACTCTACAAAGTTCCTATGGTAGTTAAAGGTTCAATGATGGATAACTTCTCTAGTGAAGGTAAGGCCAGATACTTTACTAATTTTAAAGATCTATTATCCCTTCATGAGGATAGGCATGTATGATGGTATGCCAGCCTTTTGACTAGAAACAAAGGTGAACGCCTAAGAGATGAAAAAAAACCTTACTTTTTTGTCTTCATCTTTCTTTATAAGTCTTCATTCATATATGTTATCTGTGCAAAGTAGATCTACATTAGTTATTGATGCTTACAATCCTTTTCAATTTAGCCGACAATTTGAAATATGTCAGAATATACCAAATTATTTCAATAAAGAAATTCCTAAGGTTACTTTAAACAATTTATTGCACATCTAGATGATATGTGTAAAGACCCGACCCAAAAAGGGCTCTAAATGGGACTTTACCTCAATGCATGCAATCAAAGTTAAAGACAATATGCAGGAATGGCTTTCGGATTCCAATTAAAAACAAAACATTCAAAACATTCAACTCAAAGTCAGACAATTTCCTGAAACCTGTCCCTGTCTCCAAGCACCTGTTCCAAGATAAATACGTTTCCAAAAGTTTACTCTGATCAGAGATTTAATAAAGCATTCAAAACTTAAAACAGTTCAACCATGCTGGAATCCGTAAAAACATTCAGAAAACAACCTAGGGCTCCGTGCCCGGCTACATGCATTCAGAGGAAATAAAACGATAAAGAGTCATAACATAAAAATCAGAGATGAACAGCTGGTTCTCATGATCACAGCTCCTCCTTCAGCCATCCTGTCTCGCACCTTGGTTACCTGTGGAAAACCACAAAATAAGGGTGAGTAACGAATTACTTAGTAAGAATCCCCAACCGGGGTACAATACGATATACATGGTCATCTAGCTGGAAGATATGCAAGCTATGAATATAAACACAGAATAGAGCACATAGCTTAAATCCACATAAAATCTCGGATGCCAACTCAGGGTCTTACTCCGGAAAATCCACCACACAATACGCCCTATACGAGAAGCAAGTCCCGGCCTCAGCCTGTCTACTATCGATACGAAAGGTGCACTAGCTCAAGATCCCGAGAAGCTCTCCGGTCGGCGCTGTAATGAGCGTAAGCGAGCACCACATGCTACTGCAAACTCTAGGGGGTGTCGGGTCTAGTGGCAAGCTGCCCAAGTCCAGTCACCATGCCTAACTAAATCTCTGGATCGGTGTCACTGACATAGGGGTGTGAGACCTGGACACGTGAACTATGTCGTCACTGTACCACCGCACTTTCACCAGGCTAAGGAACCGGTCGTGGTAGGCTTACACCAGAAGCCGTCCTTGCCCTAACAGTGGCAATCAAGGCGGCTACGGCCGAACACGCCGAGGACATGCCGATCGCCGGGACGAGGCAATGCCAAGTCATCATCCCGACCGTTGGGGCATTTAACGATCCGCCACCCTCACCCAAGATTGGGGGCGGCTTTTTTAGGGATAGCTAAACCCTAACGGGGATCGGGGGACGAGTACCGCCTCGCACGCCCCTATCGTGGATGCAAGTTACGTTATGCATCCGGCGGATGATGCTACCTACGAACTCTAAATTATAATATCAACAAAGAAACAATCCAAACAATCCGAAGACGTGCTCAAAAGATACAACGAACCTAGCATGATACTACGGAGCAAGAAATGATATCGAGCATGCCGAGCGGAACAACCTAGCATGGACTAACATGAGCAACAACATAAGAAATCATGCCACCACGAATTGAAGCAGAGCACCTATCACTAAACATGCTGATAAACACAAACAAGCATACAAACAGCATCACATAATATATCGCAGAGCCCACACAACTCCGGTAAGAAATCCTTACCTTGGTCGGGAGGCAACTACACACAAGAATTCCTAAGCTGCGATTGATCCCGACCTAGCTAACGAGAACCTAACAAGCACAACAATAATCACAATCCATAGGCCTAAATATAATAAAACAAGCAGGCTCGGCTCGGGAGCACTCACACGACACGGCGACACGGGGCTGGGCGCTACTGGCGGGCTGGTGCGGCTGGGCTGCGCGCTGGACATGCGATGGCACTGCGCTGGGGCGCGGGCTGCGCACGGACGGCGCTGAGGCAGGCGCGCGAGCGCGGACGCAGACGGGCGAACGCAGCGAGCAGCGACACGGCAGCAGCGGCGCGCGGGCGAGCAGCGCAGCGGCGCGAGGCGGCGGCGCGCGACGAGCTAGCGACGCGATCGCGGCGGCGCGCGGCGGCATTTGCGCGCGCGGCGATCTGGGAGTGCAACGGCTGCGACGGGCGATCTGGGAGTGCAACGGCTGCGACGGGCGATCTAGGCGGCTGCGACGGCGCGCGGCGGTGGGCGTGTGGTGCGATGGCGATCTGGGCGTCTTTGGCGCTCTGGCTCATTTCGGCTGGCTTCCCTCGGCTGGCTGCACAAAACACACACACACAACCTCTTTTTCTTACACTCGGCCAGCAAGAACCCAATCGGAGAAGAAGAAGAGATGAAGAAACTTACCCGGAATGACGATCGAACCACGGAGCTGCAAATGAGAAGAAATTCGGCTTGGGGCTTGGGAGAGAATAGCTTGGGCGGCAAAGTGAGTTTTGGAGAACAAGGAACAAAAAACCTAATTTCCTTCCATTTAACCAAATGCACCAAAAGTCCAAAGATCCAAGGCTAACCAAGATATGTCGCAGAAAGAGTAACAAGAGCTCTCCATAGCTCATCTAGCACGCATCCCCATAGGTTTTCCTAGAGACCCGGGTTCAAATCCCAACTACAACCCAATTTTCTCTATTTTTACTTTTGCATCTAACCATGCTCAAACCCATCCACAAAGCCTAAAAAACCTACATAAACCCATCCAATAATTTTAGCAACTGGAAAAAGACATAAACGGCCCTGACGGCCCGACCAAATTACCAAAATACCCCTAGGGCATACCTGGAAGACCGGGATGAAAGCCTGGGTCGTTACAATATGCACTAAAACAGAGACATTGTCTCAAGTATATATTCACGTGCATGTCATGAACCCACATAGCCATGTTACTCAATGTTATCATGATTGATGGTTTGCAAAGAATGAGAGCTATCTTCAAGATGACATACAAAGGTTAGTGGCCAATGTCACCCTTCTTCATTCTAAACCTAAGTTCCCTAAAGTAGTTGGTGATGATAAAGGAGGCAAATGAATTCACATGTTTTATCCTGCTAATTTTTTCATTGGAGATAAAGAAGAGAGTCATAGCAATCATGTAGTGGCCAGCATTGGAAGAGGTAGAAGAAATTCAATATACCCTTGAAGACGACTTTTTGTAAGGGGTTCCAGGTGCTTCGCATTTTCCTCCTCTTCCATCAACATTGGTTGGATTTCCTTTTTTTCTTTTTATCAATTTTACTACTCTTCCTTTTTTTTTTTCATAGTTGCCTCTTGATGATTTAGTTCGAAGTAGTGGGGCAAAACAGTCCAAGATCAAACGTCATTTTGGAACTCTTTCATTATGTGGCTGACGCATAAGCATATTCAAGGCTACAATGAACAAAGCTAGATTTCCATCTTCTGTTCCTACAACTGATGAAGTGATGATGACCATCAAGGGAGATGTCAAAGTTGAGGGATAGGCCATCATGAAAGAGACATCGTAGTAGATAAAGGAACCATAAGATTCCCCGTTAAGAAGCCAAGTCACCCTATAAAACAAACATTCTCAGTATTGGCCAGAATTGGAACGACAAGACTAAATGTATATCCTTTTTCCATTAGAGTTGCAACTTTAAAACCTCTTAACGTAGAGAAACCAGTTTATTGGGAAACACAAAGGTGCACAACCAGCAAGTAAGAAAAGTGGCCAAATGTGTTTTATCCTGCATGTCAACTTCTATGTCTAACTCTTCAAACAAAATTTTCTGTTTTTCAGACTAATGGTGGCGGTTGATAGATACTCCATCTGGATTATGAGTTAAACAAGGATGACAAATCTTCTTCAACTTTCTAGCAGGATGTCTCACATACTTCAAATCACACTTGAACCAAAAAGAAACCCACAAACTAAAAGAAATTAGAGAGCGATTGACTTGTTTAAAGGCGATGTATAATAAGCAGCAAACAAATGTTCACAACCTTTTGGGCATTGTTCTTCTTCTAGTTCAGACGAGGCTAGAAACTCTTTAGCACGCTGGATAACTTTATCATAAAATCTTTCTTTGATAGGAAGACCTCTAGGCTCTGCATATCCCACAAAGTGATCGATAATTTTTCTGAAGATGTATGAAGACTATTGTTGTTCATCACCATGCTTCATAGAAAGCTCAGATTATATCATTGTTGTGATCATACGTATGCATAGAAGCCATCAAAACATCAAACGAACAAGTCTTTTTTAGCACTTTGTCACTTCTAGAAAGGATGACCCCCAGTCATTCCTAATAAAAAGTGGTATACAAGAACTCTCCATGAATCTTCAGTAAAGTGCTCAAACAAACTTTGTCATCTGTAATAATTCGTCGATCTAGTGTTGACAACGAATTATTATTCTACATGCGGTTATGAATTTGGGAGTCTAAGAACCATACTATCAACGATGTTTAGGAACCCAAGAATCTTTCGCTTGACCACTTGGATAAAGTGTTAGATTTTTCTATAGGCAGCTGCAATTCTCTAAAGTCTACATATATAGGTTTGTCTATTAGAAGGATGACTCCTTGGCTAATTGGTTGTTGTTCATCTTTCAAGATAATCAAGCATTTTTCCTTGGGATCCAGGAGATCGATAAAGTGCATCATATTTCCACCAATAAGAAAACCTCTAAAAAAATAGCTTAAATTTTAAAAGGGTGCTTCAAAAAAAAAGTAAAAGCAAGTAGAATTTTTTAAAAAAAGAAGAAAAAAAGGGAAAAAAAAGTGTATGGTGACCAACAGCAAGTAGATAGCAGAAGTTTCATCACTATAGAGATTTGGTGACCACCGTTGCGTATGCCAAGTTGCCTTTATAAAGAAGGCACTTGCGGTCCAGCAGGAATTTCGTCATTGTAAAGAAAGGTGACTACTACCATGTATGTCAAGCCACCCTATAAAGAAGGCACTTAGTCAAACAGGAGTGTCATCACTATAAGGGTAGGTGACCATGTAACGGCCCGGAAATTTCATCCCGGTCTTCTCGGGAGGCCCAGGGGCATTTTGGTAATTTTGGGTCGGGCCGACAGGGCCGGTTTTGTATTTGTTAATTGCCGGAAAAATTATGAGTCGATTTGAATGGGATCGGGAATTTTGGTGAAGACATTTGGGCTTGGGAAAAAGTAAAAATAAATAAGGAATTAAATAGCGCGTCGAGTAAGATTCGAGCCAAGGGCGTGTCGCGTGCTAGGCGGAGGGCGCTGCCAGCCGAGCCACCGCGCGCGTTTGTTAATCTAAACGCGCGATCTATTACTTAACCCTTGTTTCGTGCCTTCGGGTATAAAGCCAGGCCGCCCGAGGCTTCTTCCCCGATTTCTTCTTCTTCCTTCTCTTTTCTTCTTCAACCGACCTGAGCGCCCTCTCGCGTTTCTCCCTCGCCAACCTCGAATTCAGCCGAGCTTCTCTCCCAAATTCGAAGTCGATCTCACCCCGAGCAGCAGGTACATCTTCTTCTTCTTCTTCTCCTTCAAATTCGAGCTCTTCTCCCCTGTTTCAGGCTTCGCCATTTCCGGCCGAGTCGAGGTAATTTGAGGTATGGGTTTTCGCCATCCAAGAATCGCTCGTCGAATCCCCGTGGATCGCTCGATTTCGGGTTTCTCCTTCGCCCCTGTTCGCGCGCAGAAACAGAGCCCTCGCCCGAGAAGCGCGCGCCGCGACGCCGCGCGCCGGGGCATGGGCCTCGCCAGCTCCGTGTCATGCCGCTCGCCGCGCGCCGCGCGCGCCAGACGACACGCCGCTCGCGCGCCACGCTCTGCGCAACGCCTGCTCGTCTGCGCGCGCGCGCGCGCGGGGCAGCGCTCAATCCGCGCCGCGCGCCCATTTTTGCGCCCTAGCTCGCCCGGCCCGGCCGTTCTTTGCCGTTCGTCAGTGCAATCGGCTCGTTCGTGCGTTAAATCGTGCCTCGTGAGTTGCTCCGAGTGAGCCTTGTTTATTTTATTATATTTAGGCCTATTATGTGATTTTTATTGTGATTGATAGGTTCTCGGTAGCTAGTTCGGGTTCGTTCGCGCTTAGGTTTTCGTGTCAAACGCCCCCGACCAAGGTAAGGATTTCTTACAGGAGTTGTGTGGACCTGCGATATTATATGTGATTGCTTGATTGATTGCTTGTTTGTGTTTATTGACATGTGTAGCTAGGTATTCTATTCGAATTCCCGATTAGCATGATTTTCCGATTTAATTCTCTTGTTAATCCATGCTAGGTTGTTCCTTTCTAGCATGCTCAGATCTGCTTCGCTTGCTTCGTAGTATCGTACTAGGCTCGTTGTATTCTTATTGAGCACGTATTGGATTTTATGGATTTGTTTGCTGATTGCTAGGCAAAGTTAGAATTGCGCAGTAGATAGCATCATCCGCCCGATGCATAAAGTACCTTGCATCCATGGCGGGGGACGCCGAGCAAGTCATTCCGTCCCCCGACCCCGTGAGGGATTAGCTAACCAAGCGGTAGGCCCCGCAATCTTGGGTGAGGGTGGCAGATCGTTAAATGCCCCAACGGTCGGGATGATGACTTGGCATTGCCTCGCCCCCGGCAGCCGGCATGTCCTCGGCATGTTTGGCAAGAGCCCACGATTGCCACTGTTAAGGCAAGGACGGCTTCACGGTGTAAGCCTACCACGACCGTTCCTTGGCCCCCAGTGCGGTGGTTCAGCCGACATAGTTTACGTGTCCAAGTCTCACACCCTATGTCGGTGACACCGATCCAAAGATTTAGTTAGGCGTGGTGATGGACATGGGCGCTTGCCTCTAGACCCGGCAAACCCCATAGTTTGCAGAGAGCACGCGGTGCATGCTTACGCCATTACAAACGCCGACGAGAGAGCTCTCGGGATTGTGAGCCGTGTACCTTTCATCGACGATGTGAGACAGCCGAGGCCGGGACTTGTTTCTCGTATAGGCGACTTATGCATTGGATTGTGTGGTGATATTATTCCGGACTAAGACCCCAAATTGGCATCCGAGGCCCAAGTGTGGGCTAAGCTATGTGCTCTTTTCTCGTGTTTATATTCATAGCTTGCATACGCTCATCGAGATGACCATGTATATAGTATTGTACCCGGTTGGAGATTCTTACTCGAGTAATTCGTTACTCACCCTTATTCTATGGTTTTCCATGTAATCGTGGTGCGCGACAGTGATGCTCAAGGAGGAGCTGTGATCATGGGGCCCATCTTTCCAACTCGATTTTTGCGTTATGACTCTTTATGTTTTGTTTCCGACGAATGCATGTAGACGAGCACGAGCCCTAGGATGTTTTGTAAATGTTTTGTGGATTCCAGCATTTTGTATCCGAACAGAGTTTTGAATGGTTTTAATAAATCTCGATCGAGTAAACTTTGGAAATGTATTTATCTTGGAACAGTGCTTGGAAACAGGATGCGAGTTTCAGGAAATTGTCTAGTTTTTAAAGGGGTTATTTTGAATGTTTTTGTTTTATTTGGAATCAAATCATGTGCATTTAAAAGTCCTTTACTTTGAATGCATGCATTGGGGTAAGGGCCCATTTAGTGCCCTGCTCGGGTCGGTCCCCTTACAGATTGGTATCGAGCTCAGAGTCATAAATTCGTAGTTTGACCTATTGTTGTAGGTCGTTTTCTCATGATCACTAGCACTCATCGCGATCAATGTGTACGCCTAAGTTTACAATTTGTTGTTGAGAAAAAGGGTTAAGAATTTACAACACCGTCATCTAGTGTATGCCTTGTGTAGTGTTGTGGAGCGGAGACGAACAAGTTCTGACTCGTTATTGGTTTGGGTGTAGATCGCCAGCATGCCAGTTACCCGCGCCAGAAGAGGACGCCCGAGAGGAGGCCGAGGTGTCAGGATCGAATCGACCCGCAAGGACATCGTCCCAAGCCGAGGATCGATAGCATTCCGCCCGTAGCCCCCCGCTGAGCCCAGAGTAGGCGTTGAGGCGATCAGTGCGCGTGTGATCGCGCTTCCAGGAGCGAGAATTTGCTAATTCTATGAGGTCTATGGTGGTCGACCTATTGAGTGGCCGAGAGGGCGAGACCTGTGCTTTGTTGGCGACAACGGGAAGAGTCCCGAGCTCAGATCGAGCAGCTGACTCGTTTGATTCAGCAGGGCGCAGCAGCACCCCCAACTCCGCAGGAGCCAGCAGCTCTTGTGGCAGAGGTGGCAGAGGGTGCCGATGAGCTTGGTAAATGGTTGAAGGATTTCGTGAAATGGAACCCTGATAAGTTTGATGCCACAGGTGATGTTTTAGCAGCAGCTAGATGGATTGCCCATTTGGAGTACACCTTCCTGATTATGGTGTGCCCCGATGTTCAGAGGCCGAGGTGTGCAGCCCATGTGTTAGGGAGCGTAGCTAGATGGTGGTGGGAGTCCGCCCTGAGTGAGAGACCAGCTGGGTCTCCACCTGCTACCTGGGAGTTCTTCAAGTCAGAATTTAAGGCCAAGTACATTAGTGATGAGGCTCAAGAGAAGATGGTAGCGCTTTTCCAGAATCTGAAGCAGGGTTCTGATTCTATAGAGGAGTATGAGAGGAAGTTTTCGGAGTATGGTTATTTTGCTCCGCAGCTGATAGCAACCCCTGAGTTGAAAATTCGGAAGTTCATTTCTGGTCTGAGGCGGTGGTGTGTCTTAGGATGTCAGGCACAGTGCCCCGACACTTATGCTAGAGCCGCTCACCGCCACTATTTACAACGGAAGTATCTCGTTGAGCGAATCCGCCGCCGCTCCGGTCTGGGCGTCTGTCAAGTGTAGTGGGACGTAAGAGGAGGTTTGAGTATGCAGGAGGAGAGGCGGGCGTCGCAAGGACGATTCGCAACGGGATCGGCCAGAGGATACCGCCCGATTCCAACCACGCACCAGCAGGCGGTCCTAGGCAGATTCCCGCCTGTGCCACTTGTGGAAGAGTCCACTTAGGGGTTTGTCAGACCGAGCCCAAGCGGTGTTTCCGATGTGGAAATGAGGGGCATATGATCCGTTCTTGTGATCAGCCAGCTATGGCAGTTCAGCCTGTGCAGCAGCAGCAGGGCCGAGTGTTCGCTACGAACCGTCAGGAGGCTGAGCGTGCAGATGCCGCAGTGGCAGGTACGCTTCTTGTTTTGGATCATTGTGCATTTGTCTTGTTTGACTGGTTCTACGCACTCGCTTGTATCTGTATTGTTTCTTTGAGCATGCTAGGTTGAGATTAGAGCCTCTAGGTTTTGAATTATCTGTTGCAACTCCTTCGGGAGTTAATATGTTAGCAAAAGATAAGGTTAAGGATGGCCGGATCGAGATATCCAGGGAGTTTTTGGTAGCTACGCTCATAGTTCTACCCATGAGTGGTTTCGATGTGATTCTTGGTATGGAGTGGTTAGCCGCTAACCACGCATTGATTGACCGCCACCGGAAGGAAGTAGTGTTCAAAGCCACGGTCGGCCCAGCCTTCAAGTTTCGTGGATTTTCAGGGTGAAGTTTGCCCGCCGATGGTGTCACCGTGAAAGCTCGTCGTTTGCTAGCTCATGGAGCTTGGGGCTACCTAGCCAAATTGTCAGGAGAGAGCCGTCCCTCACCGACTATTGATCAAGTGCCGGTTGTGCGCGAGTTTGCGGATGTGTTTCGAGGAATTATCGGGTTGCCCCGAGAGAGAGGTTGACTTCACAATAGAGCTCGAGCGAGGACCCTCCCTATCTCGAAGGCTCCGTGATCGTATGGCGCCACCGAGCTAAAGGAATCGAAGGTTTGATTTGCAGGAGATGTTAGATCGAGGATTCATCCGTCCGAGTGTGTCCCCGTGGGAGCGCCGATGTTGTTTGTGAAGAAAAAGGATGGTTCGATGCGCCTATGCATTGACTATCGTGAGCTTAATAAGGTGTGATGAAGAATAAGTATCCGTTGCCCCAGATCGATGATTTGTTCGATCGGCCTTGAGGAGCTTTCGTGTTCTCCAAGATAGATTTGAGATCCGGGTATCATCAGTTGCGGATTAGGGACGCCGACATTCTTAAGACAGCGTTCAGGTCTAGATATGGGCACTATGAGTTTGGGGTCATGTCGTTTGGATTGACGAATGCACCAGCAGCGTTCATGGACATGATGGATAGGGTGTTCAAAGCATTTTTGGACAGCTTCGTCATCGTGTTCATTGACGATATTCTGATCTATTCACGGACCAGGGAGGATCATGCAGAACATTTGAGACAAGTGTTGACAGCCTTGAGGGAAAACCAGCTTTATGCGAAGTTTTCCAAATGTGAGTTCTGGTTGGAACAAGTGGCCTTCCTAGGTCACGTAGTCTCGAGAGATGGTATAGCTGTGGATCTTGCAAAGATTGAGGCCGTGAGTTCGTGGGCGAGCCGACTTGATTCACGAGATACGCAGCCTTCCTAGGTTTTGGCGAGTTACTACCGTCGGTTTGTTAAGGACTTTTCCGCCATAGCCTCGCCCCTCACTCGTCCCGACGAGGAAGGGTGTCGAGTTTTTTTGGGACGGTAGGTGTGATGAGAGCTTTGCGAGGCTCAAGCGCGATTTGACTTGAGCACAGATGTTGGCGATCCGGAGGGGAGGTGGTTTCGTGGTTTACAATGATGCTTCCAAGTTCGGGGTTGGTGTCAGTGTTGATGCAAAGACGGAAGGTCATTACTTATGCTTCCCGTCATTTGAAGCCATATGAGCGTAACTATCCGACTCATGATATGGAGTTGGCGCAAAGATGGGTCTTTGCAATCAAAATTTGGAGGCATTACACCGTATGGTGAGCGGATCCAGATGTTTACCGATCACCGAGCCTCAAGTATCTGTTTACTCGTAAGGAGTGAATATGAGACGAGAGGAGATGGTTAGAGTTAGTGAAAGATTATGATCTGCGAGATTCTGTACCATCCGGGTAAAGCCAATGTTGTAGCCGATGCTCGAGTAGGAAGACGTCGCACTCGCGGTATTGTTGAGTTCCCACCAGATTACGAGAGAGAGTTCGAGCGGGCCGAGATTGCAAGTGTTGTTGGGTGAGGTTATTGCTAGAGTAGCTCGGTTGATGATCCAAACCATCGATTAGACAATGGATTATTGATAGTCAACCGAGTGACCCCGCACTTAAGAGATTATTTGTGAGTTAGTCTTGATGGAGATTTTGACTTTGTGTATTCACCGACATGGTGGCTGACTGAGAGGTCGATTGTGTGTTCCGGATGTCGCAGGATTGCGAACAGAGTTGCTCTTAGAGGCCCACAGTTCTCCGTTTGCTTGGCACCCCGGGGGTACCAAGATGTATCAGGATCTTAAGCAGACATTCTGGTGGATGGGTATGAAAAGAGATGTTGCGGAGTTTGTCAGTCGATGTCTCACTTGTCAGCAAGTGAAGGCACTGTGCAGAGACCACCGGTTTATTCTGTTAAATTACCGAGTGTGCCTCGGTGGAAATGGGAAGAGATCTCCATGGACTTTATTTACGGCTTGCCGAGGACTCCGAGGAAGTTCTCTCGATTTGGGTAATAGTCGATCGATTGACTAAGAGCGCACACTTCATTCCGGTAGAGACACTTATACCGTGGAACAGTGGGCGCAGTTGTTTTTGGAGCAGATCATTCGTTATCACGGTGTGCCTGTGAGGATTGTGTCGGACCGTGATTCGAGGTTCACTTCTCGTTTCTAGAGAGCGCTCCAGAAGGGTTTAGGGCGAGTGCGATTTCAACCTGACTTTTCACCCTCGAGACCGATGGATGCGGTCGAGAGGGTGAACCGATTCTCAAGATATGTTGAGGGCTTGTGTGTTGGATTTCCGGCGCTTGGGACCGAGACATCAGATTCGATGGAGTTTGCATATAACAACGATTATCGATCGGCGATTGAGATGGCTCCATTCGAGGCTTTGTATGGTAAGCGTTGCCGATCTCCCGTGTTCGGGAACAAAGTTGGTGATAGGCGTGTTTTGGGTCCCGAGTTGTCGCAGATTGACCAATGGTGCCGCGCGAAGATTAGAGCTCGTATGTTGACAAAATTTCAGAGCGAGCAGAGGAGTTATGCCGATGTTCGCGCCGGATTTGGAGTTTGAGGTTGGCCAACATGTATTCCTAAAGGTCGCACCGCGAGGTGTTTTGAGGTTTGGCAAGCGTGGAAAGCCGAGTCCCCGTTTTGTTGGTCCGTTTGAGATTCTAGAGAGGATCGGCAGGGTCGCTTATCGATTAGCCTTGCCTCCATCATTTTCGGCAGTGCACAGTGTTTTTCATGTTTCGATGTTGAGGCAAGACGCGTGCCGGACCCGCCGCACATTGTTGATTTTGAGCCTTTGCGGTGAATGAGGATTTGAGCTTCGAGGAAAAGCCGGTGGGGATTCTTGCTTTTGAGACAAAGACACTGCGTAATCGTGAAATCCGGTTGGTAAAGGTTCAAGAGAGGAGTCGAGTTCAGAGGAAGCCACTTGGGAGCGGGAGGATGAGATGAGATTGCGTGATATCCGAGTTTGTTCCAATCTTAAGTGACTTTCGAGGACGAAAGTCTTATAAGGGGGAATATTGTAACTGCCCGGAAATTTCATCCTGGTCTTCCCGGGAGGCACAGGGGCATTTTAGTAATTTTGGGTCTGGCCGACAGGGCCGGTTTTGTATTTGTTAATTGCCGAAAAAATTATGAGTCGATTTGAATGGGATCGGGAATTTTGGTGAAGACATTTGGGCTTGGGAAAAGTAAAAATAAATAGGGAATTAAATAGCGCGTCGAGTGAGATTCGAGCAAAAGGCGTGTCGCGTGCTAGGCGGAGAGGGCGCCGCCAGTGAGAGCCACCGCGCGTTTGTTAATCTAAACGCGCGATCTATTACTTAACCCTTGTTTCGTGGCCTGGGTATAAAGACAGGCCCCGAGGCTTCTTCCCCGATTTCTTCTTCTTCCTTCTCTTTTCTTCTTCGACCGACCGAGCTCCTCTCGCGTTTCTCCTCGCCAACCTCGAATTCAGCCGAGCTTCTCTCCCAAATTCGAAGTCGATCTCACCCCGAGCAGCAGGTACATCTTCTTCTTCTTCTTCTCCTTCAAATTCGAGCTATTCTCCCCTGTTTTGGGCTTCGTCATTTTCGGCCGAGTCGAGGTAATTTGAGGTATGGGTTTTGTGCAGATAGTGTAGGGGAGTTCGCCATCCAAGAATCGCTCGTCGAATCCCCCGTGGATCGCACGATTTTCGGGTTTCTCCTTCGCCCCTGTTCGCGCGCAGAAACAGAGCCCCTGCCGCCTAGCCGCGCCGCGCATCGCCTCGCGCCCGGGGGCATGGGCCTCGCCCAGCTCCGTGTCACGCCGCTCGCCCGCGCGCGCCCTCGCGCCTCTGCATCGCTCGCGCGCCCGCGTCTGCGCCCAACGCCTGTTTCGTCGCGCCACGCGCTTCTTTTCGCGCCTGGCTTCGCCCGGCCCGGCCAAATTCTTTGCCGTTCGTGCTGTCGGCTCGTTAAATGCGTTAAATGCGTGCCTCGTGAGTTGCTCCCGAGCTGAGCCTTGTTTATTTTATTATATTTAGGCCTATTGTGTGATTTTTATTGTGATTGATAGGTTCTCGGTAGCTAGTTCGGGTTCGTTTGCCGCTTAGGTTTTCGTGTCAAACGTCCCCGACCAAGGTAAGGATTTCTTACCAGAGTTGTGTGGACCCTGCGATATTATATGTGATTGCTAATTGATTGCTTGTTTGTGTTTATTGACATGTGTAGCTAGGTATTCTATTCTGAATTCCCGATTAGCATGATTTTCCTAATTTAATTCTCATGTTAATCCATGCTAGGTTGTTCCTTTCTAGCATGCTCGTATCTGTTCCTTGCTTCGTAGTATCGTGCTAGGCTCGTTGTATTCTTATTGAGCACGTATTGGATTTTATGGATTTGTTTGCTGATTGCTAGGGCAGGTTAGAATTGCAGGTAGATAGCATCATCCGGGCCTGATGCATAAAGTACCTTGCATCCATGGCGGGGGACGCCGAGCAAGTCATTCCGTCCCCCGACCCGTGAGGGATTAGCTAACCCAAGCGGTAGGCCCCGCAATCTTGGGTGAGGGTGGCAGATCGTTAAATGCCCCAAGCGGTCGGGATGATGACTTGGCATTGCCTCGCCCCGACAACCGGCATGTCCTCGGCATGTTTGGCAAGAGCCCCGATTGCCACCTGTTAAGGCAAGGGCGGCTTCTCGGTGTAAGCCTACCACGACCGTTCCTTGGCCCTGCAAAAGTGCGGTGGTTCAGGCTGACATAGTTTACGTGTCCAGGTCTCACACCCCTATGTCAGTGACACCGATCCAAAGATTTAGTTAGGCGTGGTGACTGGACATGGGCAGCTTGCCTCTAGACCCGACAACCCCCCATAGTCTGCAGTAGCACGCGGTGCATGCTTACGCTCATTACAGCGCCGTCCGGAGAGCTCATCGGGATTGTGAGCCAGTGTACCTTTCGTCGACAGTAGACAGGCTGAGGCCGGGACTTGTTTCTCGTATAGGGCGACTTGTTTCTCGTAAAATAACGAAAAATCAGTTTAAAAGGCCACAAATGAAGCTTGACCCTCGAATTGGGGTTTGAAGTCTCTCAAAATTTTCTTATTTTAAATTTTTTATTTTAATTTACATATCATATTTTAATTAAATAATATTTCTAACAAAATTGAAATAAATTTCAAAATCTAGTTGTGGATTTGTAGTTTTTTTTTGAAACAAGGGTAACCAAGTTTCAAATATAGGATTTTGAGGAGCATATCCATAAAGTTCAAATTTTCAACCACTCAGTTTCCTTTTGAAAACAATTATGAATTTTTAATTTAACTTACAATTTCTATGGCTTTTCACTAAAAAAAAAATAAAAAAATCCCTTTCTGCGCAACAATGGCATTAGAACTAAAAAAAAAACTTTTCTCACCAGCATTAAATGTATCCACCAAACCAAGAATAGTATCATGAGTTGGAATCACTTTGCCTTTGAACTAAAAAAAACTTATACATAGAGTTTTTTTTTTCTTTTTATTATACATGAAAATCTTCAAATTAATGTTGAGATAGTGACAGCTATAAATTGAATCGAGTTGTTTCAAAAAAAAAAAAATTGAATCGAGCACCTTTTGACTTGATAAGATTTTTTTTTAATCATTAGGCTATCTATAATGGTTCAACACATTGGTCAATTGTTGTTTTTGTAAATTCATAATTTCCCTTGAATTTATTAGTTTTTTTTAGAACCTTGAATTTATTAGTTATTACTATATATTATAAATATTTTTCATGATTATATAAATATTTAGTATGTGTTTATTTCAATATGATTATTTAACTATTTTCCTCTTTCATTTCATCTAATTTTAAAAAGGGAAATGGTACTAAATAGACCACTTTCAAAAACATATTTGTAGAAATAGATATTCAACTTTTGTTTTGCATTTTCATGTTTACTTTATAAAATCTTTATTTCATTTTTTTAATAAATACAATTTTGCCCTCATATGCATTTATTGTATTCATTTTAAATTATTAATGTTATAGTCAAACCTCTCATAAGTTGTCATAGTGAAATTCATACCATCTAAAATTACAAATCAATATAGTCAATATCTCATTGATTTTTGCAATTATCTCACCTCAATATTAAAATTCCTTTTCTTCTTCAACGTATCATTTACGTTCCTACTACAAGCTCCATTCACGATACACTTCATTCTCTTCATCCTCCATACATTCCAACGACATCCAAACAATTCGACAACTCCTATTTATTCCAACCAGACGATAGTTGTCATCCATCGCAAATCATTCATTCCTCTAACCTGTATTGAACAAATTTCATCGCAAATCATTAATTCTCTCGACCTTTCTATTTCTGTTCCACAAATTCGTGTGTTTCATCAACATTTTAGTGTGCATTTTCTTTTTCTTTTTTTTTTTTTACATTATTTAGTGTGCATTTTCTCGTCATTCTGATTTGTTATGTCGATAGTACCGTATGGTATGCCTTTATTCCCTTTCATCTTTTCAATACCATAAAACCAAATATCATTACTATGCATTCTATTCATATCAAATTTATCTTCCATACTCATATTTTATACAATACTATTTGCAGTCATAGTTTCATAATACCGTTAACACTATAGTCAACCATGTACTGCTTACTGTTGGTTATAAACATTAGTAATACTGTATAATATACACAATATGATATATGCTCACATATTACATGATATATAATATAAAATTTTTATAGTACATTCAATGTTTACCTACAGTTATATTCTTATCCAATTCATTTTCCTACTCGTATTGCATTCATTAATTTTTAAATAAGTAATATCGTATTGTTTACAGATGTGTATTGTACCAAATATATATTAGTATAGTATTGTTTGTACATGTTAGTAATATTGTATATATATTCACATATTACATGATATATACTGTATAATTTATATAGTACATTTAAGGTTTACCATCAATTCTATTCATATCAAATCCATCTTCCAACCCCTTTTGTATTCATTACTTTTTTAGATATGTAATACTGTATTGTTTATACATACATATTATTTCTAATATACATAAGCACATAATTGTCTGTATATGTGAATAATATTGTATATTTTTATTTACAAGTTCTACAACCATCCCTATCCAACACTGCATCATATTGACTATCTATAATACCAAGTTCTATATGACATCAAAAAGTATCATGTTAACCTGCAAGAAACAAGTTGTAGCTGTAGAGAGTAGGACTTAATAGAAAGAAACTTACCGTATGATAATCTTAAGTTTGTCTCTGTGTGTGCTTCCAATTTCGATCGTCACTGATCGGAAAAAATTGAAACGTCTTCGACAGTTCGAAGCAACTAGGCGATTTTTTTTTCAAAGAAATGAAGAAGAAAGTGATAATACAAAAAAAAAAAAAAAAAAAGAAAGAAATGAGGAGACGAAATTTGAGTAAAAAGGAAATTGCTTCTTTTTTTTGGAAGATTTTTCGTAATAAATGCACGCAATTAATTTTTGCCGTAAGTGTGTATGAAATGAAAATCATTTTCCCAAAATAGAAAATGTTTCAAAAATTAAAATTTGGAATAAAGAAGACATTGTTGTAAATGAAAATTTAGTGAAATAATAATAATATAATTAACGAAATCTCATTTATGCTAATATTTTTTTTGTATCCTACATTTATAAATATTTTTCGAATTTGGTCTAATTATATATGAAAAAAAGCTCTTTTAAAAATTAAGGATAGTTCAGTTTTATTAAAAAATATTAAAAAAAATTGATAGTATAATTATGTTATATTAGATTAATAATATTATAAAAATATTTTTATTTTATTTTAATAGATATTAAAAAAAAATTATTTTATTTAAAAAACAAAAATACAGTTATGCTTTTTTTTAGAAGAAATAAAGTGATCCGATCAAACATATTTTTTATTTTTAGTTGTTTAAAAATAAAAAAATAATGATCAAACCTGTGTAATTTATACTTGAAAAATTGTACTAAATAGACCATTTTAAAAACATATTTGCAAATTTAAGCTACTAACTTTCGTTTTGCAATTTTAATTTTTCTTTTAAAATTTCGAATTAATTTTTTTTTTTAAATCTCATTTTGCCCTTCCTTTCATTAATTGATTACATTTAAAATTTAAAATCTCATTATTTATACTTTCCCATTTGTAATTAATGCTTATCACGAAACTTCCTTTTTTATACATTCCATATTAATGAGGAATTAATTGGTTGGATTTTAATTTGATTCTTTCATTTATCCCACAAATTCATTTCTTTAACCTCTTTATTCATAACGTTTGACTTACGTTTTCTCTCCCGTCTTCCGAGCTTTTTCCTTCTTTCATTTCAATATCAATATTCTCCATTTTCAACGGCCTGAAATCTATTCGGCAATTTTGTTTCCTGACCAAACGGTATTTGCCTTGTTGCGATGCTTACTCATTCGGACAGTAGTGTCATTCATCGCAATCATTTGAAGTTTTTTGCCCGAGTATTGTTATGGAAATCCCTGCATTACATCAACATTTTATGTTCATTCTCCCCTAATCCCAATCTGATATGTCACAGACGATTCAATATGGTATGTCTTTAATTCTCATATACTTTCCACTACCACAAAAACGTAGAATCATGATTGTGCACTAGTTATAACAAATCCATCTCATTTTCTCATATTTCATAGAAATAGACCATAAAAACATTAGTATTCAATATTTTTGTTGTACGACTGTTTAGTCTACATAGTATTCCAAGTGTACACATATTCCAGTTTACATACTATATTATATATTCCAGTTTACATACTGTATTAATTATACAATGTACCTTACATGCCCATACGACTTTTATTACACTTTTCTTGACGATATACAATATGGTTTATACGGTAGATTCAACAAGTAACTAGACTGCATTCGAAAAGTATTTGCAATCAATATGCGCCTAAGTTTTTTTTTTTTTTTTGCAAATTTAATTTTTTTTTTTCAAAATATCATAGTTGTTAATTTTCCCTTAATACCATTTTGTCATTCCTCACATTTAATACTGAATTTTTGAATTAAAACTCCCATTTTGCATACTTTCCATTGTTTAAAAACATACCATATTTAATTGTCAACCATTTTAATATAAAGAGATTTTAATTTCTTTTTTCATTTATCTCTCTTCCTTTTTCATTTAAGTTTTCTTCCTCCATAATTCATTTATAGTCCAATATTTAGAATGTCAAAAATCATGTTTACAAATGCAATAAAATCATATGTAGAACATTAGTTTCTTCATACTTTGATTTCCATATTCTGGTATAATTGACTGTATACACATCTACAAAACTGTATAATTGAGTATATACCGTATGTTCATACCGTATTTTTAGGTTAGTTATACTGTACATCTTCTCCTTATAGGTTCATCAATAATTCCATTTGTATAATACCATTAATATTGTGGTTTGCCATGTACTGTTATATTACTGTATAAACTATACAAAACTCTATATGTTTCATTATTTCATTCTACATATTGTATAACTTACACGGTACATTTATAGTTTATTATTCATTATATTTTCATACCCCAATACGGTATTGTTTATACATATATATTATACGATTTATAATATAGAACAATACTGTTTGGACATTTTTGTAATACTATACAACTTTTCCTTATAGGTTCAACAAGCATCCCAATCCGTATTGCACATAGTGGTCAGTGGGATGAAAATGAAAATGTACCATAATCATGAAGTAGCTGAAGAGCGTCGCATAAATATTGATGAACGCATTCATCCAATGATGGTTTTACATTACAACCTTTTTTATGTGCCAAACACTTTTAGTCTCAATTTTGTAACACATGAGACTTTTTTTATTTACTATTGATCTCACTTTGAATAGTAATTTTGTATAAAGTTGTTCCAACAGACGAGTCTCTATCATTTCACAAATATTACTTATGTTATTTCCCAATGTTTTACTATATGATATTGTATATTCAAAATTACTTGTTCGTTGTCACAAACATATTAAATCACACTACAAGTATCCATATTAGCAAATTAAACACTTTTAAAAAAAACATTAAAGTTTTAAAATACAAAATTGTACATGATATATTATGGGTGTACCGTATATACCAAGTTAGTTTAGTACTATGTGATTATCAAACGTGTTCTGATTTTAATCAACAAAATTGAACGTTCAACAACTCATATGGTCTATTTATGAACAAAACTACCAAAATAAAATAACATGTACATTACTAACTATACGTATATAAATCACAACTGTACCTCTAACAATGTATTGTCGCTACTTTCGTCCAACAATTAATGCACCATAAATTGGCGGTTTCTGGTTTTCAACAATCAATGCACCCTAAATTGGCGGTTTTTAGTTTTCCATAATTAATGCACCTTAATTAATTTCGCGGTTTCTGTTTTGGAATATGAGACGAATTTCCTTTTTTAAAATTTTTCTTCTTAAATGAAAAACCAACAATTTAAGGGTATTGTTGTAATTCGTTATTTTCGTAATTTATAAGGTATTAAAACAAAATCTAGTTTTGCTAATATTTTTGTAGATACCTATATTTGCAAATACTTTTCAAATATGGTCTATTTATGAAAAAAGTTCTTTATACTTTTTAGAATAAAAAACTAAAAATTAAAAACAAAAAATTTATAAAAAAACAATTTTTTTTTATTAAACCGAGCCAAATAATCCAATCTCAAATTCAAACCTTTTTAGAGATGTCCACGGGGCGGGGCGGGGCCGGGGAATGGCTTCCCTGTCCCCGTCCCCGCCATAAAATTCAATCCCCGTCCCCGGAAAAATCCCCGGTTTTTTTTTCGGGGATCGGGTTCCCCGCGGGGATTTTTTACTTTTTTTTTTCATTTTTTAAATATTTTTTGGATAAAAAATTCAAAAAATTAGATTTAAAAAAATATATATATATCTATAAGTTTCAATTATAATGTTAATTATCAAAGAAAATATTCATATGTATAGAAAATATCATCAACAAAGATATATTTATTTGAAAATTAAAGGAGTAGAATTAAAAAATATATATTAAATAAAATAAATAAAATAATCGGGGCGGGGATCGGGGACGGGGAGTACAATCCCCATCCCCGGCACCGTTTAGCCAACGGGGATTTTTTCTCTCCCATCCCCGGCCCCGTTCCCCGCTTAATCGGGGATTCCCCGCCCCGTTAGGGGCGGGTCCCCGCGGGGAAAATGGACATCTCTAAACCTTTTGCTTCAAAATTGAAGTTTAGGCTTTTATGTGGATATTTGAATTTTTGTAAGCGGTGATGGCAAATCCGTCAAATTAAGATTCCTTTGAAATTCAATAAAATTCCATATGATTTTTTTAGAGAAAATTTCAAGAATGGAGATTTGAGACAAAGTAACCATGGCAAGGTTTACATTGAATTTGAAGTTCGATAAAAACTCCCAATTATTTTTCGAATTAAATAAAATTGGTGTAATTTTAATTTTTTTTTTTTTAAAAAATCTCTATTCAAGTTCCAAGTTCGAAATTAAGTAATAAACTCTCCTCTAATTTCAAATATAAAAAAACGTATGTCAAGTAAAAATAATTAAATTTTTGGCCAAATTTATAAGATTCATATCTTGGTTAAATTAACACAACAAGAAGTTGGTATCCAAAACAAAGAATTTTATGTCAATTTCAAACTATTTTTTTTAGATTCATCCACACACATGTTCGTGCATAAACCACAGCATTTGTTGATTGAAAAATTTCGACCAATAAAAAATTATCACATCATTTACAAATAAATTCAATTGAATATTGGGTCAATTACAAGTGACACTAAATTAATTGGATTAAAAGTCGAATTTTTTGGAATTTAGATCCAAATTAAGTTAAATCTAAGCCCATGTAATGAGCCCAAAGATTCACGAAACTCAAGTCCAACGAAAAATCCAAAACCCAGGCTTCAGCCCAATAGTCAAACTCAAAGACTTATAAGACCCAAGTTCAAGAGTTAGGCTCGTACATGTCTACAAACCTATGAGAACTCTATAAATTGACAACTCTCCTCATTTGTAGAACTTAAAATTTCAACCAAAATTTCAACCAAGTGAGAACTAAAAACTCTAAAACTTTCAACCAAAAAATTTCAGAGCATCTAACAACCCAAATCCATAAGCTGTCAAAATCAATCAACAAGTCAGAAAATCTGAAGTCAATTGAATGTAGTTTTTATTTGTTGTTTATGTGTAAAACCCTAGTTCTCTTAATTATAATCATGTGTTTTATTGAAAATTTAAATGTTTGAAATTATCTTAAAATTCCAATAATTATATTATTTTCCAAGGTCAAAATAATAATAACAATAATTCTTGAATGAGTTTGTTAAGTTATAAATAAATGTTAACTTTGGTATAAATAAATGTCTCATTTAAGGATTGCAAAATAGGTTTTCTATGGGTCTAAAAATGAAAAGGAATTTGGTGTATTGGAAAATATATATATATATATATATATATATATATATATATATATATATATATATTAATGCAAGTTGGAAGCTCCGTCGAGCGTGGTTTAGTCTTAGGTAAGTCGTTCTCCCCTTTAGAAGTTTTCTAAGTTTGTTTCAGAGCTCCAACTCAGCCTTCAATGGAGTTTTCCGGCGACTTTACTTAAAACCCTTTCTTCAAATCTCTCTTTCTTCGTAGTTTCCGGGAGCTAGAGAAGTCCGATCGCAAATCCGAGACTTGTTCCGTGATCCTGAGATCGAGACCTTTCCAACGAGGTATGACTCGCCCCATTCCATGACCACACGCCACCACCGACCACCACGTGCCGTTGTTGTGCTCCGGCGAGTTGTTTTTGGACAGAAGGTTCCCCTCGTTCTCGTGATGTTAACCCCCTTTGTGGCTTGTTTAGTTTCTCCCTAACAAACGTTCGGCGTTGTTTTGTGTTAGGTGCTCTCGGGTTTCATCGTTCAGCTCGTCTAGCTATGAGTCCCTGTGGTGTTTCGGTCGAGTCGTCGGGAAGGTAAGGAGTTTCATATGATTCGGGTTTGTGGTTTTAAGCATGTGGATAGTGGCATGATAAGATTTATGGGAATTAAGGTTGGATGACTTGTCGCATGTATGCTTGGTGTTGTGATTCACTATTTGAACTCATTTCTACTCGTGGTAGCATGAAGACGTGTGTAGCTCGTAAACTTTTAAATTTCTATTAATGGGTATCTTGTGATCATACCATATCATAAAATTGAATTCACTCTCGCTTCGTATAGTTATCCCAATACCCTGGTATTTAAAAGCAACCTCTAACCCTTCATTTCTATCAATCAAAAGGCATTCGCATAACTTGTTCATGAATGCATCGAATCCAATATATCGACTAGCACTCATTTGTCCATGCGGCGGACCATCGTATTGAATACCATTTGGTCCATAAACTATGTTTCCATTCATATATGGAGTAAATATAATTGTCTCCCTATTTGATAACTAATTTAATCTGATATCCAAAAATATAGTATTAGTACATTATATAAAAAGAATCAAATAATAATTAGTACATTATTTATTTGATGGTTGGTCTCATTCAAATCCAAAAAGAAAATATCTGCAAGTAAAAGCCTCCACCTTGCACCTTTTGATAAGAGATCTCTCTAATTAACATCTTGGATTTAAATCTTTCCACACTTAAATTGTAATAATAATGAACCAATTTTAAAATTACACATCAAACATTTTAGTTTATGGTAGTTTAGGTTTCATTTGAGTGTGAGACTTTCACAAAAAAACGTTCAATTTCAATTGGAAATAATTGAGAATTAGCTTTAAAAATGGAAAAAAAAACATTTAAGTTAAAAAAATAGAATCATAAAATAGTATTAAATAATAAATTTTAAATAAAACTTCAAAAAAAATTTACAAAAAAAATAATAATTTAATTTTTGAAACAATATTTTAAATACCTTATATTTTGTTTGTAAAATTATTAATATAACATTCAAAGTAATATTAGTAAAAGAAAAATTAATAATTGTCATGAAATAATATCTAAAAGAGAAACTTTAAAAAAAATTAAGAGTTTTTATAAATATAGTATTTTCAAAAATTAAAAATTAAAATCTTAAAAAATAAAATCTTAAAAATAGTATTTTAAAATAAGTTTTTCCTTTCAACTTTTAAAAATATTTTTTTACAGATGTATTCAATTCATAATATAATTTTTAAATATAATTATTTATAAAACTATTTCAAACAGCTTTTTTTTACAATAATACCGTGAAACTGTTCTTTTTTTTGAAAAAAATTAAAATTACTTTTGTTAAAATAGTTAATAATTAGCTCTTATTTTAATAGGCATTGTATTATTAGTGAAAATGCATTACAACTACAAATATATACTAACATACATTATAATATTTATAAACATGCAAAAATATAAATATAAATATGAATAAAATTATATAATTATTACACCTTAATTATAAATTTTCTAAACATGTAATAAAAAATTGATAAAAAATAAAAATAAAAATAAACATGTAATAAAATTTAAATATTCATTTTTATATTAAAAAAGACTAATATCATGATAAACTCTAAGCTAAATAAAATAGGGGATTTTGCATGTATAACAAAAAAATGGCAAAATATTTTCATCTATGACACAAAATAAAAAACAATTCATTTGTAGCAGAAAATCCAAAAAGACTTCTATCACTTGTTGAGTTCTACTAGTGATAGATTTCAATCAATAATAAACTCAGTCTATCACTCTTTAAGTTTTTTATCAGTGATAGAAAACTAGATTGAGTTCTATCACTAGTTGAGTGATAGAAATAAATATGCTATAAATGAATTATTTTAAAAATTGTGCTGCAAATATAATACAAGCGGTAGAATGTGCTGCTGATGGTAAATTCTCTATAAAATTGTTGGAAGCGTGTATAAACACTCACAAAACAAAGAACCAAACAAGGAAAATAATTCACTTGTATTGGAAAAACTAATTCACTTGTATTGGAAAAACTTTTCTTGAAAAGCTACAAACTTGATTCACACTTTTTCTCTCAAGCTTATTTCTCTTTATTGATGTTTGATACTTTTTCTTTTATGCTTGATTTGTAACGGCCCGGAAATTTCATCCCGGTCTTCCCGGGAGGCCCAGGGGCATTTTGGTAATGATAGGGAATTAAATAGCGCATCGAGTGAGATTCGAGCCAAGGACGTGTCGCGTGCTAGGCAAAGGGCGCTGCCAATCGAGCCACTAAGCGCTCTTGTGCTTCTAAACGCGCGATCTTGTATATAAGCCGGTTTGTGCTGAGTGTTGGTATAAAGGCAGAGCTCGCCCGAAGCTTCCCCATTTCTTCTTCTACCTTCGCGAAATTCTCCTCCGACCGACAACGTTTTCCTTCGCAATTTTTCCTCCCTCAAGCTCCATTTTCGACTGAGTTCCTCTCCCAAATTCGAAGTCGATCTCCCCCGAGCAGCAGGTACATCTTCTCTTCTTCTTCTCTTCCAAAATTCGAGCTTTTCTCCCCTGTTTCGGGCTTCGCCATTTCCGGCCAAGTCGAGGTAATTTGAGGTATGGGTTTTGTGCAGCTAGTGTAGGGGAGTTCGCCATCAAAGAATCGCTCGTCGAATCCCCTTGGATCGCTCGAATTCTAGTTTCCCCTTCGCCCCTGTTCGAGCGCAGAGCAGTAAACAGAGCTCCTGCCGCCGAGCTCGCGCAGAGCTGCCTCGCCGCCACCGCATCGCGTCGCCCGAGCCCCTTTCGCCGAGTCGTCTTGCGCGTGTCGCGCGATGCCGCTCGCGTCGCAAGACGCGCGTCCTCGCCAGCGCCAGCCGAGCCTCGCTGTTGCCGCCGCGCCTCACTGTGTCGCGCGCGCGCGTCGTCCGCGTCGCGATCGGCGCCAATAGCGCGAGCCAGTAGCGCCCGGCCCCACCCCATTCTTTGCCCCGTTCGTGCAATCGGCTCGTTAAATGCGTTAAATCGCGCCTCGTGAGTTGCTCCCAGGTGAGCCTCGTTTATTTTATTATATTTAGGCCTATTGTGTGATTTTTGTTGTGATTGATAGGTTCTCGGTAGCTAGTTCGGGTTCGTTCGCCACTTAGGTTTTCGTGTCAATTCTTCCCCGGCCAAGGTAAGGATTTTTTACCGGAGTTGTGTGGACCCTACGATATATTATGCGATTCTTTGATTATTCGCTTGTTTGTGTTTATTGACATGTGTAGCTAGGTATTCTATTCGAATTCCCGATTAGCATGATTTTCCGATTTAATTCTCATGTTAATCCATGCTAGGTTGTTCCTTTCTAGCATGCTCAGATCTATTCTTTGCTTCGTAGTATCATGCTAGGCTCGTTGTATTCTTATTGAGCACGTATTGGATTTTATGGATTTGTTTGTCGATTGCTAGGGCGGAGTTAGAGTTGCGGTAGATAGCATCATTCGGGCCTTATGCATAAAGTACCTTGCATCCATGGCGGGGACGCCGAGCAAGTCATTCCGTCCCTGGACCCGTGAGGATTAGCTAACCCTACCAGTAGGCCTTGCAATCTTGGGTGAGGGTGGCGATCGTTAAATGCCCCAACCGTCGGGATGATGACTTGGCATTGCCTGCGTCCGGCGATCGGCACGTCCTCGGCATGTTCGGCCGTAGCCCCGATTGCCACTGTTAAGGCAAGGACGGCTTCTCGGTGTAAGCCTACCACGACCCGCTTCCTTGCCCCCAGTGCGGTGGTTCAGTGACATAGTTTACGTGTCGAGTCTCACACCCCTATGTCGGTGACACCGATCCAAAGATTTAGTTAGGCGTGGTGGATTGGACATGTGCGACTTGCCTCTAGACCCAAGCATCCCCATAGTTCTGCAGTAGCACGCGGTGCATGCTTACGCTCATTACACGTCGTCGGAGAGCTCATCGGGATCTTGAGCGGTGTACCTTTCGTCGACGATGAGACATGGCCGAGGCGGGACTTGTTTCTCGTATAGGGCGACTTATATATTGGATTGTGTGGTGATATTATTCCGGACTAAGACCTTAAATTGGCATCCGAGGCCCAAGTGTGGGCTAAGCTATGTGCTCTATTCGTGTTTATATTCATAGCTTGCATACGCTCATCGAGATGACCATGTATATCGTATTGTACCCGGTTGCTGGATTCTTACCGAGTAATTCGTTACTCACCCCTTACTCGTGGTTTTTCCACAGGTAACCAAGTGCGAGACAGGATGGTGAAGGAGGAGCTGTGATCATGGGGCCCAGTCTTCCAACTCTGATTTTTGTATTATGACTCTTTATGTTTTGTTTCCGAATGCATATAGCCAAGCACTGAGCCCTAGGATGTTTTGTAAATGTTTTATGGATTCCAGCATTTTGTATCTGAACAGGTTTTGAATGGTTTTTAGTAAATCTCTGATCAGAGTAAACTTTGGAAATGTATTTATCTTGGAACAGGTGCGTGGAAACAGGGACAGGTTCCAGGGAAATTATCTAGTTTTTAAAGGGGTTATTTTGAATGTTTTGTTTTAATTGGAATCCGAAATCATGTCTGTTTAAATGTCATTTACTTTGAATGCATGCATTGGGGTAAGAGCCCATTTAGTGCCCCATTCGGGTCGGTCCCTTACATGATATCTCAACCTTTACAACACATCCTATTTATAGGATTACATGGAAGGATCTAGATCTATAACTCTCATCTAGATCTAACTCACATTCTAACTTAATGTGTGATTGATAACTTACTTGAGTTTATTTCTTACATAACTCTCCTTTTAACTCAACAACATTAAAATATAAAACTTACATTTATTTAATTTCTTAACCTCCTAAATTGAATTTTCAAAACTTAAAACCATGTTTAACTTTCAACATCCCCTCTTAAACATGATTTTCCAAAAACTCCAAGCATCGTCCTCAACTTGTTAAACACATCAACTTTGAGTGGCTTTGTGAAAATATCTGCAATTTGATCTTCTGTCTTCACATATTCAACTTGAATCTCTTTTCTTGAAATGCAATCTCTAATAAAGTGAAATTTGGTATCTATGTGCTTACTACGATCATGAAACACTGGATTCTTGGCTAGTGCAATTGTTTACTTGTTATCCACATGGATAACGGTTGCATCCTCTTGCGAAATTCCAATTGCGTTAAGAAAATTTCTTAACCAAACTGCATGACAAACACATGATGATGCAGCGACATATTCTGCCTCACAAGTAGATAATGTCACAACAGGTTGCTTTTTAGAACTCCAAGTAAAAGATGTATTACCAACAAAAAATACAAATCCACTCGTACTTTTCTGATCATTCAGATCTCCAGCCCCATCACTATCAGTATAACCTTCAAGCTTGAATTCTTTAGACGGTGTATAAAATAATCCATAGTCAAGTGTACCTTTGAGGTAACGAAGGATTCTCTTTGCCACCTTTAAGTGAGTAGTTGTAGGAGTTTCCATAAATCGACTCACCAATCCAACATTGTAAAGAATATTTGGCCTTGTGCAAGTTAAATACCTTAAACTTCCAACTAAACTTTTGAAATATGATTGATCTACAACATCTCCATCTTCATATTTGGCCAGCTTTGTTCCAGTTTCCATCGGAGTTGTTACAGGCTTGCAATTAAACATCTTGAATTTTTCAAGGATTTCTTTAGTATAGCGCTCTTGAGAAATAAAGATACCTTTCTCTAATTGCTCCACTTCAATGCCAAGATAATATGACATATGCCCAATATCCGTCATTTCAAATTCTTTCGTCATTGCTACTTTGAGATCTTCAAACATCCTTGAACAATTTCCTGTAAAAATTAAGTCGTCTACATACAGGCAAACCAACAACATATCTCCATGATCATTAGTCTTAATATAAAGCGAATGTTCATGAGGGCATCTCAAATACCCATTATCAATGAAGTATTTGTTGATTCTACTGTTCCACATTCGTGGCGCCTGTTTCAGTCCATATAGTGCCTTCTCAACTTCAAAACTTTATCTTCCTGACCTCTTATAGCATAACCAAGAGGTTGTTCCAAGTAAACTTCTTCTTCAAGGTATCCATTCAAGAATGCTAATTTGACATCCATCTGAAAAATCTTCCATTTATTTTGAGCAGCTAATGCAATTAGCAATCTTATGGTCTCTAAGCGTGCAACAGGAGCAAACACTTCATCATAATCAATGTCTTTCTTTGAGAATAGCCTTTTGCAACTAATCTTGCTTTATGTCTCTCCACTTCTCCTTTTTCATTTCGCTTTATCTTGAACACCCATTTGACACCTACTGCTTTCTTTCCTCTAGGAAGAGTAGAAAGTTCCCAAGTATCATTCTTCTTTATGGCCTTCATCTCTTCATCCATCGCATGCTTCCATTTTTGCATCTTGTGAAGCTTCTTCAAAATTTAAAGGTTCACTATCACCAAAAAGACAAAAAAGAGTAAGATCATTAAAGCTTTGACTTAACTCTTCTGTTTCATCATATATGTCTTGCAAACTTCTCATGCGATGAGGCCCTTCACTAGAACTTGTAGATGATGATGGTGTGCCTTGTTGTGGAGAGATTGGTGATATAGGTGGTGTTGATGGAGAAGCAACGTCATCACTCAATTTATCATCATCTTCTGGAAACAAGAGAAACTTGTATTCTTTTGGCTCATCATTCCAATTCCACGTTGCTTCCTCATCGAACACAACATCTCTACTTACTATTGTTTTTTCCGTAGCTGGATTATAAAGCTTATAGCCTTTTGAGCTTGCATCATATCCAACAAACACATGCTTCTCACTTTTATCATCAAGCTTACTACGTTTTTGATCTGGTACATGAGCATAAGCTATGCTCCCAAATACTCGTAGATGAGCAATAGATGGTCTTCTTCTTGTCCATGCTTGTTGAGGAGTTTTATTCCACACACTTCTAGTGGGAGAATGGTTTGACAAGTAAACAGCACATTCAACTGCTTGTGCCCAAAATTCTTCTGGCATATCTTTACTTTTCAACATGCTTCGAGCCATGTTAAGTATGGTTCTGTTCTTTCTCTCAACAACGCCATTTTGTTGAGGAGTGTACGAAACTGTCATAGGTCGACGAATTCCATTTTCTTCGCAATATCGTTTGAATTCATTCGAAGTGAATTCACCTCCTCTATCTGATCTTATTGCTTTTATGTACATACCACTTTCTTTTTCAACAAGAGATTTGAATCTCTTAAACATGTTGAAAGCCTCTGATTTCTCTTTAACAAAATATACCCAAGTTTTTCGACTAAAATCATCAATAAATAATAAGAAATATTTATTCTTACTGAAAGAACTTGGATTGATTGGTCCACAAAGATTAGTGTGAACAAGCTCTAGTGGTCTTCTTGCTCTTGAAGAAGATTCTTGTGGAAAACTCATTCTTGACTGTTTGCCATAAAGACAGCCTTCACAAATTTGGTCAGGATGTTTTACATATGGCAAACCTTTCACCATGTCCTTCCTTGCTAGCAATCTCAAACCATCAAAGTTCAAATGCCCAAATCTCATATGCCAAATCCAGGATGGATCTTTCAAACATGACTTTAAACATTTCGCAACATCAGTTTGAATGTTTAACAAAAACATTCTATTATTCGTCATCTGTACTTGAGCAATCAAATTATCATAATTATCTCTTATTGAAAGCCTATAATCCTTCATCAAAACATTATAGCCTTTCTCCAAGAGTTGTCCCAGACTTAAAATGTTATTCTTCTTATTTGGCACATAGTAAACATTAGAGATAAACTCATGCTTACCATTCTTCAAGTTGATTAGAATCTTTCCTTTACCTCTCACAGGTATTTTTGTAGCATCGCCAAATACGATATTTCCACCAATTGATTCATCAAGTTCCACGAACATTGATTTATTTCCACACATGTGATTGCTTGCACCGCTGTCAAGATACCACGAACTACTTTCACATGTTTCTTCTCCTTTACATGCAAGAAGCAAAGACGGCTCACCGATTTTAATTTCTTGCTCAGCATAGTTAGCATTTTCTTCAACTTTATTTCAGCATTCCCAAGAATAATGACCGAATTTATGACAATTGTAGCATTCAACTTGACTTTTGTCATACTTCCTGTCATTATTATTTGATTTTCCACCATATGGTCTTGAATAATTTTGTCTTCCACGACCTCTTGATGAACTAGTACTTGAAGTACTCTCATCGAAATTTCTTTGACTGAAATTTCCTCTACTGCGTTGTGACGAACCCGACCCAAAACATGGTCCTAAACCGGGGTTCTCACTCAGCATGCAAGTTAAATATGATAACAAGCGGTTTAGTGCTCATATTTAAAAACCTTTCAAAACATATGAGAAAGGGGAACCCTTAAAACATAAATAACAGTTTTCATTTAAACATACCAACAGTAGTAAAACATTCTGGCCAGTATTTATAAAAATATACAATACAATTTAAACAAAGTTTTAAACAATGTTCCCCTAGGACTCTTGTCCATCTACATGCTGAATAACAATGCAATAATAAATGACAGAGTGTCGGCGGTTCCCCATGATCAATCAGCTCCTTCCGCTAGCCCTCCTGGTGTTGTCCCAAGTTACCTGAAAGATAAATAAGGGTGAGTATAAAAATACTCAGTAAGAATCCCCAACCGGGGTACAATACGATACATCAGTCATCTAGCACCTCAACATGCAAGCAAACAACTATCAACATGGCATCATAGCTCAACGAGCTCATAAAACAAGATCCGGAGCCATCGGAAGTCTCTTACTTCCGGCTAAAGCGGGATTGGATACATCGACCAATCTCGGGACATCACCGAAGTATCTGTCACTCGGGGAATACATCGATCCCTAGAATGTCCCCAAGGGCCTCCTTGCCCTTGCACTAATCTGGACTTACGGAGAGTACCAAGTCGCTCTAACGGAAGGAATGGTGTACTCACGAACATTAGCCCGGGAGCTCTCTAACCGGTGACTAACGCTGCGTGTGTGCGCACACCGCATCTTGCTTTGCGCAACCGGCGTAAATGCGGGGCCAAAGGGCAAACTACGCGGGCCGTGCACGCATGCCTAAGACTCGGAAGCGGTGTCGCGATCACGATGAGCGCGAGGCCCTCGACACTCATCTCATGCGGCTGATCCACCAACACGAAGCTAAGAACCGGCCAAGGTAGGCTTACAGTTAGCGTGGTTCCGCTCTAGCGAGAGCTACAAACTAGGCATACGCCAATGAGGTAGCTAAGTCTCATTGGCTGCGGGAGGGGGAGAAAAAGCAATGTATGTTATGCTTTGCTCTATATCCGACCATCGGGGACAAAGTACGTTATGTCCGCTCTCAACCTCAAGCAACGCCGCTTTACTCCCGACCAGGGTGGGGACAAAGTACTTTATGTCCGCTCTCGGCCTCTAGATGATGACAAACCCTACAACTCTATCTAAGAGTACAGAGCAAAAATCAATGATTCTGGCTAGCAAGCAATGACCGACATAAATCACATTACCTAGCATGATACTACAACTTAGCGGGAATCATAAGCATCTTTGCGAGAACAAACCTAGCATGGCACTAACATGTAAAATCAGGCAAACATGCTAGCAAGAAATCAATCAACTGCTCTATCTCTAACATGCTCATAACAGTCAGCAAACAAGCAAGGCATATCGAGATATATCGCAGGGTCCACACAACCACGGTAAGAAATCCTTACCTGGGACAAGCAGCAAATAATAATAATAATAAATCAACGAGCGACCCTCGAGCCTCTAAACGATCCCGAACAGCCTATACATCAAATAAAGCACCCAAATCAAATACATAAAACAACCCATAAAAAACCATAACCAGCAGCCAACAAATCCGGGCCCAACGAAGAAAAGACTCGGGAAATACCATCCAAGAAGCCACAAGGCTCGGACCAACCAGCACACAACAGGCAGGCTGGGGGCAGAGGCTGGGCTGGCTGGGCGCAGAGCACGAGCGCAGACGCAAGCACAGGCGCGTTGGGGCGCAGAGCTACGCGCGGGCGAGCTGGGGCGAGGCGAGAGGGCGCGGCGCGAGGTGCGGCTCGGCACAGGGGACGGCGCGCGGGCGCGAGCTCGGCAAGCACAGGGACGCGCGAGGGGCGACGAGCTACAGGGTGCTCGGGCGCGAGCGACACAAGCTACAGGACACTCGGGCTGGCACGGCACGGAACGTGGCTGGGCGACGCGGACCAGGGTGAGCTGGCTCGGGGACGGCCTGGGCGAGGTGGATCTGGGCGACGCGGGCTTGGGCGAGTAGGGGCTGGGCTCGGCGCGACCTGGCGAGCTGGGCGCTGGGGTTAGGCGACCAGGGGCGAGCTCGGGCGGCCAGGGGGCTCAGGCTGGGCGGCTAGGGTGGGCGAGCTAGGCTGGCTCAGGCAGGGAGGTGAGGGGCCAAGGGGGGGATCGGGTTGGAGGAGAGAGAAAGGGAAAAATGGGGGAAAAAATGGGATTTTCTTTTTATTTCTTTTCTTTTTCTCTTTTATTAATTTTCCATCCTTATCCAAATAAATCCAAACTTATCCATTTTTTCCAAAAATCCTTAAAATCCTTAAATCCCATTTCCTGGCTTCCTCCTTCGAGACCCGACTGAAGCAACCTTTTCCAAACAATAAATCTCACTGAAATCAACCTCCCAAATCAACACCAAGGACCCGGGCTCGAAACCCAAAGGAAACACCCAAACAACCATCACTTTTCCCAAAACCCAAATCACAACCGAACTCCCAAACGAATAGCCCAAACATCTCGGGACTCGCAGCCACCAACAAACAAGCCTCAACAAAGGCTGGAGCTGCCTCGAAGCCCTGAAAATCCACAAATCCTGCCCAGGGAGCCAAAAGACCAAAATGTCCCTAAGGGTCAAAACAGCTCTAACTGCCCAACCGAACCACTGAATCTGAACCGGAAGCTCCTCGAGAACCGGGATAGAAAACTGGGCCGTTACAATACTCCCTCCTTATAAGACTTTCGTCATCGAAAGTTCTAAGACGAAACGGCTCTAGGAATACTCCACTGATTCCTAGCCAACTAAACTTCTCGGCTAAGACAACACTAGCCCTCTTTGAGAACCAAACCCTCTTGGGTTCTCAAAGGTTCAAAGCCACAAAGCTAACCAATCTGCCACAAACGGGGCAAAGCTAACCGAGAGGCCACTCCTCCGTTCCGCTCGAGGATATCAAAAGAACTTACAAACCAGGGGCTCAATCAAAACCCTGCTAATCCAACACTGAACACCTCTTTACGGTGTTACTCTCAGCAATCTCGCAGACTGGGCACAAGCTCCAAAACTCAACGCCACGCACTGGCGTAACTTTTCTAAATGCCCACAGCTGTTATCAAACAGCCTCAACTCTACACCATGCTGGCCAAACAACTGAGCCTCTCAGGTTCCAGAAACTAAACAGCCTACTCTTGCTTCACAAGAGACCAGCGAACCACCAACTGGCGATTGATCCAAAAGGCAAACTTTTCCAACTAGCACGAGCTGAAACTTCAGCTACGGCCAACCCTAAATGGCCAAAACCAGGCACAGGCTCCACTCGGCCAAGCCAACAAACTGGAGCCTCTCAACGGCCGAACACAAACTTTTCCATGCAAATCTACTAGCAACTGGCCAAAGAGAACTTTTCCAGGCAAGGAAACAACCAACATTCCTCTCATGGAAAACCTCGGGCTGCAATGACCAAACCATCACGCAGCTACTAGCAACACAACATCTTGAGGAGAACAGCCAAAGGTTAACCAACTAGAGCCACAGCACCACTGTGCCAACTCACTCAACTGAGGCTCCGCTAACCGCCAACTGCGAAAGCACAACAACTAGAAGCAAACCCAGAGAAAGGCATGCTCAGCAGAACTCAACTCAAGCTCATCGCGAGCAAAGCTCGCCTCCAAGCTACCACTCAACTCTTAAGATCCAACTGGCTACTCAAAGGACTTCCTCCTTTTAGCCAAGGCCTAACTCATCTTGCGACTAGAACTTCACACTCGAAACATCGCAAGGAAAACGGACTGACGAGGCTATCTCCAAAGATAACACTCGAGGCTGGCATCCATGGTGCAACTCAACCACCATAGAAACTAGGGGTTCTTGAAACCCCAAAGAACCAACAACTTTCCAGCAAAATCTCAACTCATAAACTGGCTGGCCTCCGCTCTTGCGGGGACAAACAACTTTCGCTTGCTAACAACACAAAGCAGGGACCCTCTCGCTGGGCTAACCACTGCGCTACTCTGATCAACTACACAACTCAGGAGCTAAGCTAACTCCTTCTCAACGGGAAACGATTTCCCAGTAAGCAACCTCTGAAGGGCAGCGAACATCACGCATGCTCGCTAACTAGCTCAAACCCAAGGGCAACAACAACCAACTCTCTTGGAAGCAACACCCAAGGGAAACCTCAACTGATTGGACCACCAATCCAGAACTAGCAGAACTTACTCAACCACCGAGAGAGGGGTCAACTCCCAAAACTTCCTGACTAGGAACAAATCCTCAAGGCAACGCCCTCTCGCTCGAACCGAGCTAGCTCTTGAAACAACAAGAGACCCAAATCTTGGTCAACACCAAGCACCAACTAGCCAACTCACCGGAACCAATCCGGGCTCTACTCCAAACAAACACTAGCTTGCTAGACTACCAAGTCTGCAAGCAACTCACCCAAGGAACACTGCCTGGGTCTGACTGAGCTCTGGAGAGGCTCTCCACAAACTAGGGATCCTCCGATCACCCTCCGACACACACGGTCGCCAAAAGATCTAACAGACAACCGGCTACACGACACAACCCTCTCCAGCATCTCATCTACGCTGGCCAACTTCAACTCGAAAACCAAGAGGACCGGAAACGCTACCGAATGCGTCATCCTCCTACTCAAGCAACAACCACAACAAACCTTCTGCCCAAGGGTAAGGATCCGAACAGCTCTCTTAGCCATAACGACCAAAAACTACGCGGCTTTGCTACCACCGCTCTTGTTCAGATCCAACTGAACTCTGACCAGGCTAAGGACCAACAAGCAAAACTTGCTTAAACAACAACCCGGCAACGAGCACGGTATCCTTACAACCAAAGCTAGGGCACTTGCCAAGAACTAAAGCCTTGACACCTCAAAGACTGAGCACTAGCTCCTCAACACGAACCTCTCGTGGTTCTCCAAACATAAACCACGGAACGAGCTACACAAAAGTACACCGGGGTGTACAGCTTCAACTTGATCCAATGCCAACAAGGGCTCTCACACCGGGCAACTTTTGCCTCCAACAGAGCCACCGAAAAAAAGCCCACTAGAATAACAGTTTTGAAAGAATCAAACTAGGTTTTACAAAGAAAAAAAAATCATCGATATTTTTTAAATAAGATCTACAATAAAAAATGGAGAGAATACCATGATCTTTTTTAGACAAAGAAAAAACAACAATAACATGTTTACCTTGTGAAAGGGAGGATGAAGTAATGTGATTTTGAAGTTAAAATTACTGTTGTAAGGGTGATTTTGAAAATGATGGAGAAGAGGTTTTGATTTTGAAAAAAAAATGGAGAGGTGGTTTTGATTTGCATAAAAATGATTTGGAGTATTAAATAAGAAAAAAAATATATTTTGAAATAAATTCTTTAAAATTAGCCAACTAAACCTATATTGTGTGGTAAAATCACATTTCAAATCAACCAGGAATGTAGTTAGGATGGGCAGGTGGGTTGAGGAGTTTCAAGATGAAGATGATGGTAGTAAAGTCATCATCAACCTTCGTTAACATACCACTTTTCCGTTAACATACCACTTTTCTATTGTTTGTTGCCTATTTTTTTTTAATATTTCGAGGATATGGTGACTTTACTATAGTCACCACAAAATGAACTCAAAAAATAAGACCCATTTTGACAATATATTAAAAAATGGACCCATTTTAATAGTAAGTTTTTGAAAATGACCCATATTTATAATTAACCCAGTCTTGTTTCACGTATCAAGCATTAAGTGAGCTAGTTGTATGTTGCAGGTGATGGTGACAGTAGGACTATTCTTGATGCCTTTTTCTTAGGAAAAGCTTTAGTAGAAGCCTTAACTGAGCGGATTGAGTCAACAATTGGACAAGTTTTGGGCGGCATTGGTAGGTTGCAAGCTGAACAACAGTAGCTATAGACTTAGATGAGTGATAGGTGATGTAATTATGATGTTCATTTCCTTACCGTTTGTCTGTTTTATAACAGTAGCTTGAATTTCTATCAAATTTCAGTTAACTAATCATTTTGAACAAGAAGCTAAATTCCATATGAAAGTGATAAAAGAACCATAAGCAAAGGCTAAAGGCAGAAGGAACCAAACAACAACCAAAAAATGAACAAAAAACCATAGATCTAAGAAGATAAAAGGCCAACAAACACAACAAAGAACCACACTAAAAACCAAAGCTAGAGGCAACTCACGTAGCTCAAGACCACAAGCTGAAAGAAACAAATTTGTAGCCATGGAAGATGGACGATGAGACAATAAAAAAGAATCTAGAACTACAAAGAATGAATCTTTAACGTTATTATAATTAATATTTTACTTTTTCTAATTAAGTATAATAAATTCATTCCTTCCTTTTCTAGCTTTTGATGATCCTTGCTTCGTTTTTTTTATTAACCAATGTTTCCCCTGTTGTCTTTCCCTTTCCCTTTTCATTTTCTTGCTTGTGGTGGGTGTTTCAAGAGGATAATGTCCAAATGTGTTGAAGGGAAGATCATCTAAGGGTTTAGAGTGGGAAAAAATAGATGGGGATTTTCCCACCTTAACAAGATCATTTTTAATTTTGAATCTCATTCTTGCTTTCTGTGAAGTCATGTTAGGCCTAAAGATCAATAGATGTAAGTGCCATATTTTGGGTATGAATAGTGATCTTGTTAAGGTGGGAGAGTAGGTTAGTTTGGTGGGTGCGAGGTGGGGATTTTCCCAACTCGTATCTTGAGCTTCCTTTGGGAAACAACCCGAGACAACTTTCTTTTTGGAGTTCGGTAGAAGATTAAGTGAGAAAGAAGCTAGCTTCTTTGAAGAAAAAGTTTCTTCTCAAAAGGAGGGAAATTGACCTTAATTTGATTGGTTTTTAGTGATATCCATATCTACATTTTCTCTCTTTTAGAGCCCCTTGTTTGGTGTGTAAGTGGGAAGGCATGGCGGAAGGTTATTATATATATATATATATATATATAATAGGAAACAAAAACATTTTCATTGATAAACGAAAGTGTTAATGTGTTATAAATACCCTTTGAAACAAACGAAATAAAAGAAATATAGAAAAAAAGGGAAAAAGCCAATCAAAAGACTCGATAATATCATATCCTTCTTCTCCGCATAAATTTTGTGTTGCCTTTAGTTTTAATGGTTATCGCAACCATAACCATTAAAAGGGTAAGCAAGTTGTGGCGACAACAAAGATAAGCTGAATGAGAAAGATGAGGGTGGAGAAAAAAAAAATGAAGCAGTTGGAGAAATGGAGTGATTGTTGACAGATGATTAAATTCATTTAGGTTTAAAAGAGAAGTGAGGTGTTTTATCAAAAGAAAAAGAGATGTACGAATATGTGGGAAGAAAGATGAATATGGAGTTGAGAAATGGAGTGATTGTTGATTGAGGAATAAATTCATTTAGGTTTAAAAGAGAGGAGAAGTGTTTTATAAAAAATTAAAAAAAAAATAAAAAAATAAAAAGATGTAGGAGTAACGAATTTGAAGAGTTTTCTTTTGGTTGGATTTAAATTAATTTAGATTTTTTAAAAAATAAGTGAGGTGTTTTATAATAAAAATGAAATAGAGGATTTGAAAAAGAATTAGTGGAGAATTCAGGGAGTTTTCTTGGAATGAAGTATAAATTAATTTAGAATTAAAAAAAGTGATTGAAAAATATGAAAAAAGCATCTTGGGAAGTGCATCAATGTTCTTAGAAGTTGGTTTGAATTAATTTATATGAAAAGGAAAGTAGAGATGTGGAGGAAGTGGCAGAGATAGTTCATAGTACATGCAATGAATACATGTGTCAGAATTTATTTGGGCTAGTCTTTAAATGAGGGTTGGGATTTTGTTGTCATGAAAGGTAATGGTCGGTCCGGTTTTAGTTGGTTTCAGAAATCAGGAACCGTAAACCAAACCAATCAATTCGATTTCCCAAGTAATTAAACTGAAATGACAAAAAAATATAAATAACCAAACCAAACAAATGAATTCGGTTTGGCTTGGTTCGGTTTCTCGGTTCATTTCGGTTTTTTAACACCTCTAGTTTACACCGTCCTCTGTCCAATAGGGAAATGACAGAGGTAACGACTCTCCTTTCTTTATTGGAGATTAACTTATGAAATCACTAGTCCCGAAGGGGTGACACAGTGGTTGAAGACTTGGGTTTTGAAAGTATGCTCCCTTCAAGGTCTCAGCTTCGAGACTCACCTGTGGCATTACTCCTTTGATGCCTCTTGGTGCCTAGCCTAGGGACAGGCGTGGTTACCCTTGTTTAAAAAAAACATACGAAATCGCTACTTCGAGTCATTAGCATCTGGTGAAACTACTGTGGCTTAAAACTTTTTGAATGTAGCTTTATGTTAGGCCTGAATTAAGCTCTCACATGAACTAACTGAAACCATGCATGTCGTATGATGGTGGTTACTGTCTATGAGATTGATGTCTTAAACAGATGCCTTTTGGGTGGTAAAAGAGAACATTTCATTTTGTTTTGAATCTTTGTACTCTCCTTAAGGAGTCAATTTTAACCATTAACTTTTAACTTTCACGTGAATTTTGAACTTGAATAAGTGGTAAAATTTATACACCAATTTGTGAAGTTTTCATTTCTTTTGAATGTTTTGGTTAACTATAAGCACAACTGTGGTTGGATGGGATTACATTTTTGGGTACATGTTCTTAAAATATTTTTTCTTACACTAGATTGGAATGCACGAGGTGAATTAAACACAATATTGGTGGGTAAAGTTTTATAAACTTTATTTGGACAGTCCTTTATGTACTATTTAATATGTCTATGCTAGTAATGGCATATTCATACCTAAATGAACTCTATGTAGGAGGAGGTGATAAAAAGAGCCAAAAAAGTGAAGGGCAAAGCAGCACGTGAGGCCAAAGAACAAGAACCTGTCTCCTCTTCAATCATATCGCCTACAACCGGAGTTACTTCATCTCAAACTACTTCTGACCTATCAACAACTCTCGAATCTCAATCCAGATTCTGGAATATACTGTGCCCCAGGGTTCTCTTGGTTACGAAGAGTAATGGTTACTTTGCTAATTTCTCTTGGTTATAGACTTATGGTAAATATAACATATGTAGATGCAATTTCCAGATTCAAATCTAATCCAAGAACAATTGCAAATAGAGATTCAAACAAATAAAAAAGAGAAGGATGGAGAAGAGAGAACACCGGATCTAGAGTGGTTCGAGAACGTCCCTACTCCACTGTTATGGATCGATTGAGCTTATTCAATCCACCATTATAATGTCATTGCTTGAAGTGTACAAAGGCTCTCTAGGTCTAGGGTTTCTAACTCTCACTCTCAAAATGTAGAAAACCCTCAAATGGAGCTTATATATGAGCTCCTACACATCTCTCATGATTAGACAAATCTAACCCTCTAATTAACCCAAGTTACACTTAACTCATCTAGGGCTAATTAATTATGTGTAATTCACCTATTACAAAATACCCTCTTGAAGTACATATCATAAACAAACATGGCGAACAGAATTGATCTCGAGATCATCAGAAGTTCCAGACACACCTGGATCAGAAATTGTTCGAACTGAACAATCAAAACAGAATAGCCAGACTCACCTGGTTCAGAATGCTACTTAAAGCAAAGCAGCTCAGAACATAACAGAACGCCAAACTCTCTTGGCTAAGAATGCCAAACTATCTTGGCTTAGAAATTGCCCATGCAGAGTAACTCATAGAGATACTCAAATCTCTCAGATGACAAAGCCTTAGTCAAAATATCTGCAGGATTGTGAACCGTGTTCACCTTCAGCAACGACAACTTGTTCTCAACAACAACATCTCGAACAAAGTGGAATCTAACATCAATATGCTTGGTCCGATTATGAAATGTAGAATTCTTGGACAATGCCAATGCACTCTGACTGTCACAATGCAAAGCAATCAAACAGTCTATATCCAGCATTTCAGAAATCAAACCCTTGAGCCAAAACGACTCCTTGACAGCATCTGTCAAAGCAATATATTCTGCCTCAGTCGAAGACAACGCTACAACTGACTACAAGCTAGACTTCCAACTGATCACATTGTCGAACAACATGAACACATGACCTGTAAGCGATCTACGTCTGTCGGTGTCAGTAGCATAATCCGAATCAACATAACCTGTCAAAATGGATTCTTCAGAACAATCAGATTTTGTATATAAAAGACCATTCGCGACTGAGCCTTTAATAAACTTCAATATCCATTTAGCTCTTCCCAATGAGGCTTACCAAGATTACTCATGTACCTGCTCACGACACTCATCAAGTGTCCCAAATCTGGCATACACGAAATCATGGCGTACAGAATACTCCCAACAAGATTAGAATAAGGCAGCCCTTCATATCTTCAATATTTTCCTCAGAAGATGGAGACTGACTAGATGATAATTTGCAATGCTGAGAAAATAGAGTTTTCACCGACTTGTAACTCTCCATATGAAAACGTTTCAGAATGCCAGCCAAATAGTCAGGTTGACTGATACTCAAGCAATGATTATCTCTATCTCTGACTAACTCCATTCCCAAAGTCTTCTTAGAATCATCCAAATCTTTCATCTCGAACTTGCTGTTCAACAAATTCTTTACCGTCTTAATCTTTGCAACACTGCTAGATGCAATCAGAATGTCATCCACATACATGAAAAGCAGGATGAAGCAACTTGCACTAACAGACTTTCTGTATACACAAGAGTCGAAAGAATTCTTAGCAAATCCATTCTCAGATATGAAGGAGTCAAAGCATTTATTCAACTGCCTTGATGACTGCTTAAGGCCATAGATGGATCTCTTCAGACAACAAACCTTGTCAGACTAACCATCTAATTCATTCCTAGGTGGTTGTTTCATATAGATATCCTCATCCAAAGTTCCATGCAAGAACGTCGTGGTCACATCCATCTGTTCCAATTCAAGGTTGAATTGAACCGCCATAGCAAGTAAAGCTATAATGGAGGAATGTCTGCTACTAGAGAAAAAACTTCAGTATAATCTATCCCCTCTTCTTACGTGTAACCTTTGGTAACTAATATTGCCTTTAATTCAGGCTGAGCAAAACCTTTAATACCTGGTTTCACCTTAAACAACTATTTGCAGTAAATGATCTTACTATTCTCTAGACGATCCACCAAAACCCAAGTCTGATTCTTCATCAAAGAAGCCATTTCCCTATCCATCGCTTCCATCCATTCCACTGAATGCTTGGAATTCAAAGCTTGCTTGTAGGTGTTCGGTTCAGAAATGTTCTCTTCATCATAGCAGTACAGAGCAAAACCTACAAACTACGCTTCATCAAATCTTGATGGAGGCCGAATTACCATTCTCTGTCTATCTCGAGCCAACTGATAGGATTGAATTTTAGAATTCACAATCAGGGCAACTGGCTGAACATCACTCTCTGAACTAGCAGGATCATCCTCCAGCTTAAGAGCAACAACCACAGAGATCATAATGTGCAGTATCATCAATATGCACTGATGACTCAACCGAAGAATCTCTTGATGTGGAAGCAGAAGATGATGTCAAATAAGCTCTTGAATCACTGCCAAGTAACTCAATCTCATATGTCATCTGCTTGGCAATTTCTGAGTTATCTGAAACTTCACCACTAGAAGTCTCCTTCCAAGGGAATAACTCTTCATTGAACTTTACATCTCTGCTCACAAAACATCTCCTATCTCCAAACTCAAGGGACCAAAGTTTGTATCATTTCACACCTGAAGGATACCCAATGAAGATACACTTCTTAGCCCAATAATACAACTTGTCTTGCTTGGTATGTGCATAAGCTACACAACCAAACACTCTTAGATGATCTAGGTTTGGTGGAGAACCTGTCCAAACTTCTTGAGAAGTTTTGAAATTCAAAGCAGTCGACAGACTTCTGTTGATGATATAAACAACTGTACTAACTGCCTCACCCTAGAAAACTTTTGGCAATCCAGCAAAAGACAACATACATAGCACTTTCTCTAAGATGGTTCTGTTGAACCGTTCTGCAAGACCGTTCTGCTGAGGAGTGCCTGGAACTATTAGAAATCTCTTAATCCCTAACTGCTTACACAAATCATCAAAGTTCTGATTAAGGAATTTTAACCCATTATCTGTTCTCAGGGCTTTCATTGCTTTCCTGACTAATTTTCAACCATAATCTGCTACTCCTTGAACTTCTGAAAAGTTTCATCTTTGGTCTTCAACATAAAGACCCACAACTTTCTCTAATGGTCATCAATCAAAGAAAGAAAGTACCGAGCTCCACCATGTGTCTAGACCCGAGCTGGTCCCCACAGATCTGAGTGGATATAATCTAATATTCCCTCTAATTTGTACTGGGAAGCCCGAAAACTCAGCCTTGTGGACTTGCCTAGAATGCAATGTTCATAGTTCTTTATTGCTGATATCTTCATCTTTCCCAAAAGTCCTTGCTTACACAAGCAATCTAGTCCTCTGTGACTGATATAAGCCATTCTGTAATATCATAACTTCGAAGCCTTCAAATTAAACTCTGAGACAACATGGACCTCGCCCTGAATAGCTCGACCTTGAAGAACATGTAGTCCCTTCACAAGCTTACCAGTCAATTTGACTTTGTTATTTTTACAGATCATCAACAAGCCATGACGAGATTTGTACTCATAACCAGCAACATCACAAGTCCCTAACGAGATGAGGTTACGTCTCAAGCCTGGTACGTACCAAACATCAGATAGTACTTTGACCGACCCGTCATCCATACTAAACCGTATTGAACCGATGCCCTTAACCTCGCACTGCTGACTATTTTCCAGAGTTTGCCTGTCTTAATCTCATTCAAATTCTCAAAATGGTGCCTATAAGGGGATATATGGAAGGTGCAACCCGAGTCCATAATACATTGACTCTCATAACGGTCATTAGAATCTCCTTTAAAACAGGACATGGGAATCTGCTTTAGGCTTCCTAACAGGGAGCATTCCCATCCTCTTCAAAACATGACAACTATACTTGATGTGTCCCTCTACCTTGCAGTAATTATAGGTAAAACATTTTTTCTGCTCGTTGGGATCTTTCTTTTTCTTATCAGATTTCGAGCTGGTTTTGCCTGACTTACTACTCTAACCTTTGGCAAGTTTGACCGACTTGCCCTTCATATAAAGAGCCTCAAATTCCTTCTTCTCTATTTTCATCTCTAAATCCCTTGAACGAAGCGAGTCAAGAACTTGTCAATGGTCAATTTCTCATTGCCGTATTTTATCATTGATTTCAGCTCCTTAAACTTGTCGGGTAATGAGTTGAGAAGAATCACTGCCTGATTCTCAGAATCAAGCTTCTCCCATGCATTTGCCAAATCGGCACAAATCTTGTTGAACTTGTCTATGTTTTCCTCTAAGCCTTTGGACGAATCCATTCTGAACCTAAACAACAACTCCTTCAGGCATATCTTGTTAGACAGTGACTTTGACATGTAGAATTCATCTAACTTAGCCCACAGAGTTGTCACATCGTCAATCTCACCAAGTCTTCTTAAGACATTATCTGCCAAATGTAGAATAATGGTGTTATTCGCAATCTCGCATACCCGACTTTTTCTTCTTCTATCATGCGAGCTTGCCATTTATGAGGGTTGTCCAAGGCTTCCGCAACCTTCTGTTGCACAAGTAAGGCTTTCATCTTCCTCTTCCACAAACTGAAATCACCTTTCCCATCAAACTTGTCAATCACAAATCTAGTTGACATACCTACAAAATGAACACAACTCAAGAAAGCAGTTTATTCAAAGGATGCGAGCCTCATAGAAAATGAGTGGTTCAACAAAACAAAATTACCCTGTCAAGAGTCTCAAAGCAGCTTATCTCAAAAATCAGTTCCACAAATCAAATTTCTCAATCAATATTCAAAATCATCTAATTCTCAACATACTAATCAATATTGCAAACTAAATTTTCAGTCATATCTCTCTAAAATAGTAGCAGTGATCAAATTTCAGTTGAATTCTAACAATTCTGCTATAAAACCAGCTAAACTAATTGGATCTTAACACAATATCAATAATTATATTTAAGCAATTCCAACTTTCTGATCATAAGGCAGTAGCCAACATATTAGCAATTTCAATTAATTGAGAATTGCAAGACTTACTTCAACTCTTCTGGTATAAAATTTCAAAATAAATATGTTGCAGACCTTAAGCTGATCTAGAATATGCATCAAACAGTGCAATTAATGTCCAATTTCAAAGCAATTCTAATCAGAATCATCACCTGCAATAATTGTTTTATGAGAAACGCCAAGATCGAACGCAGAAGATCACCACCGACCTCAAAATTACAGCAGAATATCGATTCTTCCAAAATCTGCTGAAATCAGCCAAATACAATCGAGAATACAGATCGATTTCAGATATCTTATTCAATTTCAGAAGCAGACTCACTGCAGCCGCAACGAAGATCTGGAATCGACGATCGATTCCAACAAACGTTGCCCTATTCACTTAGATCTGCAAAAATCTCCATCGATTTCATTTTAAATACTAAGATTGCAGTCAGAAAAGCACACTGAGATTTTTGTTGCTTCTATTGTGAGTGGCAATTCAGTTAGAGACTTTGTATGTCGTTGATGTGTAAATCAGGCCTAAGTTCTTGTTAGAGGCGTATAGTTCATTGTTGCTTGCACCCCGAGGGTGCTAAGATGTATGGAGATCTGAGGATTCTGTGACTACGGAGTATCGAGCAGAGAGATTGTTGTATCGCTAGTTTGGGTTGGACTGTTAGCGAGTGAGGTTGCATTGTTGTTGCAGCCCCTTAGTTTCCTAGAGTGGAAGTGGAACGAGGTCTCTATGAGTTTCATTTCAGGACTCTCTAGGACGCCGAGAGGTTGCACCAGGATATTGGTGATTGTGGATTGATTTACCTAGTGCATTCACTTTATTCCAGGGAAGATGGACTGTTCTATTGAAAAATGAGCACAGTTGTACTTGGGAGAGATTTTCAGGTAGCATGAGGTTCTTGTGAGTATTGTTGCAGAGGGAGACGTTCGGTCCACTTTTCACTTCTAGAAGAGCTTTTGGAAAGGTTGTGAACTTGTTTATAAGTTCAGTTCACATTTTCATCGACAGACCTGTGGATAGACCTAGAGACTTAGTCAGATCTTGGAGTGTTGGAGTATGTTGATACTTATGCTCTTTATGCAGTTGAGATAGTAAGATGTACCTGAGGGAGTTGTTTGATATTAGTTATCAGTCCATTGTCCAGTTGACACCGTTTGGGGCACTGTGAAAGAGTTGTAGATCACTTGTCCAGTGGGACAGAGTTAAAAGGAGAAAAATGTTAGGGTCTGGTTGTTGCAATTGTCTAAGGAGGCAGTTAAGAAGGTTTGTGCTATAATGCTTTCAGTTCTGAGTTATTGGAAAAGTTGCACAAATTTTTGTCACAGAGATATAAGATTTGAGGTTAGCCGACTTGTGTTTTAAAAGTGGCATCGATGCGGGGAATGCGAAGATCAAAGAAAAGCTGAGTATGAGTTGTTTGGTCGTTTGTGAGTCTCGAGTGAGTTGGTGCAGTGTTGTGTCGTTCAGATGCTTCCATTATTGTTGCAGTGCATTTTCTGCCCCATATTTTCGATACTTGGTATGTGTCGATCTATGACTTGTTGTTGACCATGGGCCTTTAGTGATCAGGAGGGTTTTGGCTTGTAAAGAGAAATTCGTACAACTTTAGATCGAGATGGTGAAGTTCTAAGGATCAATGAGTTTACTCTTGCTAAAGTGTTGTGGTTGTGGTTACGCACTCTTGTTATTCTGGGTTATTTGAAGCCTCAGTCAACTTCCTAGGACGAAAGTCTTCTAAGGGGGGAATATTGTAATAACCCCAAGTGTTTTATTTAAAAGATCCAAACTAAATACATAAAATGGCAGTTTTGTAGATAAGTTAAAGAAGATGGGGCATTTTGGTCATCTGAGCCTTGGCATTTAAGTCAAAATGGGAATCCCTAGGTTGGAGTTACTGTTCATTTTCATAATTTTGTGCCTCCCTTACTCGTTTTCCGACCAGCTGCCTTGCAGGAGTCGTTTTGTCAGCGTGCAGGTTGAGCAGCAGCTCAACGTCGCGGGTTCGAGTGCACCAGCGTGAAGCTTCGTCGGGTTCATCTCCTTCGTGGGTCTTGAGTTCGCGAATCGTCTGAAGTTGAGCACGCCGCAGCTGGGGTTCGCTGTCATCGCATCTGCACGTGCCGAGGTCGGAGCTAACCTCGTCGTCTCTGGTGGCTGTTCTCGAGCTCCGTTGCAGCGGGTTGTCTCTGCCTCGCTAGAGCTTGAGTTCTGCAGCGTGGGTTCGAGTGTAGCAGCGTGAGATTCGGTGTGGGTTCATCATAGCTGCGGGTTGTTGCGTCGTCGGAGCTGCCGCAGGGATCCCGTTCGCCGTGGGTCTTCGCCGTGGAGCCGCCGCGAGCTCCAGCCACCATTGGAGCTCAGGTGAAGTTTTCTTTCTCTCTTGTTTAGTTGATGGCATCCCTAGGTTGAAGAAGATAGGTGTTTGGGTTTGAGTTTATGTTATTTAAATGAAGAATAAGCTTGTTTGGCTGTTGGGTTAAATCTATTTAAGTTGAGTATAAATTTTGTGTTTGGTTGTAGTTTAAACTCATTCAAGTTGGGAATATAAATTTGTTTGTTCCAAGTTTAGGCTTATTTAAGTTGTGGTTTAGGGTGTTTGTTTGCAAGGATATGGATATTAAATGTGATTTAAAGCTTGTTTGGTTTCAAAGTTACTTAAATGGTGGTTTATGTTTGTTTGACCAAGGAATTAAAGTATTAAAAAAAAGAAGAAGAGGTTTTAAGGGCTGTTTTGTTAAGTTTAAGGCCATTTAAAGTATGGATAAAGAGTGCTTGTGAGGTTATTTTAAATGAAGATTAATGGATGTTTGGTTGCTAGTTTTAAAATATTCAAGTGATGGTCAAGCTTGTTTCGCTAAATGTGTAAATTTATTTAAGTCCTAAAATTAAGGTGTGTTTGGCTATGAGTCTAGTGGTTGTATGACTCGAGTTTAATGGGTGTTTGGCTTGGGTAAAATGATGAGTTTTGACCCATTGACTTTTATTGACCAGATTTGACCCGAACCATTTTCTATTCTTCGAGCCGAGTTTGTGAGACACGTGTAGCCACTGGGTACCTCCTGGACACGTTTTTCAAGGTTCTTCCCAGTTTGATAAATTCGATATTCTGAATCCGATTTTGATGGTCTGAGGAACTAGTTTTGACCGGTTTATTCGTTTCAGGGCCCAATGACTGAAGGTTGGTTTTAAAGAAGCATATTGGATCTATTGGTTTGAAATTATAGAAAACCAAGTTTGACCGGTTCGATTCGGTTTTATATTGAGAAACCAATAAACCTGAACTCACTTGAGAAGCATATTGGATCTATTGGTTTGAAATTATAGAAAACCAACTTTGACCGGGCGATTCAGTTTTATATTGAGAAACCAATAAACCTGAACTCACTTGAGAAGCATATTGGATCTATTGGTTTGAAATTATAGAAAGTCAAGTTTGACAGGTTCGATTCAGTTTTATATTGAGAAACCAATAAACTTGAACTCACTTGCTAACGATCTTTTATCACTATTAGCTCGTAGAGTTTTGTCATCCACAATTGCTTCTTTTATCACTCAAGGTTATCAAATCGTGAAATGAAACGGGTATCAAAATTCAAATTTAATGTATCGTGTATCATAAGTTCCAAATTTAATTTTTATATTTATATACATATAAATTTAAATAATCGACTGACGTAACTATATAATATAAAAATGTTTTTTTTTAAAAATCAAATATAAAAATATTCAATTTCACATTCTATTTAAAGTTTTTATAAAATATGAATTATATTAATGGTTGATATTTCTTGTTTTAAAATAAAAATTGATATCTTTTCCATAAGCAACTCATTAAATTTGTAATTAAATTTTCCTAATTTGAATAGGAACAGACATTTTGAATTTATTGTTATTTTACTGAAAGGTAAACAAAAAAAACCCTAACTTCTCTGCACAGCCGCCCCTTTCTCAGTCTGTTCATCTCTTTCTCTGCTGGTCGTTTTTTTTTTTTTTTTACAAAATCTCTGTATTCAAACCTATTTTCTGTGCTATTCATCTTCGACGACTCTTAGATAGGAAAAAAGGTATGATTGTTTTTTGAATCGTTTATTTTTCACTCTGAAAACGTCCGATTCTGCGATTCAAAATTACGATGTGAATCGCAAAGCGCAGGTTTTTGATAACCTTGGTCAGAATCTACACACTTTGATGATAAGAAATTATTTTTGTTTTATTTCATTTAAGTTAAGGACACCTTTTTTGCACATATGTTTCTATCTTCGTGTATGTGTTGTGCGAAGGAGTGTTGAAGTTGGCGTATGTTTGGGTTCTATTTTAAAAATTGTTTATAGATATTAGTCGTTTTGATATTTTTGGTTTTATAATTGGGGAGGCCTTTTGTAATAGTTTGTTGTATTGCCTTCCTGGCTTAATTTCATATATCAATGAAATTGTTTATTATCCAAAAAAAAGAAGATATTTTTGGTTTTACTTAAGTTAGTGTAGTTTGTGGTTGTTAGCTTATATTCAATGAACATTTTTTTTTAATATTGGACTATTGGTTATTCAGTGATGTTTAGCTTTGTTTTGGTTCATATTTGTGTCATTTTTATGTAAACATTGCTGTATATCATAGTTTATGAAGTTCTGGTCATAGATTGAGTCTTTGAGAAATGAACTTAAATTTGTTTGGAAAGGAAACAAAAAAGCTCTAAAATTTGAGTACTCATGAGCTTTATTTGATTTGATTTATTAACATTTGGTCTATTTGATAACCCATTTATTCTTTGTCTTTCTTCAGAAGCCATGAATTCGACTCCTGAGAACCTAAACTTGTTATCTCTGCAATCAAAGATGAAGTGTGACCCTGAAGGGTATGAGTCTGAGTTGTTTCTCATCTACCGCCAATTTAAATCTTCCATGGAGCTCTTTAAACAACAAGCATCTCTTCAATTCTCCCCTATTGGCGGCCTCGGCAGTGACTCGTCGGTGGCTAAGAATCTTAGTGCCAGGGCCATGTTTTTGGCTCATGTTACTCCGTTTTACCCTAAATATCTTTCTGAATTTCCCAAAGAGCTAGCAGATTTCCTTAACTCATCTTCCAAAGCCCTGCCTAGATATTTACGGTGCGACACCACCAAGGCTCTTATACTTCTAATGAATCAAAAGGTAGGGTTTGAATTTTGTCCTCTCCGTATCAAGTGTAGATCAGTTGTTAATTTTATTTGAAAATTGTTCTTGACTTTGTTTTTCAGATGGTTGATATTGAAGAAAATCTCTCGTTGTTTATGGAGCTACAGACCTTAGAGGATCGACCATTAAGAGAATTGACATCTAATCATATAATTCACAGCATAAAAAGAATGAATCAAACACATAGAAATGAAGCAAAGAATCGAGCTCTCCAGAAGATTTTGTTTACAATGCTGCAGGTAAACAATACCTTTTATTTTGTAATCACTTTTAGGTGTACGGAATAATTTTTCATTGTTTTGAAATAGTTTCTTCGTATTTTTTTTTTCTATGAGAACATTGGTCTAAAATAGGATGATGGTAAAGTCTTACTTTTTTTGTAGCAAGAGGATGAAGCAAAGGCCATTAGAACGTTTGTAACTTTGCGTGAACTTCATCGAAGAAAGGTGTGGTTTGATGAAAGAACATCAAATGCACTATGTACTGCTTGCTTTCATTCATCACCAAGGTATAGAACTTTATTGATGATATGATATTCTATGGCTAATTAACCCTTTTTGAAATAATTTCAATTCACTTGAACTCTTTAGGATTATGAAATCTGCACTATCCTTTCTTCTTGATTATGAGAAGATTAATGATGGTGAGGAGGATAGTGACGATGAAAATGAAGATGATGTGATTTCTCAAACTCCTCAAGTCGTTCTCAGCAAGGAATTGGTTTATAAGGTTGGTGAAGGCAATAAACTGAAATTTGTATAGCTAAGAATGAGTTTAAACTTTTAACGTATTCTTAGTATATTTCTAATGTGTTAACCTCAATTTTTTAAATGCATTTACATTTGTTTTAAAACTTTCTCATTATTATGTTTTGGGAATGTAGGCACATAACAAAGGTACATCAGCTAGCAAGAAGAAAAAAAAGGCAAAATTGCAACGTGTCATGCGTAGTATGAAGAAGCAGCAACGAACTACTTCAGATAAAAGCAATTCAAGTTATTCTCCACTTAACCATTTGAAAGATGCACAGGTTTATTTGTTTCCATATTTATTTCACGTTGCTTTCTTTTTTCTCGGTTTAGGTTCTCTTTGTAGGATTATAGTTAAAAAGTTTTCATTTCACTTGCAGGGGTTTGCAGAAAAGCTGTTCTCTCGACTTCAAGGTTGCAATGAACGATTTGAGGTGAATATGTTAACTTTGATTAGTAAGTATGTTTCCTAGTGTACAATCTACTTGGTGAATAAACCATCAAGCTCTCCTACATCTGATATGAAAACTATGAACATCTTGACTCTCATTATCTTTGATAGAGGGGGTCGGCCTTAAATTACTTGATACCCGCCGTCACCAAGCTCACCTTCTATGCTTAGCTTAAACACTACCAACACCAATAAAAAATGAAAAGAGAAAGATGATCACTTGTCTTAATTTTATTATTATTTATTAATAAAAAAGAAAGACCTCAAACTAGGGGAACTCAACCATTCTAGAAAACATGTTTAGTTGCAATTAAGTTCCTTGAGATTTAATAATTAGGATTTTGGGTGGCAAAAAAGTTTGATTAATCAAATTGATAAAAAATAAAAGAACAGAAAGAAATTGAGAGAAGGAAATTAAATTTAAATTACATTAAAATTTTTAACGAAGTAGAAATTTAGTGTCAATAATGACTATGATTCATATATCCTTCTGAATCTCCATTTCTTCTGTCCTTAAAAAATATATCATTTCATCATGCTAGCTTTGATGGGTAACTTTTGAAAATATACTCATTTTTTATAACTTGGAGAATCGGGATGGGTGTATCTAATACTTGTAGCTTTGTCTTTTTGTAAGAAGTTATAACATAATTCATTCTTCTGAAAATTTACCCTTTTTTTAGAACGGCAGTTGATTGATACTGAATCACCAGATCTCTCTGCCATTTGTTCTTCTTGCTCTTTATTTTATATCTATCTTGTATTTGCCATAGCACAATTGGTGGCCAAATCTTCTTTTCTTTCTATTTCACTTATCTCTTCTATCTCTCTTTTTTATTGCCTCAATGAGCTCTGATTAACATACATTGTTGGTTGTGTTGTATCTTTCTCCTTCTCTCCCTTTATGTTAATGAAAGTATTTTTTTTTTATATTCGTGACTGTCTGGGCCAACTTGCGTGCACCTCGACTAATGACACGGACGTACCTCCTGGCCCTACAAACATTTGTATTTCTTTGATCTTTCTTTTCTTACAAAGCACCACCAAATAACATCATTCTCTCATTGAGAGAGGTGTGTTGTTTTCTCATCTGCTCTCTCCCTACCGAAGATGAGAGTATATGAGTTTCACTCTCGCTATAGGGGCTTCTCTCCTCTTTCAACATCAAGCTCCGACTTCTCTTCTCTTTCTTAAACATCGAGCTTCGACTTCACACGGGTTTTTAGAACATCTTTTCAGGATCATAAAGAACCACTTTGTGTGTGCTCTATTTTGGGATCCTTTATCTGTGAATGCACAAAACATTTTTTTACACAATGGTGCGACTATAGGCCTTTGAGAGCTAGTGGTGATAAAAACTAGTGTAAGTACACAATATCATCATCCTTCATATATTTCACCAAATTTACAAGCATCGAATAGAGGGCAAACAAATCATTGATTTCTTCTTCTCATCTCACATCCGACAAGGACATTGACAAGCAATACTACACTGACATACAACTCTTAATATTTTGTTTATTAGTTTGCATTTCTGGATTTATCCTTTAGTCTTGCCTCTATTTTGTTTAACCATGTAGTTGACATCTCCCTTCACCTTTTCTCTTTCCTTTCTCTTCTATGTAACTCTTTCATATATCCTATATATGTATTTCCTTTTCCATGCGATCTCTCTATTCTCTTACTTGATGTCTACTGCACAAATAGTTTGACACATATTGATGACTTACATATACGCATGTTAGAATAGTGAGAAATTATAATTCAATAAAACACTATGGTTGGTGTTTTAATACTATGTTTTCATTTGTATATTTATAATGTTTTAAGAATTAAATTATTTTATTTTAAATGCCAGGTTAAGATGATGATGGTGAAAGTTATTGCTAGAGCAATTGGGCTTCACCAACTGATTTTGTTAAACTTTTACCCTTACCTTCAGAAGTATGTACAGGTATGTAATGCTGTTAAACTTGTTTAATGAGATGATTTTTTTGATGAGTAATTGATGTTGGTTTTATTCATGAAGCCTCATCAACGTGATATCACAAATTTACTTGCGGCGGCAGTTCAGGCCTGTCATGAAATGGTATGCTATTCACTATTTTTTCTGTTTTAATTGCTACATTATAGACCGATAATTAGAAAGTTTAGATGCTGATTAGTATTATTTTTCTACCTGGCTAACTTTCATTGACTCCCTATTAGCAATTTAACTGTTTTTTTTCAATTCAGGTTCCTCCTGATGCAGTTGAACCTATGTTCAAGCAGATTGTAAATCAATTCGTACATGATCGTTCACGAACAGAGGTGTTTGTTTGATTTATGATGCTATATATTGTTCCTATATACTTCTTGAACTCAAAGTTTTAGTATTCTATCTCAGGCTATTGCAGTTGGATTGAATGTAGTAAGGGAGATATGTAGAAGAATGCCATTGGTAACTTCCATTACTTGCTATTTACAACGTGACATTCAGATGTTATGTTTCAATATTTTATGTTGTCTACCTTTTCTTCCGTACTTATTTGAGAGGAAACAACTTATTTCATTGATGTATGAAACATATTTTAAAAGAGGGGGACATAAATGGAAGAGTAAAAAATTGTGTTACAAAAGTCCATTTAAAACCATTTACATTATATATATGTTTTAATATATCTTGAAGTATAAGTAGATTAAGTTACACACTTCTCTTTACTACAAAATTCTTCATGTTTGATATGTTTCAAAATTTGTGTCGCTTTGCATGGCTTTTAATAGAAATTTTGTATTCTTGCCCACTAGTTAATGACAGAGGATTTGTTACAAGATCTTGTGCTGTATAAGAAATCACATGAGAAAGCAGTTTCAGTAGCAGCCCGATCACTTATGGGACTTTTTAGAGAGGTATACTGTGGATTGACCTGATTTTTAGCTTTCTACATTTTCATTTTTATTTCTATAATTATACATAGAAATAAAAGTTGACAACCTCGATTTGTAGATTTGTCCATCCCTCCTAGTTAAGAAGGATCGTGGGCGTCCTACGGATCCAAAGGCAAGGCCTAAAGCTTATGGGGAAGTATTTGTACCGTCTGATATACCTGATATTGAGCTATTACAACACGATGATGGTGACAATAGCAATGACGAGGAAGACGACAATAATGAGAGTATATTAGCTGATGAACTTGATCAAGTAGTTGACTCCAGTGATGGTGGAGATAATCAGATCTCCAGTGATGGTGGGACTGATGACAACGATGAATTAACAGAAGATGTTGATTCAACAATTGGAGCTGATTTCGATAACAGTACAGATGATAATGAAAATATCGACGATTCTAGCGAGGTGGAAACTGAGGTAGATGAGGAGGATGGGGATAGTGATGAGGAACAAGAAACAGAGTTTGACGAAGAGGGTTTGTCCAATGAGATTGTTGAGGTTGGTTCTGTGGATGCTGGAACTAATTCTAGAGATTCTAAGCTGAAGAAAAGGAAATATTCAGATTTTGACCACCAACTTGTTACTGCCGATTCAAGTCTTCGAGCATTGAAAAGATTAGCTGGTACAGTTGTGGGAAAAACATCGGAAGAATCAACTGATGGCATTCTTTCCAATGAAGATTTCCAAAGGATCAAGGAATTAAAGGTAAGCTTCTTTACTCTTGCTTTGTGTAACATTTTTGAAAGGAAGTTTATAATTGTCAAGTACAGATAATTGACATTTTGGGAGATTATTAGGCAAAGAAGGATGCCAGAATTGCTTTGACTCGACACGGTTTGTTGAAAAATGACGATGCAAAGACGAGCGCATTTAAGATTATGAGTGCTGATGAACTTAGTACAAAACGAGTGGATCCTGCCAAACTCGAGGTTGATTCTAGTTTATTGCATCTAATTGTGAATAGTGTTGATTATATATCGCTATCCTAAGATGATGTTTTAAACCATAAATCTTAAACTCATGGATATGGTACTAGGTTCATATCCGAAGAAGACTAAGCAAGGAGGAAAAATTAGCATTAGTTAAGGCTGGGAGGGAAGATAGAGGAAAGTACCAAGCACGTGCTGCTGTCAAACAAAAGAAGGTTTGTTTTTCGATATTCTTTTTTTGCTGTGTGTTCTTTAATATCATGTTGCTCATATCCTATTAGACATTTTCTGTTATTTCCTAATAGATATTTAGGACTTGACTTCTATGATTATTGGATCTGTAGGATTTTATTTGGAAGTTAACATGAGCCTTACCTTCTTTTGTGTTTGAATTCATGTTTTAATACATAATACCATACTATTAGCTGATTGTTTTGGATTATCTTTATTATTCCGATTAGACGGGAGGTTTAAGCAATCGACAGAAAGAACACAAGAAGGCTATGCCCTTAGCTGCAAAAAGATCAAAAGTCGTAAAATCTCGAGTTGACAAGAGGAAGAAGAGTCAACGTTCTGGCAAACAGTTTAGAGGGAGGAAAGCCTGGAAGCAATAAAGATGGCCAATTTTGTTCAATCATGTATTTTTTCACGCTCAAGAATGTGAATGGCAATTTTGTGTAATTCTTGCCTTAAGCAAGGTGCTTGTTTTTTTCACTTTTTCATTTTCTTTTCACTCCATTGTAATTTATGCAAAATAACTTTAACTTTTAGATTCTTTTTTTGTAGAAAGATTATTGGTTTCTTAACAGTAGGAGGGGGTATAAATAGGTTGATTCTATTCTGTTTTTGCCCAAAATTATAATTCATTGATGAAAGAAAAAATAGAAATTTGATAAATTAATTTTATCCACTGAATTTTGAAAAGTTTTGAAGGAATTTGATTAAACTATTCAAAATTTTAATTTGTTGACAGTTTTTTGGTTTTATAGTTGGTGAAGATGAATGTGAAAAGTTGTATGTATGTGATATGGGATGATTATATGTGATATAAGCCAGGAAAACAATGAACAATTAAAGCAAATGAATATCTGCCAACACTTTTGTGCTTGGCTCCAAAACAAAAAAAGAATTTACTCACCCATACAAATTTTTGGACACTTTTGTGATATGGGATTAATGTGAAAAGTGGTATGTGACATATTTTAATTATAGTATTTCTATATCAGCTAAACTTTCCATCACAATTAATTTCAACTCCTAACCACCAATCTTCTTCATTTCGATTCGTTTTTTCTTATTTCCTATTACATTTCTACAATTTCTTTTCAATTCTAATGCCTTTCAATCTGTCTTGAACAGTTGTTCGTCATTCCAGTCTCGTCAAGAAAGATTTATTATCGGATGATGAGAAGGAAAAAGAATTCAAAATTTCGAATTGCACCAACTAAACGTTGAAAATTGATTGAACACTATTTGTTTCAATCAATTTCAATATGAAAGGCATCAGCTAAACTTATTAAAGGCTATTCAACTTAATAGATCGAAGGTTATCAACTATGATTAAAATTTATCACTTGAATTGATTGGAGACCATCAGTTAAAACTAATTGAAGCTTGAATATTTGGTCATTTTATAGAGACCGCCCAAATTTTCTACTATATATAATATATTTTCTCAATTTTTCTATTCATGATTTTTTTTCTTTTTTTGCTATACATGTAAAATTCCCCAAAACGAAGTGTTAGAATGAAAAAGGATTTTGAGGGTAGGGGTTGGGATAGGAAAATACTTATTCAAGAACCATATTTATACCATAATTTTCATAAACCTTTTCTTTTGATGAGTTTGTGTATCAACTTATGCACGCTTCAACTATTCTTATGAGATATACTACTTGACTCTATAATATTTGTCTTTAGAAATTGTTATCATCCATATATGTACATTCAAGAATTTGTGAAAAATTTCAAGAAAAAATTTATAAGACTAGTCAAATCTAGAAAATAATTACAAATACGATCATTTTAAAAAAAAAATAGCAAAGGTAGTCATTGGTACTAACGACTATTATCACATATTTTCTTATAATGCTGGCATTAATTTTTTAAAAGTTTGAGCATAAAGTAGTTAATTCTAGATGAATATTTTTTGGGAGAAAAATTTAGGTCAAACCTCGGATGTCCCCAAGAGGTAGCCTAGAAATTGAGGTGAAAGAGTTTAAGGCATGCCACTTTGAGAAATCTCTGATTTGAGGCTACTGAAAAATGCTTAAACTAGAATACCCTTCTAAGTGTATCGGTGACACAACCTAGAGACGACCTAGTGGTGTTTTGAGTATAGGAGAGCAAAGTTTCGATTTTCCAGTTTAAAAAAAAAAAAAAATGTCATGGCTGAGCATGACCTAAATATTAATACCCACATATTTGACAAAATATGGGCCACATTCTCCTTTCCATTACTTAATTTTTTTTTATAGTTTAAAATATATGGATATTAATACCTAAATACTTCTCATATCTTAGTAGTGATTTTGAAATTAGCTTGTGAATAAGGACATCAAAAATCAACATTGATTACGAGGCGAGTGTTCATTTAAAAACGTCATTCAAATAGAAAATCTTAAACAAGTCATTATCCAACGGGGACACAAAATACATGGATGTGGAACCAAAAAAACAAGTGTAAGAGTATGAGTTGTGTGTTTTTTTGGATGAAGTTAAAGAAGACAAGAAGTGACAAGAACATGTCAAAAGTAGGGTTTTTGTGAAAATAAATGTAGTTTTGGGACAAAGCTAAAGACTTTGCAAGCTCATTGTCGGCTCAGCAAATTGATCTTTGTCTCTGCATTTTCAGCCATTCATAATCCAAAAAATCGAAACTCTTTCTAAATCATTTTCGTATTATATTTGACTATCCAGTACATTTGGGACATTCACACTCATTCTAAAGCTCGAACTTAAATAATAATAATAATAGATTTGAACGACTTTTCTCATCTCACATTGAAAAAGTGAGGTGATTACTTAATCTTTATAACATATTTAAACAATTCTTCTTATCATCAATTGGCAGCTTTAAGCTATCTTCTCATTATTAATTAGTTTTGAGTTGAAACTCTATGTTGTTTGTGATGATACATCTTTATCTTTAAAACATATGTGGACTAAGATTCCAAAAAGAAAATTAAAGAAAAAAACCCTTTAATAAATAAAACAATCGAGATTGGAAGATCCTAACATAAGCGATCAACTTCAATGGATTTGACGCTTCCAAAATTTTTTGAACATATTATTTTTGGTGAAACATGGCATGGCATATCAATATTCTTTAATTGGGTCAAACATACTGACATAGGGCTCACCCTTGCATTCAAATCTGCACCTGTTACTTCTACAATCGGCTGATATAAAATTGAAATAATTGCAGTGAGACCCACCAATTGTCTTTTCCCACCCTCTTCAACAATTACCCTAGGAGCATATTTTTGATTGATGACCATTTCCAATATTGACCATGATAATTTTACTTTTATAAATGAATCACAAACTCAATATTGCTCAAAGAGAAAAATCTGTTATGTATTTTGTTATGGGTAAAATTAATACCAAACATATATCAGAATCTAGGCCCGAAGGAAAAATCCCGTGTCTACACTAGAAGCCCAAGCCCATGTAAGGGCAACGAGCCCATGCGGAAGCACGAGCCTGCGGATCCACGCGAAAGCACGAGCCCGCGCACGGAGGCGCAAAGCCATGCAATAGGGGTGATAATAAAAATAAAAAATCGACAAAACCGAATCGAACCAAACCGATCCATTGGATTGGTTCAGTTTTTTCATATAATATTAGATATATTAGTTTCTATTTGTAAAAACCAATAAAAATTGAACCGAACAAGTATTAATTTATTTACTTTCAATTTTCTTTTTTATATGTTAGTTTAACTTTTTTATTAGAAAATTACTAATTATTTTTGTTTAATTTAATTATAAATTTCGAGAGTTTTTTAAAATAACATGTAAATAGGGGCTGGAAGTAAAATAACAAGTAAAATAGTAAAAAAGAATTAAACCGTAGGAGAACCAAATAAAGTCAATGATTTTGTCCTTTATTGGACATTAGTTCGGTTATTCTTTTTTTCAAATCAATTAGATCAGATCAGTTATTGGTTTAGTCTAAAAGTTGAGGAAAATCGAACCAATGATTTTGTCTTTTATTGGACATTAGTTCGGTTCTTTTTTTTTTGTCAAATTGATTGAATTAGTTTGGTTCTCGCTTTGACCTAAAACCGAAGAACGTAGAACAAATATCCACCGCTAAGACCTACCCTCGGGACTGGCAAAGAGGGGACAACCCCAACCTCTGCTCAGGTTGGGTAATGCAAACTTGACCCCTGGTCAGTCGGGAGAAGGAGTGACCCAACCCAAGGTCGGGTTCGGCAAGGCTACTTTTGGGTTGGATAGACCCAACTCGACCCAACTCCTTTTCTTTTCTTTTTTTTGCCCTAGCCCGAAGTTCCCTCTTCCTTGTGCGCCGTTTTAGGTCTCCTCCATCACATTTGTGTAACTAGAGTTAGACCCAAATTGGGCTCGGCCTGACACACAAATATCTTCCTAAAATAACCTAGTCCGTACAGCCTATAAAAGGTCATTCAAGAGATCAAAGAGGTAAGAAATTCTAAACCCTAGAAACGAGTCCCCTACACCTTTTTTTTTACCTAAATTGACTTAGACATCTGAGGCGACGTGGCTCATACCACATCAGTGTCCAGTCCTCTATTTGTTCTGTAGGTAATTCATCCTAAATTATTACAAACACTATTGATCTTGAAGACCAAATTTCAGCATCAACATAATCCATTTCTCTATTCAAACAAACCTCACATTGAGAGAATAATTTTGCTCTAACAAAATAAACAAAACAGAGTAAATGAAATACAAAAGAAAAGAAGAAAAGCTTTGGACTAATCTCTAACAACCACACAATGGGTCTTGAAAGCTTTGGCCTTAAATGACCTTTTACTAAACACCTCCCGCAGGTCAAGAAAGGTAGGATCCCAAACGTAAAGCTTATACCTAAGTTGTAAAAACATCATAGTCTAAGTTGTAAAAACACACTAGTACAAAATTGAAGAAAGATAAAAAATAATGGCAGGCACAAAAAGATGGCGGGCATGCCCGCCACCAATGATGATTAATGATGGACATTGCCCGCCACCATTTTGATTTTTGCCCGCCACCAAAGTATTTTTTTTTTCATCCCCACTCGGCCAAAACCTTTTTTTTTTTTTAAATGGTTAGATATAGTATAGTCAATAATGATTAAAAAGAAGATTGTGCCCACCATCAAAAGTTGCAATTTGGTAAAAAAAAATAAATAAATAGGGCAATATGGAGCCCGCCCGCCATTAAAAGACATTACTTTATAAACAAAATGCCGGATATTGTGGCCCGCCATTAAAAGACACTATCATTTTACTAAAATTGTACCCGCAATCAAAAGTTTCAACACTTAATATTTAAATAACCTCCTAAACCAATTCCAACACACCCACAAATTCATGTGTGAAAATAATTCTAACTTCCTAAACTGTCCTGTAACAGCCCAGTTTTCTATCCCAGTTTTCGAGGCGCCTTCGGGTCAAGTTTCGGTTGTTGGTTGGTCGTTAGAGCGGTTTTGCCCCTTGGGGGTATTTTGGTCTTTTGGCTCTCCGTGCAGGATTTGTGGTTTTTCAGGCCTCGAGGCAGCTTCTGCCTTTGTCGAGGATGGTTTTTTATTGCTTGCGAGTCCCGAGATGTTTGGGCTAGTCGTTTGGGAGTTCGGTTGTGATTTGGGTCTTTGGGCAAAGTGTTGGTTGGTTGTGTGCTTCCTTTGGGATTCGAGCCCGGGCCCTTGGTGTTGATTTGGGAGTTGGATTTTAGTGGGTTTTATTTATTGGGAGAGGTTGCTTCAGCCGAGTCTTGAAGGAGGAAGCCGGGAAATGGGATTTTTAAGGATAAAAGTGGATAATGATGGATTTTGGATAAAATCCTTATTTTTCCTTTTTATTTCCCATTTTCCTTTTCTTTTCCAAATTCATTTTTCTCTCTCTCTCTCCCCCGACCTAGCCTCACTCCCAGCCGAGCAGCCGGCCAGATCCGCCCGAGCCCGCCAGCCACCGTCGCACCAGCCGCCCGAGCAGCATGCCCAGGCCACCGGATCCGCTCGTCGCACGCCCAGCCTCGTCGTCGCACCAGATCGGCCGAGCCAGACGCTCGTCGCACGCCCAGCCTCATCGTCGCACCGGATCGGACGAGCCAGACGCCCAGCTCGCGCGCAGCAGCCGATCGCCGTGTCCGCGCCGCTCGCCCAACGCCGCACGTCTTCGCTCAGAGCAGCTCGCCCAGCGCCGCACGCCTTCGCCCGTGACGTGCCCAGCGCCGAGCCAGCGCCCGTGCCAGCGCCCAACAGCTGCCTAGCTCGTGCAGCCGGCCCGTCCGAGTGTCAGCCGTGCCTCGTGAGTTGCTCCCGAGCTGAACCCTGTTTGTTTTATTATATTTGGGCCTTATGATTGTAATTATTGTTGTTTTTGTTAGGTTCTCGCTAGCTAGCTCGGGTTCGATCGTAGCTTAGGTTTCTTGTGTTTAGAGGTCTTAGGCCGTGTAAGGATTTCTTCACGGAGTTGTGTGGACCCTGCGATATTATATGTGATTCTTGATTGTATGCTTGTTTGTGTTTATTGACATGTTTCACGATAAGTGCTCTATTCTCGAATTCCGTGGCATGATTTCCTATGTTGTTTCTCATGTTAGTCCATGCTAGGTTGTTCCTTTCGGCATGCTCGTATACATTCCTTGCTTCGTAGTATCATGCTAGGCTCGTTGTATTCTCTTTGAGCACGTATTGGATTGTATTGGATTTTTCTTTGATTGTTAAGGCAGTTAGAGTTGCGTGTAGATAGCATCATCCGGGCCTGATGCATAAAGTACCTTGCATCCATGGCAGGGACGTCGAGCAAGTCATTCCGTCCCTAGACCCCGTGAGGGATTAGCTAACCCAAGCGGTAGGCCCTGCAATCTTGGGTGAGGGTGGTAGTCTAAGCGATGCCCCAACGGTCGGGATGATGACTTGGCAATGTCTAGTCCTGCGGCGGCAAGACGTCCTCGGGCGTGTTCGGCAAAGAGCCCCTGATTGCCACTGTTAAGGTAAGGACGGCTTCTCGGTGTAAGCCTACCACGACCCGTTCCTTAGCCTCAGGTGCGGTGGTACAGGCTGACATAGTTCACGTGTCCAGGTCTCACACCCCTATGTCAGTGACACCGATCCAAAGATTTAGTTAGGCGTGGTATCCGGATATGGGCAGCTTGCCACTAGACCCGGCACCCCCCATAGTCTGTAGAAGCACGCGGTGCATGCTTACGCTCATTACAGCGTCGATCGGAGAGCTCCTCGGGATCTTGAGCTAGTGCACCTTTCATTCGACAGTAGACAGGCTGAGGCCGGGACTTGTTTCTCGTATAGGGCGACTTGTGTGATGTGTGGTGTGGTGATTTATTTCCGGACTAAGACCCTGAGTTGGCATCCGAGGCCCAAGTGTGGGCTAAGCTATGTGCTCTATTCTGTGTTTATATTCATAGCTTGCATATCTTTCTGCTAGATGACCATGTATATCGTATTGTACCCCGGTTGGGGATTCTTACTGAGTAATTCGTTACTCACCCTTATAATGTGGTTTTCCACAGGTAACCATGGTGCGAGACAGGATGGCTGGAGGAGGAGCTGTGATCATGGAACCCGTTGTTCAACTCTGAGTCTTATGTTTATGTTTATGATTTAAATGTCCTCTGAATGCATGTAGGTTGGCACAAAGGCCCTAGGGTGTTTTCTGAATGTATTTCCGGATTCTAGCATTGTTGTAAAGTTTGTATGTTTTAAATAAATCTCTACGATCGGAGTATGTTTTGGAAATGTATTTGTCTTGGAGCAGTGCTTGGAAACAGGGGACGAGTGTTTCAGGAATTTATGTTGATTTTTAAATGGATGTTTTCATGTTTTAGTTTTTACTTAGAATCCAAACACCACCTTGCAAATTTTCTGTAGATTTGTATGCATGCATTGAGGTAATGGCCTATTTAGAACCCCATTCGGGTCGGGTCGTTCTGATTGGTATCGAGCTCTCGAGTCATAGATTCTGTAGACTGACCTTTTGTGTAGGTCATTTTTTTCATGATCATCAGCACTCCGACAGTCATCAGTTACGCCTAAGTTTACTATTTGTTGTTGAAAAAGGGTTAAGAATTTACAATACCTGTCATCTAGTGTATGCCTTGTGTAGTGTTGTGGAGCGGAGACGAGCAGGTTCTGACTCGTTGTTGGTTTGGGTTTAGAGCGCCATCATGCCAACTTCCCGCAGTGTGTGATGTTTGTTGTGGCTTGTTGAGGTATCCAGATAGATTCGGATGCCCTGGGACATCGTCCCCGTGGGAGGCAGAGCTTGGACTCCCGTAGGCCATTTGTGGCCTAGTTGTTGGTTTTCCCCTAGTGAGAGGGTGGATGTGCTTTGCCTTGGAGTGCTACTCCAAGAGAGGAGTTAGCTATGGCTGTGCTTATGTGGATGTTTGTGGAGTAGGTCCCCGTGTGGACTAGCCTGGGTAGCTCAAGTGTTGATCTTGAGCCTTGTTAGATTATTTGGTTGCCCAGAGAGTGGCTGCAGAGTTGGTAGCCTTCGAGGAGATTGTTGAGGCATCTTTGTGCTCCTGTAAAGTGTTGTTGTTTGCAGCCAGTAAGCCGGAACCCTGTGGTTAAGGGTGCAGTGAGCAGTGTTCCCTTCGGATTGGATCTGTTGGTGTTTTCCTCAGATGTTTGGTAGAGTTGAGCACCCTTCTTTTGGTGAGCTCCTGGAGTGGAGCTAGCTGATGCATGTTGAGAGAGCCGGCCAGAGTTTTGTTGAGCATCATGTGGAGATGCAGGGGTAGGCTGTGGGCCTTCGGTTTGATGAGATGCCATAGGCATGGTTTTTGAGTTGGAGCCCTTGTATGCCTAGCCAGAGTTCGTGTCACTTGAGGTTGTGACCTTGTTGGCCCCATTGGTAGTAAGATGTGGTTTTGGTAGTAGTGGCACTTGAGGTGCATTGGTTGGTGTGCCGCTTTGGCACTAAGTCTGGTTTAGGCTTGAGTTTGGCTTGGGCATAGCAGATGGTTCTATGCCGTCCGGAGTTCAGCGCACTCTTTTAGCCTTGGATCCGTTTATGGCAGTGGCACCTGTTTAGGTCGTGCCAGAGGGCTAGTTCAGTGGTAGTCGATGGACTACAAGCGAAAGGATGTTCGAGAGGAGCCGGAGCCTTTTCCCAGTGTTCTGGAGGTTGAGTAAGTCAGCAGGTTGGCAGTTGGTAAGTGTTGGTGCGCGTGAGTCTCGCGCTAGTGTTAAGGCCAAGAGATTTCTTTGTGGTTGGTAGTGCGGTCAACTACCTTCGAGTGCCTAAATCTGAGTTGAGTTGAGCATTGTAGATGCGAGTTTGGTCCAGCAGAGGGACCCTGAGTTGGATGCTCATGAGATGAGCTGGATGCCTATGAGGCGAGATGAGCTGATGCCTTGCGAGAGGTTTTGGATGCCTTTTTGGGTAAGCACCCTTGGTAGAGGCTTGGTATAAAGTAAGTTCGGTTTGACATTGTTATGCTTTGGTAGAGCAAGCTTGCCTCAGCTTCGTGTATCGTGTGGAGATGGAACTTTTGGTGTTCCTTGGATTGTTTGTATCGCTGCCAGGAGTTAGCTTTGTTTTTTGGAAAAGCGCTTGTTAGTCTTGGATCTCTAAAGGAAGGTTGAGAGTTGTGCACACAAGTGTGTTTTGTGTGGTTCGTTCCGTGGCGAGAGTTTCATATCCATGTAGGGTTTTCTTTGGAGATCTGGTGCTCAGTTCCTGGAGAAGTTGGACTCCGGGTGGATGTTGTAAGGCTTTAGTCGAGGTGGTAAAGATACCATGCTCGTGGTATCAAGTTGTTGCTTAGGCAAGTGTTGTTGGGTTGGACCTAAGCTTGGTTGGCGGATCTTCTTGTTGATCGTTGGTTGGAGTTCAGTTGGAAACTGAACAAGAGCGGTGGTAGCTAAGCCGCGTGGTTTCTGAGCGCATGGCTAAGAGAGTTGTTTGGATCTTTCCTTGGGTAGAAGTTATGTTGTGGCCGATGCTTTGAGTAGGAGAATGACGCATTCTGTAGCGTTTCGGGTCCTCTAGGTTCCCAAGGAGTTGGAGTTGGCCAGCATGGTTGTGATGCTGGAAATTGGAGTTGTTTGTTCAGGCAGTTGTCTGTTAGATCGTTTGCCGGCAGTGGGTGTGTCGAGGGTTGTCGGAGAACCCTAGGTTGTGGAGAGCCTCTCTAGAGCTCAGTCAGGCCCAGGTAGTGAGTTTCAATTGGCCAGCTGGAGGCGTGTGGGTTGTAGCCTCGGTTGAGTGGCTAGTAGTCTTGGTAGATTAGCAGGCCAGTGTTTGTTTGGAGTAAAGTTCGGATTGGTTCCGGTGTTGTGGCAAGTTGATGCTTGGTGTTGACCAAGGTGTGGATTGAAGTTGCTTGAGATTAGTTTTGCTCGTGGGGCGAGTGGTTTGTGCCCTGTTGGTTGTTTTCCTGTTGCAGGATGTTGAGTTGCCCCGTTTGGCATTTGGTGGTTCAGTCTGAGATAGACCCCTTGTTGTTGCCCGTGAGATTAGATGTTGTTGCTCTAGAGGAGCAAGACAGTGAGCATATGTGGAGCCTCTGTCTTTCGGTTGTCTGCTTGTAAGAGCCGTTTTCCCTCTGGGAGTTGTCAGGTTTCTCCCGTAGCCATGAGTCGATGGTAGAGGTGCTAGCAAGAAGGAAAAGTTTGTTGGCTGCTTGGAAGCAGTTGTTTGTCCAGATAGGTGGACTCTTGGTGGTGTTCTAGAGGCTGCAGTAAGGTTGTTCTGCCTCTTGTGAGTGTTTGGCCAAGATTTGGTTCGTTTGTTGTTTCGAGAGCTAGTTCGGTTCTAGCTGGAGGGCGTTGCCCTGAGGTCTTGTTCCTAGTCAGAAAGTTTTGGGAGTTGACCCCTCCCTCAGCAGTTGAGTAAGTTCTGTTAGTTCTGGATTGGTGATTCGATTGGTTGAGATATCCCTTGGGTGTTGCTTCCAAGAGAGTTGGTTGCTGTTGCCTTGGGTTTGAGCAAGTCAGCGAGCGTGTGTGAAGTTCGCTGCCCTTCTGAGTTGCTTGTTGAGAAGTCGTTTTCCGTTTGGCAGGAGTCAGCTTAGCTTCTGAGTTGTGTAGTTGGTCAGAGTAGCGCAGCGGTCAGCCCAGCGAGAGGGTCCCTGCTTTGTGTTGTTAGCGAGCAAAGTTGTTTGTCCCCGCAAGGGCGGAGGCCAGCCAGTAAGAGTTGAGTTGTTCTGGCAAGTTGATGGTTCTTTGGGGATTGAAGATTTCCTTTTCCCCTAGCCTCTGTGGTGGTTGAGTTGCTCCTTGGATGCCAGCCTCGAGTGTTAGCTCCTAAGGTAGTCTTGCGGATTCGTATGGTTCAGGATCCTTAAGCTTGGAGGTTGTCGTCATCCGTTTTCCTTGTGAGGTTTTGGGAGTGGAGCTTCTGGTTGGAAGTTGAGTTAGGCCTAAGCTTAAAGGAGAAGTTTTTTTTGAGTAGCCAGTTGGATTTTAAGAGTTGAGTGGTAGCTTGGAGGCGAGCGTTGCTCGTTATAAGTTGGGTTGAGTTCTGCTGAGCAAGCCCTTCTTGGGCTTTGTTCCTAGTTGTTGTGCGCTCGCAGTTGGCGTTAGCAGAGCCGCGTTTGAGTGAGTTGGCACAGAGGTGCCGTGGCATTGGTTGGTAAGCTGTTGAGCTGTTTTCCTCAAGGTGTTGTGCCGCAGAGAGCTGCGTGATGGTTTAGTCCTTGCTTCCTGAGATTTTGAGAGGAAGGTTGGTTGTTCCTTGCCTGGCGGTGTTCTCTTTGGCCAGCTGCTGGTAGGTTTGCTCCGGAAAGTTTGCGCTCGGCCGTTGAGGAGCTCTAGTTTGTTGGTTTGGCCGAGTGGAGCCTGTGCTTGGCCCTTGTCTTTTAGAGGCCGAGTGAAGTTTTGGTGGTGTGAGTGTTGTTAGCCGTCGGGTGTACCAGGATGGTGCCCCTTGCCTTTGGTTCGGCGTTTTCTCCTTAAGATGGTTGCTTAAGCGTTGTGGTCGTGTTCTAGTTGGAGAAGTTTGCCTTTTTGGATCAATCGCCAGTTGGTGATTCGCTTGGATCTCGTTAAGGCTGTAGACAAGGTTTGAGGTTTGTTAGTCTCTTGTGAAGTAAGAGTAGGCCGTTTGGTTTCTGGAATCTGGAAGGTTCATTGTTTGGCAGTCTGGATGGCATTGTGGCCTTGAGTTTTTGAGAACCCAAGAGGGTTTGGTTTTCGGAGAAGGTTGGTGCTGGTTTCTGTGGAGTTTTCCTGGAGCTGTTTCGTCTTAAAACTTTCGAGGACGAAAGTCTTAAAAGGAGGGAGTATTGTAACAGCCCAGTTTTCTATCCCAATTTTCGAGGTGCCTTCGGGTCAAGTTTCGGTTGTTGGTTGGGTCGTTAGAGCGGTTTTGCCCCTTGGGGGTATTTTGGTCTTTTGGCTCTCCGTGCATGATTTATGGTTTTTCAGGCCTCGAGGTAGCTTCTGCCTTTGTCGAGGATGGTTTGTTATTGCTTGCGAGTCCCGAGATGTTTGGGCTAGTCGTTTGGGAGTTCGGTTGTGATTTGGATCTTTGGGCAAAGTGTTGGTTGGTTGTGTGCTTCCTTTGGGATTCGAGCCCGGGCCCTTGGTGTTGATTTGGGAGTTGGATTTTAGTGGGTTTTATTTATTGGGAGAGGTTGCTTCAGCCGGGTCTCGAAGGAGGAAGCCAGGAAATGAGATTTTTAAGGATAAAAGTGGATAAGGATGGATTTTGGATAAAATCCTTATTTTTCCTTTTTATTTCCCATTTTCCTTTTCTTTTCCAAATTCATTTCTCTCTCTATCTCTCTCTCTCTCTCTCTCCCCCGACCTAGCCTCACTCCCAACCGAGCAGCCAGCCAGATCCGCCCGAGCCCGCCAGCCACCGTCGCACCAGCCGCCCGAGCAAAGACGCCTGAGTTGCGCCGGATCGCTCGTCGACGCGCCACCTCGTCGTCGCACCGGATCGGCCGAGCCGACGCTCGTCGCCGACGCCCCACCTCGTCGTCGCACTAGATCGGCCGAGCGACGCTCGTCGCGACGCCCGGCCTCGTCGCCGCACCGGATCGGCCGAGCGACGCGCCAGCTTCGACGCAGCAGCGGCCGATTGCCGTGTCGCGCTGCTCGCCGCCGCGCAGCGCGCGTCTTTGCTCGAGAGCGGCTCGCCAGCGCCGCCGCGCGCCGCGCGTGGCGTGCCTAGCGTGCGTGTCGCCATGCTGCAGCCGCCTGGGCGCCTGTGTCAGCGCGCGCGTGGCCGAGCCAGCGCCAGCGCCAGCTCCCTAGCTCGTGCAGCCGGCCCGTTCGAGTGTCAGCCGTGCCTCGTGAGTTGCTCCCGAGCTGAGCCCTGTTTGTTTTATTATATTTGGGCCTTATGATTGTAATTATTGTTGTTTTTGTTAGGTTCTCGCTAGCTAGCTCGGGTTCGATTGCAGACTTAGGTTTCTTGTGTTTAGAGTTTTCCAGGCCGGGTAAGGATTTCGTCTAGGAGTTGTGTGGACCTGCGATATTATATGTGATTGCTTGATTGTATGCTTGTTTGTGTTTATTGACATGTTTCCTGATAAGTGCTCTATTCTGAATTCCCGACTGGCATGATTTCCTATGTTGTTTCTCATGTTAGTCCATGCTAAGTTGTTCCTTTCTGGCATGCTCGTATCTGTTCCTTGCTTCGTAGTATCATGCTAGGCTCGTTGTATTCTCTTTGAGCACGTATTGGATTGTATTGGATTGTTTCTTTGATTGTTAAAGCGAGTTAGAGTTGCGAGTAGATAGCATCATCCGGGCCCGATGCATAAAGTACCTTGCATCCATGGCGGGGACGTCGAGCAAGTCATTTCGTCCCTGGACCCCGTGAGGGATTAGCTAACCCAAGCGGTAGGCCCTGCAATCTTGGGTGAGGGTGGTAGTCTAAGCGATGCCCCAACGGTCGGGATGATGACTTGGCAATGCCTAGTCCCGGCGGCCGGCACGTCCTCGGCGTGTTCGGCGTGTAGCCCTTGATTGCCACTGTTAAGGTAAGGGCGGCTTCACGGTGTAAGCCTACCATGACCCGTTCCTTAGCCGGTGCGGTGGTCTGGTGACATAGTTCACGTGTCCAGTCTCACACCCCTATGTCGGTGACATCGATCCGCAGATTTAGTTAGGCGTGGTATCCGGATATGGGCGCTTGCCACCAGACTCGGCACCCCATAGTCTGTAGAAGCACGCGGTGCATGCTTACGCTCATTACTGGCGTCGGCCAGGAGAGCTCCTCGGGATCTTGAACTAGTGCACCTTTCATTCGACAGTAGACAGGCTGAGGCCGGGACTTGTTTCTCGTATAGGGCGACTTGTGTGATGTGTGGTGTGGTGATTTATTTCCGGACTAAGACCCTGAGTTGGCATCCGAGGCCCAAGTGTGGGCTAAACTATGTGCTCTATTCTGTGTTTATATTCATAGCTTGCATATCTTTCTGCTAGATGACCATGTATATCGTATTGTACCCCGGTTGGGGATTCTTACTGAGTAATTCGTTACTCACCCTTATAATGTGGTTTTCCACAAGTAACCATGGTGCGAGACAGGATGGCTGGAGGAGGAGCTGTGATCATGGAACCCGTTGTTCAACTCTGAGTCTTATGTTTATGTTTATGATTTAAATGTCCTCTGAATGCATGTAGTTGGGCACGGAGCCCTAGGGTGTTTTCTGGAATGTATTTCGGATTCTAGCATTGTTGTAAAGTTTGTATGTTTTAAATAAATCTCTGATCAGAGTATGTTTTGGAAATGTATTTGTCTTGGAACAGGTGCTTGGAAACAGGGACAAGTTTCAGGAATTTATGTTGATTTTTAAATGGATGTTTTCATGTTTTAGTTTTTACTTAGAATCCAAACACCACCTTGCAAATTTTCTGTAGATTTGTATGCATGCATTGAGGTAATGGCCTATTTAGAACCCCATTCGGGTCGGGTCGTTACATGTCCCCACCCACTAACTCATGTTATATGGTTTCTAACTTCTAAACACGCCAACCACTAAACTCATGTGAAAATTTGAACTTTTAAACACATGCAACAAAAATTTTGGCAGCATAACAGTGCAATAATGTAATTTCCAAAAACATATTACACCTGTTATAAACAAAACTCCACCTGTATATTAATAGAATGAAAAATCCAGATTGCATTCATAAATGAGACTTTGGTCCCTCCAGAATTTAAACTACATTTCTATTTCTCCATACCCTAAACACTAATTTGTTATCATACGTCTAGCTATAAATTCTGCCCATTCTGCCCATTCTACTTGTACCTCATCAACATCAGCCTGAGTGAATGTGTTTGGGTCGTTGGCAAACTACAAGTATTAGACATATAATTAAAAACATCATCCCGGTGTACTATGATTAAATGTAACATTAATTAGTAAACAAAACTTACAAGTCTCAATATATGCGTGGATGAGGTGTATATCATCTTTCGTATGAAGATTTGGACGTAAAATCCACATAATACTGATCCAGTTTGTTGAGGGTATTATTGAAAAAAATAGTTACATACTTGGTATGATAAGTCAAACATCACAAAAAAGAAAAAGAAATCATAATTTAACTTTACCTTCGCCCATTTCCACAATAATTGTTTGGTGTTCAACGCGTGTGTTGCATGCCAAGCTCGGTATGCACTATATTAAGAAAGTTAAAACTTTAGGATGTGATAAAATATAGATTCAATGTCCAAAAGTTTATTTATACACTTACCCTATTAATTTGGTATAAATTCTCATCGATCGGATTTTGACCTAATGAGTTGAAGACGTACACCGTACGATCCTCAAGACTTATCACGATCAAAATTCAATGGTTCCTATACAATTAATTAATATTGATTATGATATAAACATTCGTATAGGTATTAAAAATGTAAAATTTGGAACACATACCCAATATTGAAGGGAAAGAACAGTCGTTGACATATATCTTCCAACATGTTGAACCTTCTAACTAGACATCGAATTTGATCTTGTTGACTTGTTCTTCCACACCGAGGCATATTCGCTACCATCTACTAGTAGATAATTCTTAAGTGTTTCTTGATCACAATTGGCCCATATGTAACTGAAATAAAATGAGGAAACATTATTAAACAAGACAACCACGTAATCAAAGTAGTATGAGGATATACGACCGTTTACGTACCCGATGTATCATAGTATAGGAGTATATCCTATTTCTTCCATATTGCAATATTGAAGGATCTCTTCACCGTCAATATAACAATCAGGATGAAAACCATGAATGTTAAGCGATATAGTTACTATGCCACCTACACCCAAGTGATCTCGAACATAATTACATACTAGTTTGATCATCATTGGAATGGTCGTGTTCGATTGATGAGATTGCGAATTCGAAATAGCCTTCTTACTACTAGTAACTGATATAAACTTTTTCTTAGTCGTTTGCTTAGGGTTAGAGGCCTATGATAATAAATAAACATTTATTATAAGTACAACAAATGTGGTACATGCATGTTAAATTAATATAAATATATAATGTACAATTATATACCTCCTTTGATGCAGTATTTGTCGTCAAAATTAGTGATCTTGACCATGACACAAAAGTGTTGCGAGCGTGTCTAAGGAATTGCAGCTCGTCGTTTATAGGGATGAGCAGGTCTAAGTCTTCATTGCCTACTACGTGGATTAGTAAATGAAATAAGTGAATCATGTAAAAGAGAGGATAACCAAACCAATTTAGTAACAATAGTGGCAAGACTTCGATATTCAACTTTTGTGCTTGAATCAGAAATGATCGTTTGTTTCTTAGAACTCCAAACAATGGTTTTTTTTCAACAATTTTAAGGGGGAGTCCCATTAGGGTTTTTTTTTTAACATTAAATATAGGGGGTTTTGGATGTATAATAAAAAATGGCCAAATATTTCTATTTATAGCATAAAATCAAAATTAATTAATTTGTAGTTGGAAATCTAAATTGAATTATCACGATGATTGAGTTCTATAATCAATAAGAAATTGTGGTGCAAAATAATAAGAGGTAGAAGTAAATTTCCTTAAATATATCTTGTGCTTTTGATGGTTGATGGAGAGAATACGGTGCCTTGCTTTTCCTTGTTACTTTCTTTCCTTTAATTTGTTTTCTTTTTTTTCCATTCTCTCTATACTTTACCAATAAAAATTCTCAAAAATTATAATTAAAGTAAACAAAAGTAATTATCAACAAAAATTTAAACTAGCATATAAAAAGAAAAAATAAAATAAAATAATTGATTTTTATTAGTTTTTACAAATAGAAACCATACAATAATTTTTGGTTTTTTCCAAATAAAAATAAACAGGTCCAATATTTTGTGAAAAAATCAAATCAATTCAATAAATAAAATTTGATTCAGTTTAATTTTATCAGTTTTCAATTTTATTATCATCCATACTAAAAATTATATATTTCAATCATTAAAATCTCATTTGATAGTCATCTTCATTTGTTCGTGAAAAAAATTTATGCTACAATTCTTTCTTCCAACAACTATTTTGTGTCAGCTTTACACTAAGAATACATGATGTATAAAAATCGTAGTCATACAAAATTTAGAAATAGATCAAAATTATAAATTTATTATACCTTTTACTTCAACCAATTTCATTTTTATTAAATGGATATGAAATTTTATCTTGATAATAAAATGGACTATTCACATATTTTATAAACGCTATAAGTTATTCTCATGCTAAAATAAATTAAATAAATAAAAACTTTTTTTTAAAAAATAGAGTGCCGAGAGATGCGGTAGGATGTGGTTTTGACTAGATTTTTTTTTTTTGAGATTAGAATAGTTTGGGGTGGAGAATTTAGATCCATAGCCTCTAGAATGTGATTTTGATTGGAACTAATAGCTTTAGGTTTTGGTTCCTCGACTTTGAGATTTGTTCCATTTTAGTTCCTTCAAATGCCCAATTTTAATCTCTCAACTTTATGTTTGTCCAACTTTGATCCCTCAACTTTCTTATGTATCAAATTTTGGTTTCTCAACTTTCAAATGTTCAAAATTAGTTCCTAAACTATTAAGAAAGTTAAAATATGGTTCATTTAGTCAAATAATTTTTTTCTCACTCTTAAATTAGTTTCACTCTCTTCCATTTTTCATGGTTTTTCTTTTTAAAAGTTTTATCTCTATTAAATTCACATCTCAAGCCTTTTTTTTATTTTCTCCTCAATCCATCTCATCAAATTATTTAACATAAGATAATTTTTCTATTTTGATTTATCACTTTAATTTTATTTCAAAATTCATATAGTCTACCATGGAGTCAAGGAAAAAAAAGGAAAGAGAATGAAAGAAGAAAAGAAAAGGAAAAAAAAAGAAAAGAGAGGTGGATCGAAGAGAGGTACAACTTCTAAAAGAAAAAAAGATGAAAGAGGAAAGAGAGGAAAAATAACTCAGATATTTGACTAAAGTGACCGTTTTTTGTAACTCTCTTGATAGTCTAGGGATTAAATTTGGGCATTTTCAAAATTGTGATACCAAAATCGGACAATAATGTTAAGGGACCAAATTTAAACATTTGAAAGTTGAATCATCAAAATTTAACAAATAATAAAGTAAAATGACTAAAATTATGCATTTGAAAATTTAAAAATCAAAATAAAATAAACTCCAAAATCGAATTCATAAAAAAGGTATTTTAACCTATTTATTATAATTTTAAACGATTGGAATTTTATAGCTTTCTTTACCCGTAAGGGGAAGAAGGAAAATAAATTGCAAATTTTAACCTTCCTTTTTTTTATATAAGAAAATGCAAATTTTGATGAGTTAGAGGATGTTGTATAAGTAAAAGAAAGATTTCTTGAGGAACCGTCCAAACAACAAAAAGCCGCCACTATTTTCATCTTTTTTTTTTGTACGATCTTTCTCTCATTTTCCTTTTCCTTTTCAGATTCCATATCTGTTTTTCTCTTTATTATTAAATTACAACACATAAAATACTTTTTTATGACCATAATACCCCTCCTCAATCTTCTCTTTTCTTTTTTCATTTCCTATCATGTTATATGTAGGGCTTTATGTAGTCGATGTAAAAGTATTTGTTAAATGCTAAACAATATTCCAATTCAAAATTTGAAAGCCTGTGTGGTCGTACATATTAATGATAGTCTAAGCTATGTACTTTGTTATCGAGAGGATGATCAATGACGCAGTTTGTTATCTTGTTTGGTGTCAATCTATTTCAATTTCACAATCACGAGTTCGAGTCTAAAAATGTTTTAATAACATTCCTAGTTTAGGATGTACAAATTAGTTGCAAGTCATAAGCGTGTATTTTACACTTTCATATTTAATTATAGTTGTCTTAATAAATTTAGAAAAATGTAAATCTAACATTTTTGGTGCACTCTTTTGGTTTATATTGAAGAGGAATTGATCTAGAATCTTTAATGACAAATGTAATTCTCCTACCAATCTTATGGGAAGATAAGGACTATGATCTTGCTCTATTGCTTTTTGGTGTAAGAGTTCAATCCTTTTAAGAACTATGGTCATTGCTCTATATTGTCTTTGAGGGATGGTACAATGGATCGTAGTTTGGATTTTGACGGCATGCTCTTCTTAAGGTCTTGGTTTTAAAACTTGTTTGTTATATTAAATTATAAACACTCTTAATTTGTGTCTCTAAATCATAGAGACTAAATTCTAACTTTATTTATTTATTTTGATGTCCATGTTTGGACAAATTCTAAGTTTTATCAAATTATATGGATCAAGCTTATAATTTATCAAAAAAAAAAAAGAAAGAAAAGACAAAGATACATATCTTATTATAAACAATGATGGAGTGGGTCAATTGGTCAAAGAGAGCATTGAGGTATATAAGATTATGAGTTCAATCCATAATGACCATCTATCTAAGAATTAATTTCCTACATGTTTCCTTAGCATCAAAATGTTGTAGGATCAAACAGTATGTTCCATGACCTTATTCAAGGTGCACGAAAGCTAACCCAAACTGTCACAGATTTTAAAAACAAATGTATCTTATTAGCCGACTAGAAGCATTCTTCTTAACAACTTTGATATTTTCTATTTATGTACAAGTACACTCACATTCTCTCCAATTATTTGCTACTACTATTTTGAGTTATTATATGACATCATATGATCATAGCTAGTTTTATGTATGGTCACAATTAATACACATACATGTATGTCATCCTTTCTTACTTGTTTAACTTCGACAACCTTTGATGGATGACCTAGACGAGATGGCTGAAATGGAAATAAACAAGCTAAATAAATAATTTCTTACACTTTCTTAAAAACATGTTCCAAGCCTTGGCCCTAAATATTTATCACCCTTTTCCTTTTATATCTTGAAGTGACATGATGTTTGGAAATAATAATGTAGCAAAGTAGCCCCCACAAACAAGGACATCATTGTATTTTCACTCAACCCCATTAAAAGCATCTTCAAAATATACTTGTAGGTTAAGTTTTTTTCTATTTTTTTTTTGTTCTTAGACAATTACAAATGTGTATGGAATTTCAAAACCCTCTTTGTCCCATTAACTTTTGTTGAAGTTTCTTCACCCTCTCTCTTTTCTTTATCCCTCTCTTTGTATTTGTGTTTTCTCTCTCTCTCTCTTCCTTCATAGGTGTTGGTGTTGGTTCATGGATATTGAACCCTTGTGGGGTGTTGGGGGGTGGTTTCTTGTCTTAAATTGTATGGCAGCTACTACACAAAAACAATCTTCATCATCTCTCTTTCTTACTTCAAAATCCATTCTTTTTTTCTCTTTTTTCTTATCTCTCCTTCTCCTTCTAACCCTAGTTTCCTCTCCTCTTCTTTCCTCTCCTTCAATGGCGACCGACCGCCACCGTCTTCTCCCTGCCTCCTCTGCCGCCACCACCACCTTTCACCCGACAAAATCTCGACCCGGAAACTCCCCGACGATGGTCGGAGGGCTCGAAGCTGAAGCCCATGAAGTTCCAAGTGGTCCAAACCCTATATCGAACTAATGAAAAGAAAGAAGAGAACAACAAAAGAGAAACATATTTGGTGAGGTTTGGTGTTTTTGGTTTGTTTAATTGTCGCTGCTGATGCTGTCTTTATTGCTTAGTTTTTGTTTTTCTTTTTGTTTTTCTCTTTTTGTTGGGTTATTTTTAATTGTATAGCGACAGAGATACTGCAGCGTCCTTCTTCTTTTTCATTTTCCCTATTTGTATCTATTTCTTGCATATATAGAAATGGTGGTTTCGATATTATTCGATTAAACTCACATATTTGAGATTTTGGAGATATTTTATGTGTTTTCTTAGCATATATTTAACCATTAAATTGATTGGATTCTTTTTTAATTCAACAACTTTGAGATAGGAAATATAATTTCTTTATTATAAATATATACTTTAGGTAAGTTGAGCTAGACTCCTGTTATCAAATTGATTGTGATTTTGTTAACCTAAATGTTTGAATTAGTAGTGATTTAATATGAAATTAAAGGATGATTAGGAAATCTCAAAAAAATCTGATTAAAAAAAAATTCCAAAAAAAATCAAATTCTCGTAAATGTTTGTTTTTTTTATCTAGTTGATAATAATTACTCATCCATATATATTGGGTTTAGTGAATAATTTGATTCAAGAGAATATGTTAGCGTAGAGTTAGGATTGGTATCAAATATCAAACAGGAGAAATTGAATATAAATTTTTTTTTGGGACAGAAAATATTGAATATAGGTCAGTTTTTTGTAGCAGAATATAGTTGAGGTGTTGAACTGTTTTAACCAAATAATGAAATCATTGTCTCACTGACTCATTGGTAGTGTTCGCGTTTTTGTGCTTCTAAAAAAATGGTTTTGAATTTCAAATTTTATGATTTTATTTTCTAAAATATGTAATTTTGTCAACACATGCATAGATCTCATTAATGAAATTATTTTTTGAGCCTTGGAAAGTGTACAATGTTATTTCTTTTATCCTAAAAGCCTTACATATTGTGCCTTGTAAAATCAAATTAATTAGTATACAAGCATAAATAAATACATAAGGAACAACTAGAACTCGGTTCTTATTAAATTTTAGTAATTATAGTTTACAAAATGTGTCCAAAGTTGGAATAAATAATCAAGCTCTAATGTGATAAGAGAAAGAGAAGCATAAAAATTATTTTACAAGATTAAAATTTACTGTGTCCTTTAACTTATTAACTTAAACTTTGCTGGGTTATTTTTCTTTTAGCCTATAAAAAGTCAAAATATGATGGTGGTCTTAAAGCATATATTATACATAGCTAAGAAGGATTGAAGAATTAGAGCATATAATATATAATGGGGTATTAAAATGTGAAAAAGTTTTGTAAAGAATAATATAAAGCAGTGAAGGAGAAGAGCAGCAGCAGCACTGACACATAGCAGAGAGAGGACCCTTTTGTTTTTGCCTTAGAAATTATTTGAACAACTTTGAGGACTTTCCTCTCAAACACATTTTCCAATAAAGTTGATACCATCATCATTTTTTTTTTCTTTTGGAAAGACATTAACATTAACAATACATAGTTGAACTCAATTTTTACAATTATGTTGGTTGAATGTGACCATAGTTTAATATTAAAATTTGTAATATGACTTTGAAATTCGTGACCAGTTTTTGTTTTAATTTTCTCTAAATCATAAAATCTTTTTTAAGTTTAACCAAATATTTAGAACTAAAAGTTAGAGGCCAACTTTTATTAATCATTTTTTTTAATCAACTTTTATTAATCATTATACAATGTAAAATAAGATATTAGTTTTTACAATTTAAAAGATTTGAGAGAAATTTTTAGAATTGTTTTATAGTTAAGGGTTTAGCGTTAACTCCGATAAATTTGAAAGTTTAGGTCCGTTGAATAATTATTTTGTTTTTAATTATTGATTTTTGAAATTTAAGTCAACATCAACTATCATGTCATTTATTTTTCTTATTTAGATATCTGTATCTTATCTATACTTTTAGAAACCAGATCAAAATTTAGAAAAAAAAAAATTATTTTTATTTTTGAAATTTAGTTAACATTCATGAACTTTTAAAAGATGGATACATAATAAAAAAGATAGAATATGTTGTAGAAAATTTGAGTAAAAATAAATTTAAATTTAAAAAACAAAAAACAAAAAATCAAAATGTTATCCTTTTTACAATTGAAAAGTTGAGGATGCAATTGCAATGTTCCCAAGGGACAACCCAACGGTTGAAACTAAAGACTTCAAGACATATTTTTTTGAGAAATTCTTGGTTCGAACCCGCTAGAAATCGCTTAAACTAGAATATCTTTCGAAGTATCTCGATGCTACAGTCTAAGGATGGACCGCGATATAGGGGGGCGATGCTCCAATTTCCCGATTTTCAAAAAAAAAAGAAGATGCAATTGCAATAAGCACTCTACTTTAGGGGTCATTTTTGCAATTTTTCCTTATGTAATTTTATTTATTTCCAAAGACTGAAAGGGAAGATGCAAGAAAAAAAATCAGACCCAATAAGTCTATGATTTGATAATAATGAAGATATCATTATACTGTTTGAAATAAGCTGGTTTCAATCATAACTTTTATGATATTATCCATTTTCAAAAATTCATTTTTGTTTTTATTTGTTTGAGTAATATCCACGGTCAAAATTTGAACTTTTACCGTAAAAGAAGAGGTAGTCAAAGTTTGACTAGTTTAGAAGGGTTACATTTAGGCACTGTTTAAATTTGGAGAAGACTAGAGGAGATGAAGGGAAAGCAATGGTTTGGAGGAATTAACTTCACCTTTCAAGATTGGTGTTAGGAGAGAAGTAGGTCGAAACCTTGTTTCGCCGTTACAAGTTTGAATTACTCAACCCAAATAATAAAGGTTAAGTTCGATTATAATTTTGAGTTGGGTTGATTTTTGGGTTAACTAATTTTTTGCTCATTCATAATTGAGGTGTACTGTATTGCATGATTGATTGTTTTTTGTTAACGGTGAAGTGGAGAATATTTTTTATCTTACCTTTTTACGAACTTGACTTCTTAAAACTGCATGTGAGATCAAAGTAAGACCAAAATAAACATTTTTACTGTTTAGATTGAGGAATTAGAACATACATTCTTCGTCTCATTAGCATCAATATGGGTCTGAATTGATTGCCACTTCTTAATATTGGAAGTCATATTGGTTTGATTTTGGTCGATCTTAGGTAAAACTGGAAACTAGATCGATTTAATCAATGTGACAAAAAGAAAAATTGAACCAATATTCAAGGGATGACAAAATTATTCACTTGAATTTTTCTCTAATTCGCATACGATTTTATTCATTTTAGTTCCACCCTTATTTGAATATTTTTTTCTTTTGAAAATTTTAAAATTTATAATTAAATTAAATAAAAAGAATTAGTCATTATAATAAAAATCAGTTAAAAAAATCATTAAGAAATAAAACTAACATATAAGAAGAAAAATTGAAAGAAAGTAAATCAATATTCGGTTTAGATTTTATTATATTTTTTAATAGAAATCGAACGAAATCAATAGTATTTATTTATTTTGAATAAAAACTCGAATCGAACAAAATCAATGGATCGGTTTACTTTAATTGGTTTTAGGGTAAAAAGTTAGGAAGCTTTACTTTTTAAAAATAAATTCATACACTTCACGGCCTTTAATTTAGTGGCTAGATGTAGTGGGAGAAGTTTTTCCCTTCCCAATTTACCCTTATTCCATTTACCTAAATTCAAAAGAAGAAAAAAACGTCAGTTTAAGGCCTAAAAATATGGAGAAAATCCTCCTCCTCAACTACTATCGAATTATACTGATTCCAAGATTGTTTTTAAAATTATTTTTAAAATCATATCTTTTATTTTGATATTTCTCATTAGCTTATTTGCCATTAATTTTGATTTTGATAATAGTAAAATAAAAAAAATAATAATACAAGAGAAATATCTCCATTCTCTTTAGCTTTATCGTAACCCAATAGCCATCCAATATAAAATTCATTGCAGTACTATGTATGATCTCTTAAGAATTAAATATTTTAATTGTTAGTAGTCTAACTATAATAATCTGTCTAGGTTTAGTTCAATATTATATATGATCTGATCTTAAGAATTAGATATTTTAGTTGTTAGTACAATCGAATTAATCTAGCTATAATAATTTGTCTTAGGACACGATCCATCATCTACACATTTGATTCGTCGATCAGAACTTTGAGCCACCCACAGACACATTCATAACCAAAATGCACACAAAAAACACCAGATCAGAGAGTTCCATCATATGTCGATCTCTAGCTTACTACAACCTCATGAATTTGTATCTCTGGATACCCACGGCAAAGGAATGGAAGTTACACTCCTCACAATTGTTTTTAATGGAGTATGGAATGAAAGAGACACCTACTCTAATTTTAAAAATCTTACAACACGACGAAAAACACTATATCCGAGGGTTCTATAATCATCTCGACCCGACTACAACCTCATGAATTCCATATCTTAAGGTTACCCGCAACAAAGCAATGGAAGTTACATCCCTCGTGATTGTGAGTATGGGTTGAAAGAAACACCTACTCTTATTTGAAATATCTTATGGTACGACAATTAGTCAACTTACAACTACAATTGATACTAGTGGATGTGAATTTTCGTGTAATGTATATAATGATTGTGCAGAGACTATACTGATACACACCGAGTTGTAGAACACAAACACTCTTGATGATCCGAGTATGTCAAAAGGCTTTACATTGACAAGCAAGAATTACATTTTTGTTTGGATTGGTATGTGGACTGAGGTAAGTGATGTCATTTGTGTTATTTGTAATTCTATTTTTAACCTTCAATTTTTTTTTGAGGGTGTGTTTGTTTTTGAATGATATGAGATGAGGTGTGGTGTTGAAGTCCAACAACTTGACCCAAGGTGTTCTTCACTTCATCTCATCCTCTCTCGTCTTCATCTTTTTATTTTAACATTTTTCATTTTTTTCTTAATATTGTTTTTCTTATTTTATCATTATGTTCATATATTTTTATTATAATATTAATATTATTTAAATATATTAATATAATAGTATATAATAATAATTATTATACTATTATTATATCAAATGTTTATTTAAATTAAAATTAAAATAAATAGATATATACTATTTATTAATATATGATAATAAATTTAATATTTTTATTTATAAAAATTAAAAAAAAATTCTTTTTTTAATCATCTTTAATAAAAAAAAATTCATGAAATTTCAACCTTTTAGAGATAGACTATAAATATCCTATTCATAAGTTTAAATTAAAAAATTATCGTAATAAAATATTGATTGTTTCTTTTTAATATTAAAAATATGTACATCAATTTCTTTTAAAAAATATGTACATCAATTTATTATTAAAACAACTACTAAATTTAAATAATTTATAGAGATTGAATTTTTATTCTTAATGTATAATAGATTAAAAGTATGAACTTATTTTCAAATTCAATTTTTTTATTCCTATATGATGCTACATTTTAAAATAATAGTAGGAGCATATTTTTTTTTAAAGGATAAAATAAGCTATCCTATTTTTAGATAATGTAACTACCCCACTCACCACTAATGGGTATTCTTTCCCTATTACCCACTACCCCTTAGTTTTAGCCATGATTGATTATCTAATAGCCAACTTAACATCTTCACAACACTATAAATATAAGTGTTGAAATGCTTGTAGATGACACCATTGAATAAGAATTCTTATAATTTTCTCTCTATATTCTCTTTTCTACTTATGATCTTTACTTACTTTCATATCAGTTTATAACACGTTATCAGCACGAAGTTCTAATCACTGAGATCTTCATTTCATAAGAGAAAGAGACATGACACATGATCAATTGGATGGAAAGGAAAAACATTCGTTGAAGATATATGGTATTTTATTCATTTGTTAAAAAATATATCAATTGTTTTGAAAAAATTTCTTCACAATGATGTGCGGCAATAGATCGACAATACTATGGAGGTTATTTTTTTACTGTGGAGAACAATGAGTTCAAGCTAAGGGGAAATTGGTCAGGTATATATCTTGTTTTAATTAATTGATGCCTCATAATTTCTCTTATTTCAGCTTTATACATGAACTGTACTAATAAAAGAAAAATTAAGTATGTATTATTGCATGAACATTTTATTTGGTTTAACTAATCAAATATTTCACTTTCTAATTCATAAAAAAAATTCTATATGTAGCTCTATTATTAATGCTTAGTCTTTAAATTTATTTTATGAAATTTAGTCATTGATTGAAGAGAATTTGACCAGCTTTAGAAATTAATATGTATCTATTTCTTTACCATAGCTATGAGCTAGTGCTTAGATTAATCCAATCTATGAAATATATTTTCAAGAGTCCTAGTATTACTATTTATATGATTTGAGTTATTATAAACATTATTGAATTATATACGTGCATCTATGATAATCCCAAAGATTTTTTTATTAGTTTCGATCTAGGATTTGAGGTTAAGTTTTGATCTAGGAGATCATTAATTACTTTTATTATTTCTCACAAAAGTAGATTCAATGAATGGTTTCTTCTTGTAATCATGTTTTTTTTTGTGTACTATATATATTTTTCTAAAAGAAATTTAACATAACAAATAGATGAATATTATGTAGATCTTAATTATTTCCCTCCATATGATATCTTATGCTTGATGAGTCTTACATTGTTCAATAAACTTAAAAGTTTTTAGTTGTTTGAAGAATATATTTACTCATTTTCCTAAAAATTGAATTATTTTTATTGAAAGTTTTTAGAAGAATACAATTTCGAAATGTTTTGAATAGAATTAGAAGACTAAATTATTGGTGTATGAGCACGATTACACGAAATTTTAGTATTTTCTAGCCTCATTTGAAATTCTACTTTACTTTTTCGTTCTCTTAAACGTGTGGCACGAAGTTTGTTCCAATTTTTTAGGCTAAAACAATGTGTGGATTTTAAATTTTCTATTTTTGGGAAGAAGAATATTACAGTGTAAGTAGTTTCACTTTTTATTGCTTTTGTTACATTATGTAGTCATTGGATTTTCACACTTCACCCAATTTATTTGTAAAATCAGCATTATTTAGAGCTTGAGTTTTCAAATATGATTTTAGTTTTTTTTTAAAGCAAACACAGTATTTTTTTATTTTTGTGAGTATTATTTCCAAAATTTGAGGTGATTAGTTTACCATTTTAGAAGGTAAAAAAAAAATGATATATTTCAGTTTAATGATGGTTAGATTTGTATAAAATATTATGGTAATAGATATTTAAGATAAGTTGCATGATTTATACTAATATTGAATTTAAATTATATCATAAAATATGTTTCGTTATATGCATGGGTTAATCATTTATTAAAATATGTTGAATTTTATGCATTAAATAATACACATAATTTAAGTAATGTTATACATCTTAAATGTTTTTAATATAGTTATGGTATCATTCTGGTATCATTCATGTTCATTATTCTCTAGAAATATGTGGTTAATCATTCACCTCATAATTAGTTTATATTTGATGCGCTCGAAGTTGCATCGACAGTAATTATTTTATATTAATGTACTAGAAGTTACGTGATTAAAAATTAAGAATTGTATATGATAAAAGCATAGGTAGTTGCACAATTCTTGAATTGAAAAATGTTCATCACTTTAATTATATGCATCTGTAGTTGCATGTTTGTACAATAATAAATAATTTTGATTTAATGAGCTCATGTAAATATGGTATTGTATTAATGATATCAAGAAAAGTGTTATTATGTGATGAGAAAGTATTAAGGATTAATTATCAATATCATTCCCTGAAGTGAATGTTATAATGAAATAATAATGTTTGGAAGTAAATGTAAAGACCCGACCCAAAAGGGGCTCTAAATGGGCCTTTACCCCAATGCATGTATTCAAAATAAAAGGCAATATGCAACATGGTTTCGGATTCCAAGTAAAAACAGAAACGTTCAACAATCAAAACAATTTACTCTAAAACTGTCCCTGTTTCCAAGCACTGTTTTGGGATAAATACATTTCTAAAAGCATACTACGATCAGAGATTTATTTAAACCATTCAAACCTTCCACAAGTACAACTATTTGGAATCCATAAAACATAAGAAAACATCCTAGGGCTCCGTGCCCGTCTACATGCATTCAGGAAATAACAAAAGTCAAGAGTCATGATATAATAAAATGGTCGAGAGATGACAGCAGGCCCATGATCATAGCTCCTCCTTCACCATCTGTCTCGCTCCTTGGTTACTTGTGGAAACCACAAAATAAGGGTGAGTAACGAGTTACTCAAGTAAGAATCCCCAACCGGGTACAATACGATGCACATGGTCATCAAGATGAGTGTATGCAAGTCGTGTGAATATAAACACAGAATAGAGCACATAGCTTAGCCCACACTTGGGCCTCGGATGCCAACTCGGGGTCTTAGTCAGGAAACAAACCTCCACACAAATCGTCCTATACGAGAAAAAATCCCGGCCTCACTGCTCTCTTGTCGAATGAAAGGTACACTAGCTCAAGATCCCGAGGAGCTCTCCGGCGTGCGTTGTAATGAGCGTAAGCATGCACCGCGTGCTACTGCGAGACTATGGAAGTGCCGGGTCTAGTGGCAAGTTGCCCATGTCTAGTCACCACGCCTAACTAAATCTCGGATCGGTGTCACCGACATAGGGTGTGAGACACGACACGCGAACTATGTCGGCTGAACCATCGCACTTTGAGGCTAAGGAACCGGTCGTGGTAGGCTTACACCGAGAAGCGGTCCTTGCCCTAACAGTGGCAATCAAGAGGCTACGGCCGAACACGCCGAGGACGTGCCGATCGCAGGGACGAGGCAATGCCAAGTCATCATTCCGACCGTTGGGGCATTTAACGATCGGCCACCCTCACCCGAGATTGCGGGGCCTCACCGGTCGGGTTAGCTAAACCCTAACGGGGTCGGGGACGAGAAGCGTCTCGGCGTCCCCGCCATGGATGCAAGATACTTTATGCATCGGGCCGGATGATGCTACCTACCGAATTCTAACCGCCTTAACAATCAGCAAACAATCCAATTCGTGCTCAAAAGAATACATCAGACCTAGCATGGTACTACGGAACAAGAATAATTATGAGCATGCCAGGACGGAACAACCTAGCATGGACTAACATGAAAGAACAACATACGAAGTCATGCCAGTCAGGAATTCAGAACAGAGCACTTAAACTATACATGTTGATAATCACAAACAAACATACAACATCAATCACATAGAACATCGCAGGTCCACACAACCCCGGTGAAGAAATCCTTACCTTGGTGGAAGACTTCTACACACAAATTCCTAAAGCTGCGAACACTTCCGAGCTAGCTATCGAGAACCTACAAGCATAGTAACAATCACAACCATAGCCCTAAAAATATAATAAAACAACAGGCTCGGCTCGATAGCACTCACACGGCAAGTCGACACGAGGCTGGGCATCGGGCCTTTGGCGGTGATCTGGTACTGGTCGGGCGCTGGCAAAGGCGCAAGGGCTGGCTGCCTTGGCTGAGCATGGAGCATGGGGCGCACGCGCGCAGCGGGCGCTGGGCGTCGGCGTGCGACGCTGACGGCGAGCGACACGCGGGCTGGCGAGGGCGCGCGGGCGCTGGGCGTGGCGAGGCGGACGCGGCGAAGCCGCTCGACACGGGCGGCGGCGCGCGGCGCTATTCGCGTCGCTCGCTCGCGAGCGACCTGGGCGACCTGCTGCGATGGCGATCTGGGCGATGGGGTGCTCGATCGCTGGGCTTGCGACGTCGCGATCTGGGCGTGATAGAGCCGCCGACGACGGAGCGGGCTTTCTTCGGGCGAGCGGCAGGGCGATCCGGGCGCGGCAGGTTTGCCGTCGACGGAGTGGCCGATCGACGAGCTCATTTCGGCTGGGCTTCCCTCGGCTGGCGGAATGACGATGATCGAACCAAGGAGATGCAAGGAGGTTGAAAATCGACAAGAGGGCTAGGGGGAACAAGCTTGGACGGCAAAGGGGAGATTTGGAGAATGAAGAACCAAAAACCTAATTCCTTTTTTTTTTTTTTTCATTTAACCAAATGCACCAAACTCCAAGATCCAAGGTTAAACATAATATGACGCAGAAAAGAGCAACAAGAGCTCTCAATAGCTCATCCGCACGCATCCCCACAAGCTTCCTGGAGACCGGGTTCAAAACCCAGCTGCAACACATTTTCCTTTCTTTTACTTTTTGCACCAAACCTTGCTCAAACCCTTCCACAAAGCCTCACAAACCTACATAAATCCAACCAATATTTTAGCAATTAGAAAAGACATAAACGGCCCTGACGGCCCGACCAAATTACCAAAATACCCCTTGGGCATACTTGGAAGACCGGAGCGAAAACCTGGGCCGTTACAATATTCCCTCCTTTTTATGACTTTCGTCCTCGAAAGTCCTTAAGACTGGAACAGCTCAGGATAATGCAATCTCATCTCGTCTTCCCGCTCCCAAGTGGCTTCCTGAGCTCGACTCCTCCACCGAACTTTTACTAACCGAATCTCGCGACACGCAACGCGTCTTAGTCTCGAATGCAAGGATCCCCACCGCTTCTCCTCGAAGCTCAAATCCTCATTTGTTTGCAAAGGCTCAAAGTCCACAATGTGTGACGGGTCCGGCACGTACTGCCTCAACATCGATACATGAAATACATTGTGCACTGCTGACAATGACGGGGGTAGGGCTAACCGATAAGCAACTCTGCCAATTCTCTCCAGAATCTCAAACGGACCAACAAAACGGGGACTCAACTTCCCTCGCTTACCAAACCTCAAAACACCACGCATTGGAGCAACCTTTAGGAACACATGCTGGCCAACCTCAAACTCCAAATCTCGACGCCGAACATCGGCGTAACTTTTCTGCCTGCTCTGAGCTGTCAACATACGAGCTCTAATCTTTTGCACTGCTCCATTAGTCATTTGCAGCAACTCGGGACCCAAAACCTGCCTATCTCCAACCTCTTCCCAGAACACGGGGGACCGACAACGCTTACCATACAAAGCCTCGAATGGGGCCATCTGAATCGTCGACTGATAATTGTTGTTATAGGAAAACTCCATCGAGATCTGAGATATTGGTCCCAAGCGCCGGAAGTCCAACACACAAGCCCTCAACATATCCTCGAGAATCTGGTTCACCCTCTCAGTCTGCCCATGCATGCGAGGGTGAAAAGTCATCTTGAAATCGCACTCGGTGCCTAAACCTTTCGGAGAGCTCTCAGAAGCGAGAAGTGAACCACGAATCACGATCGACACAATCCTCACGGGCACACCATGGTAACGAATGATCTGCTCCAAAAACAATCTGCGCCCTTTGTTCCACGGTATAAGTGTCTCTCCGGGAATGAAGTGTGCGCTCTTGGTCAACCGATCGACTATCACCCAGATCTGAGAGAACTTCCTAGGAGTCCTTGGCAAACCAGCAATAAAGTCCATGGAGATCTCTTCCCATTTCCACTGAGGCACACTCGTGGTAGTGCAACAAACCGGTGGCCTCTGCCGGGTGCTTTCACTTGGCGACAAGTGAGACACCGGGTGACAAACTCTGCACATCTCTCTTCATTCCCATCCACTAGAAGGTGCGCAAGGTCACGATACATCTTGGTACCCCGGGGTGCCAAGCAAATGGGGAATGTGGGCCTCTCGAGAGCAACTCGCTCGCCACCACGCAATGTCCGGAACACACTACCGGCCTCTATAAGTCAACCCCACATGCGGTGAATATACGAAGTCAAAGTCTCCACAAGACTAACTCTGTCAACCAATCTCTTAAGTGCGGGGTCACTCAGCGGCTATCAATAATCCATTTGTCTAATCGATGGTCGAATCGACAATCGAGCTACCACGGCGGTAACCTCACCCAATAACACGGCAACCTCGGCCCGCTCGAACTCTTTCCGCAATCCAGTGGGGAACTCAACAACGCGCGAGTGCGACGTCTTCCTACTCAAAGCATCAACCACTACATTGGCTTTACCGGATGGTACAAAATCTCATGATCGTAATCCTTTACCAACTCTAACCATCTCTTACGCCTCATATTCAACTCCTTACGAGTAAAGCAGATACTTGAGGCTCGGTGGTCGGTAAACATCCGAATCCGCTCACCATACGGGTAATGCCTCCAAATCTTTAGTGCAAACACCACTGCCGCCAACTCCATATCATGAGTCGGGTAGTTCTCGCTCATACGGCTTCAACTGACGGGAAGCATAGGCAATGACCTTCCCGTGCTGCATCAACACACAACCCAACCCAAACTTGGAAGCATCACTGTAAACCACAAAACCACCTGTCCCCTCCGGGACTGCCAACACTGGTGCTGAAGTCAAACTGCGCTTGAGCCTGGCAAAGCTCTCATCACACCTACTGTCCCAAACAAACTCGACACCCTTCCTCGTCAGACGAGTGAGGGGCGAGGCTATGGCGGAAAAGTCCTTAACAAATCGACGATAGTAACCTGCCAAACCCAGAAAGCTGCGTATCTCAGCAACTGAAGTCGGCTTGGCCCACGAACTCACGGCCTCAATCTTCGCGGGGTCCACGGCTATACCATCTCTCGAAACCACGTGACCTAGGAAGGCCACCTGCTCCAACCAAAACTCACACTTGGAAAACTTCGCATAAAGCTGGTTTTCCCTCAAAGCTGCCAATACTCGCCTCAAATGCTCTGCATGGTCTTCCTTAGACCTCGAATAAATTAGAATATCGTCAATGAACACGATGACGAAGTTTTGTCCAAAAATGATTTGAACACCCTATCCATCATGTCCATAAACGGTGGGGCATTAGTCAATCCAAACGACATGACCACAAACTCATAGTGACCATATCTAGACACGAAAATTCGTCTTAGGAATGTCGGCATCCACGATCCATGAATCGATGGTAACCGGATCTCGAGATCTATCTTGAGAACACGGAAGCTCCACAGAAGCCGATCGAACAAATCATCAATACAGGCAATGAGATACTTATTCTTCTTTGTCACCTTATTAAGCTCGCGATAATCAATACATAAGCGCATCGAACCATCCTTCTTCTTCACAAACAGAATCTGGTGCTCCCCACGGGACACACTCGGACGGATGAACCCTCGATCTAACATCTCTTGCAAATCGAACCTTGATTCCTTCCAACTCGGCTGGCGCCATACGATCACGGAGCCTTCGAGATAGGGAGGGTCCACGGCTCAAGCTCAATTGTGAAGTCAACTCTCTCTTCGGGGCACCCCAGCAACTCTTCAGAAACACGTCCGCAAACTCACGCACGGCCGGTACCTAATCAACAGAGAAACGAGGGGCGGCTCTCCCGCACAACTTGGCTAGATAGCCCCAAGCTCCATGAGCTAGCAAACGACGAGCTTTCACGGTGACACCATCGGCGGGCAAACTCCACACCTGGACTCCACGAAACTTAAAGCTGGGCCGACCTGGCGGCCTGAACACTACTTCTTTCCGGTGGCAGTCAATCAACGCGTGGTTAGCAGCTAATCACTCCATACCAAGAATCACATCAAAACCGCTCATAGGCAGAACTATGAGCGTAGCCATAAGCAACTCTCCGGATATCTCGATCCGGCCATCCTTAATCTTATCTCTAGCTAACATATTAACTCCCGAAGGAGTTGCAACAGACAACTCAAAACCTAGAGGCTCTAAACTTAACTTAGAATGTTCAGCAAACAACACAGATACAAATGAATGCTAGAACCAGAATCAAACAAGACAAATGCGCAGTGATCTAAAACAAGAAGCGTACCTGCCACAGCGGCATCCGTACGCTCGGCCTCCTAACGGGTCGTAGCAAACACCCGACCCTGCTGCTGCGCTGGCTGAGCTGCCATAGCTGGCTGATCACAAAAATGGGCCATGTGCCCCTCTCTACCACAACGAAAGCACAATCTGGGTCCAGTCTGACAAGCTCTAGCGTGGACTTTCCCACAAGTGGCACATGCGGGAACTTGCCTGGGACCGCCCTGCTGGCGAGGCTGGAAACGGGCTGGAACTCTTCATTTGGTCTCGGTTCGACATCGTCCTTGGCGGCGCTGGCCGCCTCCTGAAATCAAACTTCCTCTTCGCCCCACTTGGGTGGGACGGGGAGTTTGCTGGAGAGCGGCAACAATCCGCTCAACAGGATACTTCCCATTATATATAGTCGCTAACTGAACAGCTATAGCATATGTGTCAGGGGCCTGAGCCCTGACATCCTGAGAAACACCCTGTCTCAAACCAGATATGAACTTCCGGATCTTTAACTCAGGGGTGGCTATCAACTGCGGAGCAAAATATCCATCTCCGAGAACTTTCTCTCATATTCCTCAATAGAATCAGAACCCTGCTTCAGGTTCTGGAAAAGCTCCACCATCTTCTCTTGAGCCTCATCACTGATGTACTTGACCTTGAATTCCGACTTGAAGAACTCCCAAGTAGCAGGTGGTGACCCAGCTGGTCTCTCACTCAAGGTGAACTCCCACCACCATCTCGCTGTGCCTTCTAGCACATGAGCCGCACACCTCGGCCTCTGAACATCGGGGCACACCATAATCAGGAAGGTGTACTCCAAATGGGCAATCCATCTGGCTACCGCTAAAGCATCTCCTGTGGCATCAAACTTCTCAGGCTTCCACTTCACGAAGTCTTTCAACCATCTACCCAACTCCTCGGCACCCTCTGCAACATCTGCCTCTGGGGCTACTTGCTCCTGTGGAGCTGGGGGTACTGCTGCGCCCTGCTGAAACATGCGGGTCAACTGCTTAATCTAAGCTCGGGACTCTTCCCGCTGCGCTGCCAACAAGGCCTGGGTCTCTGACCTCTGGTCACTCAACAGGCTGACCATCATAGCCCTCATAGAATAAGCAAATTGCGCTCCAGAGCGATCTCACACGGCGCTCGATCGCGCCTCGCGCCTCCTCTAGGCGCAACAGGGGGAGCTACTGGTGGAATGCCATCAGTCTCAGCTTGGGACGATGTCCCAGCAACATCAGATCCGATCCTGACACCTCGGCTTCCTCTCGGGCGTCCTCTTCCGGCGCGGGTAACTATCATGCTGGCGATCTACACCCAAACCAATAACGAGTCAGAACCTGCTCGTCCCCGCTCTACAACACTAAACAAGGCATACACTAGATAAAAGGTATTGTAAATTCTTAACCCCTTTTCTAAAACTGTAAACTTAAGCGCACTGATGACCGCTTGAGTCTTGATGATCATGGGAAAACGACCTACAACAAAAGGTCAGTCTACAGAATCTATGACTCTGAGCTCTGATACCAACTGTAAAGACCCGACCCAAAAGGGGCTCTAAATGGGCCTTTACCCCAATGCATGTATTCAAAATAAAAGGCAATATGCAACAGAAATGTTCCAAGTACCTGTCCCTGTTTCCAAGCACCTGTTTCAGATTCCAAGTAAAAACAGAAACGTTCAACAATCAAAACAATTTACTCTAAAACCTGTCCCTGTTTCCAAGCACCTGTTTCAGGATAAATACATTTCTAAAAGCATACTCTGATTAGAGATTTATTTAAACCATTCAAACCTTCCACAAGTACAACTATGCTGAAATCCATAAAACATAAGAAAACATCCTAGGGCTCCGTGCCCGTCTACATGCATTCAGGGGAAATAACAAAAGTCAAGAGTCATGATATAATAAAATGGTCAGAGATGACAGCAGGGCCCATGATCATAGCTCCTCCTTCAGCCATCCTGTCTCGCTCCTTGGTTACCTATGGAAACCACAAAATAAGGGTGAGTAACGAGTTACTCAGTAAGAATCCCCAACCGGGGTACAATACGATGCACATGGTCATCAAGATGAGTGTATGCAAGCTGTGAATATAAACACAGAATAGAGCACATAGCTTAGCCCACACTTGGGCCTCGGATGCCAACTCAGGGTCTTAGTCCGAAAACAAACCTCCACACAAATCGTCCTATACGAGAAACAAATCCCAGCCTCAGCCTGTCTACTGTCAAATGAAAGGTACACTAGCTCAAGATCCCAAGGAGCTCTCCAATCGGCGCTGTAATGAGCGTAAGCATGCACCGCGTGCTACTGCAGACTATGGGGGGTGCCGGGTCTAGTGGCAAAAGCCGCCCATGTCCGGCCACCACGCCTAACTAAATCTACGGATCGGTGTCACGACATAGGGGTGTGAGACACGGACACGTGAACTATATCGGCTGAACCACCGCACCTGAGGCTAAGGAACCGGTCGTGGTAGGCTTACACCAGAAGCGGTCCTTGCCCTAACAGTGGCAATCAAAGGCTACGGCCGAACACGCCGAGGGCGTGCCGATCGCCGGGGCGAGGCAATGCCAAGTCATCATCCGCACCGTTGGGGCATTTAACGATCCGCCACCCTCACCCGAGATTGCGGGGCCTACCGGTCGGGTTAGCTAAACCCTAACGGGGTCGAGGGACGGAGAATCGTCTCGACGTCCCCGCCATGGATGCAAGATACTTTATGCATCGGGCCGGATGATGCTACCTACCTGAATTCTAACCTGCCTTAACAATCAGCAAACAATCCAATACGTGCTCAAAAGAATACAGCAGACCTAGCATGGTACTACGGAACAAGAATGATTATGAGCATGCTAGGACGCAACAACCTAGCATGGACTAACATGAAAGAACAACATACGAAGTCATGCGATCAGAATTGAGCGAGCACCTAAACTATACATGCTGATAATCACAAACAAACATACAACATCAATCACATAGAACATCGCAGGGTCCACACAACCCCGGTAAGAAATCCTTACCTTGGTTGGAAGACTTCTACACACAAATTCCTAAGCTGCGAACACTTCCGAGCTAGCTATCGAGAACCTACAAGCATAGTAACAATCACAACCATAGCCCTAAAAATATAATAAAACAGTGAGGCTCGGCTCGGGAGCACTCACACGGCACGACGACACGAGGCTGGGCACTTCTTTGGAGGGCGTGGCGGTGGACTGGCGGGCGGCGGCGGGCGCTGCGCTGGCGCTGGCTGGCGCCGCTGGCGCGCTGGGCATGAGCTGGGGCACGACACGGGCGCGTGGCGCTGGGCGTGCGATGCAGACACGGGCGAGCGACATGGCGCTGGCGAGGGCGCGCGGGCGCTGGGCGTGCGAGGCGGACGCGGGCGAGCGAGCGCGACGACACGGCGGCGCGCGCGCGGCGCGATCGGCGTCGGCTCGCGAGCGACTGGGCGACTCGCTGCGATGGCGATCTCGGGCGGGTGCTCGTTTCTTGGGCTGGCTGGGCTTGCGACGCGGCGATCTGGGCGTGACGGGAGCCGCCGACGACGATTTGGCTGAATTTCTTTGGGCGACGGCGAGGGCGATCTAGGCGCGACAGGGGCTGCCGTCGACGGAGCTGGCTGATGCGACGAGCTCGGCTGCTGGGCTTCCCTCGGCTGGCCAGAATGACAATGATCGAACCAAGGAGATGCAAGGAGGTTGAAAATCGGCAAGAGGGCTAGGGGGAACAAGCTTGGACGGCAAATGGGAGATTTGGAGAATTAAGAACCAAAAACCTAATTCCTTTTTTTTTTCATTTAACCAAATGCACCAAACTCCAAGATCCAAGGTTAAACATAATATGACGCAGAAAGAGCAACAAGAGCTCTCAATAGCTCATCTGGCACGCATCCCCACAAGCTTCCCTGGAGACCCGGGTTCAAAACCCAGCTGCAACACATTTTCCTTTGTTTTACTTTTTGCACCAAACCTTGCTCAAACCCTTCCACAAAGCCTCACAAACCTACATAAATCCAACCAATATTTTAGCAATTAGAAAAGACATAAACGGCCCTGACGGCCCGACCAAATTACCAAAATACCCCTTGGGCATACCTGGAAGACCGGAGCGAAAACCTGGGCCGTTACAGTAAAACTTCAAATTTGCAAGGATCTCCTAAAGAGATCATGATCAATTTTTTTTTACCCATTGAATATGACATATTTGGTGATTTAAGCATAAAAAATGATTAATTTCAACTTTGTCTAAGGATTGTTCTGTCTAGGCTGAGGTATTTAAGTTGACAGAAATGGAACACCTCTACCTAGAAACTAACCTGAAAGTTGAATTAATTGAATTAGAATCCAAAGTCAAAATTACATAAAGTCTAGTAGGCTTTCTTTAAACTTTCGAAAAATAAATATTATTTTGCATAGAAAAGCAAAGTTTACCATGATATACTTTAGAAAGTATACAAAACTTTAAAGAACTTGAAGTTCATGTATTAAGATATGTGTATACTAATTGGTATAAATAGTTATATCATGACAATGTGTTGTACACAAGTGTTGCCTATATATATATATTAGACATGCAACCTACCATAAATACTCCCAATACAATTAGCTTATGACTAGAAGCCAAATATATTCCATCTACAAATTTTTAATGTGCATTAACTGTTTAAATTGCTCCACCACAATATACTAAATCCAGTCTCCAGATGAGACTAGAAATATATATTTTCTTAATTATTAGATATCTTGAACCCTTGTTGGGTTATGTTTATTACACAATATGCTAATTGATATTGATGAGCAAAAGTTTTCCAACATTAGGGGGAGAATTGAGAAAAGTTGGAAAAATACTCATTTAGATCTTCATACAGATCAATGTGAACCAGAAGTTCAAAGACAAATTATATATTGTCTTATTTAAGTATTTTATGTATCATTGTGAACCAGAAGTTCAAATGATAATTCATTTGAAAATCAAATGCTAGATGTATTTAGAGGTGATAAAGAAAGTAATTAAGATGCAAATGCATCATCAAGAATTGATATTACAACATGTTGTCACAACTAATAATTTATCACATGCTTGAAGCATAGTAGAGTAATGAGTTCCAAAGGTAAAATTTCTCGAGAATGTGGATTTCCAGAAGAAATCTTAAATTTGACTAGTCAAACGAATGTTGAAAATGTATATGAGAATAATAAAGAGATCTCGATCAGTTATGTCATGACATGGAAAAATGGAACCAAATTGATATAGTTGTTGACAACATTCTGAGTTATAATGTTGTTCTTGATATTATTTATGAAAGTGAGAATTCTGACATAGATTTGTCAAAGACTGTCGACACTTAAATGATTATCTATAGTAGTAAGAAGCAATATAAATAGAATTACACTCACTTTCAAAACAAAGAGTTCTGGACTTGTACTCCATACCTCTAAAGATGTAAACACATGTTTGATGAAAATGAGTATTTGTTTATAAAAGAAATGAAAAAAAAGGTCATGAGATAAAACAAGACTTGGTACACAAAAGTTCTTGTAAAGACCTGATATTGATTGTGAGGAGAAATATTCTCTTATGGTGGATGCAATAACTAACATCAAACTATCTAATCATCCTGACATATGTAAAAAAATCATGCACATCTTATGAATATAATTCTAAAGAAACCACAATCAGGATTTATTATTATTTATGTATATATATTGGTGATATAAATATGATAGAAATTCTTGAAGAGCTTCTAATTTCAATAGAATATATATTATGAAAGAATTTGAGTTGTAAGATTTCAAAAAATAAAGTGTTGCATTGGCTTTCAAATTAAATATTTAGCAGATGAAATATTTAATTATCAATTATTTCATAATTTTTTTTTATATCGAGATTTTATGTATATAAAAACATATCTCTTGAACACTCGAATGATGTTTTGTAACTTAATATAAAGAACAACATTTTACATGCTCGAGAAGATGTTGATCAATAAATACTTGGTCCTTGATCAAGTGTCGTATCTTATTGCAATAACTGCACTTATGATTTCTAACAAATTGAACCTTGATTATCTAATTAGTTATGCAGATAAGAGAAATTTATTTGATCCTCACAAAGCTAGATCTGAAGCTAATTATCTATTTACATGTGAATGAATCGTTATATCATGAAGATTCGTAAAGCAATAGTATTTACAAAGACATTGATTACTGCAACATTCGAGAAATAGATTCTTAAAGTTGGAATGCAAACTCAAAGTGATGCTTTTATGAGGGGGAGCAAAAGTATTGCACTCTTTTTCCCTTGACTAAGGTTTTTCCCAATGGGTTTTCCTAGCAAGGTTTTTAATGAGGCAATACTTGTTCAAGTACATAAACTTGTATACAATAGATAGCTAATGGGGAGTGTTATGAATAATAGCTATCCTATTTTTAGATAATCTAACTACCCCACTCACCACTAATGGGTATTCTTTCCCTATTACCCACTACCCCTTAGTTTTAGCCACGATTGATTATCTAATAGCCAACTTAACATCTTCACAACACTATAAATATAAGTGTTGAAATGCTTGTAGATGACACCATTGAATAAGAATTCTTATAATTTTCTCTCTATATTCTCTTTTCTACTTATGATCTTTACTTACTTTCATATCAGTTTATAACAATTTAAATAATTTTGAGATTTTTGCTTGTAAATAATAAAAACACCTATAAATTTCAAGATTTGTATGAGTAAACATAGAGATTGAGATCTATTTTTACATAATTAAAAAAATAATAAAATCCAAAATTTGGGGTATTGCCTTAGATCTATGTAATAATTATTAACTACAAAAAAACAACAAATTACAAAAAATAGGGGTGTTTATAATTCCATAGAAGTGTCAATATTATTACATATTAATTAGTATATTTTATTGATAATTCTTTGACTTACGATAACTATGAATATGAATGTATAAAAGGTATTAGAAATTAGGTTCTTTTTTTAATAAAATAAAAATTACTATCAAGATTTTATAATGACTAGTTTAACCAAATAATTTTATTTTTATTTTTGAATTCATTATTTTTTAATGAATAAAATCTTGGTATTTTTTGAAATTTCTTTTTATTATTTAAATCTAACAAATCTTGAAAAAAAGTTATTAAAGCTCTACAAATATTTTAGATTAGTCCAACTTCATTTTTGTGGTGTGAAATTTTTTTTCTCATATTTTTTTTAATTAAACAATATTTAAATGGAAAATTTGACCTCGTGATTATTATGTCGTATCATTCAAACTTCGTTTCTTTTGAATATAAACATTAATATGATCAAGGGTGTATAATATTAATTTTATATCACTTTCATTTTATTTATGTAGTGGTATATTTACATACTTATGTTAATAGGTAAAGATTTGAGAATAATTGTTTAAAAAAAAAAGAAAAAAAAATTGAGAATAATTTATTGTTAAAAAAAAAAAAGAATAGATAATAAAATAAAATAAAAAAATCAGATACTTTAACATCTCATCTCCTCCCTCTCCACCCGAAACAAGGTTTTTCTGCCATTTCATCTTATTTCCCTACACCCCAAACAAGGTAAGGTTTTTCTACTATCAACATCTCATCTCATCTCATTTCACCAAACACCCTCAAAAGACTTTTTCAAATGTCTAATTTCATTTGGGGATTATGTTTTTTTAAAAATTTTTAATTTAAAGATTTTTGAAAGTTATTAAACAAAATTTTAAAAGTTCTTGAAGTGAATCTATAATTATATTATTGAACAAATCAACAGTCAATTAATAGGAAGGGTACGATGGTCAATTACAATCTATTTATTTGATTAGTTAATCATAAATTTACAGGTTTAGGCATTTATTTAAACTCCTTAATGTTAGATATTTGTTTATTAAGTTTTCAAATGCAGTCATTTCCCTAATTAACCCCTTCAATTATTTTTATCACCCTTGGGCTTGGTGGGATATTTGCTAAGAATAATATTATATATGTTTGTTGGGATATTTGCACGGCACTTGGGCTTGGTGGCCTAAAAAAGGGCAAGGCCAAATGAGCCTATCGGTGTTGAAGACAAGTCCAAATGCATTTCAAGAGTACCCGGATAGGACCTAAGTAAGCCCAAGAGTCCCTAGGTATCAAATGTAGGATTGTATGATAGGGATGATAGGTAAGTGATGATTTTATCATGTTTGCTAAAAAGTATAAAGCACTTGTCTATTAGCTACCTACTTGTGCTAGCCCATTAGACATTCAAGAGAAGATTTAATGGAGAGATCATGACATGATACATTAGGTTAACATAAGATCTCATGTATGTTTAAAGAGGAGTTAGGAATAGCCTTCTTACTAATGCATACGTAGCCCAGAGTTCAGTATAATAACTCGCAGTAGGAGCTGGTTTCACTATAAATCAATGAAAGCACAAATAATCATTAGAAATAGGGAAGTATATATGAAGTCATGCTTAACCATAAATACATAGATATCATCATTCCACATTTATTTATCCAACCGGAGCCTTATTTAAATTATAAATTCAGATTAAGTGCATGATAAATGATGGTAAGAAAATTAATACATGTTCCACTATAACCTAAACTCCCTCTCGGAACTCAACTCGTCGGTACATTGCCCGTGAGTTTGTAATTTAACAAGTGATCTCCATGCTATTAGTGAGATGGTTATTCCTAAGCGTCTCTCTAAGAATGCGAAAGACTAAGCATTGCCTAGTGATTACAGTTGGGTTGATCTCTTGTTGTTCCCTTTTTCATGGCGAACGGTAAGCGGGCCAAGGTGTGTTGCCAATCGACCATTGCTAATGCTAAAAAACCGCCATAATTAATTAATATATATATCTTCCTTTATCCCTAACTTATCTTGATTGCTTGATCATTCCCTAACTCGTGCTAAATGTGTCCTAAATACTATGCATGAGGATGCGAATGAAGTATACTCTCTGAAGGCAACATTCATAATATCAAATTCAAAGAGTAGCGTTACAACCTACTCCTAGAAATGTTGTATACAAGCAATTAAATTCTAATTATAAAAACAATAGGTAATCATGATAAAAAATGGGTTGTTGAACGTAGACGTCACTGCCACTTGCGACTTCCGAATTTCAACAGACAAGATGGTACTAGCTTGCTAGAGTTCCACAAACAACGAACATGGTCCAGGGTTCAATCGAGACCGCTATACTACCTCACAATCTATAAAGATAAACCCCAAAAGAACTATCACACCTTGTTCATCGATCATTCACATATTTATAGGTGATGTCATTTCATGTGGTCCAAGTATGATCCTCGAGAGAATCTTTGGAGTTGATTTTTGGTTTTATGGCGAATCAAATTATCTTCCTATATTCCCATGATTCTTGCCATATTGGTCAATTAACACGTGTGTCCTTCCAAAGTATTTTGTTCGTGCATTTTGATAGTATTAATAAATGTAAAATGAAATAGTGAAACAATAAAATCTCGGTTCTTAACCTTCCAACCTTTCTAAAACCTATTACAGAGATCGTCTTTTATAAGCTTCTTCGCTAACTCTCGGCATATTCCAGAATAGGCACGAATCAATCAACGTGACATCTTTCCTTATATAAACTTGTAAGGGCCCGACCCGAATGGGGCACTAAATGGGCCCTTACCCCAATGCATGCATTCAAAGTAAAGGACATTAATCAGACATGATTTCGGATTCCAATTAAAACAAAAACATTCAAAATAACCCCTTTAAAAACTAGACAATTTCCTAGAACCCGTCCCCTGTTTCCAAGCACTGTTCCAAGATAAATACATTTCCAAAGTTTACTCGATCAGAGATTTACTAAAAACCATTCAAAACACTGTTCAGATACAAAATGTTTGGAATCCACAAAACATTTACAAAACATCCTAGGGCTCTGTGCGTGCTACATGCATTCAGTGGGAAACAAAACATAAAGAGTCATAATACAAAAATCGAGTTGGAAGAGATGGGCCCCATGATCACAGCTCCTCCTTCACCATCTGTCTCGCAACTTGGTTACTCGTGGAAAAACCACAGTAAGGGTGAGTAACGAATTACTCAAGAAGAATCCCCAACCGGGTACAATCACGATATACATGGTCATCTCGATGAGCATATGCAAGCTATGAATATAAACACAGAATAGAGCACATAGCTTAGCCCACACTTGGGCCTCGGATGCGGCTTAGGGTCTTAGTCGGAATAATATCACCACACGATCCAATATATAAGTCGCCCTATACGAGAAATAAGTCCCGGCCCACACATCTCACTGTCGGCGACGAAAGGTACATCGCTCAAGATCCCGAGGAGCTCTCGGTCGGCTTTGTAATGAGCGTAAACATGCACCGCGTGCTCTACGCAGACCATGGGGGTGTCGGGCCCAGAGGCAAGTCGCGCCCATGTCGATCCACCACGCCTAACTAAATCTTTGGATCGGTGTCACCGACATAGGGTGTGAGACACGGACACGTAAACTATGTCGGCTGAACCACAACACACGAGGCTAAGGAAACGGGTCGTGGTAGGCTTACACCAGAAGTCGCCTTACCTTAACAGTGGCAATCGGTGGGCTACGGCCGAACACGCTGAGGACGTCTTCAGAAAGACCCGACCGAATGGGGCTCTAAATGGGCCTTTACCTCAATGCATGCATACAAATCAACACTAGAATTTGCAATAGGGTTGTTTTGGATTCTAAGTAAAAACCAAAACCGGCAAGAGTTCATTTAAAAGTCAATACAAAATTCTTGAAACTTTGTCCCTGTTTCCAAGCACTGCTCCAAGACAAATACATTTCCAAAACTTACTCGATCAGAGATTTATTAAAAACATACAACTTTACAACATTTACAACAATGCTAGAATCCGGAAATACATTCATAAAACAACCTAGGGCTTCGTGCCCAACTACATGCATTCAGAGGACATTTAAAACATAAATACAAGACATAAGACTCGAGAGTTGAACAACGGGTTTTCCATGATCACGCCTCCTCCTCCACCATCCCGCCTCGCGCCATGGTTTCTGAAAGATAAGTAAGGGTGAGTAACGAATTACTCAAGTAAGAATCCCAACCGGGGTACAATACGATATAATCAATCATCTAGTACCAAAGCATGCAAGCAAACGACTACCAACACGGATCATAGCTCAACGAGCTTACAAAGAAAGATCTGGAGTCATCGGAAGTCTCCTACTTCCGGCCTAATGATTGGTTATCCTAACCAATCTCGGGACATCTCTCGAGGGTCTTTCTCCTCACCGGTTGATCACTCAAAAACCGATCCCAAGGATGTCCTCAAGGGCCTCTTACCCTTGCTAATAGATCCGGACTATCGGAGAGTACCCAAGTCCGGCTATAAACTGGAAGGAATGGTGTACTCACGAACATTAGCCCGGGGGAGCTCTCCGAACCGGCACCTAACGCGTGTGCGCGCGCACACCGCATGCTCTTCTCGCAACCGGCGTAAATGCGGGGCCTAAGGGCAAACTACGCGGGCCGTGTACGCATGCCTAAGACTCGGAAGCGGTGTCGCGATCACGATGAGCGCGAGGGCCTCGGCGCTCATCTCATGCGGCATGGTCCACCGACACGAAGCTAAGAACCGGCCAGTAAGGAGCTTACACCGTTAAGCGGGGTTCCGCTCTAGCGAGCTACAAACTAGGCTATGCAGAAGTGGGTAGCTAATTCCACAACCTACTGGCTGGGGGGTAGCAAGATATGTTATGCTGCGCACACTTTATTCCCGACCTGAGCTAAATCCACCTTAGTGACCGGGGGGGAAGCAAGATACGTTATGCTTCACACACTACTCCCGATTAGTGGGGACAAAGTACGTTATGTCCGCTCAGCCTCTAGATGATGACAAACCCTACAACTCTATCTAAGAGTACAGAGCAAAAAGCAATGATTACTTGCTAGCAAACAAAGACCGACATCAATCACACTACCTAGCATGATACTACGAGCTTAGCAGAATCACAAGCATCTTTGTGAGAACAAACCTAGCATGGCACTAACATGTAATATCAAGCAAACATGCTAGCAAGAAAACAATCAAAGCTGCTCTATTATTATCATGCTCATGACAGTCAGCAAACAAGCAGGGCAAAATCATGACAATATCGCAGGGCCCACACAACTCCGGTAAGAAATCCTTACCTGGTCGGAAGGCAACAACACACAATAAAATTAACTGCGATCGAACCCGAGCAACCTATAACGAGCCAAGCAAACACATCAATAATCATAAAATAGCCCTAAATACTCTAAAATAAACAGGGCTCAGCTCGAGAGCAACTCACGAGGCACGGCTGACACTCGGGACGGGGCATTTGCCACTGCTAGGCGGTGATGATGGTGCAGACAGCGTACTGGGCGCAGGTCAAGCTGGGGGCTCGCTGGGGGAGAGAGAGAGAGAGAGAGAGGAGAGAGAAAATTGATTTTGGGAAAAAAATAAAAGAAAAAGGGAAATAAAAAGGAAAAATGGGAAATAAAAGGGAAAAATGGGATTTTAATTCCATTTTCCATCCTTATCCACTTAAAACCTAAAAATCCCATTTCCCGGCTTCCTCCTTCGAGACCCGACCGAAGCAATCTTTTCCAATCAATCAAACTCACTTAAATCCAACTCCCAAAGCAACACTAAGGGCTCGGGCTCGAATCCCAAAAGAATCTCACAACCAACCATCACTTTGCCGAAACCCAAACCACAACCGAGCATCCAACCGACTAGCCCAAACACCACGGGACTCGTAGCCACCAACAAACAAGCCTCGACAAAGGCAGGAATTACCTCGAAGCCCTGAAGACAACAAATCCTGCCCGAAGAGCCAAAAGACCAAAATACCCCCAAGGGTCCAAACGGCTCTAAAACCCAACCAAACAACCAAATCTTGACCGAAGGCACCTCAAAAAGCGGAATAGGAAATCGGCGATTGCGTGCCGATAAGCGGGGGCGAGGCAATGCCAAGTCATCATCCCGACGGTTGGGGCATTTAACGATCTGCCACCCTTACCCAAGATTGCGGGCGTGCGCTTAGGTTAGCTAATCCTCACGGGGTCGAGGGACGGAATGACTTGCTCGGCGTCCCCGCCATGGATGCAAGGTACTTTATGCATCGGGCCGGATGATGCTAACTACCCGCAACTCTAACTCCGCCCTAGCAAGCAACAAACAATTCCATAAAATCCAATACGTGCTCAATAAGAATACAACGAGCCTAGCATGATACTACGAAGCAAGGAACAGATACGAGTATTCTAGAAAGGATCAACCTAGCATGGATTAACATGAGAATTAATCAGGAACAACATGCTAATCGGGTATTCAGAATTGAGTACCTAGCTATACATGTCAATAAACACAAACAAGCAATCAATCAGCAATCACATATAATATCGCAGGTCCACACAACTCGGAAGAAATCCTTACCTTGGTGGGGACGAATACACGGAAACCTAGGCTGCGAACGAACCCGAACTAGCTACAGGGAACCTAACAAGCACAACACAATTACACACAATATCTAAATAAAATAAAATAAAATAAAATAAAATAATTAGGCTCGGCTCTCACTCGGCTCGGCTCGGCTTGGCTCAGCTCGGCTTGGCTTGGCAGCTCGGCTCGGCAGCAGGACACGCGACACGGCGCTGGGGCGCGGCTTGGCGACACGGCTCGACGACGAGCGCCACGGACACGTGGCGGGGCGCGCCGCGCGCAGCGAGCGATGCAGAGGCGCGAGGGCGCGCGCATGGTGTCTGGCGAGGCTCGGCGCAACTGCGCGGCCGACAGAGCACGATCTGTGGGCGAAGGAGACAACCCAAAATCGAACGATCCACGGGGATTCGACGAGCGATTCTTTGATGGAGAACTTCCCTACACTAGCTGCACACAAACCACCCAGAAAATCACTTCACCACGGCCGTGAAACGAAGCCCGAAACCAAGGGGAAAGAAATCGGATTTTTTGAAGGAAAGGAAGAAGAGGAAGAACTTACCAGCTGCTCGGAGGGAGAATGGGCTTCGAATTGGAGAAAAGGAGCTCGGAATTGGCAGGTCGGCGAGGGAGAAAATCGCGAAGGAACGCAGTCGGTCGGAGAAGAAAATCGCGAAGGAAATGGGGAAGACGAAGGAGAAGCTCGGGCGAGCTGGCCTTTTAAACCAAAACGCGCATCAAACAGGCATATGTATTAGATCGCGCGTTTAGATTAACAAACGCGCCCAGAGGCTCGGCTGGCAGCGCCCCCTGCCTAGCACGCGACACGTCCTGGCTTGAATCTCACTCAACGCGCTATTTAATTCCCTATTTATTTTTACCTTTTCCCAAGCCCAAATGTCTTCACCAAAATTCTCGATCCCATTCAAATCGACTCATAATTTTTCCGGCAATTAACAATTACATAACCGGCCCTGTCGGCCCGACCCAAAATTACCAAAATGCCCCTGGGCCTCCCGGAAAGACCGGGATGAAATTTCTGGGTCGTTACACTTATCCCAATGCATGCATTCAAAGTAAAGGACATTTAGACAGACATGATTTCGGATTCCAATTAAAACAAAAACATTCAAAATAACCCCTTTAAAAACTAGACAATTCCCCTGGAACCTGTCCCTATTTCCAAGCACCTGTTCCAAGATAAATACATTTCCAAAGTTTACTCTGATCAGAGATTTACTAAAAACCATTCAAAACACATTCGGATACAAAATCTTTGGAATCCACAAATATTTACAAAACATCCTAGGGCTTCGTGCCCGGCTACATGCATTCAGGGGAAAACAAAACACAAAGAGTCATAATACAAAAATAAGAGTTGGAAGACTGGGCCCCATGATCACAGCTCCTCCTTCAGGCATCCTGTCGCGCACCACGATTACCTGTGGAAAACCACAGAATAAGGGTGAGTAACGAATTACTCAGTAAGAATCCCCAATCGGGGTACAATACGATATACATGGTCATCTCGATGAGCGTATGCAAGCTATGAATATAAACAAAGAATAGAGCACATAGCTTAGCCCATACTTGGGCCTCGGATGCCAACTAGGGTCTTAGTCCGGAAATAATATCACACACGATACGCCTCTATACGAGAAACAAGTCCGGCCTCGGCTCTCTCGTCGGCGAAAGGTACATGGCTCACAATCCCGAGGAGCTCTCTGGTCGGCGCTGTAATGAGCGTAAGCATGCACCGCGTGCTACTGCAGACTATGAGGGGTGCCGGGTCTAGAGGCAAGCTGCCCATGTCCAGTCACCACGCTTAACTAAATCTTTGGATCGGTGTCACTGACATAGAGGTGTGAGACCTGGACACGTAAACTATGTCGGCTGAACCACCGCACTTTGGGGCCAAGGAACGGTCGTGGTAGGCTTACACCAGAAGCCGTCCCCGCCTTAACAGTGGCAATCGGGGCTACGCCAAACACGCTGAGGACGTGCCGACTGCCGGGGACGAGGCAATGCCAAGTCATCATCCCGACCGTTGGGGCATTAACAACTGCCACCCTCACCCAAGATTGCAGGGCCTACCGCTTAGGTTAGCTAATCCCTCACGGGGTCCAGGGACGGAATGACTTGCTCGACGTCCCTGCCATGGATGCAAGGTACTTTATGTATCAGGCCCGGATGATGCTATCTACCTGCAATTCTAACCTGCCCGAGCAAACAGCAAACAATTCCATAAAATCCAATACGTGCTCAATAAGAATACAACGAGCCTAGCATGATACTACGAAGCAAGGAACAGATACGAGCATGCTAGAAAGGAACAACCTAGCATGGATTAACATGAGAATTAAATCAAGAAAAATCATGCTAATCGGGAATTCAGATTAGTGAACCTAGCTACACATGTCAATAAACACAAACAAGCAATCAATCAGCAATCGCATAATATATCGCAGGGTCCACACAACTCCGGTAGGAAATCCTTACCTTGGCCGGGGACGATTACACAAAAACCTAGGCTGCGAGCGAACCCGAACTAGCTATCGAGAACCTATCCATCACAACACAATTACACACAAAATTCTAAATTAAATTAAATATAATAAAATAAAATAAAATAAAATAAATAGGCTCGGCTCGGCTCGGCTCAGCTTGGCTTGGCGGCTCGGCTCGGCAGCAGGACACGCGACACGGCGTTGGGGCGCGGCTTGGCGACACGGCTCGGCGACAGGCGCACGGACACGGCGCTGGGTCGTCGCGCAGACGAGCGATGCAGAGGCGCGAGGGCGCGCGCGCGGTGTGCGGCGAAGCTCGGCGACACTGCGCAGCGACAGAGCACGAAAACAGAGGCGATGGAGAAATCCCAAAATCGAGCGTTCCACGGGGATTCGACGAGCGATTCTTTGATGGTGAACTCCCCTACACTAGCTGCACACAAACCATCCAGAATTTCACTTCACCACGGCCGGGAAACGAAGCCCGAAAGTAGGGGGCTCGAATCGAAGAAGAGAAGAAGAAAGGAAGAAAAACTTACCTTCAGCCCGGAAAAGAATCGACCTCTGAGCTGGGGAAGACAACCACGATCGAATCAGAGCTGGAGAAGGAAGAAATCGCTGGAAATCGCCGGTCGGTCAAAGGAGAAACGAAGAAGAATTCGCGAGGAAGAAGAAGCTTCGGGCGAGCTCTGCTTTTATACCAACCGCCTTCGAAGACAAGGATATAGGGAAGCTGGCGCGTTTAGAAGCACAAAGACGCCCAGTGGCTTGGCTGGCAGCGCCCCTTGCCTAGCACGCGACACGTCCCTGGCTCGAATCTCACTCGACGCGCTATTTAATTCCCTATTTATTTCCACATTCTTCCAAGCCCAAATGCCTTCACCAAAATTCCCGATCCCATTCAAATCGACTCATAATTTTTCCGGCAATTTAAAATTTCAAAACCGGCCCTGTCGGCCCGACCCAAAATTACCAAAATGCCCCTGGGCCTCCCGGGATGAAATTTCCGGGCCGTTACAAAACTTGTCGATTGTGTTTTTATCTGTTTAAGGCAAGAATCTCTTGATTTCAGCAATCCGTCTCGTAATTGTCTGGTTAGTCAACTTCTTACTTCCATTTGATTATTTCCTTATTTTGCTTGAAGTTCTTTGGCAATTCCCGAGCATAATTATTCGCATTCGCGCGTCTCAAATCTCAACTCCGCATTACGTCACAAGCGTCAATTCCTGCAAAACAGTTTGTCAGAATAAGCCTTGCTAAATACATGTTAAGTGTGCTAATTTATTCATTTTAATCGCTAATTCACATATCACAATTTATTCCCCTAATGCATAAGAATTAACATAAACCTTTTCCTCTTTATTTTAACCTCATTTGAATTTAACCTTAATTGATAACCGCAAACAATGATCCAAAATTATCCTGAATTCTAACTCTATTTGAGAGTCATCACCATAACGTTGCTTTATCTTCTATATCGACTCGCAAACATCTTTCCTGCACATTTCTCAAATTTAGTCTATACATATGATTTCTTCCCATCTCTACTCGAGAGACTAAATGTTCTTTCTTGTCCCTCAAATGCAACTATCGGTATTTCAAAAATACAGAATAATGCTTCTCTATGAGTTGCCTCAAACTCAAAATATTTGTGTTTGAGATCTGGTACATAATAGAGATCCTGGATTGACCGTATCAAGCCATCCTTCTACACAAAAGAAATCATACCTTTTCCTTTTAACTTTAATTTTGACGCATCGCCAAAAGAAACATGACCATCTTCAATTTTTACGCATCTCTTTGAACAGATGCTCGTGTCCACACATATGGCTGTTTGCCCCTGATTCGAGATACCACACAGTATCATTATTGTCGCTTCCTTCTTTATGCGCCATTAAAAGGACACCTTCATTTCGCACTGTTTTTTACTGCTAAGTTGCTTGTTTCTTCAACCTTTTTATCCACATAACAATCTCTCGCAAAATGCCCTTCTTCACCGCAATTGTAACATTTTTCGAAATAACAATCACTCGCATCGTGACCATACTTGTGAAACTTGTAGCATTCAATATTTGACTGATTTGATCTACCGCCTCTTCCTGGACCGCATCCTCTTCCGCGCTAATTCGCTTGACTCGTGTGTCCATTTGTCGCATTATAACTATTTTTTTTATTACTATGACCATATTCACGACCTCCACGACCTCTACTCTGAAAGTTTTTAGAATAGAGTACCTCTTCATCTTCGATTGACGCTTTAGTTTGAAGCGCTTGCTCTAGTGTTTCTTCTTTCTTCTTATTCTTGCGTTGCTCCTGTGCTTCAAGAGAACTAGCAAGCTCGTCAATAGTGAGCATCGCAAGACCCTTTGACTCCTCTATCGCGCATACCACATTCTTGAAATTATTCGTTAATGATCGCAAAATCATTTCAACAACTCATGCATCCGTTCACTTTTCGCCATTGCGATTGAGTTGATTCACCACTATATGCACATGCGCGATGTAGTCAGATATGCTTTCTGACTCCTTCATCTTTATGTTCTCCAACTCACCGCAAAGAGTTTGGAGACACACTTACTTCACTCGGTCGGCTCCTTTGAAAACTTTCTCTAAAGTGTCCCACACTTCTTTTGAAGTAGTTGCACTTGCAATCTTCTCAAAGCCCGATTTGTCAACTGCACGGAAAAACATGTACAATGCTATTTTATCCTTCGAACACGTCTCTTTCCAGTCTTTGATTTGAATCGCCATATAATCTGCGGTATCCTCTGGTTCTGCAAAACCTTCTTCGACCACTTCCCATGCACCATGAGATCTAAGAAGCGCTTTCATCTGAATGCTCCAATTTTCTTAATTTGCCTTTGTTAAGTATGGCAACGACATTTAACCCATCACGTTCGCCATCGGCTCTGATACCAAATTGTAGAAACTAAAATCACAAATAAAAAAATAGAACATAAATTTCTTTATAACACTTTCTTTTATTCATTCTTTACGATAGCTCTCACTTTCGCTCTACATTTGTCTCTACAATTCACAATGAAGAAACACTCTATTTATAGCCTATTACAAACTTGGTCTCCATGTTCTTTCCATTAATATGTTCCACTAATTGCTAAATCAAGAATCTACTAATTCTTTAATTAGTCTGATAAATTGACAACCCATTAATCCCTTAATTTTCTATCTATTAATTCCTTAATTAACAATTACATCAAAGTTTATTCCAACATATGTTTTATGATGTTGTTAATACATTTGATCTTATGTTTATGATGTTATTAATATACATGTGTTGCTTTACTTATATTAGCTTACTAATTTGTTTTAGTATGATTCGTGTGATTGATATGCTTGTATAGATTATATTAAGAGCAAGCAACATGTCCACTCTTTATTGTTGACTGGTTTATGGTGAACATGTCGATGTTTTTCTTTTCCCCAAATTGTATGACTAGTGATGCATGAACAATCTCATGCCTGCCTGATATGGTCGTGTTGCATAATGGTTCAAATGTATCAACTGTGGATTTGCATATGTTTGAGCATGTGTTTCATGCCTTGGTTAGGCCTAACCGAGTCTCGAAACGAATAAAGGATACTAGTAGAATGGGTGTGGACGGTGATATCTGGGCTCACATCCTAGACCAGGGTGTTATTCTCTTGCCGCAAGACTTTCGTAGATGGTTGGGTGACCAGGCTCATGACCCCGCTTGATTTCTACTAATAGCCTAAGGGACCTTCCAAGTATGGTGGTATGAGCTTCAAGTCCCTTTGTGAGTTATGCTAGATTCACCAGTCACCGCGAGTATAAAACCTGTTGGTCGACATGATGCTCTACTTCCTAGATCCCTCGACCTATAGTAGGTAACCTAGATTTCCCTAGTGATGAGAGGTTTCATGTGAATTATTGATCTTAGGCTTGCGGCCTTAGATCTCTTTGCGTAGTGTAGGTTAAGGATGAGGTTCCTAACCAAACATCAAGGAACTTGGCTATTGAGAACCCTTCGATTGTGCTATTGATCGTGCTTGTTTGATGATACTTGTGAGTTGGTACATGCTTTTACTCCAAGCTAGGGGATCTTTACTAAGTTCGCAAAAACTCATCATTTCCATTATGGAATAACACAAATACTACTGGATTTTATCGAGAAGGGTAATCAGACGAGCAAGAGATGACCATGAGACTCGTTGCATTATTTGTTTAGTATTCCAATCTATTCTTTCTGTATGAATTGTTTAGGGGTATGATAGATTGGACACGTTTTATGAAATTTTTTATATTTTGACTCTTGAGTACCCTGTGATTCTTTTATCGGATTTGCTATTTTATGAACTTTGTATTTCAAAGTTCTTTTAAAGAGGTTTTATTTTAATTATGCATGTCTCGAATGTCGAACACTATTTTCATGCATTTCAAGTTAGGGACTTAGGTTTAGACCTTGGTTAAATCATATCTTTACATTAAGTGATTTAGTATTTTATAACAACTGTTTTTCCTAGATATTTATCAAATAATTTACTTCAAACAAATTTGTATGCTCATTGCATATGCTGTAATTAATATTTGTTAAATATCAATATAAATTAGTTTAAATGAAATGTTGATTTTCATTATAGTTAAACCACAAAATTTTTTAAGGCCCCGTTTAATAACTTTGTTTTTGTTTTTGTTTTTGGTTTTTGAAATTTAAGCTTATTTTTACTCAAACTTCCTACCATGTCTTCCATATTTCCTCCAATGTAATCTTTTCTTTAAAATGTATGTGAATGCTAATTAAATTTTTTTTTAAAAAAACAAACTTTTGGAATCTACTTTTATTTTGTTTCCAAAATTTGGTTTGGTTTCTAAAAATATAGGTAAGATGTAGACATTCAAGTAAGAAAAAATAAATAGTTGTTTTACGATTAAATTTCAAAAGCAAAAAACAAAAAATAAAATAATTATCAAACATGCCTAAATTTTCTAATCATGATTTAAAATTGATTAAGTTTAATCGATATCATTGATGAACTTAACTAGTACCACCAATTAGTTCAGCACCAAATTCTACCTCTTATATTATATTTATAACATAATTTTAAAATAATTTATCTGTAAAACATAATTTCCTATCACTGATAAAACTCAACCAATAATAAAACATAATTTTATAATTTTCTATCAGTGATAGAATGAGTCTACCACTGATTGAATTCTATCATTAATAAAACTAACTAATGATGGAACTCAATCTGGATTTTTTTATTACAATTAAATTAATTTTGATTTTGTGTTATAGATCAAAATATTTTGCCATTTTTTTTAAAACTTCAATTAGGGTCTTTATTAATTTTTAGTTCTTGACAATGATTAAAAAAATTGATAAGCGGCGATAGAATTAAAAAAACAATGTGTTCACACGAGATTTCCGGAGAAATTTGGTTTCGTGGAGTTGAACTTGAGATGAGTTTGTGCGAAAGTGGTTCGATCTCTATGCTTGATCCTCTGATTCGTTCTCTCTGAATGGATGTTCTTGGTATGAAGAGCAATTTGAAGAACAAAATATGTGTTCTTCGTATACAACTGCTCGTTTATGGAACTATTTGTCTTTCGAAGTAATTTTAGCCTTCGAAACGGCGTTTGATCTTTAGAACCGTGGAGAGACCTCAACAAATGTGAATTCCCTCTCTAGTTCCAAAAATTTTCCACCCCTTGAAATGAAGAGAACTCCACTATTTATAGAGTTCTCATGCATCGTGGGCTTGGGCCCTAATGGGCCTTTGGGCCTGGCCCATGGGCTTGACCTTTTGGGCTTGAAATTCATGGTTCGATTTACTTGGTTTAGTTTTATTTTGGCCAAATTCAAGATAAACCAATTTATTTATTTAAATTAATTTTGAGAAATATTGTCCCAAAATTTAATTTAATTTCGCCATTAAATTTGAGATAACGACGTGGCAGCTTATAATTGACCGAAATTCCTCAGTCAACAAATGCCCCCTTTTCGAGATTTATGCACGAGTATGTGTGGATGAATCTTGAAAACTATAATGTCAAGTCGAAGCACGAGCTTGCTTATTCTTGCTTCAGACTTTAATTATATGAATCGTTAGTTTAACCGAAGTGTATGAGTTTAGGTCATAATTTCAATTGTTTTGACGTATTTTTTCGATGCCAATCAATCACATTCTGGAATTTGGTCAAAATCATGACTTTCTATATTTGGCGTGAAAATTTTGGAATTAGTAGAATTTATGTCCACTCAATTCCAAATTGATTTTTTGGCAATGTAAAAACCTTAACCCAATTTTGCATTTGAATGGGCAAAATTTAAACAACGCCTATATTTGGATAAAATTTGAATCCTATAATTTTGATAGAATTAATTTTATAAAATATGAAATTGGGGTAAGATTTGAGTTACACCAATTATTTTGACCAAGCCCTACTTGTAAAATTCGAACTTAAATCTTGAATCCAACTTAAAGTGATGAAAGTTGTGTTCAATTTATTTAGTCCCTTGGAGAGAACTTGATTGCCCCCACGATTTTGAATTGGCCAAAGTTTCATTTTATTTGACAATTCTTAGACCATAAAACTTGAAATTTGAAATTTCATTTTTTTTTAACTGTCATTTACGTACTGTGCATAAATTGAATTTTTTTTTTTTTTTTTAAACCAACGTTTACGTATGGTGTATAAATTGAATTTTTTTATATATATATATATATATATATATATATATATATAATCTCCATCATTCACTGCTATGCTTTTTTTTAAATTAGCATATAAATATGAAAAATCTAATACATACATACATTCATATATATATATATATATATATAAAAGATCAAACATATGTATCAAGATCTTAAATATCTATATAAAAATCAAATATTTTGGTTTAAGATCGGTTATTTGAGAAACTATTTTAAGCGAATCTAAACATATCTCAGAAAAGATTTTATGGTTTTGCCATTTAAATGAATTTCAAATCTTTTAAGTTGAGATATTCCTTCACAATCTTATATTTGAATCTGGAACTTGAACCTCAAGACTCTCTATAAATACTAGCTAAGCACGCACTCATCAAAGCATCAACCTCTTATTCAAACACAAAAAGTCCATCGCCGTCGCACAAAGCACTCCGGAATCACCAAAACCTGCTTGCTGTTGTGGCCGTCACCGAACTTGGCACGCTGCGGTGAAGGAGAGAGTGGCTGCTAAGATTTAAAAAAAAAATCAAAACTGGTTTTCTTTTCTTCTCTTTATCTTTCTTAACACCTTTTCCATCACATTTCTTTTCAACTTCTCCCAATGAGCGGTCCCACCATTTATTTTTCACCCTTCTCCATGCTGGTCTTCCTTTCTTTTTCAAAATGTGGGAAAGATAAAAAAATTTGATTGACTTTATCTTACTAACATTTACCTACGGTGTAGAAATTGATTTTTTTTTTTTTTTTTTACTATTGCCTTTTATATATATATATATTACTAACAGTTACGTACTGTGAACAAATTGTTTTTTTTTTTTTTTTTTTTTTTTTTTATTATTGCCTTATATATATATATATATATATATATATATATATATATATATATTTACTAACAGTTACGTACTGTGCATAAATTGATTTTTTTTTTTTTTTTTTAAGACATAGCATCAATTAAATGATCCTGTCGGATTGGTGCTATGAATGAGATAGATCGGTGCTATGAATGAATGACCCTGTCGGATCGGTGCTATGAATGAATGACCCTTGTTGGATTGATGCTATGAATGAATGACCCTTGTTGGATTGATGCTATGGACGACCCTGTCGCGGGATACTCTATAAACGTCCTTGTCGCCGGGTGCGCGCTGCGGCGGGATGTGCTATAAACGACCTTGCGATGGGATGCATCGAAACGACCTCGCCGCGGGATGCGCTATAAACGACCTTGTCACGGGGGTGCGCTGCGACGGACGCGCTATAAACGACCTTGCGATGGGATGCATCGAAACGACCTCGTCGCGGGATGCGCTATAAACGACCTTGCGGCGGGATGCGCCATAAACAACCTTGCGGCAGGATGCGTCAGTAAACGACCTTGTCGCAGGATGCGCTTTGCGACGGGACGAGCTATAAATGACCTTGCGACGGGATACGTTGTAAGTGACCCTGTCGCGAGATGCGCTATAAACGACCTTGCGACAGGATGCGCCATAAACAACCTTGCGACAGGATGCGCTGTAAACGACCTTGTCGCAGGATGCGCTTTGCGACGGGACGCGCTATAAATGACCTTGCGACGGGATACGCTGTAAGTGACCCTGTCGCGGGATGCTCTATAAATGACCTTGTCGCAAAGTGTGCCGAATGCGCTACAAACGACCTTGCGACAAGGGGGGGGGGGCATGAATGACTTTGTTTCGGCAGCGGTGCTCACTATGTCCCCTTTAAGTGACGTCATTGCGACATGTCGACAACGGTTCTCATTAACCAATAAAAGAGACTTTGAAGTCAAAACTTAATGGCTTTTTTTTTTTTTTTTTTTATGTTTCATTTTTCCAATTACATATATGTATGTGTACACATATATATTTTCTGTTGACTCTTTGATCTCCCTTGCAGATATCACACTCGGTTATCGATCCTGCTCCTCCTATCCACAAGGAACAACCTAATATGCCGATTATTGAAGTCGATCAACCTACTAGGAGCCATGAGCAAAGGGAAAACGAGGACCCCGTCGAGGAGCAAGGGGACACAGACACTATGTATACGACGCCTTACATCTTACCTGGGAGACGAAATTGTTGCGAGCAAACCGAAAATCGCCATCCGCATGTGGGCTCAAGCCAAAACTTTGTTAGAGAATGCAACATTTGAGAATGCAGGCTCTCTTGAGTCAACTATGGAGACGATATTTAAAGGCATCTCAGATATTACTACGACTGATTTAACCCTTATCCGAACATTGATGAGGGAATACCCGAGAAAATTTGCACATACAACGACTTAAGGCATACGAATGCTCCTCAAAGATGCTTCAACCAAAGGTGATGATGGAGACCTATCGTGAGCTAAAAAAATATGGAGAAGGCCTTGTCGGATATGCGAACCTCAAATGAGAAGAAAATCTCCTTCGTAAGCAATCTAAAGACTTGTCTTGAAAGATAAAGGAGCCAAAATCGAGCGTAAAACCGTTTCTGAACTTATTTCTGCAGAAGCAGCACTATCAGCCCAAATACAGCAAAAAATATCTGAATTCGAGGAAGCGATAAGTGCAACTGAAGAAGCTCAGGCTGCCAACAACAATAGGCAGACACTAGCAAGGCTTGAAGAAACCCTTACAAGTCGTGACTTGCATCTTTGGATTATAACTTGACGTTTTAGCTTCCTTTTTTTTCCCTTTGTCTTTTAGATTTGCTATATCGTAGAAACGACTTTATTTACCATATTTCATCTATAGCATTTTTTCTTTCATTGTATCTGCCGATTCGGCCTCTTTTATCATCAATAAAAATAAGAGTTTTTCTTTTGACCATTTTTTTTCTTTGCTTTATTAGGACTGAACTTAAAATTAATTAAGTTGCCTACGTACCCTTTTATAATGAAGGGATCAAGTCATAACGTAGTTCATTTACATAACTTGGGATGAAATTTTTTTTAATTGTGACTGAACTTAAATTTTTTTTTAAGCTGCCTACGTACCCTTTTATAATGAAGGGATCAAGTCATAACGTAGTTCAATTACATAACTTGCAGTTTATACTCATACGCCAAGGAGTGTACACTCTTAAGCATAAAACTTCTTAAGAAAATTCTCGTTGATCGGGCCAATTCTTAGTCCGTCTTTATCCACAATCTTGTAAGCTCCGTTAGTGTAGACTTCTTGAACAACATAGGGTCCGTCCCATTTAGGTGTGAACTTATTTCCTGTATGTCGTGTCGTGACGATAGGTCTTCTAACAAATGCAGTACAAGATCCCCAACTTGAAATGAACGAGGCTTGATATTTTTGTCGAAAGCTTTGCTCATTCGTGCTTGATAACACTGCAATGCTTGCTGAGCTTCAAGTCTTCTTTCATCCAATGTTTCTAACTCTTGGAGGCGGAGCGTTGCATTTTCTTCAACTGTCAACCCTTCTTGTACGGCCATTCGAAGTGATGGAATTTCTCTCTCCAATGGAAGTATGGCTTCTACCCATAGACCAAAGAATATGGTGTGACTCCTGTAGGTGTGCGATGCGAGTCCGATAGGCCCACAATGCTTCACCGATTCTTTCCCCGCCAATCTCTCTTTGCCTTGGAGACTATCTTCTTCAATAGGTTGCACAAGGTCTTGTTAAACGCCTCACCAACCCATTTGTCTTTGCATTGTATATAGATGACTTGTGTTGTTTGAAATGGAATTTTTCACATAACTTATCTATCAAGCTATTGGAGAATTGTCTTCCATTATCCGTTACAATGCGATGGGGAATGCCGTGAACGGTAGATTATATGCGTTCGAATGAAATTTGCAATATTATCTTTCTTTGCTTCCCAAGCAGAGGAATCACCACCACCTTGAAAAGTAGTCGGTCGCGGCCAAAATGTAAGAGTGACCTGCTGATGACTTTGGAGTTATAGGGCCTACAAGATCAAGTCCCCAAGCCTCAAATGGCCATGAAGCAACGGTTGGATGAAGAGGCTCTGGCGGTTGGTGTATAAAATTCGCATGGACTTGACAAGCTTCACATTTCTTTGCGTACTCCATCGAATCTTGGACCATAGTAGGCCAATAGTAACCCATCCTTTTTAATTTGAAAATGAAGCTTTGGACCGGACTGATGAGCACCACAAATTCCTGAGTGCGCTTCCACTAGTGCTATATCTGACTCATGTTTTCCCAAGCATCGAAGAAGGAGTCCTTCGTAGGAGCGACGATAAAGAGTCTCTTTGTAATAGACAAATCGAGCAGATCTTCTTCGTACATCTGCCTTGCGTCGGGCTCTATAGGAGCTTCCCATGTCAAGGTAGTCAATGATGGGTTGGCGCCAGATCTTCCTCTTCAATCACATAAACAGATATTGCATTAATCTCATGATGTCCATTTTCGGGTGGTGGTATGACCCATCTTTGACAGAGTGTAATGCTCATACTTTCCTCATCAGAGATTGTCAGCGCCATAGCCAAGTTAGCCAATGCATCGGCCCTATTATTTCCCGACCTTGGGACATGCTCTATGATGAAGTTATCGAACTTCTCTAATAACTGTCTAGCATATGTGAAGTACGGTTTCAGGTCTTCATGTTTTGTATCGTATTGGAGTAGGACTTGGTTTACCACTAATTTCGAATCGCCGAATATCTCTATATATTTTACGCCGATATCGATGGCCATTTGAAGACCGATTATCAAGGCTCGATACTCGCTACATTATTCGAGCATAGTTCTCCGAGTGTGAAGCTATAAGGCAACATATGCTTTTAGGGTGAAATAAAGACAACACCGCACTGCGCACCATTTTTTTCGTGCCGCACCATCAAAATACATTGTCCACGGGTTTACGACTTCAACAGTGAATACTTCTTCATCAGGGAAGTCTTCACACAACTTCCAGTCTGAGGGAATGGGGTGGTCTGCTAAGAAGTCTGCCAATGCCTATCCTTTCATAGCTTTTTGTGGGACGTAAACAATGTCGTATTGTTGAAGAAGAACTGCCCATTTAGCCAGACGTCCTGAAATTATCGGTCGGGACAAAATATATTTTATTGGGTCTGCTTTTGCAACTAAACGTACAGTGAACGCCTGCATGTAATGCCTCAGCTTATTGATGGAGAAGAAAAGAGCCAAACACATCTTCTCAATGGGAGAGTAGTTTAGTTCTGCTCCTGTGAGAGTTCGGCTTAGGTAATATAGTGCTCGCTCTTTTCCACCTTCTCCTTCCTGGGCAAATAATGCCCCCAATGATCGTTCTTGTGCGGTGATGTACAAAAGCAATGGTTTTCCAGCTATAGGGGCGCCCAAGACAAGAGGGTTAAGCAAATATTTCTTTATGCTTTCGAAAGCATTTTGACATGCCTCATCCCACTCAAAGATTTCTCCTTTCTTCATCAATCTTTGAAAAGGATGACATCTACCAGCTAGGTTTGAAATGAACCTTCTTATGTAAGCTAGGCGCCCTTGAAGACTTCTTAACTCGTGCAAATTCTTTGGCGGTTGCATCTTTTGTATTGCATCGATCTTTGACTGGTCTATCTCAATCCCCCGATGTCTTACGATGAACCCTAGAAATTTTCCCGAAGTAACTCCAAATGCACATTTGAGAGGATTCATTTTTAGCTGATACTTTCTTAGTCGATCGAACACTACCTTAAGCTCTTCTAAGTGATCTCGTCGCTTATTGATTTAACGACGAGGTCGTCAACATAGCATTCAACATTTTTATGCAAAGATATCATCAAAAATCTTTCTCGCATTGCTCCTCGATAGGTTGCACCGGCATTCTTCAAATCCGAACGGCATGACCTTGTAACAATATATTCCCTTTGGAGTTCGAAAGGCAGTCATTTCTTCATCTTCAAGAGCCATCCTTATCTGATTGTAGCCCGATGATCCATCCATGAAAGATAAAGTTTCATGTCCGGTAGTGGCATCAACCATGATTTCTGTTATAGGCAATGGAAAATCATCCTTCGGACAGGCATTGTTCAAATCGCAAAAATCAACACAGACACGAAGTTGTCCATTCTTCTTTCTTACAGGAACAATGTTGGAGATCCATGTTGGGTATTTTACTTCACGGATAAACCCAACTTCAATCAACTTATTTACTTCGACCTCTATTTGGGGGATAAGTTCTAGTCTAAACCGCCGTTGAGTTTGCTTGATCGGTCGAGATCCAAGTTTAACAGCTAAATGATGGACTGCAACTTTTGGATCAAGTCCCGGCATTTCCTTGTATGACCAGGCAAAGATGTCCTTGTATGTAGTAAGTAGACTTAGATACTCGGTCTCTTCCTCGGGCTTAAGTAACGTGCTTATGAAAGTTGGGCGTGGCTCCTCATTCGTACCAAGATTTATTTCTTTAAGCTCGTCTACTGTCGACTCAATGCAATCTTCTAATGGAAGTGGAGCTTCATCAACATCCTCTTCACCCATCTCAACCTCTGTCTCTTCTACAATAGTGATGTGATGACATAAAGCCTTGCTTTCTTCTTGTTTTATTTTCTCTTTTCCCGGATTAGTGAAGACAACATCACGTCGCTTTACTCTCAACGAACCTTTCGCCAATGGTAACAAACATCTTTCTTTTCATGCGAGACGGAACAACGCTGCGGATATTTTTGTTGCTCCTTATCTTGCTTGGTAAGTTGTCTTTTGTGCTTCTCCCTAAGCTTTCATGAGAGATTCGGTCAAACATGGACTTGGGATGCCCGGTCTTTTGTCGTGGTTAAGTTTAATCTTGAAAAACCGATTGTCGGTTCAAATTTGTAGTTGAGCTTGTATCTTCCTTTCCCTTTACTTGTCTGCTTAACCTTTGAAAGATGGGTGGTCGCACTCCACCTGAAGTTGAGAATGTTCTCGCCTCTCCCATGGCTTTATTCAATCTTTCAAAAATAGGTAATTATGTCTCATTGGTGGTAGCAGGCATTTTATTCTCTTTTCTTTTTGATGGACCTAACCTTTGAAACGCTGAAACACGAGATGTTGATGGTCCAATGCGTTTAAAGGCGGGTACCCTATGACCAACATTCTTATTTTCCTTCGATTCTTCAACCTCTTCAATGGTTATGTGGTTGACCTTTGTCTTCTCTCTTCTTGTTATGCGAACTAGTTCAGGTGACTTATATCCGAGTCCTTTTCTTGACGTTGGTAGAGCGTAACCTTTCTTCAACAGCTTCTTTTGCGTCGAAGAAAGCTCGGCTTGGTCATCAAATATACTTAAGCGTTTGAACTTGGTATGTGTAAGGGACCGACCCGAATGGGGCACTAAATGGGCCCCTATCCCAATGCATGCATTCAAAGTAAAGGACATTTAAACAGACATGATTTCGGATTCCAATTAAAACAAAAACATTCAAAATAACCCCTTTAAAAACTAGACAATTTCCTGGAACTCCGTCCCCCTGTTTCCAAGCACTGCTCCAAGATAAATACATTTCCAAAGTTTACTCGATCAGAGATTTACTAAAAGTCATTCAAAACCTGTTCAGATACAAAATGCTGGAATCCACAAAACATTTACAAAACATCCTAGGGCTTCGTGCCCGGCTACATGCATTCAGGGGAAACAAAACATAAAGAGTCATAATACAAAAATCGAGTTGGAAGATCGGGCCCCATGATCACAGCTCCTCCTCCTTCAGCATCCTGTCGCAAGCACCACGATTACCGTGGAAAACCACAGAATAAGGGTGAGTAACGAATTACTCAAGAAGAAATCCCCAACCCGGTACAATACGATATACATGGTCATCTCGATGAGCGTATGCAAGCTATGAATATAAACACAGAATAGAGCACATAGCTTAGCCCACACTTGGGCCTCGGATGCCAACTCGTGGTCTTAGTCCGGAATAATATCATCACACACCCAATACATAAGTCGCCCCTATACGAGAAATAAGTCCCGGCCTCGGCACTGTCTATTGTCGACGAAAGGTACATCGCTCAAGATCCCGAGGAGCTCTCGGCCGTGGCGCCAGTAATGAGCGTAAACATGCACCGCGCGCTCTGCTGCACACCATGGGGGTGTCGGGTCAGAGGCAAGTCGCCCATGTCCGGCCACCACGCCTAACTAATTCTTTGGATCGGTGTCACCGACATAGGGGTGTGAGACTCGACACGTAAACTATGTCAGCCTGAACCACCGCACCTGAGGCTAAGGAAACGGGTCGTGGTAGGCTTACACCAGGAAGCCGTCCTTACCTTAATAGGTGGCAATCAGGGGCTACGGCCGAACACACTGAGGACGTGCCGACTGCCGGGGACGAGGAAATGCCAAGTCATCATCCCGACGGTTGGGGCATTTAACGACCGCCACCCTCACCCAAGATTGCGTGGCCTACCGCTCGGGTTAGCTAATCCTCACGGGGTCCAGGACGAATGACTTGCTCGACGTCCCTGCCATGGATGCAAGGTACTTTAGGCATCAGTCCCGGATGATGCTATCTACCTGCAATTCTAACCTGCCCTAGCAAACAGCAAACAATTCCATAAAATCCAATACGTGCTCAATAAGAATACAACGAGCCTAGCATGATGCTACGAAGCAAGGGACAGATACGAGCATGCTAGAGGAACAACCTAGCATGGATTAACATGAGAATTAAATCAGGAAAAATCATGCTAATCGGGAATTCAGATTAGAGAACCTAGCTACATATGTCAATAAACACAAACAAGCAATCAATCAACAATCGCATAATATATCGCAGGGTCCACACAACTCCGGTAAGAAATCCTTACCTTGGTCGGGGACGAATACACGGAAACCTAGGCTGCGAATGAACCCGAACTAGCTACCGGGAACCTAACAAGCACAACACAATTACACACAATGTCTAAATTAAATTAAATAAAATAAAATAATTAGGCTCGGCTCTCACTCGGCTCGGCTCGGCTCGGCTCGGCTCGTCTTGGCTCGGCTCGGCTCAGCTCGGCTTGGCTCGGCTCGACAGCATGACACGCGACAGGGTGCTGGGCGCGGCTTGGCGACACGGCTCGGCGGCACGGCTCGACGACAGGCGCACGGACACGGCGCTGAGGCTACTTCTGCGCGCGAGCGATGCAGAGGCGCGAGGGTGCGCTCGCGGTGTGCGGCGAGACACGGAGCTGGGCGAGGCGTGCGCGCGGGCGCGAGGCGATGCGCGGCGCGGCTCGGCGGCAGTGGCTCTGTTTCTGCGCGCGAACAGGGGCGAAGTAGAAAATCCGAATTTGAGCGTTTGGCGAAGATTCGACGGCCGATTTGTTGATGACGAACTCCCCTACACTAGCTGCACAAAACCCATGCCTCAAATCACCTCGACTCGGCCGGAAATGGCACAGCCCGAAACAGAGGTAAAAATGAAGAAGAAGAAGAAGAAGAAGAGAGAAGAAGAAGAAAGGCCTTACCAGCTGCTCGGCATCAGCTTCGATTTGGAGAAGGAAATCCGACGAATTTGAAGTCGGCGAGGGAGGAAATCGCAGTCGGTCGGAGGGGATTCGCGAAGAAGAAGAAAAATGGGGAAGAAGGCTCGGCGAGCTGGCCTTTATACCAACCGCCTTTGAAAACAAGCATAAAGCGATGCTGGCGCGTTTAGAAGCACGAAGATGCCCAGTGGCTCGACTGGCAGCGCCCCCTGTCTAGCACGCGACACGTCCCTGGTTCGAATCTCACTCGACGCGCTATTTGCCCCTGGGCCTCCTGGGAAGACCGGGATGAAAATCTCGGGCCGTTACAGTATGTGTCGTGAAATCATACCCTGCTTTAGCTAGCAGTCTGTACGCATTGGGGTCAAATCCATCCTTTGTCCGCTTCTCAGGCAAAGTCACATTCTTCTCATCTTCTTCGCTCCTCTGACTCCATTGCTTTTTCATCTTTTTCAAAGGAGTGGTGAAACTTTCCCTCAATACTTCAATATCACCTACTTTCAATTTTTTAGAACATTCGGTGAAAGGCGCGCACACTTTTTTTTCGTCGGGATATAGGGACATAGCGTAAGATGGGTGAAGTTGGAAGTTTCTCATCTTTTGGAGCCTTAGGAGCTACTAGACTCGTTGAAGCCTCTATCTTTTATTGGGCATGACTTTTCTACCCATTTATTTTTATGTGGCCTCTGGTTTTAGCTTAGCTTTTTCACTCTCTTTTATCGCAGGACCTCATGTGGCACTATTTTCTCCACAGTCTCGTTCTTTGCATAGAATTTTGCATCGGCGAAATGAGACTCGGCCTCCAAGAGCGGATTTGTGTCAGCTTCTACTTTCTTAACCCCATCTTGGTAAAACTTAAAGCATTGATGCAACGAGGAAGTAACAACTCGGTTTTCATGAATCCGTGGTCGTCCCAATAGTAGTCGATATGTTGTCCTACAATCTATAACATGGAACAAAGCATCTCAGACTCACCGCCAATGATGACCTCAAGCCGTATCATGCCAATCGCCCATTGTCCGCCTTGGTTGAAGCCTTGGATTAATAACTTGCTGTCTGAAAGCTCTTCCATGGAGATGCCTAATTGCTTCAAGGTTACCTTTGGCATTATGTTGACAAATTTCACCCATTATCAATGAGGATTCGCCCAACTCTTTGCTCTCGTATATAGCCCGAGACATACAAAGGGCGGTTGTGAGGTTTTGATCCCAACAATGGATCATCGTCCGTGAAACTTATGGACATGCATGTCGAACGAAGTGCAGCCCCAGATTGCGTGTATTTTAACGCCCCTCGTTACTTGAGTCTAATAATGCCTCAATCAGAGAGTTTTTATCTATTTGAGGAAGTGATATCAAATCTTCAATGTTGAATGAGAGCGTAGCTTTAGGCTCAATGACAGCTTTTGAAGAGCTCGCTGAGTCATCACTTGTGCAAATTGCATGACATGTAGCAGTGTCTATCACTTCATCTTTTCCTTCACGCAAAAATTCCTTCGGGATGAAATCAGCCAACGTTATAGCATGACGTGCTCGTAGAAAATCTTCGTTCTCCTCTATGATGGGCTTAGATTTCCGTACACATCTTTTGCCTCGTTTCTTAGGCAATCTCTTCCTCTTCGACTCTTGAAATAAGCGTGATTCGTTCTGAGCATACGTTTGTTTTTGCTTCCTGCGACGGGTTACAACAGTCCAACCTTCATTCTCATCTACGGTTGGCTCTAAAACACATCTTTCTTGAATGGAAGCTTGTTGAATATTTTCCCTTTGAAAGCTGCGATTTTGACATTGAACAACAACTGGCTCAAAGGAACCAAATTGAACAAGGCATTGAGACCAACGCGGTGTTGCACCATTGGGTGGTTGTACTTTAGACTGAGGGACCACAGCGGCATGATTTGCTTGAGCTATTTCATCTAAGTCCAGCTCAATCTTTTTTTCTCTAGCCAACCTCAGAATCAACTCTTTCAGGACTAAGCATTTCTCGATGGGATGTCTGACAACGCGATGGTATTTAAAGTAGTTAGGATCATTTACCTTGCCTAACTCCTCGGGACGCTTGCATTCGGGCAACTGGATGAGTTTTGCTTCCAGCAGTTGCTCTAACATGTCAGCTACATCGGAGTCCGGAAATGGATAGGATTTTTCTTGTCTTTCCTGAAGCGTTAGGCGACGTCGTTGCTCCACAACTGGTCGTTTCTCAGCTTTTGTTCCCTTTGCTTTTGAGGAAAAATTTAATGGAGCTGCACCGATTGTCATTGACTCCTTTGCCACATTTTTTGTAACTTTTTTTGTGGGCTTGAAATCCTTCTTTTCCTTACGGGTTTCTAAGACCAGCGAATCTTTGTTTCCCTTTGCGTCAATGCTCAGCTCCATATCATGAGCTCGGGTGGCCAGCTCCTCAAAAGTGCGAGGCTTGATTCCCTTCAGGATGTATAGAAGTCCCCAATGCATGCCCTGGATACAGATGTCGATCGCGGACGTTTTGTGGAGGCGGTCTTTGCGATCGGACATTTAGAGCTCGCCAACGGTTAATATAGTAGTCGATTTACAGTGCTCGCCCTTCCCACGCTTCGCATTTGTTAATTCTATCATGCCGACAAATCCGTCTCGTGCTATAGAACCGATTAAGGAACTCTCTCTCCAACTCTTCCCAGCCTATCTATCGCTCGTTTGACTTCAAGATCAAGATACCATCGAACGCATTCCCTTTAACGTTCGGACAAATCGCTCGACGAGAAGGTCTCCTCGAGTTCCAGCGGTTTCACAAGTCTCTACGAAATGAGCAACATGCTGTTTGGGGTTGCCTTTTCCATCAAACTGCTAGAACTTAGGCGGTTGGTATCCTGCAGGCATTCTTAAGTTGTCTATTCTCTTTGTGTATGGCTTGGAGTACAAAACAGAACTTTGAATTAGCCCACCACCTTGAGCTCTAATAGTGTTCGTGATCAGTCGTCGTAGTCATGTTGGACAGATAAGGAAGCGATCGAGGTCGCTGCGATTGTGGTTGTGCCTCAAGGAGAGGGTTATTTCCTTTATCATTGACTCTCTCATGTGGACTCGGCTTGATTCACCCGCCTCTCTGTTCTCAGATTTGATTTTTGAGGTAAGCGATCTCTAAGTCTCTTTCCTCAATTGTTTTCACCATCTGCTCGAGCTTTCTTTCAAACTCCGCCATTCGATCATCGCCTCCATCACCAGCCATCATAACAGACATCACATCAGGATTAGATGTCTCCTTTGGTTGATCAACGCTAAGACTGGCTTGGTCAAATAATGGGTTATCTTTGACGACGATTTCATCAGAGGTCCCCTCTAGTAGTCCTGTAATTCGTTTTGCGATCGCATCCGGTGTTACTTGAGGTTCATTGCTCTCGACGGACTTGGAACTACTACGCGTGATAGGTCCAATGTAGTTTCTTGGAGCAAGCACCTTCGAGGTAGTGTTTCTTCCTTTAATTATGCCTTCTGGAGCAGCGGTCTTTGATGTGGCTTTTCCAGACATTGTGGCTTGATTTATGTGAGAGATTGAGATGAGAGGTAGAGGGATCCCACTGGGCGTGCCAATTTGTTCACACGAGATTTCCGGAGAAATTTGGTTTCGTGGAGTTGAACTTGAACTTGAGATGAGTTTGTGCGAAAGTGGTTCGATCTCTATGCTTGATCCTCTGATTCGTTCTCTCTTAATGGATGTTCTTGGTATGAAGAGCAATTTGAAGAACAAAATATGTGTTCTTCGTATACAACTGCTCGTTTATGGAACTATTTGTCTTTCGAAGTAATTTTAGCCTTCGAAACGGCGTTTGATCTTTAGAACCGTGGAGAGACCTCAACAAATGTGAATTCCCTCTCTAGTTCCAAAAATTTTCCACCCCTTGAAATGAAGAGAACTCCTCTATTTATAGAGTTCTCATGCATCGTGGGCTTGGCCTTTTGGGCTTGAAATTCATGGTTCGGTTTACTTGGTTTGGTTTTATTTTGGCCAAATTCAAGATAAACCAATTTATTTATTTAAATTAATTTTGAGAAATATTGTCCCAAAATTTAATTTAATTTCGCCATTAAATTTGAGATAACGACGTGACAGCTTATAATTGACCGAAATTCCTCAGTCAACACAATGTTTTCACAAAAAAAAAAAAAAACAAAACAAAAATTGACATGAAATTTTGTGATACAGATTATCTTAAAAAATTG